>OX326951.1:24079147-24720397 GCA_946800315.1 Misopates orontium
GTTGATACAAAAATAACTAGAACATGGTACATTAGGATTCAAAAACAAGGCAAAAAATTTGCATCAAATTACATTCAACACGATGAAGCCCCATAAAATAGGTTGTAAAATAACATTGAAATATTGACAAGATAAGGCTGATCAAGGAAGACATACGCGTAGCTCAAAAAACGTACTGTTTTGTGGAATTGGTGGCTTTATGATAGATATTATATTTGTTTCAATTACACGACAAACAAGTAATTATTACTTAACTGTGCACGAAAAAAAATCATGGGTCTCCATGCATATCCAAATCGTCAACTATATAATGTGTGAGCGTAAAAGAAGAACAAAATCTTCTTCTACTATAGTATGTGCAAAATTATTTTCAGTAATCTTCAAATTATACCTCCAATACATCCTGAACATTGCCCAGACCAGTTGGAACTATCTCATCACGTACTTCTGCATTCGACAAATTTAAACAAGAGATATTAGATCATTTCTATAATGCGACTAACGAATTTTCATATTCATAGCCTAAAGAAGGCTTTTCATTCACAATAAACAAGAGAAAACGGTTAATTATTGTGAATTCAACGTGTTGAATTTGGCTTACTACTTTGAGAATGAGCTCTAGTTATAAACATAGTAAGCAAGTTGATGGCATCTAGTAAGAGCATGGAAGATAATTATTTTATTTAAATGTACAAAATAAGAAAGAAAGAAAATAACAATAGATATATAATCTTTAGAATAGGTGTGCATTCACACACACACATGACATATATATACACAAACACACACACACACACACACACACACATATATATATATATATATATATATATATATATATATATATATATATATATATATATAATATACGCAATTTCATTATAATAAAGAGTATAAGTTATTACGTTTGAAGTGCGCAATAAACAATGTATCCGTGGATAACCATAAAAGGTGGTACACATATTTTTTTTTTTCTTTTTCTTTGTTGTTGAGAAATATGCGAAGCAGAATTATTAATATTTCTTGTCCCAGAGGAGATATACCTTTCACAAATATTAAAAAAAGAAAGAAAGAAAATAACAATAGAAATATAATCTTTAGAATAGGTGTGCATTCACACACACACACATGACATATATATACTAACATATATATATATATATATATATATATATATATATATATATATATATATATATATATATATATCAGGGGTCCTTTACTCACTCCTTCTCGATTTATTTGTGGCCGAAAAGTCTTATTCGTCGCATGGAAAAAGCTATTCGTAACTTCATTTGGACTGGTTCTATCGACACTACCAAGCTTGTTACGGTGCAATGGAGTAAATGTTGCCTTCCTTTGGCCGAGGGTGGGCTCGGCCTCAAAGATTTGATGGCCCTCAATATTGCTCTGGTTTCTAAATTATTTTGGAAATCTGTTGATGCTCCATCTTTTCCTCTGGATTTGATCAAGGACAGAATCTTCTGTGATGTTAGTTCTCTTAAGCGTTCACAAATTTCTTCTTCGATATGGTTTTCACTTCGGCATTGTGAGGAGTTTGTTGCTGATAATACTCGTTGGCTCGTCGGCAAACAATCTAATTGTAGCTTTTTGGGTGACAATTGGATTGTACCGTGCATTGCGGATCGTCAAGGCATTGCAGATTTGGATCGCCAGTTGCTTCGTGATACTATTGCTGATTTTTTTCAAAATGATCAATGGGTTTTGCCGGACAATATTCCAGCTGATCTCCAGGATGTCATTCGACGACATTGTTTTTTGGACGAGGGGCCTGATTTGTGTGTTTGGGCTTTAACTTCTGATGGGAGTTTTATGGTTCGGAGCGCCTATCACGCTCTTCGTGAGATTAATTCGCTACATCATCAATGGCACAAATTAATTTGGAAAGACATTCTTCCACCCTCGAGGTCGATGGTCTGCTGGCGCGCAATGCTAGGGCGTTTACCAACAGAGGATGTGCTGATGAGAAGGGGCTTTCATGTAGCATCAATTTGTCGCTTGTGCAACTCATCTGCCGAGTCCATTGATCATTTAATGGTGCACTGTTCATTTGCAAGGACGGCTTGGAATGCAATTGCTGGTATATTTTGTAAGAGAATATCTTGGGATCTTTCGCTCAAGGAGTTGGTAAAGGATGCAGCGATTGCAAATTTTAGTTCAGAAGTTTTGGCTATTTGGACAACACAATTGTGTCGTGCATTTGGCTTCTTTGGAAACCCGAAATGCATGTGTTTTTAAGGATTATACTCCTGACATTCATACATTTTTGCGGAGCTTATGGAGAGCTATTAAAGATACAGAGTTCTTTAGAGTGGACTGTGCTAGTTCAGCGGAAGATTTGCGTACTCTCAAGAATTTTAATATGAAGATGCTGCCGCGAAAAGCTCCGAAAATAATTTCAGTTGTTTGGTACCCGCCTATTCAGCAATGGATCAAATGCAATACCGATGGTAGCTCATTAGGTACACCGTGGATCGGTGGTGCGGGTGGTATTTTCCGGAAAGCTAGAGGATTTACTTTGGGGGCGTTTGCAAATCACCTTGGCTCAACTTTTGCTTTTGAAGCAGAAGTTTCGGCTGTCATATTTGCGATGGACAAGGCGAGGGAGAAGAATTGGAATTATATTTGGTTGGAAAGCGATTCAACTTTCGTTGTGCAGCTTATTAAGTCAAAATCCGACAAAGTACCATGGAGAATCAGGGGTCAATGGATTGGCACTTTAAATTTCATTAGTTCTATAAATTTCCAGATTTCTCATATTTTCCAAGAAGCAAACAAGGCGGCAGATGCATTGGCGAGCTATGGGCAACAACATTCCGAGGACACGTGGTGGACGTCACATCCTAATTTCATTAGTAATTTCATTTTTCATGATTTATGTAACCGGGAATCTTTTAGATTCCGCTAATCCGACATTGAACATTTGGTTTTTTCAGTTTCTTTTTTAATATATTCGAGTCCCG
Source organism: Misopates orontium (assembly GCA_946800315.1). Taxonomy (NCBI): domain Eukaryota; kingdom Viridiplantae; phylum Streptophyta; class Magnoliopsida; order Lamiales; family Plantaginaceae; genus Misopates; species Misopates orontium. Next base: position 24,082,132 of record OX326951.1, read on the forward strand.
GGGCCTCTCCAGAATTATTAATATTTCTTGTCCCAGAGGAGATATAACCACTCACAAATATTAAATATACATGACAGCAAGTTAGTTTTGAACTCGATTTGCTAACCTGACGTATAGCCTCCATTTCATCTTGCTTCTTCATGTGTCATTTGTATCAGTCTATGGCGACTGTTTCTTCTATTTACAGTCTAATATAGCATATAATACCTTCTCAAACTTAAATTCCAGGTAATGCGTTAATCTTAAAAGCAAAAGTGTGTTATTACCTGATAATAAGGCAATGCAAGTTCTAAGACTGTGTTGACCTCCTCAACATGAGATGGATAAGGCAATCCAAGTTGTAGGTAAAGATCTAGATACAATAGAGACCAAAAGAAATAGATAAAAGGATGATCTCAATGAATCATACTTTTAAGAAAAACAACACGAAAACATCTCTACTCGAATCTCATGTAATTAAAGTGAATAGGCAAAGTATCTGAAACTATGATGTGGGTTTGTGCATACTATATAAAACTAACGAGAGAGACAATTAACTAATCTCGCTGGATTTTCATGAAGATTATCCAAACAATATATAAGTATTGTGCATTTTTTTCCATTTGATAAGTTTTTCGTATGAATTACTGACTATCTCCATATAAAGAAAAATAATCTTTTCACTTTATGGGGAGATGAGGATGAGGAGTTGACTATAAGTGTAAAGATCTAGATACAATAGATACCAAAAAAAAAAATATAGATAAAAGGATGATCTAAATTAATCTTGAAGGACAAGGTATAAGATTTGGGTAAACAAGAATCACATGTATTTATTTTCTATAACTTCTAAAAGAAACATGAATCTATGTCTAATTAGCAATGTCAATTGGTAAATTTATCTTCATTATGATGTGCAGACCATTTAGACCTTCGAATAATCAAACAATAGGAGATCTGGCCCGACATCTTTGGCGCTAAGTCACATAAGTGGGATGTGGGTTAGCGTGCGTTAGTGGGCTTAATTAATATTTTAGCGGCCCATTTAGCTAGTTACGTTAGATTACTAACGATATTCGAGTTTCCGAGGGAGAAACCCTAAAACCTATCTCCATTCGCCGCAATTTTGTCTATGCATCCAACATTATATTTGGTTTGTCTTTGTCTCGTGTTTTTATCTTCTGAAAGTCTTCTAAATTATTCCCAACACATCTTGTAACTTTTAAGAAGCTCTCTCTTGTTTTCCAATGTTGTTACTGCTCGATGTGCGTGTCAGCCCCTTATTTCTCGACAATGAGCTTGAGATCCAAAAGGTCATAGCCTTTTAAGCACCTCCCACATATTCCCTTTCATTTTGTTTCATGTTTTGATTTGCGAATTAGAAAATCCCAGAGCATCTTAAAGAGCCGCACCCACCCTTAAGTCATGAGATTGAGACATACGAGCAAAGCTTCCAGGCTTAGGGTGGTGGGGTTGTTTGGTTCTCAACAGGTTCGTTTCTTTTTTGTTTATGTTTTTTTTTCTTTTTTTTTTTTTTTTTTTTTAGAAAAACTGAGTAATGACCATGAGATGCCAGCACCAAAATAAGGTCCGATTACCTATTTTATTTTTAAACTATACCAAAAATCTCAAACCAAAATAAAATGTACATAGATATTTTTCCTCTATTACTTTGTCCATTCTCCTTTAGTTTTGAACCTCAACATCAACTGTAACGCTATGCTCTTCTGCATAGAAATCTTTATTTTCCATATATATTTTACTCTTACAATAATTGAACTAACTCAAGTTGTCCATTTTCCTTTGTAGATCCTCGTCGTTTACAGATTTGTGCGGACAAACCATTGATTTAGGAGAAGCGAATCAGCCTTCTGCTTGATGTTTTTCTCACCAAAGGGTTGCGTAGAACGATGGGTATTTTTTTCTTAATTTTATTGCTTCTTTTCCATTTAAATTCTCATTAGACTAGTGTTTGAGTTTGATCCATATAGTTTGCTGGATTTTCTTCTGTGATTTTTGTTTTGATGATTGATATTTATGTGTTAAGCATCCTTTTCAATCAATGATAGACTTGTTTGTTGATGGATGCAAATAGCCTTATCGACTTCCCATGCATTAAGTTTCGTCAAATGACTTTTCCTACAAGAAGAGAAGGAGTTTTGGAACTTTTTATATAACTTTTCCAAGAATCAATTTCATCATATAATAAAGTAAAAAGGTCCAATTTCAGTCTTGCAACATCATTCCAATTTAAATCTAGTTTAATTACATACGAGCCTTCAGTTTTTTGAATCTTTGGATTTTACACATGTCTATTTAAACAATCACACCTACAGCCCTAAAAATATTGAATATAGGACCATGCTTTTTTTTTTTAAAATCAAGTATACATTAGAATCAAAATTTTATGTAGTTATTTTTAAATTTTAGGAGTGTGGATGTAATTATTGTCAAAAGGTTGGAGTAAATGAAAAGATTAGTGGAACTGAGGGCTAATGATTTTCAAAATGAATTACAAATACTAATGATTTTCGACAAACACTATATTTATTTATTTCAATTCTTATGTAGTTTCCATGGTCCCACATTTGAATGGCTACCCGAGATAAAAGTCTTCTGAAATGCAATTAAGCTTCTTGATTTTCTAATTTTGAGGGTAATACAATATGTTTTCCAAATAGGGCAAATTGCTAACAACTATTTTTCCTATTGGGATATGTTTTCCAAAAAGGGAAAATACTACCAGCTATTTTTCCTGAGGGTTAATTGCGGCAAACCCCCCCAATCTATGAGTCCTTTTGCATGGTGCCCCATAACTTATGAAATGTGCGATATGCCTCCTAACCTATTGATTTTTGTTCGATTTGCCCCCCGAACTATTGTACAATCTTTCATTTTGTGTTAATATCCCTCCAAAACTCCCCAATTGTTTTGAAATCATGCACTAGACCCCTTTGTGGTTTGTTCATTATCTAAAACCCCCCTTGTAGTTTCGTAAAACACTCTCTAAAACACTTCTTTTTGGTTTCCTAAAAAGAAGATTTTGTGCAAAGTTTATAAAATTAGAAGGTGGGATTTATATACTAACAAGCCATATGGGGGTCCTGCACAAGATTTCAAAACCATTTGGGAGTTTTGGGGGAATATTAACACAAAACTAAAAGCTGCCCAATAGTTCAGGGGGCAAATCGCACATTTTCATAGGTTAGGGGGCACAATGCAAAAGCACTCACTGATTAGGGGGTTTGGTGCAATTTTCCCTTTTCCTAATATGCTCCTAGTATAAATGCTCCATACCCTTGTTCATTTTCTTTACGAACCAAACATCGAAGGTAATGCCCTATAGTCACGTACTCTTCTTTTTTTCCTTGTTTCATCTTTTTTGTACTATACTTTTTTAGCTCATTTTTAATCATTTTCCCCACAGTACTGATTGTTGTTGTGCAGATTGTAGTTGGTGCATATAGCTATACAGATCAAACAAGGGTTTCAGAGAAAATGGGATGTCCTGCATTCTTCATTTTTATTTCACCAGAAACTTCCACTGAACAGTTGGTAGTTTTCTATTCTTTATTCTTTTTTGTTTCATAAGATTTTTCTTTTCATTTGATTATTAGATACTTTTTGTTGGTTTGATTTTTCTTATTTATATTTCATGCCATAAAATACTTTTTTCAAATTAGTAATGGACTTGTTTCATGTTAGATGTAATCTCTTGAGCTTGGGTTATGGGTTTAATCATATTAAAAAACAAAAAGGCGAATTTCATAGGGAAAACAGGGCAGTATTGAGTTTTTCTTTTTTCTATTTCTATAAAAGATTTCTTGTCTAAGTAAAACATGATATTTAGTAATTTTGAAACTGTCGGTGGAGTTATCTGTCTATGAGTCTGTTACTCCATATATATTCGCTTTATTTTCTCAAGTAAAACCTCTATGTTACAATTTACGATTCCAAGATATTAAACAACAAGCGAAAAAATTATACTGGGGTCACCTACACCATTCCTCTCACACCTTTTCAGTTTTCTTAATGTTTTCCCTTTTTTTTTTTACATTTTTATGTCTGTTTTAAGTTTATTTATATTTTTCAAGTTTGCTCTAGCATACAGTAAAGTGAAAATTCAAAATAATGATATGGAGAAAGAAAAGTTGAATGGAATTTGTTGTAAGAATGTGATAAGAATGTGATAAATGCCTAAAACCGCCTAGTGATTCCAGAAACTTGCACGAGACCTCTTTGCAGTATGATAATTGTCCATAATCCTCTTTTAGTTTCATCAGCACTGCACAAAATCTCCCAGTTGTTTCTTATAAAGTAGATTTTGTGCAGAGTATTTAAAACTATACGGGGTTTTAAACAAAGCACATGGAGATTTTGTGTAGATTTCCGAAATTACATGGAGTCTTAGGTTGGTATACTGTCAAAAATGCATTCTCTATCGGTAAATAATATTTAACCCAGTGAAATATATTGATAGGAAAAAGTCGAAGAAAGTAACTTGTTAGACATAAACTAATGCATTGCTTTATTAGGTATAAACTACATCATTGTAGAACTAGTTGCAGCTCAGCGATGCAGCACGATATTACTTGTAACATACAAATGATCCCCTTCATCCATAATACAAATTAATGCTTGTCAAGTGGTCATGTATCATCAAACCTTCCTTATTATGTGGATAAATTGTTTTCAGATTGTATCATCTAGTACACTTTGTTATACATGCCACCGCGCCGGCTTGGGGTTCTCTTTTGAGTAAAGAAATGGCTCGTAGCCTCCTTATCGATCTTGACTCAGCCACATATTTTCAAATTTGAATGGGGGTTAGCCTGCTCTAGGACATTAAAATTAAGGGGAAGGAGTGGTTATGTAATGCACATCACATCCTCCTTTATATCAATCTTTGGAATATAGTCTTTTCTCTGATGTTTAGTTACTGTTTCACCCCATGAGCATGTTAAGTAGATAATACATAGTTTGCATTTACGCCAATTTTGCGTGTGTAGATATATTAAACCGATCTCAATTGTATCTGTTCATGTCTTATCAGATTCTTCCATCAAGTTTTACTAGATCTATTCAAGGAAAACTTCCAAAAAAGGTGGTCCTTAAATATCGAGATCACAATTTTTGGCAAGTGAAGGTGGAAAAAGTAGGAAACAAGATGTGCTTTCAAGGTGGTTGGGCCACTTTTCTTAAGGATAGCCTAGTTGAATATGGCGACCTGATAGTGTTTAATTACATTATCAATGGTTTGTTCAGTGTTAAACTATTCGATCCATCTTCACTTGAGAAAGAAAGAGCTTGCCAATTCATGTTCAAAGGAGTAGAAGGGCAGGATACCAATAATGAACATGAGGAGGAGGAGGAGGAGGAGGATTATGTAGTAGTGGTTGATGAAGACGATTTAGAGGTCGAGAGAGAAAATGAGGAGGAGGAGGATACTGAAGAAGGGATGGAGGAAGAGGGCGTGGAAGAGGCGGAGGCGGAGGAAGAAAATGATGATATGGAGGTTGAACGCGAAGGTCACGTAGTTGACGGTAACGCTAATGTTGCATCACGTCGTAAGAAGAGGATTACTGATATTTATGGTGGAGAGCTCTTTCGACCTGGGCTTGCTGTTAAACCCAATAATCCTTATTTTATAACAAGAATCACAAGACGAAAGAGTGATTTGGTGAGTATATATAGTAATATCTGTTCATTTTTACTTGTCTTTTCTCACTTTAGCAAAATCTAATTTTTTTACTTTAGGGGTTTTATATGTATTTTAGGTGCTCTTTTTAAATGCATTATTCTGACATAGTTACAATTGTTATGTCAAGTTTATCCCCAAGGACTTTATCAAAAACCGGAGGATTAACTATGAAAGAGTAACCTATCTCGTTGATCCAACGGAGATGAAGAGGAGGATAAAGTACAAAAGGTGGAAAGACGGGCGAGTAGGTTACAGCCAGGGGTGGAGAGATTTTTGCCAAAGTAACTTTGTTGATGAAGATGACACCTGCATTTGTGAATTTGTTGAAGGGAATCGTGGCCCTTTTATCAAAGTTAGCATTGTCCGTGCCAATCAGGGACTTGGCTAAAGTTCACGATGAATTTACAAAAAGAATAAAATAATAATAATAAATGTTATGTTTTAAAATTGATAGCTTTACTATATTGTGCATGTCACTTTTGCTTTAATTTCTTACGTATTCCTTTTTTTGGCCGTGATGTCACTATTTATTATGCTTAGTTTCACATATAACTTTTAGAAATCTATCGCTTTCAACTGAATCTGTAATTTAGTTATTCAGTGATAATGTGCATATCGATTGCATCAAGTAATGATGGAACTCCTCAAACTTCGGTCCAGCTGACAAATTTTCAAATTAAGGAATTTCATTTATTGAGGATATTTTAAAATTTTGACCTTAATATCTTTCATTTCGCAAGACAAAGCGATGTCATTTAGTTATTTGTCAGTCTGTTTTAGTAACCGTAGTTCGAAGAGATCTTAAAATTTGAAACATAATATTGGTCTTTATAGTGAGATTGCATTTTATATGTAATTAATTCAGTACCGGAGACGTAAGCCTTTTTTCTTATGTTTCAAATTTTGAAAAGGACCAACACTTGCGACCTTTTTGTTCTGACATCTAACACTCGGCGCTCTCCAATCCCTGCAACAATGGACCGCTAAAACCTTGCTAATTTGTTCTTTTCTTTGTGTACAAATATATAGTCTTGTTATAATAATAAAATACATAATAACTATTTCTGCAACCTTAAAATTATTAATATATAAATTTTGTGATGCTAGGTTGCTTTTTGGCATGCGAGAAACATAAGCATCTTAATGTTTTAAAACGATAAAAATATTATTATGCATTGAAGGAAAATATATGGCCTTGTTTGGATCAATTTTCATCCAATGGTTTCAAAGTTTCATAAAATAAAATTTTTTTGGATCTCATTTCGAAATTTCAATTTTGAAATTTGTTTTGGCTGAATTAGTGAAAAGGGTCAAATCCTACCTAACATCGATTTGATGCGTATTTACCTATTTTTCTTGAATAACGAATCTCTAGTTCACTCATTAAACAATTATATCAAATGTTATTAAACATCAACTAATGATTACAGATTATTATTTTATTTCTACACACCTCTCCCTAAATTGATTTGATGCTTATATACCTATTTTGCTCCCTAAACCTCTGACACTCAAATTACATTCAAATTATATTCCAATTTTTCAAATACACTACATACCAACTATATTTCAAATGTTTTAACATTTTTGAAGATAATCTTCAAAACATCCAAATAAAAATTGAGAGAACGAGACAGTGAAGATACATTCAAACACATTGGCAAAACAAAAAACGTCTAAAGAAGAAAAATCTAAAGAAGGGCATGCACACGATCAGTCAAAAGATATAATACAAATACTATGTATCAGTAATGAAGAAATATTTAGGATAACAAAACAAATTATCATTGAAAATCAAACGGAACGTTGTATTTAGGGGTGTTCAAGAACCACCCGACCCGCCAATCCTGCACCTGCCATGATCTTTTTTTAAAAAATAATAATTATAAGAGCAGTTTTAAACAACAAATCATATGGTTAGTGTCTTGAAGGGTTCGATGAAGCTTTGCATCAGTCGTGCTTGTTATTATTTGTTTTTTGGTAATATATATTTTTTTCTTTTGATTATAATTTGGTTCTACTATTGTTATTGTAACACGAGCTTTATATATGTGTTAGCATAGTGCAATTTTTTGTGATGTTACATATCTTCAATTAGTGTTGTAATGTTTAGTGTGACTATATTTTTCAATTTATTTGAATAGTTTCTTATTCGAAAAAAATCCAAAACCTAATTTTAAAAGGGCTTAGAAGCGACACGGGAGAAATTTTTGGTCTCTTAAAAGCATCACAAAAGACACTTTTTGAGGCGTTTAAAGGAGTTGCAACAGATATTTAGTTGCTTGAGAGCATCAGAAAAGATACGTTGAGGCGCTTTAAAACATCATAAAAAACATTTTTAAAGCTGCTTTAAGGCGTCATAGATGATCACTGAGAGACACCTAAAGCTTCAGGAAAGAGTATTATAGTGACATCTATTCGACACTTTGTACCGTGACAATAACCCTATTGTAAATTGGTAATGCTCTGTCACGCCCCTAATTTTAAAACATGACGCTATGGCCACGCTTGCATAAAACCCGACATTGTGAAGTCTTTCAAAACAGCTTTTGAGAAAAATAAAACTCAATATTTTGCGGAAGCGTAAAATATAGACTCGATCAAATTTAACCAACTCAAAGTTAAAGATAATCTAATAAAATACTTTGGGTATATAGCATCTTAAGTCCTCAATAAGAATCCCAGAAACAATCCCCAAAGACAAATAAATGAATCAAATTCAAAAGTTCGCCTAGAAGTAAATACTGCTAATCATAAACTCTAAAACTCGATCTTCAGGTACTCCGTATTGCTTGACCTTAGCTCCAAAAGACAACTAATTCTCTGAAAAGATGACAACGATGCGAGGGGTGAGCCGCAAAACTCAATAAGCAGTTCAATGATAACTCTCTTAAAAATCAGGCACGAGATTTTAAAAAAACAATTATTCAATAATGCATAAGATTTAGAAAACAGTATTAAATATTGATGCATGAGCAAAATATCAATTTCTCAAGTGATGGTTTAAAAATATACACGTTAACCTCATAGACTAACACTACGACCACTACTTTAACCCGTGCCACGGGCCGTCAATTAAATGGATATCCATCCAGCGATAAGCCAGCTGGCAGCCGAAAAGTGTTCCCAACTTTAAGCAAGTTGGCAGCCCAAAAGTATTCCAACTTTAAGCAAGTTGGCAGCCCAAAACAACCGCAGGTCTTTCTAAGAGCTCAACAAAACAATACCAATACATGAATTCGAAACCAATATTTCCTTTCTTTTACATGCAAACACTGGAAGATAATTTACATGCCCGATCAATGTTTTTCAAAAGTATTAAAACTATCTTTTTTAAAAAGAACTCTCTTTTCTTTTTTCTTTCCAAATAAACCCAAAATTATGAAAGCAAGCAATTTCTTTATGCAATAATTTCATAATGCAATAATTACAATAGTTTTATATTAAAAGGACAAGTAAGAAGTATCAAGAACTACTTACCTCAAACCTTGAAGTCTCTGATAACCTATACGCCGCTTTAAGCGTCTCTAATCGAGTCTGTGAAGATGCGCCGCACACAGAAGAAAAGAAACGAGAAAAAGGATTCTGATGTTTTTGTTTTAAAATTATGTAACTCTATTTATAATATATAAGAAAGCATAGAATTATTAGGTTTAAGTTAAAAAAGATGGGCCTATATAATATGGGCTATTACATTTATAATGATAAATCTTTAAAAGCCTTAAACTATCATATATTTTACTTTAGATCAAAATCTGCAAGTTTTAAATTAAATATAATAATAATTTTGACAAAACTCATAAATCAATAAATCTATATTGCAAGGAATATTATTTGGACCTGAAAATAAATCCTTTTTTTTTTTGACTTATGAACAAATGACTGTAAAAGAATATTTTGGACATTACAATCTTCCCCCCTTAAAAGAAGTTTAGTCCTCAAAACATAAAAACGTACCTTTCACCTTGTCATCAACAACGCCACTCTCTTGTTGACCGAGTGCAAACATTCTTACGTTACTTTTCTTTTTAGGATCAACGGAATTTCCCACACCAACTTCGTTTTTCCTTTTATGTGGACAATCCTTTACCAAATGTTCTCGCTGTGCACACTCAAAACATGCTCCTGTTTTCCAGCGACATTCACCATCATGTACCTTGTGGCAGTGTTCACATTCCTTGACATGCGAATTGGTATTGGCATGATTGGTTATATTCGGCTTTTTCTCAGTTCCATTATCTCTGAAGTGTTGAAGCTCTTCTGATAGGACTCTCTTTCGATCACCAACGTTTTGATCATAAAGTTTAAGGTCTGACTCAACTCTAAGTGCTCGCTCTAGTAAATCTCGATATTTAGTATCCATATGCGCTGAGACGCGGATCTGAATGTCTCTTTTTAGCCCTCGACAAAATCTATCCACCTTACTTTCCTCAGATATCAAATAGAAGGGGCAGAAACGCCCAAGTTCATTGAACTTTTTTGCATACTCTAGCACCGTCATGCTTCCCTGTTTTAGGTTAAGAAACTCATTTTCTTTTGAAATTTTAACTGCACGTGGAAAATAGTGATCAATGAACATTTTCTTAAACTCTTCCCAATGTAAAGGATTAGTTGAGTCGTCATATGCAGTCTTAACAGATTCCCACCAATACTTGGCATTCCCTACTAGTAATGGTAAGGTGACGTTGAGTCTCACTCCCACAGGGTAATCCATTCAGTAAAAGTTTCTTCAATATTCTTAATCCACTTCTCAGCTTCCAGAGGTTCAGCGCTACCTTCAAATGCTGGAAAATTGAGTCTTCGAAAGCATTCAAAGCAGCTCGAATTTGCAAATAACTTGAATCCACTCATAACTCGAATCAAGGTAAAAACAACTCGAAAGAGATATCTTGAGCTATTGCCAATAACTCAAACTAAAATAAGTTGAAATCACGTGAACAATCTGAACCAATTTATCACAAAAGAACTCAAAATTTCTCATTCCCGAGCTATTGTTCATAAATCAAATTAACAATTAATCCTTCACGACAACTCGAAAAACTGGATAATTTGATTTATTTGCTATAAATTGAATTATCCTTCTTCAAATTATGATACTTATAAATTTTTTGGCAAATTTTTGAATTCTTTCGACTAATACTTGCACTGTCCCTGTTTTGCAGGAATTTCACGACGGCTCGTTTTAATCAACACCTGTCCCGTCACAATCCATCAGGAGCCTCCTCCTCATCTCGCTTCGAGCATCATCCTCAATCATCACGTCCTCGATCTTATCGCAATCACCACAGCAATCCTCGTACGACAAGTCCGTCTCGTCATTCCCGGCCCGTTCGTCCGACCAAGATCAGAGTTCTTGGAACATTAAGAATCTTTGTTCCCGCTGCCCGATCATACGAAAAAAGAGATCCTGGGGAAGAGCAAGTCATAGAGCTTAATCCTAGAGCTGGTAACTCCTAACTCCTCGTCTCCATACGCATTTCGAGTCCGACATAGAGTCCACTAGTCAGAGTGAGTTTCAATTGAGAATGAGCTATCCACTTCTGGGTCGTCATCCACAAATGATAGTTCAGATAGTGATAGTTCATCCACTAATGCCCAAAACTCTGATAGGGACATAGATATAAGGGAGGAGTCTGATAATGACGGAATTAGAACGACCATCCAAGAGCCTACGATTACCACACTTATAACCACCCCACCGATAGCCATAGATGAGTCCCTTGATGCCCCTAATTTAGAGCATGGCCATGTCGTCGTTGACGAGACAATCCAAGAGTTAGCGGCGGAAGGCATCCTTCTAGACTCTCCTAAACCTCCCACGCCTTGACCTAACCTAGTCAAATTTTTTTAAATTCTTTCAATTGTAGGTCATACTGAGGAATATTATTGTATTAACTATGATACTCCCGAGGTGTATCAGATTATCTTCCCTGGTCCTGATGACAGAATGAACGATCGTCCTCCTGGTTGCTTCATAGTCTTCCATAATTACTTCTCATGCAGCCTTCCATTTCCTTTACATGATATCGTTAGGCAAATAATGGATTGATTACCTTCCTGTCCTTCACACTTCACCCCTTACACCTACACACTTATTTATGCCTTGATTATACTAATGAGGGTGTTCAGACTGCCTTGCACCCCCGACTCCTTTTTCCAAATGTTCCTTAGTAAGTTTAGGAGAACCAGGGAGGATGCAAGATTTTATTTTTTTATGGCGAGGAGAACAATAGTTTCTTGTTTGACCTCCAGTCCAGCTTTGGACATACTTGGAAAAACCAATGGTTTTTCATTAAGGAGTCCGATTTGGAAAAAAAAAAAAAAAGAAACTAAGAATTTTGCGGAAGCGTGAAAAGAAGACTTGATCAAAATTAACCAACTCAAAGTTAAAGATAATCTAATAAAATACTTTGGGTATAGAGCATCTGAAGTTCTCAATTATAATCCCAGAAATAATCCTCAAAGACAAATAAATGAATCAAATTCAAAAGTTCGACTAAAAGTAACTAATGCTACTCATTAACTCTAAAACTCGATCTTCCGGTACTCCAGTATTGCTTGCCCTTAGCTCCAAAAGACAACTAGTTCTCTGAAAAGATGACAACAATGCGAGGGGTGAGCCGCAAAACTCAGTAAGCAGATCGAGCTATCTCTCTAAAATCAGGCATGAGATTTTAGAAAACAATTATTGAATAATGCATAAGATTCAAAAACAGTATTAAATATTGATGCATGAGAAAAATGTCAATTTATCAAGTGATGGTTCAAAAATAAATGTTAAGCTCATAGACTAACGCTACGACCACTATTTAACCCGTGGCACGGACCGTCAATAAAATGGATATCCATCCAGCGATAAGGCCGCTGGCAGCCAAAGAGTGTTCCAACTTTGAGCAAGTTGCCAGCCCAAAAGTATTCCAACTTTAAGCCAGTTGGCAGCCCAAAACAAACGCAGGTCTAGGAACTCATGGTACATTGGTGGATGAGATCCGAAGGCTTGCTGGTGTCTTTGAGTTTTTCCAGTTGAGTTGGGTGCGAAGACTGGCTAATTCGGTGGCTCATCAAATTGCTAAAGATGCAACAGAGTTTCGGTCATGGGAGGCTGCTTGAGTCTGTCCTTTCTTTTTCTGTTTTTTCTTATTCCTGATGTATGAACTGTTTCCTTGGTGTTGAAGCAATTCACCGTTTCCTTTCAAAAAAAAAAAAAAAAAGACAGTGGAAGATAATTTATATGCTCGATCAATGTTTTTCAAAAGTATTAAAACTATCTTTTTTCAAACAACTCTCTTTTCTTCTTCATTCCAAATAAATACGAAAATTATGAAAGCAAGCAATATCGTTATGATCATTTTTTAGTTTTAAAGCTCCACAGTCATAGGTAAGATTTTCCTTCCTCTCTTCTGTCTCTTATCCCATCACTCGAAGCCCTCTTCAGTCTTTCGCAAAATTAGTACTATAGTCCCAATCATGATGGCTACTAATAAAATAAGACAAGGAAGTTTCTGGTTCCATCTTTCTTTCTACCATTGAGCCCCCTTTTGATGCAAGTTCGTTGAGTAGTTCTGGATCGATGGTACTTGAAATGGTTTTCAACTATTGAGAAATTCTGTCTAGTGGCATTCGATCACAGTGTCTGTAGCTGATAAGATGCGCCCCCATAATCTATATGCTCGATCAATGTTTTTCCAAAGTATTAAAACTATCTTTTTTCAAACAACTCTCTTTTCTTCTTCATTCCAAATAAATCCGAAAATTATGAAAGCAAGCAATATCGTTATGCAATGATTTCATAATGCAATAAGTACAATAGTTTTAAATTAAAAAAGAAAAGTAAGAATTGTCAAGAACTACTTACCTCAAACCCCCGAAGTTTCTGGTAACCTATATGCCGCTAAGTGTCTCTAATCGTGTCTAAGAATATAAAATCACGAGTCATCAGATAAATGACAATAATTATGCTCTTAATTTAGGTAAAAGGACCAGCATCATAACTCCTATAACACCACAATTCTAAAATAGTTCAAAACCCACTTTATTTCTACGTGAAACCCGGTTCATTCTCGATTCCCCTTTTTTTTACTTAGGCACACATGACGGACCACCTAAAATCCCATATATAAACACGTACAGATATCATCAATTCAATAAAACATGAAACCCCAAACACATGATCTATTAAAATAATATAATAAGTTGTTTCATTAATCCTCTTTGTTGATATGCCCTCAAAATTGATAATATAATTAAAAGTTCTTGTAAGTATTTTAAAAGCATAAACACGTTCAGTACCATTTGCAAGCTCAAGCCAATCTAATATAATAATATAAAAACTTAATGAAACATTTAAAACTTCCACATAAACTTGCTGATTAGAAAGAAACCAAAATATTCATTCACCTTTGTGCCGCAGCCGCTCGACGAAAATTAGAAACAATGTTTTTTGTGGTCTTTGACGTGAAACAAATAAAAAAAGCTGTTGCACTCTATTTATAATAGAGCTCTAGTTATTCTAGGTTTTCACCAATAAATTTATATAGGCCTTTATAACATGGGCCATTAGTGGTACATATAATTGATAAATCTGTAAAAGCCTTCAACTATAAGATATTCAATTAGTTCAAAATCTGCAAGTTATAAAATAAATATAATAATAATTTCAACAAAACTCATAAATCAGAGAAAATTAATTGGACCTAAGAAAATAATCTTTGTCAAATAATAGTAATAAAAGAGATTCGGGCATTACAGCGACTTTATCATATTTGAATATTCTTTTCTGGGCTTGTTCAACGTTAAAATATTTGACACATCTTCACGTGAGAAGAAAGGAGATGACAGGTATATCTTTAAGGATATAGAATGGAAAAAGGACAATCAAGAGAGAAATGATCACGAGGTGAAGGAGGATATGCAGGCGCTGGGTGAAGACAGTATGGAAGGGGAGGAAGAAGCGGAGGCAGACGATGGCATGGGCGACATGGAGGAAGGATACATGAATGAGGGTGGTACAGATGGAGTGGAGATGGAGGTAGAAGAGGATGGCGTGGAAGTTGCTGGCAAAAATGATAGGTGTGGAGGTATTTTTGGTGAAAGGTGTAACCCAAAGAAGATAATTAAGGACATATACGGTGCGGAGCTGTTTCGATCCGGACTTTCTGTTAAACCAAATAATCCTTATTTTATAACAAACATTGCAAATCGGAAGTATGAATTGGTGAGTATATATCATATTATCTCTCCGTCGTGATGTGTGTTCGTCTTTCAAATTTCGATAAATCTAAAGTATTGTCTTGCACATATTTATATGCATCATAACTCGCATTTTCATTGATTATTCTAGAATATTACTCTGAAAAAGTTACATGGTTATGTCAAGCATATCCCTATGGATATTATCGACCACTGGAACATAAACTATGGAAGAGCAACATATCTCCTTGATCCAGATGGGATGGGGTGGATGCTTGATACAGTACAGAAAGAGATAAATCTGCTCAAAATTAAAATTAGTCGAGGTTTGACCAGAAAGTCAAGGGAGTCCGTTTTCGATAAACAATACCATTTTTTCAAGTGGAAACGGCAATCTAAACAAGA
This sequence comes from Misopates orontium, assembly GCA_946800315.1. Lineage (NCBI taxonomy): Eukaryota > Viridiplantae > Streptophyta > Magnoliopsida > Lamiales > Plantaginaceae > Misopates > Misopates orontium. The sequence continues at coordinate 24,097,406 of OX326951.1, forward strand.
CGCAAAGAGTTACTTCTTTGCGCCCACGTGATTTTAGTCAAATTCTGATGTTTTGGGGGTCGAAAAGGTAGTTTACTGTTTCCTGTGGGATTTAAGTCTTTTATGTATGTTAAGTTTTCTTTAGTATAATTAAAATTATATTTCCTTTTTTTGAATTAGGGTTTTTTGAGGGCTATAAATAGCTTGTCTTTCATTGTAATTGGGGGTTGTTGATTGAATAGACAATTTGAAGAGTTTATCTCTTTCTTTTCAATTTCTCGGTATTCATTGGAATCAACGAGTTCTTGATCATCGAATTCTCGGTATTCTATGTGAATCAACGAGTTTTTGATTTGTGTGTTTTTCTTATCTTTCCTATGGCTTCCGCTACCTACATCAAGGCTCAAGTACGAAAAATGGAAAGATGGTCGAGTAGTGTACAGTGGCGGTTGGAAAAGCTTTTGTAAAAGTTATCATGTTGGTAAAGATGACACATGTATCTGCGAGTTCATTGAAGGCGGTCGAGGCCCTTATATTAAAGTTTGTATTGTCCGTGCCAACCAAGGACATAGTTAGTCTTTGAACGAAATTATAAATGTTTGTTTTTGCAGAATACAATGTAAGGCTCGTTGTTAGGCGAAACACTATTTGCGCATGTTTGGATTTCGAGATTGGATGAGGATTCAATATAATTTGGTGATATCTTTATTTTTGTTTTTAAATTTTTCTTTTCGTTATGTCCTGGAAAAGAATCAGTTATAATCTTCGTTTTGTGGACTTTTGATACTTAAGAAATATGTGTACCAATTAGGATCTTTTTTGTCTGTATGGTGTGGTGGTTTCACTTATTTAGTTGCCAAAAGAGTGTATTTCAAAATTATCTGATTAGTGCCAAATTAAATGGATTCATATAATGTCTTGCTATATGATCAAAAGAGGTTGCAGAGCTGAACTGGTGAAGTATCCACCATTAGTTCAAAACTCATTACGCATGGCGAGGAAAGTTGGATGTTATATTAAGGTAGAGAAATAAATAAAGCGAGCTAAATAACATTAATAGGATTTCATAATCCTAATCCCTGCTATATTTTCAATGTCCTAATTTTATATTGTGTGAATATCTAAGGCATTATGGAAGACGTTTGTATTCGAAAACTTCGAAAAAACACCAAAAACAAGTTTGCTCGTTGGAGAGGACAAAACCTCCTCATTCCTCAAAGTATGTAGATTTTGTCTCTAAAAGTTGTCTCTAAAAGTCTGACCAGAAGAAGGCTTTTAGGAACTAATAACCAACTCCAAATAGACATGGAATTTTGTGAGAGTAAGTTCCGAATTTTAAGTTGGAATTGTGCCTCTCAAATGATTTAAAGTAGACTTATATATTTATTCGATAAAAACTTATTAACAAGAATAGAATATCAATTGCTATCAATTTCCAAATTAGAGACAACACATCCTTAAGTTTATGGCCCCGTGTATTTAGAAAACACTTTTGCAGAGAAAATTAGTCTCTTAAGTCGGAAATCTTTAGGGAGAGGCTATCAATCTATTTTTTTTAAAGAATATTAGGGTCCATGTCGCTCTCTGATTACGATGCTTTAATGAGGCCAATTTATTTCATTGATCTCATATAGTTGTGTTAGGACCGCAAGTTCGACAGCTTTCAAACTCGGTTGAACAGTCAGGACTGCCAGGTCCAACTAGATTTTATTTCCTTGTTTGCAAAATTATTTTAAAGGAAAATTCGGTTTTATTTACTTTGATTTATTTACTTATCTATTCACTCGGTTTATATGGTATTTAACCTGTTATTAGATGCGTGAATATTTAGGTGAGTTTGGAAAGATTTAACTTGATCTTGTAGTATCTTATCTTATGGAAAGTTAATCTTTATCAAACTCTTTCCTATATCCTTTAGTAATCTATTCCTTGTGGAGTTCTTCTTTGTCTTTGATGTGCAGAATATACGAAGATCATGAAGATCTTATCAAACGAAACAAAGAGGTTGCAAAAGGAAGGATCGCCTTATCACGGAAAGATTCGGATATATTTGGAAAGATCCTGTCTCGACTGGATATGGAGACTAGCCGAGATTCAAGGATATCTTTCAGGAGAGCTATCCTATAAATAGTAGAAATCCTAGGAATTAATGTAGAACACTCGTGTAACAAAATATACATCTTTAGGTGTTCTCTTTTATTTTGATTTCTTAGTTTTCGCCCTCTTGAATTACATCAAGAACGTGAGAAGCCGACAAGAGTTGAAGGGAGTTCAACGGGAAAGGATTGCGCCAGTTAGAGGGATCTATACGTACGTGCAGTTCGCTTGGAAGCATTCTCATAAGAAGATCATTACGGGAGTCTTGGTCTTACGGGTCAAACAGAGTAGACGCGAAAAAGGTTCCGGTGGTATCAACATTAGAGGGATTCGGTGTTAGAGTAAAACCAGTTGGTGTAATAACTTTTGTCCGTTGAAAGAAGTTTGATTCAGGCGAAAGCCTCGTGGATGTAGGACATAGTCCGAACCACGTTAAAATCTGTTGTCTTACTTTACTGTCTTACTTACCTGTCTTACTTATCTGTCTAGACTAGGTACCGCAACTACTGTTTATAACGTAAAGTATTAGACCTAAGATCTATCAATTGGCATCAAGAGCCTATCACCTACTTACATTGGTGAGATTCTGGTTTTATTTAGATCTTGCAGATTTGATGGCACAAAACGTTGAGGGATCATCATCATCAAAGCCGCCGCTCTTAAATGAATTTAACTATTCCTACTGGAAGGTCCGCATGACAGCTTTCATCAATCGGGAAAATCCGAAAGCGTGGAAAAGCATTCTCAAAGGATGGTCTCCACCACTAGACAAAGATGGAAAGCCGAAGCTAGAACTCGACTGGTCTGACGCAGAAGATCTCGACGCGGGCCACAACTCCATTGCAATCAATGCAATTTTAAATGGAGTCGACCTAAATCAGTTCAAACTGATCTCCAAGTGTGAATCGGCCAAAGATGCATGGAACGCCCTCCGCGTTGCCCATGAAGGTACCCCATCCGTGAAAAGATCCAAAAGACAAATCCTTGGTACACGGTTTGAGGAACTCAAAATGGAGGATCATGAAACAATAGCTCAATACAATGCTAAACTTAGAGACATTGCTAATGAAGCCTTCCTCCTCAGTGATGAGTACAGTGAGTCCAAACTTGTTCAGAAAACTCTTCGCACTTTACCCTCAAGATTCGATATGAAAATTGAGGCGATTGAAGAAGCAAGAGACGTGGAAAACTTGTCACTCGAAGAGCTCATGGGTGCCCTCTCAACTTTTGAGTTGAAAAAGAATTTGAATGGAGTCACTTCAAAAGGTGTTGCACTTAAAGCTGAAATCAAAGACAAACCTCAAAGTGACGACAAGGACGAGTTCGAGAAATCTGTCGCGTTTCTCTCCAAAGGACTCCGAAAGTTTTCCAAGTGGAAAAACAAAGGTACGAACACTTTCCCTTCTAACTCTGATAATTCATTAAAATCTTCCGCTGCTAATGATCTTAGCTACAAAAGAAGAGGAAAAGGTGTTCAATGCAAGGAATGCCAAGGCTATGGTCACATACAAACTGATTGTGCAAATCTTCTCCCGAAGAATAAAGACAAAGCCATGGTGTGCACCTGGAGTGATGAAGAGTCATCTGAAAGTGAAGATGAGACTGGAGAAAAAGCTAATATTGCACTCTCCTCTGTCATCAGACCTGACTCATCACCTGTCGCGACTGACCAGGACGACTCTGAAACTGCTTCTGAAATTAAATCGATTACATCTATATGCAGTGATGACGAGTTAGATTGTTGCATTGATGAACCTGTAGAAAGAACATTTTTTGCATTTTCTTCTATTCTTAATCATGACTCACCACCTGTCTTGACTACTCAGGAAAACAGCGAAGATACTGAGGACGATAATTCCCCTGATCCATTTCGGGAAATCAGAATCCTTAGAAATATTTTGTTTTAAGAGATACGCAAGAACGTAGATCTAAATAGACAAGTCATGGCCCTCAGAAATAATGTGCAAAACATAAAAGAATCTATCACCATTTTTGAGGATTTGGATATTCACTTCCAAGATGTTCTTAAGGTTCTCAATAAGACTGTCACAAACAATCAGAACAAAGTTTCTGATCAAAGTCCTAGTCCCATTTTTAATCATGCTGGTCTTGGTTACCACCCACCGATCGGTCTAAGCAGGGAGATTCCTAGTATATCTGATATGGATAATGATAGCTTAGCACGTGATCCTAATTTCACACAGCCTCATGTTTTTTGCAGGTCCAGTCAACCGAACAGGCCCAGTCCCGTTTGGTGGTCACGACGGATGCGCAAGTCAAGCAGAGCCTGTTATCATTGTGGTGGTCAAGGACATATTCATTCATGCTGTCCTGACTTACAACAGAACTCATCGAGGAACACAGCAAAGAAACCTGTTGGACAACGAGTCCCGACATCTCGGAAGACTCCACAAAAAACAGTGTTTAAAGACTCCGATGAAGATTCTGAACCAATGAATCACATAAGGGTGAAATGTTCTAATCATAAAAACATTCATTTTGCATTTTCCTCTGTTGAAAACGCCTCACCTGATTGTTGGTATCTTGACAGTGCATGCTCACATCACATGACAGGGAACAAAAACCTTTTGACTAACTATGTTACTGGTCCAAATGGAACAGTTCAGTTCAGTAATGGTAAAAATGGTCAAGTGGTTGCAAAAGGAACACTCATTCTTGACGGGTGTCCTATACTTAACGATGTGTTCCATGTTGATGGACTTGAGCATAATTTGATTAGCATAAGCCAGCTTTGCAATCAATAGTTGGTTGTCATGTTTACACAAGATGAATGTCATGCATTTGATAACCAAAGGTTTTGTATTTTTTCAGGAAATCGGACTGCTGAAAATTGCTATACTCTAACGCAGTCATGACTCCCTTTAGAACAGTTCACAAACTCTATCTCAAACAGATCTATCTCTCTGTTTGTTAGTGAACTAATTTGTTTTTATGGTTCGCAAGTCAGTCAAGGAGCCAACAGATTGGTCATAGATCAATCCAAGCGCGTTCAATATACTATCAAGGACCTTGATCTTGAAACTGTAGAACAGTCGATGATTCCTGTCGCAACTCCTACATGGGTTGTCAATGAAACAAGAGGCAACTTCATAGACCTCAGTTTCTCCACTTTTGGAATAGGAAGTCATCTCTACCTAACTATGCATAATCGTGTCATATTACTTGATATTGGTTGGGTTGATCACATGCTTAAGAATTGTGTTTTTGTGCAAAGTGATGTGTTGGTCTTTAATAACCACAACTGTGCTATTATCATTGCTCATAATCATGTTAAGCACTTATGCACACAGCACACGGATATATGGCACCATCTCTTATGTGATTTAGGTGATAATGAATGTGCTGTCATTAAGCATGTCGCGACTGGAAGACAAACTGTTGTTATATTTATGAAGAAAATTGTTTCACTAAGCTTTGAGACCCTCAGAAAGTCTCTCAGCATTTGTCTCCACTAAGGGCTGGTCGCGTGCCCGATTTAACTGAGATGTTTTTATTTGTTGGACTAACTGTCATGACTTACTTGCAGACCTGTTGGACAGCCGGTTCTGGAGCGTACTTAGAACTGCATTGATACACAGTGCACATCATTCCCTCAGTTAAATCAGTGAAATCGAAGGATTTTGCAACGGGCAATTTTTGTTTTTATTTTGTTTTTATAATCTCTTTGACATGGACATTGTCCACTTTTGCTACCTCATCACTTTAAAAACAAAATTATTGAGCTGAAAAGAAAAGTATGAGTGATCAAAAGAGTTGTGAAAAGAAAAGAACAAAGAGAGCATGAGCCAAAAGAAAAAGTGCTTCAAAAGAAAAATATATGGAGGAAAAAGCTGCCTAAACTCAATGAATATGAGTGAAAGCATTCAATTCATATTTCACGGTCATCACAAAATTGAAAAGAGCTACCATATTCTATATAAAGTTATGTGCGAAAGCTACCTCTATGCAAAAGGCTCAAAGTGTGTGTACAAGGTGCAATTGTATTGTTTGAAAAGAGATATCTTGCAAAACGATTTTTGCCCCTTTCAAATTCTCTTCCCTTTCATCTGTTTATCATATGAGAATTCACACACACACACATTTTAATGTATTCATCTGGTTCATGAGTATGCTTCAGTCTCGACCTGTTTTATACTCAGTCTTATAGTCTGTCATGACAGGGTGTCTCGACATCCACTTACACCAGTTGAATCGGTCCTCGGTAAGTTATGTGAGTAATTTGCTGAGTTACTTTTTGTTTGTTTCTTTTAATTTGTGTTTTAATTTGTTTTAATTTTATTTTATTAAACAGGTGCTTTTTATTTTGTCTTTAAAACGCGATATGTTTAATTTCGGCATGAATTTGTTTCCCGCCTATGCTTTGCCGCGTTTTAATTTCGTAGAGATTGAGTTGCGTATCTTGTTGGAATCTTTCCTTGATGAGTCTTGGTAAGAGTCCTATCACTTATGGGAAGTTGTGGATAATGATTATAGAAGATATGACATTGATTTGATTACATCTATTTATATATCTTACCTTTGCATCATATCTCACGCCATCCTACTATCTCTCTCTCTCTCGTGTGTTCATATTTTTTTGGTGTGTGGATTTGTGTTTATGTCTTCTTTCTCACCTACATTTATCAAGAAAATATTTAACATGGTGGAATCTAAGTCATCAGGTGAATCGGCTCAGTCGACCCCACCAGTCGACCCTGAAAGTGCATCCACCACGGGCAACGAGTTGTCCCAAGTCTTGCAGCCAAAGTCGCTCAAAATCCGAATTCCGGCGGACTTTGTTCCACCGCCATCTTCCACGGCACCACCGCAAGACACCACACCACCACCACCGGCAACAGAGTCACCACCTCGTGCCACTTCTCCTCAGGCACGCGAGTTCTCTCCTCCTTTGGATGACTCGCACTCTGTTCCCATGCCGGACGACGCTTCGCCGTCACCTGCACCTGTTCCTGCATCCTCTCGCCGCCACATCGCCGCGGCTAAAGGGAAGCAGAAGGCTCAACCTCCTAAGCGCACACCATCTGCTCGCCAAAAGTCAAAACCTGTTGCAGAGGGTGTCGCGAGCCGAGTCGGGACACGCAAGAAAGTTCCTGTATCCAAACGTCCCCGATCCGCTCGTGCTGCCTCGGACTCTGCTCCAATCGAGTTCTCTGACTCAGATTCCAGTCCTGTCCGCAAACAGCAGAAACGCTCAGCTCAGTCCTTGTCTGATCAGGACAACCAGTCTGGCGACCAGTCGGCCTCTGAGGAAGGCAGTCACGACCAGGCTGAAGGAGATTTTGCAGTCCCTCCCCGTGTTCCACCGTCCGATGAGCCTTTCAGGGTGAAAAAGGCATTTTCCAACAGGTTCTACACATCTCAAGCCAAACTCAGGTATTCTCGTCTCACTGGCCGTATTCTTGTTCGTGAAGTTCAACTTCATGATGATTCTTATGAGGGAACGGGTATTATTGAGTTTTTGGAAGGGAGAGGGTTTCTTGAATCCACTCACAGGGTACAACTGTTTGTAACCCAGATTGTGCATGAATTTGACGCCAATCTGGATACTCAACTAGGCGTTCCGGGCTCAGCCAAGGAACATTCAGCATTTGTCCAGAAGTTCATCTTCAAGATCAGTCCGCAAATTCTGAGCATGCAGTTGGGTTCTCCTGACGTACAAACCGGTCGCGACTCCGAGTTGGAACTGGAAGCAGACATGGATGCAGTCGCGTCAACCATAACCGCCCAACCCATGAAGTGGCAAAGAATGGAAATCTACAGCGAGGTTCCCTTCTTCCATGGTATGGTCTGATCTACGGCATAATGATAAGAAATTGGTACCCTATGTCCCATACTTCTACTGTTAGTCCGTTAACTGCTTCTGTCTTATTCCGTATTGGTTCGAATGCTCCCATTAATCTTGGGAAACTGGTCTTTGAGCGTTTACAACTTGAAGCATTCGACCACAAGGTAAAGATGACCTTAGGCTATCCATCATTGGTCTATCGCTTGCTCACATCTCAAATGGATATCCGGGTCTCTAAGGACAAGATGACGAGCCGCCCTAGGCCTTATCATGCCCCGAGTCACCTTGTTCAAGCTCTACCTGGTTCTCCGATCCGGCGTCCTGTCCCAACTGCCAGGGATAACGAAGCTGGACCATCTGTTCCCCAGGGCAGTCTCGACAATCTTCAGTCGCAACTTGCCCAGGTCATTTCACTGTTGGAGTCCATGAACGAGTCCCTTGCCCAATTAGCGGCAAAGCCTTGACTAGTTCTGGCAAAATGGGGGAGTAAACAGAATATGTAGAATGGGGGAGTCTTGAAGAACGGGGGAGATTTCTACTGGCTGCTGCAGTTTTATCTTCTTATTCAGTTTATTTTGTTTTGTTTTTATTCCGCTTAAGAACAATGTTTTAACAGCTTATTTTATTAAGTTGTTTTGCGGAGTGTTGCACCGCTGTTGCAACACATTTTTATTGCTGTCGAGACTCGTTAGTGGATTTATGTGCCTATCTCTTACCAACTTGTTTTATTTCAGCATGTCTACATTTTCCTTGGGATTTAAAAGTGTTTTTGCCAAACAAGTCAATTGGGGGAGCCAGGACTACCAGGTCCAACTAGATTTTATTTCCTTGTTTGCAAAATTATTTTAAAGGAAAATTCGGTTTTATTTACTTTGATTTATTTACTTATCTATTCACTCGGTTTATATGGTATTTAACCTGTTATTAGATGCGTGAATATTTAGGTGAGTTTGGAAAGATTTAACTTGATCTTGTAGTATCTTATCTTATGGAAAGTTAATCTTTATCAAACTCTTTCCTATATCCTTTAGTAATCTATTCCTTGTGGAGTTCTTCTTTGTCTTTGATGTGCAGAATATACGAAGATCATGAAGATCTTATCAAACGGAAACAAAGACGTTGCAAAAGGAAGGATCGCCTTATCACGGAAAGATTTGGATATATTTGGAAAGATCCTGTCTCGACTGGATATGGAGACTAGCCGAGATTCAAGGATATCTTTCAGGAGAGCTATCCTATAAATAGTAGAAATCTAGGAATCAATGTAGAACACTCGTGTAACAAAATATACATCTTTAGGTGTTCTCTTTTATTTTGATTTCTTAGTTTTCGCCCTCTTGAGTTACATCAAGAACGTGAGAAGCCGACAAGAGTTGAAGAGAGTTCAACGGGAAAGGATTGCGCCAGTTAGAGGGATCTATACGTACGTGCAGTTCGCTTGGAAGCATTCTCATAAGAAGATCATTACGGGAGTCTTGGTCTTACGGGTCAAACGGAGTAGACGCGAAAAAGGTTCCAGTGGTATCAACATTAGAGGGATTCGGTGTTAGAGTAAAACCAGTTGGTGTAATAACTTTTGTCCGTTGAAAGAAGTTTGATTCAGGCGAAAGCCTCGTGGATGTAGGACATAGTCCGAACCACGTTAAAATCTGCTGTCTTACTTTACTGTCTTACTTACCTGTCTTACTTATCTGTCTAGACTAGGTACCGCAACTACTGTTTATAACGTAAAGTATTAGACCTAAGATCTATCAAGTTGAATTAAACCTTAATGCTCAGGGCACTAAGTTGAGCCTTAGGCTTATTTTTTGAAATCGTTCAACAAGTATAACACTTTCTGTACACCGAATCTTAGTCCTTGAATTTTAATGATGTAATGATGTTGGAGTCCTAAAAAAGAGGTATAGACTCATATAACTCAATTAGGATTTATTAAGTGGTCAGTTTCAAATTGCTGATGTTAATATGCTAGAAGTCATATTTAGATACTGAATCTAATATATGCATATTTTCTACAGTATTGTTTGTGTTAATCTAAGGGCTGTGATTTTAAATGTTAAAATCTGTAGTTACAAGTAATCATGTATGTATAACATTTTGAATGAAGTGAAATTTTCGTTATAACGTCTAAAGATCTAGTATAAACATAATCAAAATGTGCTAATAAAGTATGACTTTTTGAATAAATATGTTGCTATGTGAAATTAGCGATGTCAATTACATATTTTTTATTCTACAATGAACATCTTAAAACTCCAAAGGCGCAACAACTATGAGACCCAGCACAACACGATGGGCTTCATTCTTTTATAATCCGAATTAATTTCTTAGAAGTTGGGTGAGACCTTAACCTAACCCTACATTTAGTGTCAAGGGCATATTTTTCCTTTATAACCAAACTTCCTCTTCTCCTACCATTCTCATTCTCCCTCTCTCTCTCTCTCTCTCTCTCTCTCTATATATATATATATATATACATATATATATATATATATATATATATACACACACACACACACACACACATATATATATATATATATATATATATATATCTCCGCCTCTTTCCCATTTCTTTGCCCTTCTCGCTCCTATCGTCTCGTTTCTGTAATCTATTTTCTCCTTTTGCCTTTTGTTTTCATCCGTCACCAAAAGATTTGACACTGATGACAGTTGTTTTTTCCGTTCTTTCCACTTTCTCTCATTCCTTAGCAACCACTAGAGTTTATCGGCTTTTGGTTGGTTGCTAAGTATCATTATGAGTAGATCTGAGACAAACTCATTTCTCTAACATGTTGCACCACCGAGACTAGTGAGTTCGGGGTTAGTTGGGTAGTTTGATAATGGGTGGTGCATGGGAGTGGAGAGGGGTGTTGGTTCAGTGCATTTTCTATTTTTCATTTGACATTTGTAAAATATTTCTTTCATTCTTTTAACTTATTACACGCATGGATTGTATGGGGAAAGGGAAGGGCTAGTAATATCTGGTGGTTGAATTCTCGTGGATTTCTTAAAGCACATTGAAATTCACATTTATAGGCCTCATCTATTTACTTTTCGTTCTCATTCCATATTCATAATTACCAGAACACCAAATGTAACTCTCCCGCAATCATATATCTTTATTTTACTTCTATATTTCACCCGAACAAGTAATGAAATTCAACACATTTCTTTCCAGAATGTTGTTGTGTGTAGCAATATACGATCAGATCATGGATATAGGAGAAGTGAATCTGCTCTCTTTCTTTAAGTTTTCCGTACCAAATTATAGCACAAAAAGGTTAGTAATATTTTTTTTGTTATATTTATTACATCTTTTAACTGGGATAATGTCTTTCGATAGCTTTATATGTTCCTTTTTTTTTATCATATTTTAGATTTTTGTGAATAAAATTTGATTTGATTAATTTTTATTTTAAATTAGTGATAAACTTGTTTGTTGATTGACACAATAGCTGTTTTGATAACTGCTGAAACTCTATGAAAGATTTTTCCTACGACATTAACTAATAAAAGAAAATGATTTTTTTTTTCAATCTTCACAAATGAAATTATTGGGTTGTGTCTAAAGATAGTAAACTAGTAATAAAATAGCTAGGTAATAATGTACTTTTCTAGGTATTAGTGAAACATTTTCAAGAGAAGAAATACAAACTCCATCTACATAAATAGGTTACGCGCGTAAATCATTTTTGGTTAATCATAAGGACACCCCATTTAGGAAAATAAACACCATGCAGATACTCTATATTTCTTAATTGATTTACAAATACTAATTATTTTCATCATATCCCGCATCTGTATTGTTTTATTTCTCCATTTAGTTTCCATATATTTGCATGAGATGTAGAAAGTTTAATGGATTACAAATTTTTTTCTTGCTTTCTTAGTTTTATAATGTTTTATGCTTTTGAAATCTAGGGGGTAATTTCCTATTTTCAAAACATAGGGGGTAAAACACCAATAACAATGCTCTGAAGCTAATGTGTTATGAATCTCTATTTTCTTGTTCACTTTCTCTTCCTTATGGGTTATTATTAGAAAACATCGTATGTAACGCCCTCTCATAAATCTGCCTTTTCTTTTCCATTTTCACCTATCAATTTCACTCACAGGATCATTTCTCACCTTGACGGTTGTTGTTTCTGAGATCTCGAATAAATCATACCATGGACAGCACATTTAGCTAGTCAAAGTGGGAAACGTAGACAGTGACATCTATTTTGAAGAAGTTTGGAAATCTTTCATTGATGATGCGTTAGTCGGGGATGGCGACTTAATCATATTTGAATATTCTTTTTTGGGCTTGTTCAACGCTAAGATATTTGACACATCTTCACGTGAGAAGAAAGTAGATCAAAAGTATATCTTCAAGGAAATAGAATGGGAAAAGGACAGTCAAGAGGGAAATGATCATGAGGTGGAGGATATGCAGGCAGTGGTGAAGAAGTATGGAAGGCGAGGAAGAAGTTGAGGCAGACGATGGCTTGGTTGAGATGGAGGAAGGTTACATGAATGAGGGTGGTCCAAATGGAGTGCAGATAGAGGTAGAAGAGGATAGTGTGGAGGTTGCTGGCAAAAATGGTAGGCATGGAGGTATTGTTGGTGAAAGGTCAAGTCCAAGTAAGAGAACTAAGGACATATTCAGTGACTAGCTCTTTCGAATCTAAAGTATTGTTTTGTATATATTTGTATGCATCATTACTCGTATTTCAATTGTTTATTCTGAATTTGGAATATTACTCTAACATAGTTAATTACATTGTTATGTCAAGTATATCCCCATGGATATGGTAGACCAATGGAGCATAAACTATGAAAGAGTAACATATATTCAAATGGGATAGAGTGGAGGCTCAAGTACAAAAAATGGAAAGATGGTCGAGTACTGTATAGTGGGGATTGGAAAAGCTTTTGTAAAAGAAACCACGTCGATAAAGATGACACATGCATCTGCGAGTTCATTGAAGGGAGTCGAGGCCTTTATATTAAAGTTTGTATGGTCTGTGCCAACCAAGGACATTGTTAGTCTTTGGGAAAATTGTATATTTCATATCCTAACTAGGCACCATTTCTTTTTTCAAACTGCATTTTTCATACCCTAACTTGACACCATTTCTTTTTTCATACCTTAATTTGGGAGATCACGATTTTGGTACACCAATTTGGCGATTTTTTCATAACCTTTAATATAAAGGCCTCGACTCCCTTCAATGAACTCGCAGATGCATGTCTCATCTTTATCGACGTTGTTGCTTTTACAAAAGCTTTTTCAGCCCTCACTGTACACTACTCGACCATCTTTCCGTTTCTTGTACTTGAGCCTCCACTCTATCCCATTTGGATCAAGGATATATGTTACTCTTTCATAGTTTATGCTTCATTGCTCTACAATATCCATGGGTATATGCTTGAAATAACAATGTAATTAACTATGTCCCAGTAATATTCCAAATTTAGAATAAACAATTGAAATACGAGTAATGATGCATATAAATATGTACAAGACAATACTCTAGATTTATCGAAAGAGCTCGTCACCGTACATGTCCTTAATTCTCTTCTTTGGACTTGACCTTTCACCAACAATACCTCCGAGCCTACCATTTTTGCTAGAAGCCTCCACACCATCCTCTTCTACCTCCATCTCCACTCCATCTGTACCACCCTCATTCATGTAAGCTTCCTCCATCTCGCTCATGCCATCTTCTGCCTCCGCTTCTTGCTCACCTTCCATACTGTCTTCACCCACCGCCTGCATATCCTCCTTCACCTCATGATCATTTCCCTCTTGATTGTCCTTTTCCCATGCTATATCCTTAAAGAAATACCTCTCATCTCCTTTCTTCTCACGTGAAGATGTGTCAAATATTTTAACGTTGAACAAGCCCATAAAAGGGAAAATCTGAGAATTTATATAAATTGCTCTGGCAGCAGCAAATCTTGCTTTGGTATTATCATCAGTTTTAAATCTACTGGTGATAAAAATTTGAAATATTGTCAAGGAAATATAAGAGCCATATATCAAAGTAAGAACTTTGATATTGCACTTGCGCAGTTATTAACATTTAGATGTAATCATTGCTAGGTCCTACACTCCAGATTTAGGGGATAAATTGAATTGCAACATTAATTATATTCCTCATATGCAACATTCAAAAACTGAAATACAGCACAATCTCGGAGAGGTGGTGAGTGCATTACAGCAAAAGATAGCTAGAGATGGAAGATGGAAGATGCGCTAAGCCAATGCAAGTCATTTGTACACCAAACCAGCCTCTTGGAAAACCAGAGCAATCTGCAGATCGTGTATCAGCAGTAAGAAGATATGACAGAAACACAAGCTTGAAGTCCTAATGAGATTAAGAAATGAATCCAAAGTATACTGAGAACTACCACAACCGCTCTTAAGTAAAATTCCAAAATTAAATTGAAAATTTCGAGAGTGCGTATATTACTAAAACAACCTCTGTTTTGTTTTCTATAATAACTCCAGAATCCAAATTATCAGTTTGTGATACATCCCTTTTGGTTGCATTTTCTGTACATCTGCATTCTTTAAAATATTAAGATGGACTCTGGAGCCTGAGTCAACAACTTCCAAATAATGTAAATTAACAATAATCAAGTCGAGTGAACAATGGCCTTCAGAAATAGCTGCTCATATTCATTAGAATCAAGATGCCAACCTGCTCATATTCATTTGAAGGGCCATATCACTTACTAAACCGTTTAACGTCTATCATATCCCCCAAGCACTCATCACATATATACCTTATTATTTGCAGATGTTCGCCTATCATAATCAACAATTTTGTTAGTAAATCAGGCCTGGTGATATGAATTAGTATCCAATATGTCTTCATCAACCCCAGAGAATTCTTCCAAGACATCAACAAGACATCCCACTCATTATTGTTCTCATCATATTTAAAGATCTTCCTTTAACAAAAAATGATTTTTCAAGTTTGATTTATCTGATTGAAACACTAGACTTTCTATTGATGCCTAGTATAGTGGCTCAACCTTCTATTCAGACTTCAATTTGCAATGTCCAATATAATAACAATAAAAGAACTTTGTTGATACTGGTAATCATTTAATCGGTCTTGAGAGTCAACTCAGTTTTGCTGTTAAAATGATTTCTACATGTTTTTCCTGCCAAAACGGTTATTCACAAAGAGGGTATATATGCAGATGGTTAGTGAATTCAACCTACCTATGAATAAAATGTTCAGTTTGTTATCAAGCATTTCTATGTGAAGAGTGAACTAACCTTAAGAGAAATCAACCAATTGTAGTTTCCATCTCCAAATTTTGGACCATAACGGTACGGAGATGGTACCTAGCTATGAGGCAAGGGTTGAAGAAATTCGAAATAAATTTGAAAGGGCAACATTGAGAAGCGAAGAAGAAAGAAGATTAATCTTACCGTCATCAAGCGAATACACATATGTCAAGAAATTGAAGAAATTTTGGCTGAAGAGTTATATATATTCATCATAAACATTAATTATCCCTCCCATAACCCGTAACTACAATATGATCTAAAAGTAAGGTTTTTTTAGAACAATATTAAGAAATAACCCAATTAAACTTTCTTATATCTATAATCTGTTGTAGTAATTATATATATATATATATATATATATATATATATATATATATATATATATATATATATATATATATATATATATATATATATATATATATATATATATATATATATATTATATATATATATATATTATAAGTTGTAGTAGTTAAAAGAGTAAATAATCCCAATTGCTATTAATCTTAATGCTATAATCTATCTTAATATACCTATTATTGAAAATTACTGCATAATATATTTATTTCATATAAAGTTATTTCCATTTGTATCAGAATGCAGTTCTCTTAGATACTAATATTTAATTTTGTGGTAAATTTCTTAATTATAGTAAATATATCGGATTTGTAACTAAAGCCTAGTTTTATAACAAACACTTTAGTTTGTGACAGAAGTAAATTGTTTTAGTAACCAGATTTTTAGTCTTTCTGTAACTATAATTCTATTGTCACCAAACACTAAACCTTTTGTAACGTAGTTTTCTTGTTTTAGTAACAAAAGACCCATGTCGTTACCAATAACGGCTATTTCTGGTAACGAGTACTTTTTTTTGTTACCATTTCTCATGCTTTGGTAACAAGTTTGGGGTTAGTTACCAATTTTCCGTTACCAAAAATGCATTTTCTTGTAGTGATATTTTAGTTTGAAGGTAGTGATTTGCCTCAAAGGCAAGAAGAGTATTATAAATAATTAAACATGTACCCTGGAACAAAAGCAGATTGGAATGGGAAATAGTGTCGTCAATAATAGGCTTAATTCGGTTAGCTATATAGCCATATAGGCAATTTCGAAACACATATGACTCAGACTGATCGGGCAAAATTGATGACTACCGGGATAATAGAAAAAGAAAATGAAATAAGGGAATGTGTGTACCTTTTGAATTAGGACCGGAAGAGAGATAGGACGACAAAAGATAGAATAGATGCAAGGTTATTGAGATTTATATAAAGATAATATCCTTGTAGGATTTTTAAGGGACGAGGACTGAAGACAAAAAAAAATAGTTAGGACTACGTTGTGCCTTAGTAAATATTTACAATGGTGTATTTATTTTAAGTGGATGAAAACCCAACAAAAGTTATGACATGATTTTCCATTCAAAGGCCCGCATTAAATGCATTAAGTAATTTCCATATTACTTTAGTGTTGTTAATTGGTTGAAATTTTGCTTAGTTGTATATAACTTTTGTTAGAAGTCAAACGATATAGGTGAAGTGCGGTGGTGGTAATGCAACATCTTAAAATCTCTTATTTTCAATTTTACTAGACTATTTGATAACTGTTACACACTTATATATATCCCCTAAAGTTTTACTCGTTTTTTTTGCTTCTTCTGAACTATTCAGAAACAAACGTGCCATTTTGGTTTAAAGCTATTCGTTTTATTTTAAACAAAAAAAATATGTTATTCACAATTAATAGAAAATGACATATTTCTACAATTAATACAGAGAAGGCCAATCTCCTCTAGGCCAAATTAACGTTCTTAAATAATCACTAGCTACTTTGAGAGCCCAAAAACCCCTGTCTATATGCGTTGAGGTTATACATTATATGCTCTCTTGGTCTTAAATGTTCTGGCTTCAAAAAAGACAATCTAAACAAATGTGGACTAATGATATAATTTAAAAAACTTACGCCTGTGTTATAATTATTGTATGGTACCCCTAAATAGATTTTATTTGGGAACACCCAATTAGATTAAAATTAGCACATATTCCTATGATATCTTAATTGGTCTGCAAGTTCACAAATAATACCATAATTCACGTGTTATTGTACTTCTTTGATCTGTTACGGGTTGATATTGTTAAAATTAAAGTTTTATATTCGCTTTCTATCGAACTAAGACCAAAAAAATAATTTTAAATTCAATAAAAAAAACTGTAGAGATTGTTTTATAATATGCAAAAGACTTTAAAACAATATCTTACGAAAGTGACCTACAATATCCGGACAATAACATGTAGTTTAACAACAGGTGGACGGATTTTCCAAAAAGGAGAAATTAACCGTTGCTTTACATAAGTATTTCATCAAATAACAACTGATTATGATTGGGCTAAGTACAACCGTTCTAGCTTTAGTTGACGAATAAGTGGATAACTCAGTGGGATCATATAAAGTGTCTATTATATAATATCGATCATAAAATTGACTTTGGATTTAAGAGCCTGAGGAAATGCAGAAAACATGACAAGTAGTGCCAAATATGCACAAATGTTCAGTGATGGATAAAACATACATCAGTTCAAGTAAAGGCAATAGTAACTTTAGCCTTGCCCGAAGTGGTTATTCATAATAGAATGCAAAGACGAAAATATTCAATACATGAAAAATAAATATGGGAAATACTAGTCTATGTTGTTTGGAAGGTAGGTTTTATGTGTGTGTCTTAGTGTAATTTTTCGCCTACAAGTTGGACATTGTTTCTGATTTCCAAATGATGTAACAATACAACTTTTACAGAAAATATGCACACATATTGTTGACGTTGCTTCGACGAGCTCGTCCATGCATATAGGACAACTATATCTTGATGTACTTTTGTATGAGATGGATGGTGAGGCCGGAGGGTTATTCTGCTGGAGACATAGAATATAGAAGTTTAGTTGCAGTTGATACAAAAATAACTACAACATGGTAAATTAGGATTCATAAACAAGGCAAATTATTTGCATCAAATTACATTCAACACGACGAAGCCCGATAAATTAGGTTTTAAAATACAATTAAAATATTCACAACATAGGCTGATCCCGGAATACATATGGGTAGCTCAAGAAACGTACTATTTTGTGGAATTGGTGGCTTTATTGTAGATATTACATTTCTTGTAATTACACGACAAACAAGTAAATATTACTTGACTGTGCACACAAAAAAAAAAATCATGGGTCTCCATGCATATCTTTTTCATATCCTCAAATATATAATGCGTGAGCGTAAAGGAAGAACAAAATCTTCTTCTACTATAGTATGTGCAAAATTATTTTCAGTAGTCATCAAATGATACCTCCAATACATCCTGAACATTGCCCAGACCAGTTGCAATTATCTCATCACGTACTTCTGCATTCGACAAATTTAAGCAAGATATATTACATCATTTCTATAATGCGACTAACGAATTTTCATATTCATAGCCTAAAGAAAGCTTTTCATTCACAACAAAACAAAACAAAAATGTTAATTATTGTCAATTCAACATGTTGAATTTGGCTTACAAATTTGTGAATGAGCTCTAGTTATAAACATAATAAGAGAGTTGATGGCATCTGGTAAGAGCATGAAAGATAATTATTGTATTTAAATGTACAAAATAAGAAAGAAAGAAAATAACAATAGAAATATAATCTTTAGAATAGGTGTGCATTCACACACACACACATGACATATATATATATATATATATATATATATATATATATATATATATATATATTATGTAGCTTCATTTTTATTTAGAATATAAATTATTACGTTTTGAAGTGCGCAATAAACAATGTATCCGTGGATAACCATAAAAGATGGTACACATATTCAATTTTTTCTTTTACTTTGTTGTTGAGAAATATACGAAGCAGAATTATTAAAATTTCTTGTCCTAGAGGATATATACCATTCACAAATATTAAATATACATGACAACAAGTTAGTTTTGAACTCGATTTGCTAACCTGACGTGTAGCCTCCATTTGGTCTTGCTTCTTCACGTGTCATTTGTGTCGCGACTGTTTCTTCTATTTAATGTCTAGCATAGCATAGAATACCTTTGTAATGTCCAATATTGTTCCTTCTCTTTTATTTGAGTAAGTTAATATTTCTGGAGTTTTTTTGTTTACTATTACTTAACTGTTTTATGATTTATTGAGTCATTAAAAAATTATTTTAGAACTTAAGAAATTTAACTTAACTAAAGTTATAACCTGATGTTTAAAGTTTTTGAGAATTATCTAAGTACATGAAGTACGTACATGCAGCCCATATTATGTAAGCCCATGATTTAGCTAAAACCTAATACTATAATAAAGACTAAGATGTTTTCCTAGAATATAAAAACAGAACTTATCTTCGTGCATGCTGGGCGCCGCTACCATAGGTAAAAGTTTCTGCTCTCTTTCTCTTCTTACTTTTCATAAGTCCTAATCCATGAGTTGACTGATGCAATTTTGAAATAACTAATGCAAAGTATCGGTTCAGATTTTAATATAGAATGCATAGAAAATGTCTACTTTGCAAAGTTTGAAAACTATTTCTATTAGTATATTACAATTTTATATTATTATGTCTTGCAATTGGTTTGACCGGACCTTTGAAAAAGTGGAAAGCATTAATGAAGCATTGTTTGAAACCTTATTTTGTATACTAGCTTATGTAAATTACAGTAATATTTGTTTTGTTGAATTTTTTTAGTAGATTTACTTGTAGGTTAGAGTTAATCATGTTTTAAGGGGTAAATCTATAGGATGATTGAGGGACATAGTAGACTGTCACAAGGATTTAGTTTGGCAGTAGTACTTTTAGATTAGATTAGACTAGTAATTAGTAGTAGATACTCTAATTATGTTTGTACCGAATTCTTTGTTTAGATTCAAGCGTTTAGAGTTCCACCTGATTAATAAATTTCGGGGTTCGAGGTAACTAGTTCTTGATACTCCTTACTTGTCTTTTTAATATAAAACTGTTGTAATTATTGCAATAAAGAAATTGCTTGCTTTCATAATTTTCAGATTTATTTGGAAAGAAAGAAGAAGAGAGAGTTCTTTGGAAAAAAGATAGTTTTAATACTTTTGAAAACATTGATCGGGCATGTAAATTATCTTCCACGTTTTTCATGTAAAAGAACGGAAATATTCGTTTTGAATCCATATATTGGTATCGCTTTGTTGAGCTCTTAGAAAGACCTGCGTTTGTATTTGGCTAGCAGCTGGCTGAAAGTTGGAATACGTTTGGGCTACCAACTTGCTTAAAGTTGGAACTCTTTTGGGCTACCAGCAGGCTTATCGCTGGATGGATATCCATTTAATTGACGGCTCGTGCCATGGGTTAAAATAGTGGTCGTAGTGTTAGTCTTTGAGCTTGACAATTATTTTAGAAATATGACTTGACAATTTGATATTTTGCTCATGCATCAATATTTAAGACTCTTTTTGAATCGTATGAATTACTGTATATATATTCTTCTAAAAATCTCGTGCTTGATTTTAAAGAGAATCATCCTGAACTGCTTATTGAGTTTTGCGGCTCACCCTTCGCATTGTTGTTATCTTTTCAGAGAATTAGAAGTTAAGGTCAAGCCATCAGGAGCACCCGAAGATCGAGTTTTTTTTATCAATAGTAGTTATATTTAGTCATTTTTCGAATTTGAATCTTTTATTTGTCGTCGAGGTTTGTTTTTGGATTATGATTGAGGACTTTAGATGCTCTGTACCCAAAGTATTTTATTAGATTATCTTTAACTTTGAGTTGGTTAATTTTGATCAAGTCTATTTAATGCTTCCACAAAATATTGACTTTATTTTTCTTAAAACTATTTTCAAAGGCTTCACGTTGTCGGGATTTATGACAACGTGGCCATTACACCATGTTTTAAATTTAGGGGCGTGACAAGTGGTATCAGAGCGTAGGTTTGATCTTATTGGAAAATTAGAGTTCATAAATAGGTTGTGTGGACTTAGCTTATGTTTTGACCTTGTTAATGTTGAGACTTTAGTGATATGGCCCCTGAGTGTGTTTATTAATGAGTTTTAGTAATTTTTTTAAAATTAAATAAAGTTTATTTTTACTTAGAGTATCGTGATGGCCCGTGGTGAGAGTGGGGAAAGGGGTCGAGGTCGTAGGAGTAGCATTCCTAGGATTGCTGACGTTGGCTCTGGTGAACAACACGAGCGAACAGATGAGAGAAAAGAGTTTACTTCTCAAGCCATACCAAATCGTACTACACCAGCGACTCAAGCTGATATTGCTGGAAATTGTCAAGTAGTGGCCAACTTGTTGCAACAGCAACAACAACAATCTCAACGACAACCAGCCTCAACCATCTCCTACTTTGAACGCTTTCGGAGACTCAATTTTCCGGCATTTGAAGGTAGCACCGAACCTCTGGAAGTAGAGAAGTGAATTAAGAATATTGAAGAAACATTTGTTGCCATGGATTACACTGTGGGAATGAGACTCAACGTCACCTCACCATTACTAGTAGGGAATGCCAAGTATTGGTGGGAATCTGTTAAGACTGCATTTGACGACTCAGCTAATCCTTTACTCTGGGAAGAGTTTAAGTAAATGTTCATTGATCCCTACTTTCTGCGTTCAGTTAAGATATCAAAGGATAATGAGTTTCTTAACCTAAAACAGGAAAGCATGATGGTGTTAGTACGTGGACAAGTTTAATGAACTTGGGCGTTTCTGCCCCATCTATATGACATCTGAGGAAAGTAAGGTGAATAGATTTTGTCATGGGCTAAAAAGAGACATTCAGATCCGCGTCTCGTCGCATATGGATACTAAGTATCGCGATCTACTAGAGCGAGCACTTAGAGTTGAGACAGACTTGAAACTTTATGATCAAAACATTGGTGATCGCAAGAGAGCTCGACCGGAAGAGATTCAAAATATCAGAGAGGATGGAACTACAAAAGGTCGAATATAACCAATCATGCCAGTATTCGAATGTTAAGGAATGTGAACACTGCCACAAGGTACATCCTGGTGAATGTCGCTGGAAAACTGGAGCATGTTTTCAGTGTGGAAAACAAGGTATGGAAAAAGATTGTCCACGTAAAATGAAAAACGGGATTCGTGAAGGAAATACTTTGGACAATAAAAAGAAAAGAAATGCGAGAATGTTCGCAATGTGCCAGCAGGAGAGTGGCATCACTGATGATGTAGTGAAGGGTACGTAAGACTTATCTAAGTTTCAAGTACGAAACTTCTTTTAAGGGGGGAATATTGTAATGTCCAATATTTTTCCTTCTCTTTTGTTTGAGTAAGTTAATATTTCGGGATTTTTTTTTTTACTATTACTTAATTGTTTATTGATTTATAGTCATTAAAAAATTATTTTAGAACTTAAGAAATTTAATTTAACTAAAGTTATAACCCGATGTTTAATGTTTTTGAGAATTATCTAAATACATGAAGTACGTACCTGCAGCCCATATTATGTAAGCCCATGATTTAGCTAAAACCTAATACTATAATAAAGACTAAGATGTTTTCCTAGAAAACAAAAACAGAACTTATCTTCGTGCATGCTGGGCGCCGCTACCATAGGTAAAAGTTTCTGCTCTCTTTCTCTTCATATTTTTCATAAGTCCTAATCCATGAGTTGACTGATGCGATTTTGAAATAACTAATGCAAAGTATCGGTTCAGATTTCAATATAGAATGCATAGAAAATGTCTACTTTGTAAAGTTTGAAAACTATTTCTACTAGTATATTACAATTTTATATTATTATGTCTTGCAATTGGTTTGACCGGACCTTTGAAAAAGTGGAAAGCATTAATGAAGCATTGTTTGAAACCTTATTTTGTATACTAGCTTATGTAAATTACAGTAAGATTTGTTTTGTTGAATATTTTAGTAGAGTTACTTCTAGGTGAGAGTTAATCATGTTTTAAGGGGTACATCTATAGGATGATTGAGGGACATAGTAGACTGTCACAAGGATTTAATTTGGCAGTAGTAGATACTCTAATTATGTTTGTACGGAATTCTTCATTTAGATTCAAGCGACGTTTAGAGTTCCACCTGATTAATAAATTTCGGGGTTCGAGGTAAGTGGTTCTTGATACCTCTTACTTGTCTTTTTAATATAAAACTGTTGTAATTATTGCATTATGAAGTTATTGCATAAAGAAATTGCTTGCTTTCATAATTTTCGGATTTATTTGGAAAGAAAGAAGAAAAGAGGGTTCTTCTGAAAAAAGATAGTTTTAATACTTTTGAAAAACATTGATCGGGCTTGTAAATAATCTTCCATTGTTTGCATGTAAAAGAAAGGACATATTCGTTTTGAATCCATATATTGGTATTGTGTTGTTGAGCTCTTAGAAAGACCTGCGTCTGTTTTGGGGTGCCAACCCCCTGAAAATTGGAATACGTTTGGGCTGCCAACTTGCTTAAAGTTGGAATACTTTTGGGTTGCCAACTTGCTTAAAGTTGGAACACTTTTTGGGCTGCCAGCGGCCTTATCGCTGGATGGATATCCTTATTAAAATTTCATATAAAACTATTTAATCCATTCATCATGAATAAAATTACACTATGCATAGACAACAGAAATATCCATAAGTTACTGAATCATGATTTGCTCTTGCGATCATCATTGTAAGAAACTAGAGTACTAGAACATAGATATCGTGTTCTATATTGGACATATTCAAACATTATTTTGAAATAAATATAAAATTAGTATGTAAAGATAACTAACTTGAAAACTTTGTGTTGTACCACTCATCAAGTCATTCAGTCTGTACAATGGTAGAACATTTGTTACTTTTCTGGTGGATCATGCAAAAAGTGATGAATTTTAATCGCAGTCAATGTTTTGCCTCCGTGCGTGGTTAAAAACATCAAATGAAGTATCAGAATAGAGAACAGAAAATGTGATTGGTTTTATCGCATCAATTGTTTTATATGATCAAACATGGAGATTTATTTCAAATTTATTTTACTTAAATGGATTTATGTTAACGAGTCGGAGATTACAAAAATCTAGGATAACTGAGGCTGAGTTTACCATTTCGGAAAAGTAAAACTTTCACACCTCATGTTATCTCATTATGTCGAATATAAAATTTGACTCATGTACAAATATTTAAGGTGTATCTATTAAAATCACAATATGCACAAATGTTCAATGATGGATAAAGCATACTTCAGTTCAAGTAAAGGCAATAGTAACTTTATCCTTGCCCGAAGTGGTTATATATAATGGAATGCAAAGACAAAAATATTCAATCCATGAAAAATAAATTTAGGAGATACTAGTCAATGTTGTATGGAAAGTATTCAATTCATGAAAAAAAATACGGGAAATACTAGTCAATGTTGTTTGGTAGGTAGATTTTATGTGTGTCTAAGTGTAATTTTTCGCCTACAAGTTGGACACTGTTTCTGATTTGCTAATGATGTAGCAATACAAATTTTACAAAAAATATGCCCACATATTGTTGAAGTTGCTTCGATGAGCTCGTCCATACATATAGGACAACTATATCTTGGTGTACTTTTGTATGAGATGGATGGTGAGGCCGGAGGGTTATTCTGATGGAGACATAAAATACAGATGTTTAGTTGCAGTTGATACAAAAATAACTTGAACATGGTAAATTAGGATTCATAAACAAGGCAAAATATTAGCATCAAAATACAGTCAACACGACGAAGCCTGATAAATTAGGTTGTAAAATACCATTAAAATATTCACAACATAAACTGATCTCTGAATACATACGGGTAGCTCAAAAAAATGTAATATTTTATGGAATCGGTGGCTTTATGATAGATATTACATTTGTTTAATTACACGACAAACAAGTAGTTATAACTTAACATTGCACAAAAAACAAATCATGGGTCTCCATCCATATCTTTTTCAAATCCTAAAATATATAATGCGTGACCGTTAAGGAAGAACAAAATCTTCTTCTACTATAGTACGTGCAAAATTATTTTCAGTAATCATCAAAGGATACCTCCAATACATCTTGAACATTGCCCAAACCAGTTGGAACTATCTCATCACGTACTTCTGCATTCGACTAATTTAAACAAGAGATATTAGACAATTTCTATAATGCGACTAACGAATTTTCATATTCATAGCCTAAAGAAGGCTTTTCATTCACATTAGACAAGACAAAAAGGTTAATTATTGTGCATTCAACGTGTTGAATCTGGCTTACAACTTTGAGAATGAGCTCTAGTTATAAACATAATAAGAGACTTGATGGCATCTTGTAAGAGCATGAAATATAATTATTGTATTTAAATGTACAAAATAAGAAAGAAAGAAAATAACAATAGAAATATAATCTTTAGAATAGGTGTGCATTCACACACACCCACACACATGACATATATATATATATATATATATATATATATATATATATATATATATATATATATATATATATATATATGTAGCTTCATTTTTATTTAGAATATAAATTATTACGTTTTGAAGTGCGCAATAAACAATGTATCCGTGGATAACCATAAAAGGTGGTACACATATTCAATTTTTTCTTTTACTTTGTTGTTGAGAAATATGCAAAGCAGAATTATTAAAATTTCTTGTCCTAGATAATATATACCATTCACAAATATTAAATATACATGACAACAAGTTAGTTTTGAACTCGATTTGCTAACCTGACGTGTAGCCTCCATTTGGTCTTGCTTCTTCATGTGTCATTTGTGTCACTCTATGGCGACTGTTTCTTCTATTTAATGTCTAGCATAGCATAGAATACCTTTGTAATGTCCAATATTGTTCCTTCTCTTTTATTTGAGTAAGTTAATATTTCTGGAGTTTTTTTTTTTTTACTATTACTTAACTGTTTTATGATTTATTGAGTCATTAAAAAATTATTTTAGAACTTAAGAAATTTAACTTAACTAAAGTTATAACCTGATGTTTAAAGTTTTTGAGAATTATCTAAATAACGTTCTTAAATAATCACCAGCCAAATTAAAGTTCTTAAATAATCACCAGCCACTTTGAGAGGCCAAGAACCCCTGTCTATATGTGTATATGTTATACGTTATATGCTCTCTTGTTCTCAAAATGTTCTGGCTACAAAATAAAGGCAATCTAAACAAATGTGAGCCAATGAATTAATTTAAAAACCTTACCCGTGTGTTATAACTATTGTATGGTACCCCTAAATAGATTTTATTTGGGAACACCCCATTAGATTAAAATTAGCAAATATTCATTAGAAATCGTAATTGGTCTGTGAGTTCTCAAAATAATACCAAACTCACTTGTTGTTGTACTTATTTGATCTATTACCGGTTGATATTGATAAAATTAAAGTTGTATATTCGCTTGCTATCAAACTAAAACCAAACAAATAATTTAAAATTCAATAAAACAAACTATAGAGAGTATTTTATAATATGCAAAAGACTTTAAAACTATATCTAACAAAAATAACCTACAATATCCGGACTGACAGATCTTTAAGTCTAATACTTTACGTTTAAAGCAGTAGTTGCGATACCTAGTCTAGACAGAAATGTAAGACAGGTATACAACACAATAAAGTAAGACAACAGATTTTAACGTGGTTCAGACTATGGCCTACATCCACGAGGCTTTCGCCTGAATAAAACTTCTTTCAACGGACAAAAGTTATACACCTAATGGTTTTACTCTAACACCGAATCACTCAAATGTTGATACCACCGGAACCTTTTTCGCGTCTACTCCGTTTGACCCGTAAGACCAAAACTCCCGTAGTGATCTTCTTATGAACAAGCTTCCAAGCGAACTGCACGTACATATAGATCCCTCTAACTTGCGCAATCCTTTCCCGTTGAACTCCCTTCAACTCTCATCAGCTCGTCACGTTCTTGAATTGAATCAAGAGGACGAAAACTAAGAAATCAAAATAAAAGAGAACACCTAAGGATGTATATTTTGTTACACGAGTGTTCTGCATTGATTCCTAGGATTTCTACTATTTATAGGATAGGTCTCCTTCAAAGATCTCCTTGAATCTCGGCCTGTCTCCATATCTATTCGAGACAGGATCTTTCCAAATATATCCGAATCTTTCCATGATAAGGCGTCGTTTCCTTTTGATAAGTCTTTGTGTCCATTTGATAAGATCTTCATGATCTTCGTGAATCTGCACACCAAAGACAAAAGAGAACTCCACAAGGAATAGATTACTTAAGGATATAAACAAAGAGTTTGATAGAGATTAACTTTACATAAGATAAGATTCTATAAGATCAAGTTAAATCTTTACAAACTTACCCAAATATTCACTCGTCTTTAACAAGATAGTTACCATATAATCGATAGCGAATAATTAAGTAAATAAACCAAAGTAAATAAAACCGAATTTTCCTTTAAAATAATTTTGCAAACAAGGAAATAAATTGAGTTGGACCTGGCAGTCCTGACTGTTCAATCAAGCTCGAATCGTGTGGACTTGCGGTCCTAACAATCTCCCCTAATTGACTTGTTTGGCAAAAACACTTTTAAATCCCAAGGAAAATGTAGACATGCTGAAATAAAACAAGTTAGTAAGAGATAGGCACATAAATCAACTAACGAGTCTTAACAGCAATAAAAACCGCAAAACAACTTAAAATAAATAAGCAGTTAATAAACATTGTTCTTAAGCGAAATAATAAAAACAAAATAAATAAAAAACATAAGATAGACAGCAGCAGCCTTGAAGTTCTCCCCCATTCTTCAAAATCTCCCCCATTCTCCATTTTCTGCTTACTCCCCATTTTGCCAGAACTGGTCAAGGCTTTGCCGCTCATTGGGCAAGGGACTGGTTCATGGACTCCAACAGTGTAATAATCTGGGCAAGTTGCGACTGTAGGTTGTCGAGACTGCCCTGGGGAACAGATGGTCCAGCTTCATTATCCCTGGCAGTTGGGACAGGTCGCCGGATCGGAGAACCAAGGAGAGCTTGAACAAGGTGACTCGGGGCATGATAAGGATTGGGCCTACGCGTCATCTCATCTTTCTTGACCCGGATATCCATTTGGGATGTGAGCGTGCGGTAAGTTAGAGATGGATATCCCAAAGTCATCTTTATCTTTT
Organism: Misopates orontium; assembly: GCA_946800315.1. Lineage (NCBI taxonomy): Eukaryota > Viridiplantae > Streptophyta > Magnoliopsida > Lamiales > Plantaginaceae > Misopates > Misopates orontium. The sequence goes on from OX326951.1 coordinate 24,125,717, forward strand.
GGTCGAATGCTTCAAGTTGAATTCTCTCAAAGACCAATTTCCCAAGATTAATGGGAGCATTCGAACCGATTCGGAAAAGGACAGAAGCAGTTAACGGGCTTACAGTAGAAGTATGGGATATAGGGTACCAATTCCTTGCCATAATTCCGTAGATCAGACCATACCATGGAGAAAGGGAACCTCGCTGTAGATTTCCATTCTTTGGCCACTTCATGGGTTGGCCGGTTATGGTTGATGCGACTGCGTCTAAGTCTTCCTCCAGTTCCAGCTCAGAGTCGTGACCGGTTTGCACATCAGGAGAACCCAACTGCATGTTCAGGATTTGAGGACTAATCTGGAAGATGTATTTCCACACATACGTTGAATGTTCCTTGGCTGAGCCTGGAACGCCTAGTTGAGTATCCAGATTGGCATAGAACTCGTGCACAATCTGGATTACAAACGGTTACACCCTGCGAGTGGATTCAAGAAACCCTCTCTCTTCCAAAAACTCAATAACCCTCGTACCCGCATAAGAATCATCATGAAGTTTGACTTCATTAACAGGAATGCGTCGAGCGAGAGGAGTATACCTGAGTTTGGTATTAGTGGTGTAGAACCTGTTGGACATAGCCTTTTCCCCCCTGAAAGGCTCATCGAACGGTAGGATACGGGGAGGGACGGCGTAACCTCCTTCAGCTTCTTCTTCGGTCTGGGCTTGGCTGCCTTCATCAGAGGCCAACTGGTCACCCAACTGGTTTGCCTCATCAGACGAGGACTTTGCTGGCCATTTCTGCAGTTTGCGAACGGGACTAGAATCGGGGTCAGAAACCTTGATTGGAGCAGATTCCGAGGCAGGAACAGTGGATCGGGGACGTTTATGAGTAGGAGTCTTGCTACGTGTCCCGACTCAGCTCGCGACACCCTCTGCAACAGGTTTGGACTTTTGGCGAGCAGATGGGGTGCACTTTGGAGGTTGAGCCTTCTGCTTCCTTTTAGCCGCGGCGGTGTGGTGGCGAGAGGATGCAGGAACAGGTGCAGGTGGTGTTTGTGAAGGAGATGGAACCACTGGTGATGGAGATGCGTCTTCCGGCGGCAGAGCAGAGTGAGAGTCATCCAAAGGAGGAGAGAACTCTCGTGCCTAAGATGGTGTGGCACGTGGTGGTGATTCTGTTGCCGGTGCCGGTGGTGTGGTGTCTTGCGGCGGCGTTGGTGCAGCTGCACTAGCTGGTGGAACATAGTCCGGTGGAATTCGGACGGAAAGTGGAGTCGGTTGCAAGACATTGGATAACTAGTTGTCCATGGAGGTTTCACTGTCATAGTCGACAAGAGGGTTCGACTGGGACGGTTCACCTGTTGACTTATTTTTCACCATGTTAAAGATTTTCTTGAGAAACAAAGATGAGAAAGAAGACATAAACAAAACCACACACTAAAGAAAATAAGCACAAGAGAGAGAGAGCAAGGATGGCGTGAGATATGATAGGATATTGAACACACTTGGATTGATCGATGACCAATCTGTTCGCTCCTTGACTAACCTGCGAACCATAAAAAAAATTAGTTCACTAACTTTAGGAGGAATGAATCTGTTTAAAACAGAGTTTGTGAACTGTTCTGTAGGGAGTCGTGACTAATTTAGAATATAGCAATTTTCAGCAGTCCGCTTTCCTGAAAAAACACAAAACTTTTGATTATCAAACACATAACATTCATCTTGTGTGAAAGTGACAACCATCTTTTGATCGCATAGCTGTCTTATGCTAATCAAATTCTGCTCAAGTCCAACAACATGTATCACATTGCTAAGCTTAAGACACTCGTTGATAATGAGTGTTCCTTTTCCAAACTGAACTGTACCACTTGGACCAGTAACATAGTTAGTCAAAAGGTTTTTGTTCCCTGTCATGTGATGTGAGCATGCACTGTCAATATACCAACAATCAGGTTAGGCGTTTTCAACAGAGGAAAATGCAAAATAAATATTTTTTTATGATTAGAACATTTCACCCTTATGTGATTCGTTGGCTCAGAATCTTCATCAGAGTCATTTGACACTGTTTTTCTTTGAGTTGTCTGAGGTGTCGTGACTCGTGGTCCAACAGGTGTTGGTGCTTTGTTCCTTGATAAGTTCTGCTTGAGGGCAGGACAGCGTGAACGAATATGACATTTAACACCACAATGAAAACAGACTCGGCTATACTTGCGAGATGGTTGTGACCTGCAAACGGGATTGGTCCTGTTAGCTGGACTAGACCTGTAATTAAACAAATGAGGCTGTGAGCATTTAAGAGCACGTTCTAATCTGAGATTTTCTTCATCAATACTAGTAAAGAAATTCTCCCTGTGTGATTGGATCGGTGAATGGTAACCTAGGCCAGCACGATTAGAACGAGGTCTTTGATGATCTGACTCATCATCCCTATTGTCTAAAACAACCTTTTCAAGAACCTTGAGAACATCATGAAAATGTTTTTGTAAATCCTCAAAAATTGTGATGGATTCTTTTACATATTGAACATCAACTTTGAGGGCTATGACTTGTCGTTTTAGGTCATAGTTCTTGCGCATTTCTGAAACAACCAAATGTCGAAGAGATTTGATCTCAGAAAGTGGATCAGGGAAGTCTTCGTCCACAGTATCTGTTATAACATCGTTGTTTCCCTGATCAGTCAAGACAGGTGGTGAGTCATGACCGATAATGGAAGAGAATGTGAAGAATGTTCTCTCTTCAAGTTCGTCAACATAAAAATCTGACTCGTCATCACTGCATATGGATATCATCGTTTTATATTCCCAAACAGCTTCAGAGTCGTCCTGGTCAGTCGCGACAGGTGATGAGTCAGGTTGAATGACAGAGGAGAGTGCAATATTTGCTTTTTCTCCTGCCTCATCTTCACTTTCAGATGACTCTTCATCACTCCAGGTACATACCATGGCTTTGTTTTTATTCTTCGGGAGAAGATTTGCACATTCAGTTTGTATGTGACCATAGCCTTGGCATTCCCTGCATTGAACACCTTTTACTCTTCTTTTGTAGCTAAGATCATTACCAGCGGAAGATTTTAATAAATTATCAGAGTTTGAAGGGAAAGTGTTCGTACCTTTATTTTTTCATTTGGAAAACTTTCGTAGTCCTTTGGAGAGAAACGTGACAGATTTCTCGAACTCGTCCTTATCGTCACTTTGAGGTTTGTCTTTGATTTCAGCTTTAAGTGCAACACCTGTTGTAGTGACTCCATTCAAATTCTTTTTCAACTCAAACGTTGAAAGGGCACCCATGAGTTCTTCAAGTGACAAGTTCTCCACGTCTCTTGCTTCTTCAATCGCCTCAATTTTCATATCGAATCTTGAGGGCAAAGTGCAAAGAGTTTTCTGAACAAGTTTGGACTCACTACTCATCACCAAGGAGGAAGGCTGCATTAGCAATGTCTCTAAGTTTGGCATTGTATTGAGCTATTGTTTCATGTTCCTCCATTTTGACTTCCTCAAACCGTGTACCAAGGATTTGTCTTTTGGATCTTTTCACAGATGGGGTACCTTCATGGGCAACGCGAATGGCATTCTATGCATCTTTAGCCAATTTGCACTTTGAAATCAGTTTGAACTGGTTTAGGTTGACTCCATTTAAAATTGCATTGATTGCAATGGAGTTGTAGCTCGAGTCGAGATCTTTTGCGTCAGACCAGTTGAGCTCCTACTTGGCTTCCATCTTCATCTTTTCGTGGAGTCCATCCTTTGAGAATGCTTTTCCACGCTTTCTAATTTTCCCGTTTGATGAAAGCTTTCATGCGGACCTTCCAGTATGAATAGTTGAATTCATTCAAAAGCGGTGGCTTTGATGATGATGATCCCTCAACATTTTGTGCCATCAAATCTGCAAGATCTAAATAAAACTAAAATCTCACCAATGTAAGTAGGTGACAGACTCTTGATGCCAATTGACAGATCTTTAAGTATAATACTTTACGTTTAAAGCAGTAGTTGCGATACCTAGTCTAGACAGAAATGTAAGACAGGTATATAAGATAGTAAAGTAAGACAACAGATTTTAACGTGGTTCGGACTATGTCCTACATCCACGAGGCTTTCGCCTGAATCAAACTTCTTTCAATGGAAAAAAGTTATTACACCTAATGGTTTTACTCTAACACCGAATCCCTCAAATGTTGATACAACCGGAACCTTTTTTGCGTCTACTCCGTTTGACCCGTAAGACCAAAACTCCCTTAGTGGTCTTCTTATGAACAAGCTTCCAAGCGAACTGCACATACGTATAGATCCCTCTAACTGGCGCAATCCTTTCCCGTTGAACTCCCTTCAACTCTTGTCAGCTCGTCACGTTCTTGAATTGAATTAAGAGGACGAAAACTAACAAATCAAAATAAAAGAGAACACCTAAAGATGTATATTTTGTTACACGAGTGTTCTACATTGATTCCTAGGATTTCTACTATTTATAGGATAGCTCTCCTTGAAAGATCTCCTTGATTCTCGGCTAATCTCCATATCCAGTCGAGACAGGATCTTTCCAAATATATCTGAATCTTTCCATGATAAGGCGTCGTTTCCTTTTGATAAGTCTTTGTTTCCGTTTGATAAGATCTTCATGATCTTCGTGAATCTGCACACTAAAGACAAAAGAGAACACCACAAGGAATAGATTACTTAAGGACAAACAAGTACTTATTACTTAATTGTGCAAAAGAAAAATTATGGGTCTCCATCCATATCTTTCTCAAATCCTCAAATATATAATGCGTGAGTGTAAAGGAAGAACGAAATCTTCTTCTACTATAGTACGTGCAAAATTATTTTAAGTAATCACCAAATGATACCTCCAATACATCCTGAACATTGCCCAGACAAGTTGGATTTATCTCGTCACGTACTTCTGCATACGACAAATTTAAAGAAGAGACATTCGATCATTTCTATAATGCGACTGGCGAACTTTCATATTTATAACCTAAAGAAGCATTTTCATTCAAAATACACAAGACAAAAAGGTTAATTATTGTGAATTCAACGTGTTGAATTTGGCGCTTCCAACTTTGAGAATGAGCTCTAGTTATAAACATAATAAGAGAGTTGATCACATCTACCATGAAAGATAGTTATTGTATTAAAATGTACAATAGAAATATAATCTTTAAAATAGGTGTGCATTCACACACACACATGACATATTTATATATATACATATATTATATGCAATTTCATTTTTATTTAGAATATAAGTTATTACGTTTTGAATTGCGCATTAAACAATGTACTCGTGGATAACCATAAAAGGTGGTAGACATATTAATTTTCTTTTCTTTTACGTTGTACTTGAGAAATATGCGAAGCAGAATTATTAATATTTCTTGTCCCAGAGGAAATATACCATTCACAAATCTTAATATGCATGACAACAAATTAGTTTTGAACTCGATTTGTAAACCTGATGTGTAGCCTCCATTTGATCTTGCTTCTTCATGTGTCATTTGTGTGACTCTATGGCGACTGTTTCTTCTATTTACAGTCTAGCATAGCATCGAATACCTTCTCAAACATAAAATTCATGTAATGCGTTAATCTTAAAAGCAAAATTGTGTTATTACCTGATAATAAGGCAATGCAAGCTCTAAGACTGTGTTGACCTCCTCAACGTGAGATAGATAAAGCAATCCAAGTTGTAGGTCTGGGTTGACCTACTCGAGATAATGCAGATTACTAATGTGCAAATCACGTCCCATCCAAACCTATATTTAAATAATACAAGCACCTAATTAAAATTTCATATAAAACTACCTAGTCCATTCTTCATGAATACAATCTGCACTATGCATAGACAACACAAATATCCATAACTTATTGTATCATGATTAGCTCTTGTGATCATCACTGTAAGAAACTATAGTACTAGAACATAGATATCATGTTCTATATTGAACATATTCAAACATTATATTGAAATAAATATAGAATTAGTATGTAAAAGATTACTAACTTGAAAAATTTGTGATGAACCACTCTTCAAGTCCTTCAGTCTGTACAATTGTAGAACATTTGTTACTTTTCTGGTGGATAGTGCAAAAAGTGATGAATTTTAGTCGTAGTCATTGTTTTGCCTCCGTTTGTGGCTAAAAACATTAAATGAAGTAAGAATAGAAAACAGAAAATGTGATTGGCTTTATAGCATCAATTGTTTTATATGATCAAACATGGAGATTTATTTCAAATTTATTTTACTTAAGTGCATTTATGTTAACGAGTCGGAGATTACAAATAGCTAGGATAACTGAGCTTGAGTTTACCATTTCGGAAAAAGTAGCACTTTAACACCAGACTTTATCTGGTTATGTCGAATATAAAATTTTGAATAATAAAGGAACTCATGTACAAATATGTAAGTTGTATCTATTAAAATTACAATTTGGAAGCTAGAGACTTTTACATCCGATAGTACTATATATATATATATATATTTGATATGTACATTCAAAACAAGAAACTTCTGACGGAAGTCGAATAGATCAATATTAATAAATTTGACATGGTGAGAAAATGACTAGAAACCCTATTTGTTTCATATATATGTATATATATATATGTATATATATATATGTATATATATATATATGTATATATATATATATGTATATATATATATATATATATATTACAACAAGATCCGCTGGAGTTAATCAAAACAAAAATGTTGTAATACTTACAAATTGATATAAAAGACCAAGACCGGGACAAATTAACAACACAACCTTTATGGAGATTATAAACTAAAAGTTAAGGATGAAGCAATCAACTTTTTCATGAATAGGAGCACTAAAATTAATTATAAAAACCACAAATGACATACAAAAAGGAATGATTAAACACTCAAATGCTTCACAAAACCAACACAAGTAGAAAAAGAAAAAGAACAAGAAATAAGGGAATGGATAATAGGAAATGAAAACTAAATAAGGGAATGTTTGTTTCTTTTGAATTAGGGCCGGCAGAGAGATAGGACGACAAAAGATAGAATAGATGTAAAGTATATTGAGATTTATACAAAGAACTTATGCTTGTAGTGTTTTTAAGGGACAAGGACGGAAGACAAAGAAAATAGTTAGGACTGCATTGTGCCTTAGTAAATATTTAGAGTGGTGTACTATAACGTGGATCAAAAAAAAATTTGACGCCACGGTTCACTGTCCAGATCATGCCCAAGGCATGATCCGGACCGCTAAACCGTGGTGTCAAATTATTTTAACACCACGTTATGCGGTCAGAATAATCTGACCGCATCACGTGGTGTCAAAAAGAAATTGACACCACGTATAAACGACCGAGATCATGCCACATGATCTGGGCCGTTCAAGCGTGGCGTCAAATTTTTTTAATGCCACGGTTTTGAACCGTTGATGATCAATGGTACACGGGCAAGATCATGCGATTTGGCCAGTTGATGCATGGCGTCAGAAAAATCTGGCGCCATGCTTATTATAGTACGCGTTGTGGGGAGAAACCCTAATCGCGCGGCCCCCTTAAAAACCCTAAATGTTTTTTTAAATCCATTCCAATCCTCTCCAATTTCACCATTAAATTAAGGTATGTTCTTGTACAACTTTAGGAGAACACTATTATGCAAAAAAAATCAATTTTGTATGGTTGAATTGTATGTTTGGTTTTATAAATTTTTCTATTTATAATCTTAATTTGTATGCATTTTATATGTCGACACTGGCTATCTTGGAGTGTTTATAATTATTTGTTAGCAAAGTGTAGTTTTTATTGGATATTTGCTTGTTTTATTAATTTTATATGTCGATACTGGCTATCTTGGAGTGTTTATTAATTTGTATGCATTGTTTTGCCTCCGTTTGTGGTTAAAAACATTAAATGAAGTATCAGAATAGAAAACACAAAATGTGATTGGTTTTATCGGATCAATTTTTCTATATGATCAAACATGGAGATTTATTTGAAATTTATTTTACTTAAGTTCATTTTTGTTAACGAGTCGGAGATTACAAAAAGGTAGGATAACTCAGGTTGTGTTTACCATTTCGAAAAAAGTAACACTTTCACACCAACCGTTATCTTGTTAGGTCGAATATAATATTTTGAATTATAAAGGAACTCATGTACAAATATGTAAGTTGTGTCTATTAAAATCACAACTTGGAAGCTAGAGACTTTTACATCCAACACAACTTTATATATATTTGATATGTACTTTAAAAGCAAGAAACTTCTGACGACATTAATAGATCAAAATTAATAAATTTGGCATGGTTTATGGTGAGTAAACGACAAGAAACCCTATTTGTTTCATATATATAACAAGATCCTATGGAGTTAATCAAAACAAAAGTGTTATAATACATACAAATTGAATAAAAGACTAAGACCGGCACAAATTAACAACAAAACCTTTATGGAGATTATAAACTAAAAGTTAAGGATGAAGCAATCAACTTTTTCATGAATAGGAGTACTAAAATTAATTATGAAAACCACAAATAACATATAAAAGGTAAAGATTAAACACTCAAATGCTTCACAAAACCCACACAAGTGGACTACCGGGATAATAGAAGAATAAAATGAAATAAGGGAATGTTTGTACCTTTTGAATTAGGGCCGGCAGAGAGATAGGACGGCAAAAGATAGAATAGATGCAAGGTTTATTGTGATTTATATGAAGAAACTATCCTTATAGGATTTTTAAGGGTCGAGGACTGAAGACAAAAAATATAGTTAGGACTGTGTTGTGCCTTAGTAAATATTTACAAAGGTGTATTTATACTAAGTGGAGGAAAACTCAACAAAAGTTATGACATGATTTTCTACAGTGACCATTCAAAGACCTGCATTAAATGCATTAAGTAATTTCCCATATTACTTTAGTGTTGACTTTAATTGGTTTAAATTTTGCTGAGTTGTATATAACTTTTGTTAGAAGTCAAACGTTATAGGTGAAGTGCGGTTGTGGTAATCGTCAGTGGAACATTTTGAAATATTTTATATTTCAATTTTACTAGACTATTTGAAATATTTCAGAAACAAACGTGCCATTTTGGTTTAGTGATATTCATTTTATTTTAAACAAAAACAAAAAAGTATTTGACACTTAATAGGAAATGACATGTTTCTATTATTAATACAGGGAAGGCGAATCTCCTCTAGGCGAAATTATCGTTCTTAAATAATCACTAGCCACTTTGAGAGGCCAAGAACTCCTGTCTATATGCGCTGAGGTTATACTTTATATGCTCTCTTTTCCTTAAATGTTTTCGCTTCGAAATGAAGACAATCTAAACAAATGTGGGTTAACAGAATAGTAGCATAAGTCACTTGTTCTTAAATATTCCTTAGAGATCTTTATTGGTCTGTAAGTTCACAAAATAGTAGCATAACTCACTTGTTATTGTACTTCTTTAAGTTGATCTATTACCGGTTAATATCTATAAACTTAAAGTTGTACAGTCGCCTGCTTTTAAACTTAGACCATACAAATAATTTTTAATTCAATAAAAACAACTGTAGAGATAATTTTATAATGCGCAAAAGACTTTATAACAATGTCTAACGAAAATAACCTACAATATCCTGACGATAACAAGTAGTTTAAGAACGGGTGGACAGATTTACCAAAAAGGAGAAATTACGCGTTGCTTTTTATAAGAGCCCGAGGAAATGCAAATAACATGACAAGTTGTGCCAAATATGCACAAATGTTCAGTGATGGATAAAGAATACTTGAGTTCAAGTAGACACAGTAGTAACTTTACCCTTGACCGAAGTGGTTATTCATAATAGAATGCAAAGACGAAAATACTCAATACATGAAAAATAAATATGGGAAATACTAGTCAATGTTGATTGAAAGGTATACAATTCATGAAATATAAATATGGGAAATACTAGTCAATGTTCTTTGGAAGGTAGATTTTATGTGTTTGTCTTAGTGTAATTTTTCGCCTACAAGTTGAACATTGTTTCTGATTTGCTAATGATGTAGCAATACAACTTTTACAAAAAGATATGACCACAAATTGTTGACGTTGCTTCGACGAGCTCGTCCATGCATATAGGACAACTATATCTTGGTGTACTTTTGTATGAGATGGATGGTGAGGCCGGAGGGTTATTCAGCTGGAGCCATAAAATATAGGTGTTTAGTTGCAGTTGATACGAGAAAACATAGTAAATTAGGATTCATAAACAAGGCAAAATATTTGCAAAATGACATTCAACTTGACGAAGCCCGATAAATTAGGTTGTAAAATAATATTAAAATATAGACAACATAGGCTGATCAGGGAATGCACACGGGTAGCTCAAAAAACGTACTATTTCGTGGAATTGGTGCCTTTATGATAGATATTATATTTGTTTCAAGTACAGGACAAACAAGTATTTATTACTTAACTGTGAACACAAAAAAATCATGGGTCTCCATGCATATGTTTTTCAAATCGTCAACAATATAATGCGTGAGCGTAAAGGAAGAACGAAATCTTCTTCTACTATAGTACGTGCAAAATTATTTTCGGTATTAATCAAATGATACCTCCAATACATCCAGACCATTTCCCAGACCAGTTGGAACTATCTCATCACGTACTTCTGCAGTCGACAAATTTAAACAAGAGATATTAGATCATTTCTATAAAGAAGGCTTTTCATTCACAATAAACAAGACAAATAGGTTAATTATTGTGAATTCAACGAGTTGAATTTGGCTTACAACTTTGCGAATGAGCTCTAGTGATAAACATAATAAGAGAGTTGATGGCATCTAGTAAGAGCATGAAAGATAATTATTGTATTTAAATGTACAAAATAAGAAAGAAAGAAAATAACAATAGAAATATAATCTATAGAATAGGTGTGAATTCCCCCACACACACACACATAGGACATACATATATATAGATATATATATATATATATATGTATGTATGTATATATATATATATATATGTATGTATATATTTGCAATTTCCTTTTTATTGAGAATATAAATTATTACGTTTTGAAGTGCGCAATAAACAATGTATCCATGGATAACCATAAAAGGTGGTACACATATTCATTTTTTTTCTTTTACTTTGTTGCGGAGAAATATGCGAAGCAGAATTAATAATATTTCTTGTCCCAAAGAAATTATACCATTTACAAATCTTAAATATACATGACATAAAGGTAGTTTTGAGCTCGATTTGCTAACCTGACGTGTAGCCTCCATTTGATGTTTCTTCTTCACGTGTCATATGTGTCACTCCATGGAGAATGTTTCTTCTATTTACAGCCTAGCATAGCATAGAATACTTTCTCAAAATTAAAGTCCAGGTAAGGCGTTAATTGTACAAGCAAAATTGTGTTATTACCTGATAATATGGCAATGCAAGCTCTAAGACTGTGTTGACCTCCTCAACGTGAGATGCATAACGCAATCCAAGTTGTAGGTCTGTGTTGACCTCCTCGAGATAATGCGGATTACTTATCTGCAAATCACGTGTCATCTAAAGCTATATTTAAATAATACAAGCACCTGATTAAAATTTGATATAAAACTAATTAATGCATTCATCATGAATAAAACTTGCACTATGCATAAACAACACAAATACCCATAAGTTATTGAATAATGATTTGCTCTTGCGATCATCACTGTAAGAAACTATAGTACTAGAACATTGATATCATGTTCTATATTGAACATATTCAAACATATATTGAAATAAATATAGAATTGGTATTTAAAGATAACTAACTTGAAAACTTTGTGATGTACCGCTCTTCAAGTCCTTTAGTCTGTACAATTGTAGAACATTTGTTACTTTTCTGGTGGATCGTGCAAAAAGTGATGAGTTTTAATCGTAGTCAATGTTTTGCCTCCGTTTGGTGTTAAAAACATTAAATGAAGTATCAAAATCGAAAACAGAAAATGTGATTGGTTTTAATCGGATCAATTTTTCTATATGATCAAACATGGATATTTATTTGAAATTTATTTTACTTAAGTGTATTTATGTTAACGAGTCGGAGATTACAAAGAGCTAGGATAACTCAGGTTGAGTTTACCATTTCGAAAAAAGTAACACTTTCACAAGTACCTACCGTTATCTTGTTATGTCGAATATAAAATTTTGAATTATATATGAGCTCATATACAAATATATAAGTTGTATCTATTAAAATCACAATTTGGATGCTAAAGACTTTTACATCCAACACAACTTTATATATATTTGATATGTACTTTCAAAACAAGAAACTTCTGACAATATTAATAGATCAAAATTAATAAATTTGGCATGATTTATGGTGAGTAAACGACAAGAAACCCTATTTGTTTCATATATATAACAAGATCCTATGGAGTTAATCAAAACAAAAGTGTTATAATACATACAAATTGAATAAAAGACTAAGACCGGCACAAATTAACAACAAAACCTTTATGGAGATTATAAACTAAAAGTTAAGGATGAAGGAATCAACTTTTTCATGAATAGGAGTACTAAAATGAATTGTGAAAACCACAAATAACATATAAAAGGGAAAGATTAAACCCTCAAATGCTTCACAAAACCCACACAAGTGGACTACCGGTATAATAGAAGAATAAAATGAAATAAGGGAATGTTTGTACCTTTTGAATTAGGGCCGGCAGAGAGATAGGACAACAAAAGATAGAATAGATGCAAGGTTTATTGAGATTTATATAAAGAAACTATCCTTATAGGATTTTTAATTGTCGAGGACTGAAGACAAAAAAAATAGTTAGGACTGCGTTGTGCCTTAGTAAATATTTACATAGCTGTATCTATATTAAGTGGAGGAAAACTCAACAAAAGTTATGACATGATTTTCTACAGTGACCATTCAAAGACCTGCATTAAATGCATTAAGTATTTTCCCATATTAATTTAGTGTTGACTTTAATTGGTTTAAATTTTGCTGAGTTGTATATAACTTTTGTTAGAAGTCAAACGTTATAGGTGAAGTGCGGTTGTGGTAATCGTTAGTGGAACATTTTGAAATCTTTTATATTTCAATTTTACTAGACTATTTGAAATATTTCAGAAACAAACGTGCCATTTTGGTTTAGTGATAATCATTTTATTTTAAACAAAAAAAATGTATTTCACAATTAATAGGAGATGACATGTTTCTATTATTAATACAGGGAAGGCAAATCTCCTCTAGGCCAAATTATCGTTCTTAAATAATCACTAGCCACTTTGAGAGGCCAAGAACTCCTGTCTATATGCGCTGAGGTTATACTTTATATGCTCTCTTTTTCTTAAATGTTCAAGCTTCAAATGAAGACAATCTAAACAAATGTGGGCGAACAGAATAGTACCATAACTCACTTGTTCTTAAATATTCCTTAGAGATCTTTATTGGTCTGTAAGTTCACAAAATTGTAGCATAACTCACTTGTTATTGTACTTCTTTAAGTTGATCTATTACGGGTTAATATCTATAAACTTAAAGTTGTATATTCACCTGCTTTCAAACTAATACCATACAAATAATTTTAAATTCATTAAAAAAGACTGTAGAGATAATTTTATAATGCGCAAAAGACTTTATTACAATGTCTAACGAAAATAACATACAATATCCGATAACAAGTAGTTTAAGAACGGGTGGACAGATTTACCAAAAAGGAGAAATTACGCGTTGCTTTTTATAAGTATTTCACCAAATAACAATTGATTATTTTTGAGCTACAACCGTTCTTGCTTTAGTCGACGAATAAGTGGATAACTCAGCGGGATCATATAACGTGTGTATTATGTAATATCGATCATAAAATTAACTTTGGACTTAGGAGCCCGAGGAAATGCAAATAAAGAATAGAATGCAAAGACGAAAATATCCAATACATGATAAATAAATATGCAAAATACTTGTCAATGTTGTTTGGAAGGTATACAATTCATGAAAAATAAATATGGGAAATACTAGTCAATGTTGTTTTGGAAGGTAGATTTTATGTGTTTGTCTTAGTGTAATTTTTCGCCTACAAGTTGGACATTGTTTCTGATTTGCTAATGATTTACCAATACAACTTTTACAAAAGATATGCCCACATATTGTTGACGTTGCTTTGACGAGCTCGTCCATGCATATAGGACAACTATAACTTGGTGTACTTTTGTATGAGATGGATGGTGAGGACGGAGGGTTATTCTGCTGGAGACATAAGATATAGGTGTTTAGTTGCAGTTGATACAAAAATAACTAGAACATAGTAAATTAGGATTCATAAACAAGGCAAAATATTTGCATCAAATGACATTCAACATGACAAAGCCCGATAAATTAGGTTGTAGAATAAAATTAAAATATAGACAACCTAGGCTGATCACGGAATGCATATGGGTAGCTCAAAAAACGTACTATTTCGTGGAATTGGTGGCTTTATGATAGATATAATATTTGTTTCAATTACACGATAAAGAAGTAATTATTACTTAACTGTGCACACAAAAAAAAATCATGGGTCTCCATGCATATCTTTTTCAAATTGTCAACTATTTAATGCGTGAGCGTAAAGGAAGAACGAAATCTTCTTCTACTATAGTATGTGCAAATTTATTTTTGGTATTAATCAAATGAATTGATACCTCCAATACATCCAGAGCATTGCCCAGACCAGTTGGAACTATCTCATCACGTACTTCTGCATTCGACAAATTTAAATAAGAGATATTAGATCATTTCTATAAAGAAGGCTTTTCATTCACAATAAACAAGACAAAAAGGTTAATTATTGTGAATTCAACGAGTTGAATTTGGCATACAACTTTGAGAATGAGCTCTAGTGATAAACATAAAAAGAGAGTTGATGGCATCTAGTAAGAGCATGAAAGATAATTATCGTACTTAAATGTACAATAAAGAAAGAAAGAAAGAAAGAAAGAAAATAACAATAGAAATATAATCTTTAGAATAGGTGTGAATTCACACACACACACAGAGGACATATATATATATATGTATATATATATATATATATATATATATATATATATATATATATATATATATATATATGTATATATATATATTCCTTTTTATTGAGAATATAAATTATTACGTTTTGAAGTGCGCAATAAACAATGTGTCCGGGGATAACCATAAAAGGTGGTACACATATTCATTCTTTTTCTTTTACTTTGTTGTTGAGAAATATGCGAAGCAGAATTAATAATATTTCTTGTCCCAAAGGAATTATACCATTCACAAATCTTAAATATACATGACAACAAGGTAGTTTTGAGTTCGATTTGCTAACCCGACGTGTAGCCTCCATTTGATGTTTCTTCTTCACGTGTCATTTGTGTCACTCCATGGGGTATGTTTCTTCTATTTACTATCCAGCATAGCATAGAATACTTTCTCAAAATTAAAGTCCAGGTAAGGCGTTAATTGTGCAAGAAAAATTGTGTTATTACCTGATAATAAGGCAATGCAAGCTCTAAGACTGTGTTGACCTCCTCAACGTGAGACGAATAACGCAATCCAGGTTGTAGGTATGTGTTGACCTCCTCGAGATAATGCAGATTACTAATGTGCAAATCACGTGCCATCTAAACTTATATTTAAATAATACTAGCACCAAATTAAAATTTGATATAAAGCTAATTAATGCATTCATCATGAATAAAACTTGCACTATGCATAAACAACACAAATACCCATAAGTTATTGAATCATGATTTGTTCTTGCGATTATCACTGTAAGAAACTATAGTACTAGAACATAGATATCGTGATCTATATTGAACATATTCAAACATTATATTGAAATAAATATAGAATTAGTATTTTAAGATAACTAACTTGAAAACTTTGTGATGTACCGCTCTTCAAGTCCTTTAGTTTGTACAATTGTAGAACATTTGTGACTTTTCTTGTGGATCGTGCAAAAAGTGATGAGTTTTAATCGTAGTCAATGTTTTGCCTCTGTTTGTTGTTAAAAACATTAAATGAAGTATCAGAATAGAAAACAGAAAATGTGATTGGTTTTATCGGATCAATTTTTCTATATGATCAAATATGGATATTTATTTGAAATTAATTTTACTTAAGTGCATTTATGTTAACAAGCCGAAGATTACAAAGAGCTAGGATAACTCAGGTTGAGTTTACCATTTCGAAAAAAGTAACACTTTCGCACCAACCGTTATCTTGTTATGTCGAATATAAAATTTTGAATTATAAAGGAGCTCATATACAAATATGTAAGTTGTATCTATTAAAATCACAATTTGGAAGCTAGAGACTTTTACATCCAACAAAAGTTTATATATATTTGATATGTACTTTCGAAACAAGGAACTTCTGACGACATTAATAGATCAAAATTAATAAACTTGGCATGGTTTATGGCGAGTAAATGACAAGAAACCCTATTTGTTTTATATATATAACAAGATCCTATGGAGTTAAACAAAACAAAAGTGTTATAATACATACAAATTGAATAAAAGACTAAGACCGGCACAAATTAACAACAAAACATTTATGGAGATTATAAACTAAAAGTTAATGATGAAACAATCAACTTTTTCATGAATAGGAGTACTAAAATTAATTATGAACGCCACAAATAACATATAAAAGGGAAAGATTAAACACTCAAATGCTCCACAAAACCCACACAAGTTGACTACAGGGATAATAGAAGAATAAAATGAAATAAGGGAATGTTTGTGCCTTTTGAATTAGGGCCGGCAGAGAGATAGGACGACAAAAGATAGAATAGATGCAAGGTTTATTGAGATTTATATAAAGAAACTATCCTTATAGGATTTTTAAGGGTCGAAGACTGAAGACAAAAAAAATAGTTAGGACTGCGCTGTGCCTTAGTAAATATTTACAGAGTTGTATTTATATTAAGTGGAGGAAAACTCAACAAAAGTTATGACATGATTTTCTACAGTGACCATTCAAAGACCTGCATTAAATGCATTAAGTAATTTCCCATATTAATTTAGTGTTGACTTTAATTGGTTTAAATTTTGCTGAGTTGTATATAGGTTTTGTTAGAAGTCAAACGTTATAGGTGAAGTGCGGTTGTGGTAATCGTCAGTGGAACATTTTGAAATCTTTTATATTTCAATTTTACTATACTATTTGATATATTTCAGAAACAAACGTGCCATTTTGGTTTAGTCATATCCATTTTATTTTAAACAAAAAAAAACGTATTTGACAATTAATAGGAAATGACATGTTTCTATTATTAACACAGGGAAGGCAAATCTCCTCTAGTCCAAATTATCGTTCTTAAATAATCACTAGTCACTTTGAGAGGCCAAGAACTCCTGTCTATATGCGCTGAGGTTATACTTTATATGCTCTCTTTTTCTTAAATGTTCTGGCTTCAAAATGAAGACAATCTAAACATATGTGGGCTAACAGAATTGTAGCATAACTCACTTGTTCTTAAATATTCCTTAGAGATCTTTATTGGTCTGTAAGTTCACAAAATAGTAGCATAACTCACTTGTTATTGTACTTCTTTAAGTTGATCTATTATGGGTTAATATCTATAAACTGAAAGTTGTATATTCGCCTGCTTTCAAACTAAGACCATACAAATAATTTTTAATTCAATAAAACAAACTGTAGAGATAATTTTATAATGCGCAAAAGACTTCATGAAAATGTCTAACGAAAATAACATACAATATCCGGACGATAACAAGTAGTTTAAGAACGGGTGGACAGATTTACGGAAAAGGAGAAATTACGCGTTGCTTTTTATAAGTATTTCATCAAATAACAATTGATTATTATTGACCTATAACCGTTCTAGCTTTAGTTGACGAATAAGTGGATAACTCAGCGGGATCATATGAGGTGTGTATTATATAATATCAAACATTAAATTGACTTTGGACGTAAGAGCCCGAGTAAATGCAGATAACATGACAAGTAGTGCCAAATATGCACAAATGTTCAGTGATGGATAACGCATACTTCAGTTCAAGTAAAGACAGTAGTAACTTTACTCTTGCCGGAAGTGGTTATTCATAATAGAATGCGAAGACGAAAATATTCAATACATGAAAAATAAATAATGGGAAATACTAGTCAATGTTGTTTGGAAGGTAGATTTTATGTGTGTGTCCTAGTGTAATTTTTCACCTACAACTTGGACATTGTTTCTGATTTGCTAATGATACAGCAATACAAATTTTACAAAAAATATGCATATAGGATAACTATATCTTGGTGTACTTTTGTATGAGATGGATAGTGAGGCCGGAGGGTTATTCTGCTGGAGAAATAAAATATAGATATTTAGTTGCAGTTGATACAAAAATAACTAGAACATGGTAAATTTGGATTCATAAACAAGGCAAAAAATTTGCATCAAATTACATTCAACACGATGAAGCCCGATAATATAGGTTGTAAAATAACATTAAACTATTGACAACATAGGCTGATCCGGAAGACATACGCGTAGCTCAAAAAACGTACTGTTTTGTGGAATTGGTGGCTTTATGATGATATTATATTTGTTTCAATTACACGACAAACAAGTAATTATTACTTCACTGGGCACGAAAAAAAATCATGGGTCTCCATGCATATCCAAATCGTCAACTATATAATGTGTGAGCGTAAAAGAACAACGAAATCTTCTTCTACTATAGTACGTGCAAAATTATTTTCAGTAATCTTCAAATTATACCTCCAATACGTCCTGAACATTGCCCAGACCAGTTCGAACTATCTCATCACGTACTTCTGCATTCGACAAATTTAAACAAGAGATATTAGATCATTTCTATAATGCGACTAACGAATTTTCATATTCATAGCCTAAAGAAGGCTTTTCATTCACAATAAACAAGAGAAAACGGTTAATTATTGTGAATTCAACGTGTTGAATTTGGCTTACTACTTTGAGAATGAGCTCTAGTTAACATAATAAGCGAGTTGATGGCATCTAGTAAGAGCATGAAAGATAATTATTTTATTTAAATGTACAAAATAAGAAAGAAAGAAAATAACAATAGAAATATAATCTTTAGAATAGGTGTGCATTCACACACACACATGACATATATACACACACACACACACACACATATATATATACTAGCCACCAAAACACATGCGGGACCGCGTGTAAAATTTTCAAAGTATACTTAATATTTTTATTTTTGGGTATTATTTTTTTCATATTTAAAAATAGACACACACGGAGGCCTTATGTAAAATTTGTTCTAGATTAAAGATCTAATATCACACGGGGGCCAAAATATGTGGGGTGGGGGTTTACTTTTCATATAGTAATAGATGCTTCGAAACTTGTAGTACAAATGCTCCAAGTTTACATGACCTCTATTAAAGTAAAGTTGAGAAACAACACAAAAAAAAAAAAAAAAAAAAAAAAGAACAACAGAAAAATGACATAAAAATGTTTAGCCTGTCAACTAAATTCAAAATAATACAAACTTTTGAAATCAAAACATTTTGCAACTACCATGGACCAATTTGCAGAAAAGTATGGCATCGATTGTGTGCGCTTCTGAATGAAATCACAATATATTGACCAATAGAAATCCTCTTCATATTTAAACGATAGAAGACTATATTATGTTCTAAACAAATATAAAAAGTTAATAAGGAGACAAATACAAATGAAAAGTAGACATAAAAAATCTGAAATTAGCATTTCTAAAAAAGTATGAATATTCAAGGAGCAACAACATAAGAAATAATTAAAAAGTACAACATGGAAAATGTAAAGTAAATGCTAAACTTGAGATCAACCGAAAATAATCAACTTCAGACTTCATGAATTTCACTCTGCATATAACGAAATAGATAAATTAATTAAGGACAGAATGCAAAGATGAAAAATAGACATAAAAAATCTGAAATTAGCATGTCCAAAGAGTATGTAAATTCAAGTTGCAATTGTTTCCCATTTTCTTCTCAAGAAGCCAAAATTAAGCATATGATCACCAAAAACATGCCGCCTGCCAAAATGAAAAAAAGAAAGTCAATCAATATTGCTTTTAATATTAAACTCCATTGTAACAAAACTAATGTAGGGATAAAATTTTGAAAGTGGCTTTAGATCTTACATATTTTAGAATCAAATTGATTAAGTACAGGAATAAATAAAACATAACAATGAAATAAAAAAGTAAACACTGGCAAGCTAGGACTCCATTATTCTTAAGGAGAACCGTTAGTTATTTACCTGGTTCTCTAAAAAGTAAGTTGAAGTCAATTGAAAACATATTAAAAACCAAGAAAGTAGAATTGCAAAATGACATTACTTGCCTTCTTTGGATTGGAACGAAGAACACCTGAAATTAAGAACCAAAGTAACAATTAAAACTTGGGAAGGAAAAACCAATTGAGACGATGCAGAACGGTTTTATGTTTCTAATTTTGAAATGTGGTTCTATAATATCTTTTTTCAGTGAGATAAATATAAATCTAGCGGTTTGTTCCTATTTTTATGCAAGAGTGGAACGGTTCAACGTGGTTGGGAATCAATTTACAATAATACATTCAGAAATTTGATGCAAGTTTCGTGAGAGTTAAGGGCATTTTAGGAAAATTAATATTTTGGTACAACAACTGCAAAATATGTGAGGGTGGAGGGTTTGCTTTTAATATAGTAACTAGCAACCCTACACACGCGGGGACCGCGTGTAAGTTAGTTGTTGGTGTTAATGTAATTAAATTATAATGTGTTTTTCAAAGAATAAATATAAAGTTATACATATCTAAAATATTTTCCGGTATTCTGAATAGTTATTTGTAAATTAATGGTGAATTTCATATCAAGAATCTTTTAATTTTAACGCATTTTTTAACATTATTTATGCTATTGATAGGAAAGTATTATTGTTTGTTGTTGTATGAAAAAAATGTAACGGATAAGATAGTTCTGAGCCCACTAATTGTAAATTTAATTAGTTTCATTTTTTAGGAAAAACATTCTGAAGTGCCAATATCACCTTTCTAGTTCAGAAAAGCAAGTTTTGCTTCAACTACTCAACTAATTATTGCATCTAAAGCAATTGATACCTCACGATTCAAAAATTTGTGTCACACTCTCTAATTCAATCAACATAATGTAATATTCATCGATAATAATATGCTATTTTAATTAGCTTGAACCTTAAAGGTGGAAATGTAAATAAAATTTTCCAGTTGTTTTTCATGAAATCCTTATGGCTTTATAGTTTATCCTTTGAATGATACGGTTTTTTTTATTAGTAGAAGATGTTTCATAAAAATGCTGTGGCAAAACATATTAATGAGATCAAATTTAACTGCTATAAAATAGGGTATAGATCAAATGAATCTGCTTTAAAATAGGAATTTTTATTGCGGAGTTATCTCAACAAAATATTGCTATCTTTTTTGTGTAAACAACCTGTTCGATATTTTGTCAAAGTTCATTAAATGCCATAGATTCTAAAAAGCAAAATGAGTTTAAAAACAGAAAATTCTTCAAAATTAAAAAACTTTTAGCCAAAAGCAACTTTGTCAGTGTACCGAAAAAAAATAAAAATTTAACTGTCCCCAGAACAAAATTAATTGCAATTAATGCAAATAAACCAATCTCACAAAGTGATAATGAATGAAGTTCATAGGATAGGCCCTAAAATATTAATCCGTATCTGGAATAACCATACAGAATACATAGGTGAAACATCAAAATACACACCACACCATGGGATTGAATAACAAACAGAAAAATTAAAATGTTATAGATTCAAAAGAAAATGAATAACAAACTAAAAATTATTCAAAGTTAAATACAAATGAAACACATACAAATAACAATAAATATATTAAACCATATCAAATACCTAGTTCATGCTAGTTACATAATCAACAATTATTTCTTGAGTTGAAGAACTACTAACTTCATCTAAAGTTGAACAAAAACACAAAATAAATAACTGCATTAAATTTTAATATTTCTTTTTTGAAGAGAAAGCACTGATTTTTAGGGGGGAAACCAGTTATAAATTTAAATATCTCTTATCTCTTTGCTCCATCACCTTTCTTTTCTTCGTAGTATTTTACCAATTCCAAATTCTTAAGCCAACAAACCGCCTAACTTTTTGATCCTTTTTATTTTGTCCCTTCACCCAAGAATATTGCTGACCCTGCATAAATAAAGAAAAAAAAATGTTGACATTAAAGAATTCCTCCGTGTACTACTTCATATTAGTTGTTTAAGAAGTTGGAAAAATAAAATTAAATAGAAAATGCAATGAAAAGTTAATTATACAATGCAATTAAAAGAAACAAATAAAAAAAAATGAATTAATACACTTACGAACTATCTGCATCCATTATACTATGTACATACACAAACGTGTTCTCCTCCAACGACGACAATTTAAGTCTCTTCTTCCTAAGAATTGTAATAACAGTGGTATGAAATTTATAGCAGTAGCACATACTAAAAATAAATGAAGAAAAATTTCTGTCACCAAAATAAGGAAGATAAAGAAGAAAGAGCACAATGCATGTGAACTACTTGCCTCACCTTTTCTTTTTCTTGATATCTCTTGTTTGCATATATTAATTTTCTCTGATTACTTCACTTAATCTCTACAAGTTCCTCTGATTAGAAGCCTGGAAAAGAAAATTTTCCACATAATAAGTAAATCACAGAAACATCATTAGCACCAAGGCGATAAGTTACCTTTGATTTATCCGTGGAATTAGAATACAAAAACTGAAAAATTTCCATTACTTGAAAAATGGGAGATGAGAGAAGACAATATGGAAGCGAGAAAATTATGGTAATGAGAGAAGATACTGGAAATATATCACGTATAAGAAAAGATTTTCGAATTCTTTAAATCCGAAAAAGTGGGGATAGTGGGTGGGTTACTCCTAAAGCAGTTATGTGCTTAATGTAATTTTACATTTGGATCCAGGACAACAAATAGGATTTTTGTTTGATGTAAGGGTAGTTTAGACAGTTTAATAATTTGGTACAACAACTGCAAAATATGTGAGGGTGAAGGGTTTGCTTTTAATATAGTAATATATATATATATATATATATATATATATATATATATATATATATATATATATATATATATATATATATATATATATATAATATACGCAATTTCATTATAATAAAGAGTATAAGTTATTACGTTTGAAGTGCGCAATAAACAATGTATCCGTGGATAACCATAAAAGGTGGTACACATTTTTTTTTTCTTTTTCTTTGTTGTTGAGAAATATGCGAAGCAGAATTATTAATATTTCTTGTCCCAGAGGAGATATACCTTTCACAAATATTAAAAAAAGAAAGAAAGAAAATAACAATAGAAATATAATCTTTAGAATAGGTGTGCATTCACACACACACATGACATATATATACAAACATATATATACAAACATATATATATATATATATACTAGCAACCGAGTGCACGCGGGGACCGCGTGCAAAATACGGGATAGTGTTAAGAGTTATCCACATGCAAGTTTTGGTATAGAGTTAAGAGTTTTCCATGTACAAATTTTAACTCATTATTAAGAGTTGCCCACATTCAAATTTGAAATAGTTTAAGAGTTTATGAAACATATACATGATTTGTTTTAGGTAGGTCTCAAATCAGCGAAAATTTAGAATATTAAAAATTGTTATTCAAATTGCTGGAGCACCAAAAGTCTCTGTTTTATATTTCATATGAATATAATGTTGGAGTTGGTAAAAAAATAAACTTGAAATGTGAGAAGTACAAAAAATAATTGCTTTGTGTGAAAGAGCATAACTTTTGTTGTAGTAATTACAATTTTTGATTCGAGATGTGAAGGGTTATAATCAAGATCAATAAAAAAATGAAAATTTGTTAAGGCCAGTACTGCGGTTTTGCCTGTTAACAATTAGTATACCACATGAAACTCACATCTCTATAATTGAAAGGCTAATATTTATCCAATCGTTGTAGTGCGTGAAATAAACACATGTGCCTATCAGACAGTAGAAACCCATCTAACATCGGAAAACAGGGAGGTTGTTACGTATGTCGAATTGTGAGTCATGGCATACGATCATTTCAATCAAAATGTGTAACCCAGGTGCATAGACGAATGAAAAAGCTATCAGATTTCACTCAAAAAAAAGCAACTGTTACAAATTATAATGAAGGAAAAATCTCAGTACAAAATGATAACTTCCAAAATCAATCTCTTTGCTCTAAAATATAATGAACTAATGAACCAATAATACCACCCATCAAAAAAGTTAGTGCATCCACAAAACGAATTTAAATAAATCTTTTGTTGAAAAACTATGATGGAAAAGAAATATAGTACTTGTATTGAAGAGCTAAAACCTTGCACCTGGTTATAATAACTAAAACTCCAAAACTTTGAACAGAAAGTCAAAAATTCAGTTTGTGCAATTAATGAAGAAAGATAAATAGAAAAACGCTTGGATCGCAATGCATGTGCAACCATTCGTATCATGCTATAAGTTCCAAAATTAAATAATGTGCAAAATGAAATGGAGTGTGAGGCTTGCAAGCACCCTCGCCACACTATCACAATCTTGAATTGTTTATTTGCTTGAAGTTCGAATTCCAACAATGGCAAATGCAATCCCAGGGACCCTCCATCTAATTACCACACTTATCCACGACCAACACCCAACCGTTTAGCCACAAAGTGAATAGGATGACCATGGTTTCACAAATTATTGCATCGAAGAGTCAAATCTTGAGATTATCTCTTCCTCAAATAGAAGACAATTTCAGAAAGAAGAAAAGGTCAGCAAATTAAGTAATGTATGTTGGAAAATTTACTCAAGTAAATATACACCGCAATACCACTGTATACTTAGTCACTTAGTAATGAATAATAACAGCATTCTTTAAAAATGGGCGTAGTAACAGATAAAGATTTGTAAAAGAGTGCCTAAAAAATATATGTTATAAAAAGATGATAAAAGTCAGGTTAAAGAAATGAAAATTAACAAAATGAACAGATAACTTAAGATTGTATGGAAAAGGTTAATTTAACCAATTGTATTTTCATCTAATGGGCTCACAACTGTACAAAATTGACTTAATTTTCCAAAACTTTTGTTAGAGTTATGAATAACATTATAGTCCATGAAAAATAAGCACAACTTTGGTTAAGAATGACATGTAACTTCCAAAGTATTTTTAACAATGACTGACCCTTTATTGGTCGTAGATTAATATGTATAACGAAGATAAATAGTTTTGGAAAGAACTACAATATTACCTTTATTTTAGACATTGAGGAGCTCTCACAACATTGTCGTTTCCCCTAATTGGCTTTCCCATTAGAGAATGTTCGACACCTTTGTTATTGAAGCCTATTGAGTATTGGTCAACAAATAACACATTATCAATCGTAATAAAGATATGATGACAACTAAAAAAAAGAAGTTTAGAGTATCTAAAATGCAGGTAGGTTTTGAAATGAAATACCTCTCATTATTGTTATTCATCAACTTTGAAAAGATTTCTGGGTAAACCACATTTCTAGTGTAAGTCCCTTTATAATCATTTAATTTTCCCTTCTTTACCAGAACTTTAGTTGTCGCTTCAGAAACTCCTCGTGAAAGAGCAACATATAATTGACCGTGGCTAAAAACGTGGTCAGGTAAGTAGAGCCCAACATAAGGTATAGTCTGACCTTGTGATTTATTAATCGTCAAAGCAAAGCTAAGACGAACTGGGAACTGTGTACGTGTCATTTCAAAAGGTATATTGGCATCCTCTGCCGTCTTTAGTGGTATGCGTGGCAAGAAAACTCGTGTCCCCTTAAATTCACCAGTCAACACCTCTGCGTCGATGAAATTTCTACCAAAATTATGACAGATAAGTCTAGTTCCATTGCATAGGCCAATTTTAGGATCAATGTTGCGTAGAAGCATAATCGGGCAACCTTTCTTTAGTGTTAACTTGTGAGGTGGAAGACTACCTGGAGAAAGTGAGTTCAAAAATTCAGGCAGAAACAAACTACGCACATCATCAGCAACCGAGTCAAATGAATAATATGTAGCCTCCTCTTCAGCAGAAAAGTAGTTAATCACCTTTTCGTTTATCTTGTTAACTTCTTCATTTCGAGGAGTTATAATAGCTCTATGCATCATGTAATTAGGATCCTCAGAATGAGAACCCAAGTGAGGAAAAGTAGCCAAAATCAACTGATCAATCGAATGTTCACCTTCCCACGGAATTACCATAGACTCTGGAATCTTTATCATGTCACCTTGCACCGTCGGCTCCTCACCATTACCCACACGAAGCAAAAAGTCCGAGAAACTACTATCGTTTTGAGCTCTTACATTCTCTGTTAAGCGAAGAAGCCTAACACTTGACCACAAATATGAGTCAACAATGCTTGCTTGTATGGTTTGTGCTCTTGTGCCCCTAACAACAACAGGAACTACTTGTCGAAAATCACCTCCTAATATCATTACTAAACCACCAAACGGAAGGTTTACTTTGCGAATTCCTCTTAAAGTGCGGTCAACGGTTTCAATGGCTTTTTTATTTGCCATTAGAGCCTCATCCCAAATTATCGCTGAAGCACGTTGTAATAACTGACTCATTTTTGATTGCATGCTAAAACTGCACTCAGATTCAGAATTCAAATTAATTGGGATTTTTAGCTTTGAATGAGCAGTTCTCCCCCCTGATAGCTGGTTTGCTGCGATCCCTGATGTTGCAGTTGCAATCATAATAAGCCCATCATTTCGAAAGAAAGCTAGTAATGCTCGATATAAGAATGTTTTTCCCGTACCTCCAGGACCATCCACAAAGAAGACAACACTTTCTTTTCTCGTGATTGATTCCTTGATGATATTAAATGCAACTGTTTGACCTGAATTAAGTAAATTGACAGCATTTAAGTCTTCCTCGGAAACAGGTATCATAAGCTCATCTTCAATTACATCTGAAATGCTTTCCATGTCTTCAAACCCTTCACTAATCTGAGGCAAGTCAAAATCTTTCAGGCTTTTGTTATGGTGCAACAGAATATTATTTATGTCATGGAGAAGTCTATTTGTCACAAACAGATTATTTGTTGCTGTAGAAGAAGGATAATCCTCACTCATGTATGTATAGTTTTCATCCCACAACCGTCTAACCCCAGTTGGTTGACAATAAACTAAGATTGTGGCAAATAGCCTTCTTAATGCAGAAGGCATTCTTACAACTCGTGCCTCACTTAAGCACTGTCGAATACTATCATCTTCTTCTAGAAGGCCTAACTTCTCTGCAGCTTGCCTAAAAGTGGAATAACGTACACCATTTACAGTCAGAAGATTATCAAAAGATTTAGGTCCCCTTACATGGTTAAGAATTACCCGCAAATAAAATCTTTCTCCCTTACTTGGCGATGCTGCATAAAGACGACCAATAACTTTACGGATAGTTTTTCTTCTTTGCCAAGTTTTTTCCGTTGACATCCACCTATAATATCTAGGAAATTCAGTGTATAGATACTTGATATCTTCTCTACATTCATTGTAAACTCGGAAGAACTCTGTTAACATGGTCCGTGAGTTACGCTCGTCATCTAGCACGTCAGAAATTCTTTGGTCTCTAGAAAAGCGAACTTGTTGCATGTTAGGCAAATGAAGTTGCAATCTCACAACAGACGGATATAATTGGTTCATAGCGAATTTGTACAATCTCCATGAAGCCTCTGGAGCACATATCCATCTTCCATCAACATATTGACTAACTTCGTCGACGTTCAAGCATGAACGTACTTCAAAGGATACACGATCTGGTCCTTTATACACGTACTTATATAAGTACTTGATACTCTTTATGCTGGAACATACCTCGACATTAATATGACAATCTTACTTCAACAATAACCAAGGGTTATAAGGGACAACCCATCTGTTATCAATGACTTTATTGCCATCATTATCAAGAGCAACACGTCTGTTATCATTACGTCGTCGATAAATCGGATAAGAATCATTTCCTCTTGAGGTATATTCAGCAAATTGCTTTGGGTAGTCTTTATCGCAGCATCCTTCATTCATGCATGCAGCATTGTTGTTCATAAGCCCGCAAGGTCCGTGTATCATATGTTTCAATACCGCTGCATAAAGTAAAGGCTCTTTCTCTCTATCGGGTATCTCTGCTCTTACAACCTGATCATAATCATCTGGAGTATTTAATTTATCATCTTCGTCGAGGATCACCAATAAGTGTGCATGGGGTAAACCACGTTTCTGAAACTCAATGACATGAACATGTCCTACTACGCTACCAAGAACACCATGTTTGTATATATCTTCTTTTAGATTCTCATATTTTGCACGAAAGATTCTAGTAACCAAATCTGGGCGATCTTGAGCTGTTTGTCCAGGAAAAAGTCGCTCTTGTATCTCAATCCATCTCGTATTGCATGTCATTGTGAGAAAAATATCAGGTTTACCATATTTCTGCACCAAGGCCATTGCATCTTGGTACCGTTGGTACATATCGCGTGGACCTCCAATAAAAGATGATGGTAAGACAATGCGACGTCCAATATTTCCTAAGTAAAAAATGTATGTGATGAGAATGAAGTAATTTAGAAAATATATTATTATAATATGTAGCATGTGAATGACACAAAATGAAAGAAATTGTCACATTCACCATAAAATATTACCAGCCATATTTTCTCCGGCGTCTAAACAATCTTGTAGACCTTGATATAATTCTGCCCTTATCTTATCTTGATGAGTTTTGATGAATCTCAACTTTTGAGTTTCGATTTTCACATAATTGTCCACGACATATTGATGCAGTAGCCGACCTCCGTACAAAAGAACTGTTGGTTCATTCCCCCGAATCTGCAAAAAGATATGAAGCAGTGGAATTTACATAATACATGTACTAAAATAAAAGCTAGTAGAATCTTATATTAAACAAAAATTTAAACAAAAGGGAGTACCTGTAACATATATGCGTAGTAATCACAACATGACACTCTAGTATTTTGAATTGTACGGGTGTCAGTATCCTATCCATATGTACCACATGGAAGAAACAAAGGGTACTGCAACGGATCATAGTAGCCTGAGAATTCTTTTATCTTCATCAGCTGACCCCCAATTGTTTGAACGACTATATCTCTATTGGTAGCACCAGCTAAATCTTCAACACTGGAGATGATTGCTGCAACTTGTGATGCAGTTGGAAGTACGTACTGTCTGTCAGTAGTAGGTCTCTCTTTGATGAGCAACTTACATTGATGAATATCAGGTCGTTGAGCAAGTTGACGAAGTGTCTTCACAAAAGGATTGTGGGCGTCGAGTATTCGTGTAATTTTTTCAATCAATTCTGCACTCAAGTCACTACTTTCAATTTGACGATTCTCATTTTCATGCTCTGTGTCAAAAATGAACATTTGTATGTAACGTGGCCTGATTCCCGGAGTAGGTAGTAACGTACCAATCCTATGATAGATAGCACCATGGGCTCTGAAAACAAAAACCCCTTGCCCAGCCATAACGTCTTGATCTAGTTGAACACCAATTGACGTAAATGAGAAGACATGATTAATCGAACGTATCTTACTCCTAAAATACCTCCCTTCAGCAGAGTCATCAACGAACAGCCTGTATAATTCATCGGGAACAGGGATTTCTGGCAAATTAATCTTTCCCGAATTACAACAGATGCTATCTGTTTCTTTGTTAAACAATATTGCTTGACAGGACCAACAAACAGTGGGATTAGGGAGTTTGAAGCGACGCATGCCTTGATACTCAGTGAAATTGCGTGCAATATTATGGTAACGATTTCTCTGTCCTCTGTTATTTTGCTCTCCGCCAAAGCCAAAATTTGAATCCTCAACATCATTAATCCGAGCATTTGTTTGGATACCTATATAAAATTACGTACATGAAAAGTACTTTAGCAGCACTCAAATTCTACTAAAGAAGAGTCTGTAAATAGTACAGTGAGTATTAGTGTCCATGTTATGATGTGGATGTATTATGATGCGCAAGTGAATTAAATTATTTCTTACCAGCTACATTTGAAGTGGTAGCACGCGAAGTTGATGCTTCTGATTGATTAGTAGCAGTTGAATTGAAATTGGCAGTGAGCAATGGAGCTAAACGGCATGTTCCCACAACCTCATAAGTAGAGGACAATGTTGAATACAAAAATCAATTATTGTTAAGAATGAATAAATGAAATGAAAAAAATCAAACATATTATAGCATAATTGATGTTATAATAATTTATTTTGTTATTGTGATATTAAATAGTTCGGTATTACCTGAAGACCTTGAAGCTTCACCTAACAAAGTTGAAGATTGGATATGATTGACTGATGTGGAATTAGCATGCAGTTCATTTGGCATATGGCATGGTGCTACAGTAGTACTAAGTCTTCTTGGCACATTAACTCCTGCATTTATCAAATAAGTTTACAACTTCATTCTTAACAACCTAATGCAACACAGGAAATAGAAAAGTGCCATTTAAAATATAGATAATATAGTTTTTCTTTAACAAAACAATGAATGTAACGATTTAAACATTATAAACTTAAGTTGGTTGTGATGATATACCTATAGGAGATTGTAAGCTTTGTTCATGTTCATTTGTTGTTCTTTCCATCCGTGCTCGGTAATTTTGACGCCTTCGAGCAAGATTCGACTCCCTCTGTTCTGTACTCATTGCTTGTCTTCGTAGTCTGTCACGCGTGCGAGTTCTTGCTCGTACTTGTTGTACCTCATCTGTTGAGGTGACAATAATGTTGGAAATTTAAATATAGTAAATGAAGATATTTAATACTTCTATCATCATATCTTGATAAGGGATTGGTTCCATAACAACAACATATGCTTTGGTTATTTGGAAAAATGGAATTAGTATAATAACACATATCATTAATGACTGTACATTGTATTGGATACACGCGACATACGTGTTTGATTCAAAAATCTATTATTGCCACAGTAAATACATGGTAGATTATCGAATCTTACCAGGTTATTGAAAATATAATTGCTGCATTGTAAAATAATGAATCGTGACTATGAAGCGCAACAAAGTCAGCCTATTTCTTAACATTTATGAATCACATCAGAAGAAAGAAAATGGCAGTTTAAATAGAGTATTAAGTGTATGTTAAAACATGAATTTAGAATTAAGAAGAATTACTTTTATGTTTCTATCTAACACTAATATCAAGTGAAAAATATCCAAAATATTGGAGGGATATAAAGAAATTATTAGAATGTGAATTTATGAGTATAAGCAACCTAGCACATGAACAACCCTTTGTCAGACTAACTAAATTAATGATTTAGACAGTTTAAACAAAAAGTTTTTGTGACGTTACCTCTAAGTTGTATGTTTTGGTTTAGCTCAGTAGCTACTCTTGCATTTCGTGCATGATAATTTTGACGTCTTCGAGCAAGAAATGATGCATGCTCCTCTGTGGTCATTGATTGTCTTCTCTCTCTGTAACGGGCACGATTTCTTGCTCTTGTTTGCTCTACTTGAGCTGCTATATCGACATTGGTGTTGGAAGAACCTTCCATGGCACTTGAACTAAATTTGACAATCTCTGCAACACATATAGTTGAATGATGCAACTGTTTCACTTCAAGTACTACTACATCTAATTCGGAGTAGTTGCACCATTTTTCATGGTAGTTGGTTTCTATGTTACAGACAACTTGTGTCAATTTATTCTGAGAACGCCGTATAATAGATGTTCATTCAATTTCACGATGCTTGCAACAGATGCTCAATCAATTTTGCTGGTGCAAATTTACTGCAAGTGATTACCTCTATTCCTTACCAATTATTAGAAATTGCACTATTGTAGAAGAGGGTATATAATGTGTACTAATGTAAGTAAAAGAGCATATTGTAATGAAAAAATGAATCAAAAATGCTATCCATTATAAATCATTTAGTGCATAAAGAGAACTGAATACACCAAAAATAGTTAGGGAACTGTAATTAAATTTACAATGCACACAAAATAATTACCGTGGGAAGTGATAAACTTAAGAGTGCTGGGGACAATGTGTTGGGCTGCGAAACACAATTCTATTGCCACGGCCGACACTTGACTTAGCCGGCGTTGATACACTAAGGAGAATAAATTAATAGTGGAAAATGAGGAACAGGAAACAATAAGTTGGGAATAAACTATGCACTACTGCAATTAATTAACCCACATATGGTACGAAAACAATTCATTGCTTTAACTATTTGCAATTGCATTTGGTGGGTGACGCTATGCTCTTGCGGTGGTGAAGTTGAGAAATGGAGAATGGGTAAATTATGGGAATTTGATTACCTACAATTGGTAGCAATTTTCCATTTTTGTCCTTTATTTAAAGCTCATTATTTAAAATGCTTTAAACCTTTATGTATTTTCAGCTGTTAGCGTTTGTTTTTTTTTTTATTAACAAAGTTATCCAACGTAAGATAGCAACCTACATTCAAACTTGGTCAAAACTTCTACTTTTTTGGGTAATGGATGGATATACTTTTATTATTATTCAAACTTGCGTAAGATCATTTGTCATTAGATTGGGTTTCAAAAATCCATACGTAAGTAAATATTTTGGTTCCTTAAGTTATAATTATCATATTCTACTAATATAGTGTATATATGTCAAATAATTGTTAGGTATACTTATAACCGAGTATAAGTAACTTTGTAAGAAATTTGTTTTTCAAGTTTTATTTTTTTGTACGGAGTTGAATGTTTACATTAATGGAAAATTAAAGCAATAAATAATAGAAAGACGAAAAGAGCAACTCGATATTAAAAATAAAAATACTGGCTTATAGAGAATTGGGAAATATTAAAATTTCATAAATTAGATTGCATCTTCCAAATAATTTCTGTATTTTTTAAAACATCATCCAGCAAACAATGTAAAGAACAAAATCTTGCCACGATCTTGTTTTTCCTTTCCACTATTTGCTGATATTCATATAAATTTTCAAATACAATAGATTGGTCGATCTTATTAGCATTTTCCATTTGTAAATATACTAAATTCTTGTAAAGGCATTTATTTACGTATTATTGTATAAAATTATTCACGATTCAAATGAATTAACCTGAAAATAGTGTCTGCATTAAGGAAAATGTTTATATCAAGAAATTCTATTGATTATTTGATCTTATTTCATAGTTTTTCATGTGAAACGCAACATTTTCGTAAAGACTTTTAATATATGCATTTGAATTCTTTCAGTTGACATGAGCATAAAGCTAGCTATACAGTACATTTCAAATGAGAGAACATTATGTTTAATGCACTAACGTTTATATCAAGCAATATATTGTTATCATTTGCTAACTCGACTATATTTGTAACAATCGCAAACTGTGCATGTAATACTTTTTGAACTGAAAGATTTATATAATTAACTTAGCAAAAAATGAACATATTAGAAAAGTTTGCAGTATGTACACAACACTTCATAACTTAAAGATTCATAAAATCAAATAATTACCACACCAGAAAATGGACATATTAGACAATTTGCAGTAACAATCCAATGGAAAGATGCAAACAACGCCATTTCTACCATCCAGAAGATCAAAAAGTACAACAAATACTCTATTGAAAGGGCAATAGGAATTCTAGTAAAAAAGTAAGTTGCCTTCATAATGCAGCAATTTGTAATTTAGCCACAAACTAAAAGAATCAGTTATGTTTTTACATACTTGTACTTATGATATCAAGATTTGGTCCTGAAAACCACAGAGAAAATGAATATAAAAACATTTGTTCTTACACTCCATAGGAAAGATGCAAGAGTATTTACTGCTTCACAACACAAAAAATTGTACTAAATCAGCAAACCCATAACTTCAACTGCACATAAAAAGTCCACACAGTATCCTGAATAAAAATGTTATGCAAATGAAAGAAAATATACACAATAGCATGTCAAGACAATGAGAGTAATGGCTTCGTTAGACCAATAAGCAAAAAATTCTTGCGTGTTATCTTACATTATTTAAAACATTGCAGCATCCACGAACACAATACTTAATAAATCTGAGTGAAAGGCGATTTTCTGTCCTGATACATTAAAATTATGGTTAGTAAAATGAACAATCAACAGTCATGGACATAATGTAAACGACCAATATAAGTCCAACATAAAAGTATATATGCTGAGGAAATCAATTTCACAAAGTGATATTGATAAGCTGGACAGTTAAATAAATTATATTGAACCTAGAAGTCTAAAGACCAAGTATTCCCATGAGCAACGGGCAGTTCGCTAAACCCGTTTTTGAGCTTCCAAACCACAAACTTCGTCTACAATAACACAGTAGTCTACATTGAATTGTAAAAATTACAAAATAAAGTAAAACGAATTAGCCAAAATTTAATTGCACTCTACAGTTATACCAGTTGTACTTCAGATGGAAACTCAATCTGCAAAAATTAGAGAAGTAACAAATCTAGAATTCAATAAGAAAAATAAAAGAAGTAGGTGGACTAAATGTATAATTAATACCAATAGGTAAAAATTGAAAAGATTCACAACAAACTGAAACTCAGGAAATTTAGATACATGGACAGAAAGAAAACTGCTTCATTTCGAGTGATAACTCCAGTTTATGAGGGTTCACCTTATTATATGCATTGAAGAACTCAATTTTCTACTACTTATTCAAAAAACAATGAAACTTCAACGCTTTGCAATTCGAGAATTTGACCAACGAAGTACAACAAATGAACTAAAAATGAGGTTAGCAGACAACGATGAGCCATAAGAACAAACCTGGTGTTTTTAAGTCATTGCGTGGTGTTTATCAGTGAAATGTTGCAATGGGTCCAGAGCAAAAACTTTCTTCCCTAAATAAATCATGAAGACAAAACAAACAGAAATAATAAACTTAACAAAGTCAATTGAGAATTTTCATTAAACCCGACTTTGCTAAAATACAAAACTCGGAAGAGGAATGTTAAACATTTACTGGACTAAGTATCTATAACATTTACTGGACTAAATTTCCAAATCATGTTACTCCACTGTCATAGTTACCTCAACATATATAGGCCTCCAAAGTCCAGAGCAGCCTTCATGAAACTTCCGCTAAAGAGAACCCCAACTTGATTGGCAATACAACAACGATTTATACTTTTCTGATCTTAGGGCAATTTATAGTTATTGTAGTCAAATTAAACCCCCACCCTACCCCCCCCCCCCCCCCCAAAAAAAAAAAGAAAAACAGAAAAACACATTAAGCGCGATGATTCTTAGTTACCTGATTAGAAATTAGAAATTCCAATTCTTCATTAACGAAAGCTCTCGATCGGCGCTTACTGATAGAATGCTTGGTTTAGTTTCGGGGAGAGCATTAGAGCGCTAGAAAACGGGTGAGAGACGGGCGAGGAGAATTGAATCAAAGAGGAATGAACCAGGAAAACCTCTCATTCACCAACAAAGAGTAGGAATTGAAGAATTTTTGAGATGCGGCAGTTTTGGAAGAGAGGACACGAAGTGGAGATAGTGGGTTACCCAAGAGTGGTGTTACAAAAAGTCTATCTTGTCCTTCCTATTGATTTCCTATTGATTTATTTTGAGGTTAAATTTGGAAGAATGAAAACAATTTGGTCCGATGGACCAACAACTGCTCTAGCTCTAATATGTTTTCCATATTTACCCTCAGGTCTAAATTTCAGATTTTTAGTTAGTGAAAAACTGCAGGGATAAAGTTGTAAAATGTTTTAAAAAACCTCCATTTTGTCTCACAAAAAGTATTCCCTTTTATATTAGTAATAGATATATATATATATCAGGGGTCCTTTATTCACTCCTTCTCGATTTATTTGTGGCCGAAGAGTCTTATTCATCGCATGGAAAGAGCTATTCGTAACTTCATTTGGACTGGTTCTATCGACACTAGCAAGCTTGTTACGGTGCAATGGAGTAAATGTTGCCTTCCTTTGGCCGAGGGTGGGCTCGGCCTCAAAGATTTGATGGCCCTCAATATTGCTCTGGTTTCTAAATTATTTTGGAAATGTATTGATGCTCCATCTTTTCCTCTGGATTTGATCAAGGACAGAATCTTCTGTGATGTTAGTTCATTTAAGCGTTCACATATTTCTTCTTCGATATGGTGTTTCGCTTCGGCATTGTGAGGCGTTTGTTGCTGATAATACTCGTTGGCTCGTCGGCAAACAATCTAATTGTAGTTTTTGGGGTGACAATTGGATTGTACCGTACATTGCGGATCGTCTAGGCATTGCAGATTCGGCTCGCCAGTTGCTTCGTGATACTATTGCTGATTTTTTTCAAAATGATCAGTGGGTTTTGTTGGACAATATTCCAGCTGATCTCCAGGATGTCATTCGACGACATTGTTTTTTGTACGAGGGGTCTGATTTGTGTGTTTGGGCTTTAACTTCTGACGGGAGTTTTATGGTTCGGAGCGCCTATCACGCTCTTCGTGAGATTAATTCGCTACATCATCAATGGCACAAATACATTTGGAAAGACATTCTTCCACCCTTGAGGTCGATGGTCTGCTGGCGCGCAATGCTAGGGCGTTTACCAACAGAGGATGTGCTGATGAGAAGGGGCTTTCATGTAGCATCAATTTGTCGCTTGTGCAACTCATCTGCCGAGTCCATTGATCATTTAATGGTGCACTGTTCATTTGCAAGGACGGCTTGGAATGCAATTGCTGGTATATTTTGTAAGAGAATTTCCTGGGATCTTTCGCTCAAGGAGTTGGTAAAGGATGCAGCGATTGCAAATTTTAGTTCAGAAGTTTTGGCTATTTGGACAACAGCAATTGTGTCGTGCATTTGGCTTCTTTGGAAAACCCGAAATGCATGTGTTTTAAGGATTATACTCCTGACATTCATACATTTTTGCGGAGCTTATGGAGAGCTATTAAAGATACAGAGTTCTTTAGAGTGGGCTGTGCTAGTTCAGCGGAAGATTTGCGTACTCTCAAGAATTTTAATATGAAGATGCTGCCGCAAAAAGCTCCGAAAATAATTTCAGTTGTTTGGTACCCGCCTATTCAGCAATGGATCAAATGCAATACCGATGGTAGCTCATTAGGTACACCGTGGATCGGTGGTGCGGGTGGTATTTTCCGGAAAGCTAGAGGATTTACTTTGGGGGCGTTTGCAAATCACCTTGACTCAACTTTTGCTTTTGAAGCAGAAGTTTGGGCTGTCATATTTGCGATGGACAAGGCGAGGGAGAAGAATTGGAATTATATTTGGTTGGAAAGCGATTCAACTTTCGTTGTGCAGCTTATTAAGTCAAAATCCGACAAAGTACCATGGAGAATTAGGGGTCAATGAATTGGCACTTTAAATTTCATTAGTTCTATAAATTTCCAGATTTCTCATATTTTCCAAGAAGCAAACAAGGCGGCAGATGCATTGGCGAGCTATGGGCAACAACATTCCGAGGACACGTGGTGGACGTCACATCCTAATTTCATTAGTAATTTCATTTTTCATGATTTATGTAACCGGGAATCTTTTAGATTCCGCTAATCCGACTTTGAACATTTGGTTTTTTCAGTTTCTTTTTTAATATATTCGAGTCCCGGGGCCTCTCCAGAATTATTAATATTTCTTGTCCCAGAGGAGATATAACCATTAACAAATATTAAATATACATGACAGCAAGTTAGTTTTGAACTCGATTTGCTAACCTGACGTATAGCCTCCATTTCATCTTGCTTCTTCATGTGTCATTTGTATCAGTCTATGGCGACTGTTTCTTCTATT
Source organism: Misopates orontium (assembly GCA_946800315.1). NCBI lineage: Eukaryota > Viridiplantae > Streptophyta > Magnoliopsida > Lamiales > Plantaginaceae > Misopates > Misopates orontium. The sequence continues at coordinate 24,163,509 of OX326951.1, forward strand.
TACAGTCTAATATAGCATATAATACCTTCTCAAACTTAAATTCCAGGTAATGCGTTAATCTTAAAAGCAAAAGTGTGTTATTACCTGATAATAAGGCAATGCAAGTTCTAAGACTGTGTTGACCTCCTCAACATGAGATGGATAAGGCAATCCAAGTTGTAGGTAAAGATCTAGATACAATAGAGACCAAAAGAAATAGATAAAAGGATGATCTAAATGAATCATACTTTTAAGGAAAGCAACACGAAAACATCTCTACTCCAATCTCATGTAATTAAAGTGAATAGGCAAAGTATCTGAAACTATGATGTGGGTTTGTGCATACTATATAAAACTAACGAGAGAGACAATTAACTAATCTCGCTGGATTTTCATGAAGATTATCCAAACAATATATAAGTATTGTGCATTTTTTTCCATTTGATAAGTTTTTCGTATGAATTACTGACTATCTCCATATAAAGAAAAATAATATTTTCACTTTATAAAAGGGGGAGATGAGGATGAGGAGTTGACTATAAGTGTAAAAATCTAGATACAATAGATACCAAAAAAAAAATATAGATAAAAGGATGATCTAAATTAATCTTGAAGGACAAGGTATAAGATTTGGGTAAACAAGAATCACATGTATTTATTTTCTATAACTTCTAAAAGAAACATGAATCTATGTCTAATTAGCAATGTCAATTGGTAAATTTATCTTCTTTATGATGTGCAGACCATTTAGACCTTCGAATAATCAAACAATAGGAGATCTGGCCCGACATCTTTGGCGCTAAGTCACATAAGTGGGATGTGGGTTAGCGTGCGTTAGTGGGCTTAATTAATATTTTAGCGGCCCATTTAGCTAGTTACGTTAAATTACTTACGATATTTGAGTTTCCGAGGGAGAAACCCTAAAACCTATCTCCATTCGCCGCAATTTTGTCTATGCATCCAACATTATATTTGGTTTGCCTTTGTCTCGTGTTTTTATCTTCTGAAAGTCTTCTAAATTATTCCCAACACATCTTGTAACTTTTAAGAAGCTCTCTCTTGTTTTCCAATGTTGTTACTGCTCGATGTGCGTGTCAGCCCCTTATTTCTCGACAATGAGCTTGAGATCCAAAAGGTCATAGCCTTTTAAGCACCTCCCACATATTCCCTTTCATTTTGTTTCATGTTTTGATTTGCGAATTAGAAAATCCCAGAGCATCTTAAAGAGCCGCACCCACCCTTAAGTCATGAGATTGAGACATACGAGCAAAGCTTCCAGGCTTAGGGTGGTGGGGTTGTTTGGTTCTCAACAGGTTCGTTTCTTTTTTGTTTATGTTTTTTTTTTTTTTGTTTTTGTTTTTAGAAAAACTGAGTAATGACCATGAGATGCCAGCACCAAAATAAGGTCCGATTACCTATTTTATTTTTAAACTATACCAAAAATCTCAAACCAAAATAAAATGTACATAGATATTTTTCCTCTATTACTTTGTCCATTCTCCTTTAGTTTTGAACCTCAACATCAACTGTAACGCTATGCTCTTCTGCATAGAAATCTTTATTTTCCATATATATTTTACTCTTACAATAATTGAACTAACTCAAGTTGTCCATTTTCCTTTGTAGATCCTCGTCGTTTACAGATTTGTGCGGACAAACCATGGATTTAGGAGAAGCGAATCAGCCTTCTGCTTGATGTTTTTCTCACCAAAGGGTTGCGTAGAACGATGGGTATTTTTTCTTAATTTTATTGCTTCTTTTCCATTTAAATTCTCATTAGACTAGTGTTTGAGTTTGATCCATATAATTTGCTGGATTTTCTTCTGTGATTTTTGTTTTGATGATTGATATTTATGTGTTAAGCATCCTTTTCAATCAATGATAGACTTGTTTGTTGATGGATGCAAATAGCCTTATCGACTTCCCATGCATTAAGTTTCGTCAAATGACTTTTCCTACAAGAAGAGAAGGAGTTTTGGAACTTTTTATATAACTTTTCCAAGAATCAATTTCATCATATAATAAAGTAAAAAGGTCCAATTTCAGTCTTGCAACATCATTCCAATTTAAATCTAGTTTAATTACATACGAGCCTTCAGTTTTTTGAATCTTTGGATTTTACACATGTCTATTTAAACAATCACACCTACAGCCCTAAAAATATTGAATATAGGACCATGCTTTTTTTTTTAAATCAAGTATACATTAGAATCAAAATTTTATGTAGTTATTTTTAAATTTTAGGAGTGTGGGTGTAATTATTGTCAAAAGGTTGGAGTAAATGAAAAGATTAGTGGAACTGAGGGCTAATGATTTTCAAAATGAATTACAAATACTAATGATTTTCCACAAACACTATATTTATTTATTTCAATTCTTATGTAGTTTCCATGGTCCCACATTTGAATGGCTAGCCGAGATAAAAGTCTTCTGAAATGCAATTAAGCTTCTTGATTTTCTAATTTTGAGGGTAATACAATATGTTTTCCAAATAGGGCAAATTGCTAACAACTATTTTTCCTATTGGGATATGTTTTCCAAAAAGGGAAAAATACTACCAGCTATTTTTCCTGAGGGTTAATTGCGGCAAACCCCCCCAATCTATGAGTCCTTTTGCATGGTGCCCCATAACTTATGAAATGTGCGATATGCCTCCTAACGTATTGATTTTTGTTCGATTTGCCCCCCGAACTATTGTACAATCTTTCATTTTGTGTTAATATCCCTCCAAAACTCCCCAATTGTTTTGAAATCATGCACTAGAACCCTTTGTGGTTTGTTCATTATCTAAAACCCCCCTTGTAGTTTCGTAAAACACTCTCTAAAACACTTCTTTTTGGTTTCCTAAAAAGAAGATTTTGTGCAAAGTTTATAAAATTAGAAGGTGGGATTTATATACTAACAAGCCATATGGGGGTCCTGCACAAGATTTCAAAACCATTTGAGAGTTTTGGGGGGATATTAACACAAAACTAAAAATTGCCCAATAGTTCAGGGGGCAAATCGCACATTTTCATAGGTTAGGGGGCACAATGCAAAAGCACTCACTGATTAGGGGGTTTGGCGCAATTTTCCCTTTTCCTAATATGCTCCTAGTATAAATGCTCCATACCCTTGTTCATTTTCTTTACGAACCAAACATCGAAGGTAATGCCCTATAGTCACGTACTCTTCTTTTTTTCCTTGTTTCATCTTTTTTGTACTATACTTTTTTAGCTCATTTTTAATCATTTTCCCCACAGTACAGATTGTTGTTGTGCAGATTGTAGTTGGTGCATATAGCTATACAGATCAAACAAGGGTTTCAGAGAAAATGGGATGTCCTGCATTCTTCATTTTTATTTCACCAGAAACTTCCACTGAACAGTTGGTAGTTTTCTATTCTTTATTCTTTTTTGTTTCATAAGATTTTTCTTTTCATTTGATTATTAGATACTTTTTGTTGGTTTGATTTTTCTTATTTATATTTCATGCCATAAAATACTTTTTTCAAATTAGTAATGGACTTGTTTCATGTTAGATGTAATATCTTGAGCTTGGGTTATGGGTTTAATCATATTAAAAAACAAAAAGGCGAATTTCATAGGGAAAACAGGGCAGTATTGAGTTTTTTTTTCCTATTTCTATAAAAGATTTTTTGTCTAAGTAAAACATGATATTTAGTAATTTTGAAACTGTCGGTGGAGTTATCTATCTATGAGTCTGTTACTTCATATATATTCGCTTTATTTTCTCAAGTAAAACCTCTATGTTACAATTTACGATTCGAAGATATTAAACAACAAGCGAAAAAATTATACTGGGGTCACCTACACCATTCCTCTCACCCCTTTTCAGTTTTCTTAATGTTTTCCCTTTTTTTTTTTTTTTACATTTTTATGTCTGTTTTAAGTTTATTTATATTTTTCAAGTTTGCTCTAGCATACAGTAAAGTGAAAATTCAAAATAATGATATGGAGAAAGAAAAGTTGAATGGAATTTGTTGTAAGAATGTGATAAGAATGTGAAAAATGCCTAAAACCGCCTAGTGATTCCTGAAACTTGCACGAGACCTCTTTGTAGTATGATAATTGTCCATAATCCTCTTGTAGTTTCATCAGCACTGCACAAAATCTCCCAGTTGTTTCTTATAAAGTAGATTTTGTGCACAGTATTTAAAACTATACGGGGTTTTAAACAAAGCACATGGAGATTTTGTGTAGATTTCCGAAATTACATGGAGTCTTAGGTTGGTATACTGTCAAAAATGCATTCTCTATCGGTAAATAATATTTAACCCAGTGAAATATATTGATAGGAAAAAGTCGAAGAAAGTAACTTGTTAGACATAAACTAATGCATTGCTTTATTAGGTATAAACTACATCATTGTAGAACTAGTTGCAGCTCAGCGATGGAGCACGATATTACTTGTAACATACAAATGATCCCCTTCATCCATAATACAAACTAATGCTTGTCAAGTGGTCATGTATCATCCAACCTTCCTTATTATGTGGATAAATTGTTTTCAGATTGTATCATCTAGTACACTTTGTTATACATGCCACCGCGCCCGCTTGGGGTTCTCTTTTGAGTAAAGAAATGGCTCGTAGCTTCCTTATCGATCTTGACTCAGCCACATATTTTCAAATTTGAATGGGGGTTAGCCTGCTCTAGGACATTAAAATTAAGGGGAAGGAGTGGTTATGTAATGCACATCACATCCTCCTTTATATCAATCTTTGGAATATAGTCTTTTCTCTGATGTTTAGTTACTGTTTCACCCCATGAGCATGTTAAGTAGATAATACATAGTTTGCATTTACGCCAATTTTGCGTGTGTAGATATATTAAACCGATCTCAATTGTATCTGTTCATGTCTTATCAGATTCTTCCGTCAAGTTTTACTAGATCTATTCAAGGAAAACTTCCAAAAAAGGTGGTCCTTAAATATCGAGATAACAATTTTTGGCAAGTGAAGGTGGACAAAGTAGGAAACAAGATGTGCTTTCAAGGTGGTTGGGCCACTTTTCTTAAGGATAGCCTAGTTGAATATGGCGACCTGATAGTGTTTAATTACATTATCAATGGTTTGTTCAATGTTAAACTATTCGATCCATCTTCACTTGAGAAAGAAAGAGCTTGCCAATTCATGTTCAAAGGAGCAGAAGGGCAGGATACCAATAATGAACATGAGGAGGAGGAGGAGGAGGAGGAGGATTATGTAGTAGTGGTTGATGAAGACGATTTAGAGGTCGAGAGAGAAAATGAGGAGGAGGAGGATACTGAAGAAGGGATGGAGGAAGAGGGCGTGGAAGAGGTGGAGGCGGAGGAAGAAAATGATGATATGGAGGTTGAACGTGAAGGTCACGTAGTTGACGGTAACGCTAATGTTGCATCACGTCGTAAGAAGAGGATTACTGATATTTATGGTGGAGAACTCTTTCGACCTGGGCTTGCTGTTAAGCCCAATAATCCTTATTTTATAACAAGAATCACAAGACGAAAGAGTGATTTGGTGAGTATATATAGTAATATCTGTTCATTTTTACTTGTCTTTTCTCACTTTAGCGAAATCTAATTTTTTTACTTTAGGGGTTTTATATGTATTTTAGGTGCTCTTTTTAAATGCATTATTCTGACATAGTTACAACTGTTATGTCAAGTTTATCCCCAAGGACTTTATCAAAAACCGGAGGATTAACTATGAAAGAGTAACCTATCTCGTTGATCCAATGGAGATGAAGAGGAGGATAAAGTACAAAAGGTGGAAAGACGGGCGAGTAGGTTACAGCCAGGGGTGGAGAGATTTTTGCCAAAGTAACTTTGTTGATGAAGATGTCACCTGCATTTGTGAATTTGTTGAAGGGAATCGTGGCCCTTTTATCAAAGTTAGCATTGTCCGTGCCAATCAGGGACTTGGCTAAAGTTCACGATGAATTTACAAAAAGAATAAAATAATAATAATAAATGTTATGTTTTAAAATTGATAGCTTTACTATATTGTGCATGTCACTTTTGCTTTAATTTCTTACGTATTCCTTTTTTTGGCCGTGATGTCACTATTTATTATGCTTAGTTTCACATATAACTTTTAGAAATCTATCGCTTTCAACTGAATCTGTAATTTAGTTATTCAGTGATGATGTGCATATCGATTGCATCAAGTAATGATGGAACTCCTCAAACTTCGGTCCAGCTGACAAATTTTCAAATTAAGGAATTTCATTTATTGAGGATATTTTAAAATTTTGACCTTCATATCTTTCATTTCGCAAGACAAAGCGATGTCATTTAGTTATTTGTCAGTCTGTTTTAGTAACCGTAGTTCGAAGAGATCTTAAAATTTGAAACACAATATTGGTCTTTATAGTGAGATTGCATTTTATATGTAATTAATTCAGTACCGGAGACGTAAGCCTTTTTTCTTATGTTTCAAAATTTGAAATGGACCAACACTTGCGACCTTTTTGTTCTGACATCTAACACTCGGCGCTCTCCAATCCCTGCAACAATGGACCGCTAAAACCTTGCTAATTTGTTCTTTTCTTTGTGTACAAATATATAGAATCTTGTTATAATAATAAAATACATAATAACTCTTTCTGCAACCTTAAAATTATTAATATATAAATTTTGTGATGCTAGGTTGCTTTTTGGCATGCGAGAAACATAAGCATCTTAATGTTTTAAAACGATAAAAATATTATTATGCATTGAAGGAAAATATATGGCCTTGTTTGGATCAATTTTCATCCAATGGTTTCAAAGTTTCATAAAATAAAATATTTTTGGATCTCATTTCAAAATTTCAATTTTGAAATTTGTTTTGGCTGAATTTGTGAAAAGGGTCAAATCCTACCTAACATCGATTTGATGCGTATTTACCTATTTTTCTTAAATAACGAATCTCTAGTTCACTCATTAAATAATCATATCAAATGTTATTAAACATCAACTAATGATTACAGATTATTATTTTATTTCTACACACCTCTCTCTAAATTGATTTGATGCTAATATACCTATTTTGCTCCCTAAACCTCTGACACTCAAATTACATTCAAATTATATTCCAATTTTTCAAATACACTACATACCAACTATATTTCAAATGTTTAACATTTTTGAAGATAATCTTCAAAACATCCAAATAAAAATTGAGAGAACGAGACATGTGAAGATACATTCAAACATATCGGCAAAACAAAAAACGTCTAAAGAAGAAAAATCTAAAGAAGGGCATGCACACGATCAGTCAAAAGATATAATACAAATACTATGTATCAGTAATGAAGAAATATTTAGGATAACAAAACAAATTATCATTGAAAATCAAACGGAACGTTGTATTTAGGGGTGTTCAAGAACCACCCGACCCGCCAATCCTGCACCTGCCATGATCTTTTTAAAAAAAATAATAATTATAAGAGCAGTTTTAAACAACAAATCATATGGTTAGTGTCTTGAAGGGTTCGATGAAGCTTTGCATCAGTCGTGCTTGTTATTATTTGTTTTTTGGTAATATATACTTTTTTCTTTTGATTATAATTTGGTTCTACTATTGCTATTGTAACACGATCTTTATATATGTGTTAGCATAGTGCGATTTTTTGTGATGTTATATATCTTCAATTAGTGTTGTAATGTTTACGTGTGACTATATTTTTCAATTTATTTGAATAGTTTCTTATTCGAAAAAAATCCAAAACCAAATTTTAAAAGGGCTTAGAAGCGACACGGGAGAAATTTTTGGTCTCTTAAAAGCATCACAAAAGACACTTTTTGAGGCGTTTAAAGGAGTTGCAACAGATATTTAGTTGCTTTAGAGCATCAGAAAAGATACGTTGAGGCGCTTTAAAACATCATAAAAAACATTTTTAAAGCTGCTTTAAGGCGTCATAGATGATCACTGAGAGACACCTAAAGCTTCAAAGCTTCAGGAAAGAGTATTATAGTGACATCTATTCGACACTTTGTACCGTGACAATAACCCTATTGTAAATTGGTAATGCTCTGTCACGCCCCTAATTTTAAAACATGACGTGATGGCCACGATTGCATAAAACCCGACATTGTGAAGTCTTTCAAAACAGCTTTTGAGAAAAATAAAACTCAATATTTTGCGGAAGCGTAAAATATAGACTCGATCAAATTTAACCAACTCAAAGTTAAAGATAATCTAATAAAATACTTTGGGTATATAGCATCTTAAGTCCTCAATAAGAATCCCAGAAACAATCCCCAAAGACAAATAAATGAATCAAATTCAAAAGTTCGCCTAGAAGTTAATAATGCTAATCATAAACTCTAAAACTCGATCTTCAGGTACTCCGTATTGCTTGACCTTAGCTCCAAAAGACAACTAATTCTCTGAAAAGATGACAACGATGCAAGGGGTGAGCCGCAAAACTCAATAAGCAGTTCAATGATAACTCTCTTAAAAATCAGGCACGAGATTTTAAAAAAACAATTATTCAATAATGCATATGATTTAGAAAACAGTATTAAATATGGATGCATGAGCAAAATATCAATTTCTCAAGTGATGGTTTAAAAATATACACGTAACCTCATAGACTAACACTACGACCACTACTTTAGCCCGTGCCATGGGCCGTCAATTAAATGGATATCCATCCAGCGATAAGCCCGCTGGCAGCCGAAAAGTGTTCCAACTTTGAGCAAGTTGGCAGCCCAAAAGTATTCCAATTTTAAGCAAGTTGGCAGCCCAAAACAAACTCAGGTCTTTCTAAAAGCTCAACAAAACAATACCAATACATGAATTCGAAACCAATATTTCCTTTCTTTTACATGCAAACACTGGAAGATAATTTACATGCCCGATCAATGTTTTTCAAAAGTATTAAAACTATCTTTTTTCAAAAGAACTGTCTTTTCTTCTTTCTTTCCAAATAAACCCAAAATTATGAAAGCAAGCAATTTCTTTATGCAATAATTTCATAATGCAATAATTACAATAGTTTTATATTAAAAGGACAAGTAAGAAGTATCAAGAACTACTTACCTCAAACCTTGAAGTCTCTGATAACCTATACGCCGCTTTAAGCGTCTCTAATCGAGTCTGTGAAGATGCGCCGCACACAGAAGAAAAGAAACGAGAAAAAGGATTCTGATGTTTTTGTTTTAAAATTATGTAACTCTATTTATAATATATAAGAAAGCATAGCATTATTAGGTTTAAGTTAAAAAAGATGGGCCTATATAATATGGGCTATTACATTTATAATGATAAATCTTCAAAAGCCTTAAACTATCATATATTTTACTTTAGATCAAAATCTGCAAGTTTTAAATTAAATATAATAATAATTTTGACAAAACTCATAAATCAATAAATCTATATTGCAAGGAATACTATTTGGACCTGAAAATAATTTTTTTTTACTTATGAACAAATGACCGTAAAAGAATATTTTGGACATTACAATCTTCCCCCCTTAAAAGAAGTTTAGTCCTCAAAACTTAAAAACGTACCTTTCACCTTGTCATCAACAACGCCACTCTCTTGTTGACCGAGTGCAAACATTCTTGCGTTACTTTTCTTTTTAGGATCAACGGAATTTCCCACACCAACTTCGTTTTTCCTTTTATGTGGACAATCCTTTACCAAATGTCCTCGCTGTGCACACTCAAAACATGCTCCTGTTTTCCAGCGACATTCACCATCATGTACCTTGTGGCAGTGTTCACATTCCTTGACATGCGAATTGGTATTGGTATGATTGGTTATATTCGGCTTTTTCTTAGTTCCATTATCTCTGAAGTGTTGAAACTCTTCTGATAGGACTCTCTTTCGATCACCAACGTTTTGATCATAAAGTTTAAGGTCTGACTCAACTCTAAGTGCTCGCTTTTGTAAATCTCGATATTTAGTATCCATATGCGCTGAGACGCGGATCTGAATGTCTCTTTTCAGCCCTCGACAAAATCTATTCACCTTACTTTCCTCAGATATAAAATAGACGGGGCAGAAACGCCCAAGTTCGTTGAACTTTTTTGCATACTCTAGCACCGTCATGCTTCCCTGTTTTAGGTTAAGAAACTCATTTTCTTTTGAAATTTTAACTGCACGTGGAAAATAGTGATCAATGAACATTTTCTTAAACTCTTCCCAATGTAAAGGATTAGTTGAGTCGTCATATGCAGTCTTAACAGATTCCCACCAATACTTGGCATTCCCTACTAGTAATGGTAAGGTGACGTTGAGTCTCACTCCCACAGGGTAATCCATTCAGTAAAAGTTTCTTCAATATTCTTAATCCACTTCTCAGCTTCCAGAGGTTCAGCGCTACCTTCAAATGCTGGAAAATTGAGTCTTCGAAAGCATTCAAAGTAGCTCGAATTTGCAAATAACTTGAATACACTCATAACTCGAATCAAGGTAAAAACAACTCGAAAGACATATCTTGAGCTATTGCCAATAACTCAAACTAAAATAAGTCGAAATCACGTGAACAATCTGAACCAATTTATCACAAAAGAACTCAAAATTTCTCATTCCCGAGCTATTGTTCATAAATCAAATTAACAATTAATCCTTCATGACAACTCGAAAAACTGGATAATTTGATTTATTTGCTATAAATCGAATTATCCTTCTTCAAATTATGATACTTACAAACGTTTTGGCAAATTTTTGAATTCTTTCGACTAATACTTGCACTGTCCCTGTTTCGCAGGAATTTCACGACGGCTCATTTTAATCAACACCTGTCCCGTCACAATCCATCAGGAGCCCCCTCCTCATCTCGCTTCGAGCATCATCCTCAATCATCACGTCCTCGATCTTATCGCAATCACCACAGCAATCCTCGTACGACAAGTCCGCCTCGTCATTCCCGGCCCGTTCGTCCGACCAAGATCAGAATTCTTGGAACATTAAGAATCTTTGTTCCTGCTGCCCGATCATACGAAAAAAGAGATCCTGGGGAAGAGCAAGTCATAGAGCTTAATCCTAGAGCTGGTAACTCCTAACTCCTCGTCTCTATACGCATTTCAAGTCCGACATGGAGTCCACTAGTCAGAGTGAGTTTCAATTGAGAATGAACTATCCACTTATGGGTCGTCATCCACAAATGATAGTTCAGATAGTGATAGTTCATCCACTAATGCCCAAAACTCTGATAGGGACATAGATATAAGGGAGGAGTCTGATAATGACGGATTTAGAACGACCATCCAAGAGCCTACGATTACCACACTTATAACCACCCCACCGATAGCCATAGATGAGTCCCTTGATGCCCCTAATTTAGAGCCTGACCATGTCGTCGTTGACGAGACAATCCAAGAGTTAGCGGCGGAAGGCATCCTTCTAGACTCTCCTAAACCTCCCACGCCTTGACCTAACCTAGTCAAATTTTATTAAATTCTTTCAATTGTAGGTCATACTGAGGAATATTATTGTATTAACTATGATACTCCCGAGGTGTATCAGATTATCTTCCCTGGTCCTGATGACAGAATGAACGATCGTCCTCCTGGTTGCTTCATAGTCTTCCATAATTACTTCTCATGCAGCCTTCCATTTCCTTTACATGATATCGTTAGGCAAATAATGGATTGATTACCTTCCTGTCCGTCACACTTCACCCCTTACACCTACACACTTATTTATGCCTTGATTATACTAATGAGGGTGTTCAGACTGCCTTGCACCCCCGACTCCTTTTTCCAAATGTTCCTTAGTAAGTTTAGGAGAACCAGGGAGGATGCAAGATTTTATTTTTTTATGGCGAGGAAGAACAATAGTTTCTTGTTTCACCTCCAGTCCAGCTTTGGACATACTTGGAAAAACCAATGGTTTTTCATTAAGGAGTCCGATTTGGAAAAAAAAAAATAAGAAACTAAGAATTTTGCGGAAGCGTGAAAAGAAGACTTGATCAAAATTAACCAACTCAAACTTAAAGATAATCTAATAAAATACTTTGGGTATAGAGCATATGAAGTTCTCAATAATAATCCCAGAAATAATCCTCAAAGACAAATAAATGAATCAAATTCAAAAGTTCGACTAAAAGTAACTAATGCTACTCATTAACTCTAAAACTCGATCTTCCGGTACTCCAGTATTGCTTGACCTGAGCTCCAAAAGACAACTAGTTCTCTGAAAAGATGACAACAATGCGAGGGGTGAGCCGCAAAACTCAATAAGCAGATCGAGCTATCTCTCTAAAATCAGGCATGAGAGTTTAGAAAACAATTATTGAATAATGCATAAGATTCAAACACAGTATTAAATATTGATGCATGAGAAAAATGTCAATTTATCAAGTGATGGTTCAAAAATAAATGTTAAGCTCATAGACTAACGCTACGACCACTATTTAACCCGTGGCACGGACCGTCAATAAAATGAATATCCATCCAGCGATAAGGCCGCTGGCAGCCCAAAAGTGTTCCAACTTTGAGCAAGTTGCCAGCCCAAAAGTATTCCAACTTTAAGCCAGTTGGCAGCCCAAAACAAACGCAGGTCTAGGAACTCATGGTATATTGGTGGATGAGATCCGAAGGCTTGCTGGTGTCTTTGAGTTTTTCCAGTTGAGTTGGGTGCGAAGACTGGCAAATTCGGTGGCTCATCAAATTGCTAAAGATGCAACAGAGTTTCGGTCATGGGAGGCTGCTTGAGTCTGTCCTTTCTTTTTCTGTTTTTTTGATTCCTTATGTATGAACTGTTTCCTTGGTGTTGAAGCAATTCACCGTTTCCTTTCAAAAAAAAAAGAAAGACAGTGGAAGATAATTTATATGCTCGATCAATGTTTTTCAAAAGTATTAAAACTATCTTTTTTCAAACAACTCTCTTTTCTTCTTCATTCCAAATAAATCCGAAAATTATGAAAGCAAGCAATATCGTTATGATCATTTTTTAGTTTTAAAGCTCCACAGTCATAGGTAAGATTTTCCTTCCTCTCTTCTGTCTCTTATCCCATCACTCGAAGCCCTCTTCAGTCTTTCGCAAATTAGTACTATAGTCCCAATCATGATGGCTACTAATAAAATAAGACAAGGAAGTTTTTGGTTCCATCTTTCTTTCTACCATTGAGCCCCCTTTTGATGCAAGTTCGTTGAGTAATTCTGGATCGATGGTACTTGAAATGGTTTTCAACTATTGAGAAATTCTGTCTAGTGGCATTCGATCACTGTGTCTGTAGCTGATAAGATGCGCCCCCATAATCTATATGCTCGATCAATGTTTTTCCAAAGTATTAAAACTATCTTTTTTCAAACAACTCTCTTTTCTTCTTCATTCCAAATAAATCCGAAAATTATGAAAGCAAGCAATATCGTTATGCAATGATTTCATAATGCAATAAGTACAATAGTTTTAAATTAAAAAGAAAAGTAAGAATTGTCAAGAACTACTTACCTCAAACCCCCGAAGTTTCTGGTAACCTATATGCCGCTAAGTGTCTCTAATCGTGTCTAAGAATATAAAATCCCGAGTCATCAGATAAATGACAATAATTATGCTCTTAATTTAGGTAAAAGGACCAGCATCATAACTCCTATAACACCACAATTCTAAAATAGTTCAAAACCCACTTTATTTCTACGTGAAACCCGGTTCATTCTCGATTCCCCTTTTTTTTACTCAGGCACACATGACGGACCATCTAAAATCCCATATATAAACACGTACAGATATCATCAATTCAATAAAACATGAAACCCCAAACACATGATCTATTAAAATAATATAATAAGTTGTTTCATAAATCCTCTTTGTTGATATGCCCTCAAAATTGATAATATAATTAAAAGTTCTTGTAAGTATTTTAAAAGCATAAACACGTTCAGTACCATTTGCAAGCTCAAGCCAATCTAATATAATAATATAAAAACTTAATGAAACATTTAAAACTTCCACATAAACTTGCTGATTAGAAAGAAACCAAAATATTCATTCACCTTTGTGCCGCAGCCGCTCGACGAAAATTAGAAACAATTTTTTTATGGTCTTTGACGTGAAACAAATAAAAAAAGCTGCTGCACTCTATTTATAATAGAGCTCTAGTTATTCTAGGTTTTCACCAATAAATTTATATAGGCCTTTATAACATGGGCCATTAGTGGTACGTATAATTGATAAATCTGTAAAAGCCTTAAACTATAAGATATTCAATTAGTTCAAAATCTGCAAGTTATAAAATAAATATAATAATAATTTCAACAAAACTCATAAATCAGAGAAAATTAATTGGACCTAAGAAAATAATCTTTGTCAAATAATAGTAATAAAAGAGATTCGGGCATTACAGCAACTTTATCATATTTGAATATTTTTTTCTGGGCTTGTTCAACGTTAAAATATTTGACACATCTTCACGTGAGAAGAAAGGAGATGACAGGTATATCTTTAAGGATATAGAATGGAAAAGGACAATCAAGAGAGAAATGATCACGAGGTGAAGGAGGATATGCAGGCGGTGGGTGAAGACAGTATGGAAGGGGAGGAAGAAGCGGAGGCAGACGATGGCATGAGCGACATGGAGGAAGGATACATGAATGAGGGTGGTACAGATGGAGTGGAGATGGAGGTAGAAGAAGATGGCGTGGAAGTTGCTGGCAAAAATGATAGGTGTGGAGGTATTTTTGGTGAAAGGTGTAACCCAAAGAAGATAATTAAGGACATATACGGTGCGGAGCTGTTTCGATCCGGACTTTCTGTTAAACCAAATAATCCTTATTTTATAACAAAAATTGCAAATCGGAAGTATGAATTGGTGAGTATATATCATATTATCTCTCCGTCGTGATGTGTGTTCGTCTTTCAAATTTCGATAAATCTAAAGTATTGTCTTGCACATATTTATATGCATCATAACTCGCATTTTCATTGCTTATTCTAGAATATTACTCTGACAAAGTTACATTGTTATGTCAAGCATATCCCTATGGATATTATTGACCACTGGAGCATAAACTATGGAAGAGCAACATAAATAGCTTGTCTTTCATTTGAATTAGGGTTTTTTGAGGGCTATAAATAGCTTGTCTTTCATTGTAATTGGGGGTTGTTGATTGAATAGACAATTTGAAGAGTTTATCTCTTTCTTTTCAATTTCTCGGTATTCATTGGAATCAATGAGTTCTTGATCATCGAATTCTGGGTATTCTATGTGAATCAACGAGTTTTTGATTTGTGTGTTTTTCTTATCTTTCCTATGGCTTCCGCTACCTACATCAAGGCTCAAGTACGAAAAATGGAAAGATGGTCGAGTAGTGTACAGTGGCGGTTGGAAAAGCTTTTGTAAAAGTTATCATGTTGGTAAAGATGACACATGTATCTGCGAGTTCATTGAAGGCGGTCGAGGCCCTTATATTAAAGTTTGTATTGTCCGTGCCAACCAAGGACATAGTTAGTCTTTGAACAAAATTATAAATGTTTGTTTTTGCAGAATACAATGTAAGGCTCTTTGTTAGGCGAAACACTATTTGCGCATGTTTGGATTTGGAGATTGGATGAGGATTCAATATAATTTGGTGATATCTTTATTTTTGTTTTTCAATTTTTCTTTTCGTTATGTCTTGGAAAAGAATCAATTATAATCTTCGTTTTGTGGACTTTTGATACTTAAGAAAATATGTATACCAATTAGTATCTTTTTTGTCTGTATGGTGTGGTGGTTTCACTTATTTAGTTGCCAAAAGAGTGTATTTCAAAATTATCTGATTAGTACCAAATTAAATGGATTCATATAATGTCTTGCTATATGATCAAAAGAGGTTGCAGAGCTGAACTGGTGAAGTATCCACCATTAGTTCAAAACTCATTACGCATGGCGAGGAAAGTTGGATGTTATATTAAGGTAGAGAAATAAAGCGAGCTAAATAACATTAATAGGATTTCATAATCCTAATCCCTGCTATATTTGCAATGTCCTAATTTTATATTGTGTAAATATCTAAGGCATTATGGAAGACGTTTGTATTCGAAAACTTCGAAAAAACACCAAAAACAAGTTTGCTCGTTGGAGAGGACAAAACCTCCTCATTCCTCAAAGTATGTAGATTTTGTCTCTAAAAGTTGTCTCCAAAAGTCTGACCAAGAAGAAGGCTTTTAGGAACTAATAACCAACTCCAAATAGACATGGAATTTTGTGAGAGTAAGTTCCGAATTTTAAGTTGGAATTGTGCCTCTCAAATGATTTAAATTAGACTTATATATTTATTCGATAAAAACTTATTAACAAGAATAGAATATCAATTGCTATCAATTTCCAAATTAGAGAAAGCACATCCTTAAGTTTATGGCCCCGTGTATTTAGAAAACACTTTTGGAGAGAAAATTCGTCTCTTAAGTCGGAAATCTCTAGGGAGAGGCTATCAATCTATTTTTTTTAAAGAATATTAGGGTCCATGTCCCTCTCTGACTACGATGCTTTAATGAGGCAAATTTATTTCATTGATCTCATGTAGTTGAATTAAACCTTAATGCTCAGGGCACTGAGTTGAGCCTTAGGCTTATTTTTTGAAATCGTTCAACAAGTATAACACTTTCTGTACACCGAATCTTAGTCCTTGAATTTTAATGATGTAATGATGTTGGAGTCCTAAAAAAGAGGTATAGACTCATATAACTCAATTAGGATTTATTAAGTGGTCAGTTTCAAATTGTTGATGTTAAAATGCTAGAAGTCATATTTAGATATTGAATCTAATATATGCATATTTTCTACAGTATTGTTTGTGTTAATCTAAGGGCTGTGATTTTAAATGTTAAAATCTGTAGTTACAAGTAATCATGTATGTATAACATTTTGAATGAAGTGAAATTTTCGTTATAACGTCTAAAGATCTAGTATAAACATAATCAAAATGTGCTAATAATGTTTGACTTTTTGAATAAATATGTTGGTATGTGAAATTAGCGATGTCAATTACATATTTTTTATTCTACAATGAACATCTTAAAACTCCAAAGGCGCAACAACTATGAGACCCAGCACAACACGATGGGCTTCATTCTTTTATAATCCGAATTAATTTCTTAGAAGTTGGGTGAGACCTTAACCTAACCCTACATTTAGTGTCAAGGGCATATTTTTCCTTTATAACCAAACTTCCTCTTCTCCTACCATTCTCATTCTCCTCTCTCTCTCTCTCTCTCTCTCTCTCTCTCTCTCTCTCTCTCTCTCTACATATATATATATATATATATACACACACACACACACACACACACACACACACACACACACATATATATATATATATATATATATATATATATATATATATATATATATATATATATATATATATCTATCTCCGCCTCTTTCCCATTTCTTTGCCCTTCTCGCTCCTACCGTCTCGTTTCTGTAATCTATTTTCTCCTTTTGCCTTTTGTTTTCATCCGTCACCAAAAGATTTGACACTGATGACAGTTGTTTTTTCCGTTCTTTCCACTTTCTCTCATTCCTTAGCAACCACTAGAGTTTATCTGCTTTTGGTTGGTTGCTAAGTATCATTATGAGTGGATCTGAGAAAAACTCATTTCTCTAACATGTTGCACCACCGAGACTAGTGAGTTCGGGGTTAGTTGGGTAGTTTGATAATGGGTGGTGCATGGGAGTGGAGAGGGGTGTTGGTTTAGTGCATTTTCTATTTTTCATTTGACATTTGTAAAATATTTCTTTCATTCTTTTAACTTATTACACGCATGGATTGTATGGGGAAAGGGAAGGGCTAGTAATATCTGGTGGTTGAATTCTCGTGGATTTCTTAAAGCACATTGAAATTCACATTTATAGGCCTCATCTATTTACTTTTCGTTCTCATTCCATATTCATAATTACCAGAACACCAAATGTAACTCTCCCGCAATCATATATCTTTATTTTACTTCTATATTTCACCCGAACAAGTAATGAAATTCAACACATTTCTTTCCAGAATGTTGTTGTGTGTAGCAATATACGATCAGATCATGGATATAGGAGAAGTGAATCTGCTCTCTTTCTTTAAGTTTTCCGTACCAAATTATAGCACAAAAAGGTTAGTAATATTTTTTTTGTTATATTTATTACATCTTTTAACTGGGATAATGTCTTTCGATAGCTTTATATGTTCCTTTTTTTTTATCATATTTTAGATTTTTGTGAATAAAATTTGATTTGATTAATTTTTATTTTAAATTAGTGATAAACTTGTTTGTTGATTGACACAATAGCTGTTTTGATAACTGCTGAAACTCTATGAAAGATTTTTCCTACGACATTAACTAATAAAAGAAAATGATTTTTTTTTTCAATCTTCACAAATGAAATTATTGGGTTGTGTCTAAAGATAGTAAACTAGTAATAAAATAGCTAGGTAATAATGTACTTTTCTAGGTATTAGTGAAACATTTTCAAGAGAAGAAATACAAACTCCATCTACATAAATAGGTTACGCGCGTAAATCATTTTTGGTTAATCATAAGGACACCCCATTTAGGAAAATAAACACCATGCAGATACTCTATATTTCTTAATTGATTTACAAATACTAATTATTTTCATCATATCCCGCATCTGTATTGTTTTATTTCTCCATTTAGTTTCCATATATTTGCATGAGATGTAGAAAGTTTAATGGATTACAAATTTTTTTCTTGGTTTCTTAGTTTTATAATGTTTTATGCTTTTGAAATCTAGGGGGTAATTTCCTATTTTCAAAACATAGGGGGTAAAACACCAATAACAATGCTCTGAAGCTAATGTGTTATTTGGCTATAATGCAAACATTAATAATTTTCCCTTTATGCTAGCTATGAATCTCTATTTTCTTGTTCACTTTCTCTTCCTTATGGGTTATTATTAGAAAACATCGTATGTAACGCCCTCTCATAAATCTGCATTTTCTTTTCCATTTTCACCTATCAATTTGACTCACAGGATCATTTCTCACCTTGACGGTTGTTGTTTATGAGATCTCGAATAAGTCATACCATGGACAGCACATTTAGCTAGTCAAAGTGGGAAACGTAGACAGTGACATCTATTTTGAAGAAGTTTGGAAATGTTTCATTGATGATGCGTTAGTCGGGGATGGCGACTTAATCATATTTGAATATTCTTTTTTGGGCTTGTTCAACGCTAAGATATTTGACACATCTTCATGTGAGAAGAAAGTAGATCAAAAGTATATCTTCAAGGAAATAGAATGGGAAAAGGACAGTCAAGAGGGAAATGATCATGTGGTGAAGAAGTATGGAAGGCAAGGAAGAAGTTGAGGCAAACGATGGATTGGTTGAGATGGAGGAAGGTTACATGAATGAGGGTGGTCCAAATGGAGTGCAGATAGAGGTAGAAGAGGATAGTGTGGAGGTTGCTGGCAAAAATGGTAGGCATGGAGGTATTGTTGGTGAAAGGTCAAGTCCAAGTAAGAGAATTAAGGACATATACAGTGACTAGCTCTTTCGAATCTAAAGTATTGTTTTGTATATATTTGTATGCATCATTACTCGTATTTCAATTGTTTATTCTAAATTTGGAATATTACTCTAACATAGTTAATTACATTGTTATGTCAAGTATATCCCCATGGATATGGTAGACCAATGGAGCATAAACTATGAAAGAGTAACATATATTCAAATGGGATAGAGTGGAGGCTCAAGTACAAAAAATGGAAAGATGGTCGAGTACTGTACAGTGGGGATTGGAAAAGCTTTTGTAAAAGAAACCACATCGCTAAAGATGACACAAGCATCTGTGAGTTCATTGAAGGGAGTCGAGGCCTTTATATTAAAGTTTGTATTGTCTGTGCCAACCAAGGACATTGTTAGTCTTTGGGAAAATTGTATATTTCATATCCTAACTTGGCACCATTTCTTTTTTCATACCTTAATTTGGGAGATCACAATTTTGGTACACCAATTTGACAATTTTTTCATAACCTTTAATATAAAGGCCTCGACTCCCTTCAATGAACTCGCAGATGCATGTGTCATCTTTATCGACGTTGTTGCTTTTACAAAAGCTTTTCCAGCCCTCACTGTACACTACTCGACCATCTTTCCGTTTCTTGTACTTGAGCCTCCACTCTATCCCATTTGGATCAAGGATATATGTTACTCTTTCATAGTTTATGCTTCATTGCTCTACAATATCCATGGGTATATGCTTGAAATAACAATGTAATTAACTATGTCCTAGTAATATTCCAAATTTAGAATAAACAATTGAAATACGAGTAATGATGCATATAAATATGTACAAGACAATACTCCAGATTTATCGAAAGAGCTCGTCACCGTACATGTCCTTAATTCTCTTCTTTGGACTTGACCATTCACCAACAATACCTCTGAGCCTACCATTTTTGCCAGAAGCCTCCACACCATCCTCTTCTACCTCCATCTCCACTCCATCTGTACCACCCTCATTCATGTAAGCTTCCTCCATCTCGCTCATGCCATCTTCTGCCTCCGCTTCTTGCTCACCTTCCATACTGTCTTCACCCACCGCCTGCATATCCTCCTTCACCTCATGATCATTTCCCTCTTGATTGTCCTTTTCCCATGCTATATCCTTAAAGAAATACCTCTCATCTCCTTTCTTCTCACGTGAAGATGTGTCAAATATTTTAACGTTGAACAAGCCCATAAAAGGGAAAATCTGAGAATTTATATAAATTGCTCTAGCAGCAGCAAATCTTGCTTTGGCATTATCATCAGTTTTAAATCTACTGGTGATAAAAATTTGAAATATTGTCAAGGAAATATAAGAGCCATATATCAAAGTAAGAACTTTGATATTGCACTTGCGCAGTTATTAACATTTAGATGTAATCATTGCTAGGTCCTACACTCCAGATTTAGGGGATAAATTGAATTGCAACATTAATTATATTCCTCATATGCAACATTCAAAAACTGAAATTCATGTAACTCACGTTTGAATTGTCACTAGTCACGATAGATGGAAGTCTTGGGCCCTGTAGTTAAGTTTTTTTTGAAATGTAAAACTATTGGTAGATTACTGATAATTAATATGGTAGGAATAAATTGAATTACCGTCTTTGGAAGTATCTCCCCTGTTGATAGTGCAGATTCTTTCCATCCCCGAATACGACCCCAAACTCTATCATAAATACCCGAATAAGATCTCCTTCTTTGTTTTCCAACAATCGGCGGGAGACCCAAGTATTTTTCATACTTCTCCTCAACCTCCACCCCAAGAACGCGCTGAATCTCTTGTACCATAGGAATAAACCGTGCTTTTACTAAAGACAACGATTGATTTCACTAAATCAATGAGCTGCCGAGACGTCATTTCATACCTCTTAAGATTACATTGAACTATGCCTAAAAACAAAAAAACCGTGTCATAAAGAAACAATAGGGGAGATATAACTGGCGCAGATCTAATAATAGCAACTCCTCAGATTGCCCCTCCAGCCTCAGCCTCACTAATCAATGCTAAAAAGGCCTCTGAGCAAAACAAAAATAAATATGGTGAAAGAGGATCACCTTGATGGATACCTCTCTCAAGATTCATTAAATCAAATTCACATCCTTTCACAAGCAAACAAAATGGCACAATCCTTATAGATAGCATGAAGCGTGATTAATATGACAAAATGACAAAGAAACCTAGTTTAATTATAACATGTCGTAGAAAGAACCACTCGACTCTGTCGTAGACTTTACTCATGTCAAGTTTAAGAGTTAAATGTTCTTTCTTACGGATACACTACAAGAAAAAACACTTTTTGTAGCGATCTAATTCGCTACCAAAGGTGCCAAATTTCGTTACCGTAACTTTTCGTAACCAATTTTCCGTCACAAACGTTTGGTCGTCGAAAGCCCATCGCAAAAATTATTTGTAACGAAAAGTTACAACTTCCGTTACAATTACTTTAGTAACGAAATGTTATGTGTGGCTCAACATTAGTAACTATACATTTGTTACAACTATAGTAGTTTTGTTACGAATAGTGCCTTTGCCACAAATTAATGTCCGTTTTAATTATATAACTTTAATTTAGAATTTTGTTATTGATTGTAAAAATACAAAAGAATTTATACCCTTCAATTTTGAGTATTCCACACATTCTATTATCAAAACTTGAGCATTTCATTAAAATGAAGAACAGTACATGGAGGGTATGAGCAAGTTCTCTGTCGAAAGATGCTACAGTCTGGGCAAATAGATCTGTACTAACTATACAAGAAAAATTACAACAAAGGAGTACTGCTCCCTTTACAAAACACTAAACTACAAGGTCAAAGATAAATGATAACTTAGAAGAACAGTGGAAGAGAAAAACCTTCAATATATCAACAACGGCACAATCTCGGAGAGGCGGCGAGTGCATTACAGCAAAAGATAGCTAGAGATGGAAGATGGAAGATGTGCTAAGCCAATGCAAGTCATTTGTACACCAAACCAGCCTCTTGGAAAACCAGAGCAATCTGCAGATCGTGTATCAGCAGTAAGAAGATATGACAGAAACACAAGCTTGAAGTCCTAATGAGATTAAGAAATGAATCCAAAGTATACTGAGAACTACCACAACCGCTCTTAAGTAAAATTCCAAAATTAAATTGAAAATTTCGAGAGTGCGTATATTACTAAAATCAACCTCTGTTTTGTTTTCTATAATAACTCCAGAATCCAAATTATCAGTTTGTGATACATCCCTTTTGGTTGCATTTTCTGTACATCTGCATTCTTTAAAATATTAAGATGGACTCTGGAGCCTGAGTCAACAACTTCCAAATAATGTAAATTAACAATAATCAAGTCGAGTGAACAATGGCCTTCAGAAATAGCTGAGTCCTAATTATTAGAATCAAGATGCCAACCTGCTCATATTCATTTGAAGGGCCATATCACTTACTAAACCGTTTAACGTCTATCATATCCCCCAAGCACTCATCACATATATACCTTATTATTTGCAGATGTTCGCCTATCATAATCAACAATTTTGTTAGTAAATCAGGCCTGGTGATATGAATTAGTATCCAATATGTCTTCATCAACCCCAGAGAATTCTTCCAAGACATCAACAAGACATCCCACTCATTATTGTTCTCATCATATTTAAAGATCTTCCTTTAACAAAAA
Source organism: Misopates orontium (assembly GCA_946800315.1). Taxonomy (NCBI): domain Eukaryota; kingdom Viridiplantae; phylum Streptophyta; class Magnoliopsida; order Lamiales; family Plantaginaceae; genus Misopates; species Misopates orontium. The sequence continues at coordinate 24,186,554 of OX326951.1, forward strand.
ATGATTTTTCAAGTTTGATTTATCTGATTGAAACACTAGACTTTCTATTGATGCCTAGTATAGTGGCTCAACCTTCTATTTATCTGAGAATCCAAATAACCAGGCTGAAAATAGTTGGAAGATTAAAACTTTTGATATGTGATTGGAAAACAACCAACAACTCGTCCCTATCTCTCTTTGAAACATCAATTACTGCTTAGAAATAATAATCAACAACAAAAGCAGGGCCAAACCTTATCTGGTAGCCCCAAAAGACAACACAAGATCATTCACATTTCCCATGTGACAGGAAGCATTCTGCTCTATAATTTATTTATAATCTTCACGAAACATTGCGTATGACTTATTTAACGTAATGGAGGATGCAGTCCCAAGTAAATGGAAACAATTTAACAATCCAATGAGACATGATATATCTAAATTCTACTTTACCAGATATACAAACACATTAGAAAATTTCAGACATAGCCCCACGTCTCGCTGGTAAATCTTTGACCAGAAAGATCCATTATAGAACCTAAAGCAACAAAGTACTTGTAAGTAAACAATATGCACTAAGACAAGAAATCAATTGGCATCTTTATACATCAAAGGTGGATGAGTACAATCAATTGGCATCTTTATACATCAAAGGATTCAGACTTCAATTTGCAATGTCCAATATAATAACAATAAAAGAACTTTGTTGATACTGGTAATCATTTAATCGGTCTTGAGAGTCAACTCAGTTTTCCTGTTAAAATGATTTCTACATGTTTTTCCTGCCAAAACGGTTATTCACAAAGAGGGTATATATGCAGATGGTTAGTGAATTCAACCTACCTATGAATAAAATGTTCAGTTTGTTATCAAGCATTTCTATGTGAAGAGTGAACTAACCTTAAGAGAAATCAACCAATTGTAGTTTCCATCTCCAAATTTTGGACCATAACGGTACGGAGATGGTACCTAGCTATGAGGCAAGGGTTGAAGAAATTCGAAATAAATTTGAAAGGCCAACATTGAGAAGCGAAGAAGAAAGAAGATTAATCTTACCGTCATCAAGCGAATACACATATGTCAAGAAATTGAAGAAATTTTGGCTGAAGAGTTATATATATTCATCATAAACATTAATTATCCCTCCCACAACCCGTAACTACAATATGATCTAAAAGTAAGGTTTTTTTAGAACAATATTAAGAAATAACCCAATTAAACTTTCTTATATCTATAATCTGTTGTAGTAATTATATATATATATATATATATATATATATATATATATATATATATATATATATATATATATATATATATATATATATTATAAGTTGTAGTAGTTAAAAGAGTAAATAATCCCAATTGCTATTAATCTTAATGCTATAATCTATCTTAATATACCTATTATTGAAAATTACTGCATAATATATTTATTTCATATAAAGTTATTTCCATTTGTATCAGAATGCAGTTCTCTTAGATACTAATATTTAATTTTGTGGTAAATTTCTTAATTATAGTAAATATATCGGATTTGTAACTAAAGCTTAGTTTTATAACAAACACTTTAGTTTGTCACAGAAGTAAATTGTTTTAGTAACCAGATTTTTAGTTTTTCTGTAACTATAATTCTATTGTTACCAAACACTAAACCTTTTGTAATGTAGTTTTCTTGTTTTAGCAACAAAAGACCCATGTCGTTACCAATAACGGCTATTTCTGGTAACGAGTACTTTTTTTTGTTACCATTTCTCATGCTTTGGTAACAAGTTTGGGGTTACTTACCAATTTTCCGTTACCAAAAATGCATTTTCTTGTAGTGATATTTTAGTTTGAAGGTAGTGATTTGCCTCAAAGGCAAGAAGAGTATTATAAATAATTAAACATGTACCCTGGAACAAACGCAGATCGGAATGGGAAATAGTATCATCAATAATAGGCTTAATTCGGTTAGCTATATAGCCATATAGGCAATTTCGAAACACATATGACTCAGACTGATCGGGCAAAATTGATGACTACCGGGATAATAGAAAAAGAAAATGAAATAAGGGAATGTTTGTACCTTCTGAATTAGGACCGGAAGAGAGATAGGACGACAAAAGATAGAATAGATGCAAGGTTTATTGAGATTTATATAAAGATAATATCCTTGTAGGATTTTAAGGGACGAGGACTGAAGACAAAAAAAAAATAGTTAGGACTACGTTGTGCCTTAGTAAATATTTACAATGGTGTATTTATATTAAGTGGATGAAAACCCAACAAAAGTTATGACATGATTTTCTACACTGACCATTCAAAGACCCGCATTAAATGCATTAAGTAATTTCCCATATTACTTTAGTGTTGTTAATTGGTTGAAATTTTGCTTAGTTGTATATAACATTTGTTAAAAGTCAAACGATATAGGTGAAGTTAGGTGGTGGTAATGCAACATCTTAAAATCTTTTATTTTCAATTTTACTAGACTATTTGATAACTGTTACACACTTATATCCCCTAAAGTTTTACTCGTTTTTTTTGCTTCTTCTGAACTATTCAGAAACAAACATGCCATTTTGGTTTAAAGCTATTCGTTTTATTTTAAACAAAAAAAATATGTAATTCACAAATAATAGAAAATGACATATTTCTACAATTAATACAGAGAAGGCCAATCTCCTCTAGGCCAAATTAACGTTCTTAAATAATCACTAGCTACTTTGAGAGCCCAAAAACCCCTGTCTATATGCGTTGAGGTTATACATTATATGCTCTCTTGGTCTTTGATGTGTCAAATCTCGGTATCGTCATATCTTAAAGTTCGGTATCATATCTACGGGATTATTTCGGAATATTACGCCACGACAACACCATTAATTTTTAATGCAAGATTGCAATTTAAGGCAAAACTCAAAATTAGGCCATTGAGGCCCAATTTTGAGTTATTTGGGGCCCAATTCGAATTTCACAAGCCCAATTCGAGTTGTTCCAGGCCCAACTCGAGTTGTTTCTAGTTCATTCGAGTTATTTCTTTGCAGGTGATTCGAGTTATTTCTTTACAGGTCATTCGAGTTATTTCTTTTCAGGTCATTCGAGTTATTTAGTGGAGGTCATTCGAGTTATTTAATGGAGGTCATTCGAGTTATTTCTAGGAATCCTAGTTTGACTTATTCAACTCATAGTCCTACTTGGAGTGCACTTCTAGCTGAATAAGGACTCTTATGCTTATATAAAGGGATCCCATTCCTCATTCTAATGTACGTTTTACATTATTCTAAGCTCTAAGTTCGAGTTATATAAGTCGACCTCGACCTATTTTCCAAGCTCATTCGAGTTGTTCTTCAAATAGCTCGAGTTCGACCTATTTTGGCTCTCATTCGAGTTGTTTTGTTCTGTTTCATTCGACTTGTTTGATTCAGTTCATTCGACTTGTTTGGCCTTCTCATTCGACTTATTGCTCTCTGCTCATTCGAGTTATTGCTTACTGCATATTCGACCTATTTTAGCCAGTTCATTCGACTTGTTGCCTTGTTCAAAAAGATCTCATATTCCGACCCGTCTGACTTGAGCGTCGGAGTGCCTTCGCCGGAGAAGGCACCGGCTTAGTTCACGTTTGGTGTTGAGTACAGGTTCCGAACTCAAAAGCTGCTTGAGCATCCAGCAGGAACTGAAGCAGTCTGACGTGGAGTGTTGGAGAGTGGACACGTATCCAGACGAAAATACCCCACATCAGTGGCGCCGTCTGTGGGAACCATCAAACGCACTTAGGAGCAAACACCATTACTAATTCAATGGCTCACCGCAAAGCCGCAGAGAAGAACGGAATGGCTGGAAGAACAAGATCACAGAGGGAGGATGAGAATCGAGTGGCTGACGCATCTGAACACACCTCGGTAGCTGCTCCCAATGCCCCTCTGTATCAAACTCGCACTATGACAAATCAACCAGTAGTGCCTCCAGTCGAACAACCATTGTTGAATCCCGCACAACTGACGCAGATTATGATAGCATTGCAACAGACTGTGGTACCAATAATTATGCAACAACTGGCTAACTCTGGATTGCAGCAAAACGTTCCAGCACAAGAAGCACGACGGACACCAACACAGCAAGAAAGGTCTCATCACACACAGCGTCAAGCTGATTCAGGACAACAACAATCAAGGATGACGAGACCAACACGGAAGGATCAATCATCTTCCCAAGAACGCAGAAAACCGCGTTCAGTAAAGGCTGTAGGGAACAAGGCTCCAAGCCGGGCAAATGACAAGGGAGGAGAAGTCAATTCTAAGCGGAGAGATTCTGAAGATCAACTTGCCGCTAGTCATACGACGTCCAGGAGTAGAGACCATCATGAAAAAATGAAACCAAGGCCGGAACCAGAAGTCGCTGAAAATATTCCATCAACTGAGCCACCAACTCCCTTTTCTGAAGCAATTGGGAAGTTAACACTCAAGGAGGGAATCAGACTTCCTGATATGAAGAAATATGATGGAACGACTGACCCTGCAACACATTATGATGACTTGGATCTCGAGCTACAGATTTTGGGGTACCATGAGAATTTAAGGGCGAAGCTAATTTCACTAAGCTTAAGGGGAACTGCTAAAGAATGGTTCAAGAACTTGAAGTCTCATTCGATTGAATCAGCTGAACAATTCAAAAGCATATTCGTTAAAAAGTTTGTCATTTATCGCTTAAAGAAGAAGTCTCCAAGTACTTTGTTCAATATCTACAGGAAGCCAGGGGAGACGCTGGGAAAATATATAGAGCGTCTAAATTTGGAAATTGGAAAAGTGAATGCTCCCACCGTGGACTTGGTAATCTCGGTGTTGCAAAACCGTTGCCAGAGCGCAAAGCTGATTAAGGTACTAACTTGGGACGCTCCTGATTCGATAGAGAAAATAATGGATCTCGCCAATAAAGTGGTTGAGGTGGAGGAGATCACCATAAATCAAGGATTAACAGACCTGCCAGAAGTTCCTAGAGGAAAGGAGAATAAAGACCGGAGGAGAGATCCTAGGGGGAAAGATCGTGAGCACAACCGACAACCTTTTAAGAGGTTCGATAATTGGACTCCTTTGAAGAAACCAATTGGCGAAATTTATGCGATAGTTGGGGATAAGGAGAGGTTCAGATCTCCAAGACCCATGACGCTAACTGAAGAGATGAAGCAATCCAAAAAATATTGTAATTTTCACCGACAAAATGGACATACCACTAACGATTGCAGGGCTTTGAGAATGGAGATTGAACGGCTCATTCTCGAGGGCAAACTTATTGAATATGTGTTGGAGAATAGACAACCGAGGGATGAGAAATTAGCGGTTGGACGAAAGCGAAGTCGTTCCCCAAAAGAAAAGAAGGACGAACCAAGAAGAAGGAGGGGTAACGGGAACGATGATATCGAAAACGGAGTAAATGTAATCGCCGGAGGACCTACAGGTGCGGATTCGACCAAAAGTAGGAAACGGATTTCGCGTGATATACAATATGAGCGTTTGAAACGTCCAGAGATAGACTTAGTCTTTGCAGTAGACAAGATGGATACACAGATTACATTCGATGATAGCGACTTCGATAGCTTATCGTCACAAACTAAGGAGGCTCAATACTTAAATTGCCCAATGGTGGTTACCGCGGTAATTGCGAATCATGCGGTAAAAAGAATAATGATAGATAATGGATGCTCATCTAACATTATTTTCATGGATGCCTTACAACAAATGAAGCTTGGACAATACGAGATCTCGGAGGTGAATTCACCTCTATTAGGATTTGGCGGAAGTGAAGTCAAGCCTGTTGGAAGAATAATGCTACCAACATCTTTTGGTGTCAATCCAAAGAGGAGAACGTTGAATGTGGAATATCTCATTGTCGATATGCCATTCGCATACAATGTATTAATAGGAAGGCCAGGAATAACTGCATTTGCTATGATTATTTCAACAGTTCATCAGAAGATAAAATTTCCAACTCTTGGGGGAGTCACAGAACTGACAACAAACTATCGCGATTCATGGAGCTGTTATGTTACATCAACAAAACCTGCCAAGGCAAAAAATGCACCTGATATAGCTTTGATTGAAGCTCGAGACGCGGGGACTCCACAAGCAACATGGAGTAAATACATTGAGATGGTGCTAGCAACACAAGAAGATCAGCAGGAAATCCTTGAAGATTTTGATGTTCCCATGAAGGGAGTTGTTCTGAAACTAGCAAAAGAAGAAAGAGAGGATAAAACCACTTTGCGTTACATGAAACAATTGGAGATCGAACGTATGAAGCCTTCTGGAGAATTCAAGGAAGTTACTTTAATGAAGAATGAGCCGGAGAAAATCATCAAAATCGGAAGTGAACTGCCAATGGATATGGAGAGAGCATTGATAGCATGTTTGCAGAGAAATTTTGATGTATTTGCATGGACTGATTCGGATTTAAAAGGCATAGATCCACGGGTTGCAGTACACCACTTGAATGTCAATTCAAATGCAAGACCAGTTCGGCAGAAGAAGAGACACTTCAGTGATGAGAAGAATAAAGCGGCAGAATTGGAAGTACAAACAAAGTTAGCAGCAGGTCACATATTTGAAGTTCAATATTCAGAATGGTTGAGCAATGTCGTGCTGGTACCAAAGAAACCAACCATATGGCGTATGTGCGTGGACTACACGGATTTAAACAAACATTGTCCACGAGATCCTTTCCCATTGCCTAGGATTGATCTTGTGGTTGATTCAACAGCAGGATGTGCACTACTTAGTCTTTGTGATGCACAGAGTGGATTTCATCAAATCTTGATGGCAGTCAAAGATCAGCACAAAACCGCATTCATAACAGACAGGGGGATATTCTGTTACAGAGTAATGCCATTTGGATTAAAGAACGCAGGAGCAACATTTCAGAGGCTAGTTGCGAAGATGTTTTACCATCAGATAGGTAAGACAATGGAGGTCTACATAGATGACATGCTTATTAAAAGTTTAAAGGCGGAAGACCATGTTATGCATCTTGAAGAAGCTTTTGGGATCATGAGGCAGTACGGGATGAAGTTAAATCCAAAAAAGTGTACATTCGGAGTCAAAGCGGGGAAATTTCTAGGCTTCATGGTAAATGAAAGGGGCATAGAAGCAAACTCGGATAAGATCAAAGCTATAATGGATTTGCCATCTCCCAAGTCGGTTCGCGAAGTACAACGATTGGTGGGGAGAATAACGGCACTCAGTCGTTTTATATCACATTCCGCGGAGAAAAGTTTGCCTTTCTTCAAAAAGTTAAGAAAAACGCCAAAGTTTACTTGGACGGAAGATTGTGAGGAGGCATTTCGTCAACTGAAGACTTACCTGACAACGCCACCACTATTGTCAAAACCCAAGGATAACGAAATATTATATCTCTATTTAGCTGTAACGAAAAATTCACTCAGCACGGTCTTGGTCCGAGAAGAGGATAGGAAACATCTACCAATTTATTACGTGAGCAAAATTTTGAATGGAGCATAACTCAATTATTTGGAGATTGAGAAGTTGGCATACGCATTGGTGATAACTGCAAGGAAACTAAGACCATACTTTCAGTCACACCCAGTCATAGTACTTACAAATCAACCATTGAAGCAGGTTATGGCAAAGCCAGAAACGTCAGGCAAGTTGGTCAAGTGGGCAATCGAGCTAGGTGAATATGGTTTGGAGTACTTACCAAAAACTGCAATCAAAGCACAAAGACTGGCGGATTTTGTCGCAGAAACTATCTCTGAAGCAGATCCATCAATTGATGTGGCTACAGTGACGGAAAGCAGTCAAAAGGATGAAACCGGGACAGCAAAAGAAATATGGACTCTACACGTGGACGGATCCTCCACAGTTGATGCAGGAGGTGCAGGAATTTACATAAGGTCGGCAGATGGAAGAGAATTCGATTATGCCATTAGATTGAATTTTCAAGTCACAAATAATCAAGCAGAGTATGAAGCCATGCTAGCCGGTATACAAATGGAAAAATCGCTTGGGATAACTAAACTTATGGCATACACTGACTCTCAATTAATTGCAAATCAATTTGAGGGAAGATACGAAGCTAAGGAGGTGGCAATAGTGAAGTACCTTGAAAAGTTGAAGGAGGCGACATCTAGCTTTGAGACGTTTACTATATCACAGATTCCTCGATTGGAGAATGAACGGGCCGACTCATTATCAAGATTTGCAAGCACTGCAGAAGTCTTTGTGGAGAGACGAGTGACATTGTTGGCTGCAGACCAACCCTCAATTAGTAAAGGCCTGGAGTCAACGACAACACAAGCCTTAGATTACGTTTTGCCAGTAGAAGTAGAGGCGTGTCGGAAGGATGAAATAATAGACTATCTACAAAACGGGAAATTACCAACTGATTCACAAGCTGTGAGAAGACTCAAATATAAATCAGCTAGATTCACCATGTTTAATGGAGAACTTTACAAAAGATCTTTTGAGGGACCACTCTTGAGATGTTTGTCACCCACCCAGGCAAAGCAAGTCTTGAGGGAAATTCACGAAGGAAGTTGTGGAAATCATTCCGGAGGGCGGTCCTTGGCGCATAAGATACTCCGACAAGGATACTTTTGGCCAACAATTATGAGAGATTCGATGGATTATACTAGGAGGTGTAGAAGTTGTCAACTACACGCAAAAATCATTCATACACTTGCACAACCAATGACAATCGTGAGCTATGGATGTCCCTTTGATCAATGGGGAATAGACATTGTAGGACCAATGCCAGTGGCGTCCGGCGGAAGAAAATGGCTGTTGGTAGCAGTTGAATACTACACCAAGTGGGTTGAGGCTGAAGCACTTGTGATAATAACAGAAATCAATGTGAAGAAGTTCATCTGGAAGAACATTGTGTGCAGGTTCGGAATCCCAAGGGTACTAATATCAGACAATGGAAGACAATTCCAGGGATTCAAGATTCAAGATTGGTGCAAGGATATGAAGATTGAGCAGAGATTCACATCTGTCACGCACCCAGAAGCTAATGGGCAAGTTGAGGCCACAAACAACACACTCGTAAGGAGTTTGGAGAAAAGGTTGCAAGGTGAAGGAGGAAATTTGGCAGACGAGTTGCCAGGAATATTATGGGCGTATCGCACAACACCACAAACTTCTACGGGCGAAACTCCGTATTTGTTAACGTATGGTTCAGAAGCAGTAATACCCGCGGAGATCGGAATGCCAACTTATCGAATCGTCACATATAATGAGGAACAAGCATTAAGAGCTAGACAAATGGACCTCGAGCTAATAGGAGCAACAAGAGAAGAAGCCTACCAATGCACTCAAGCTTACAAGTCCATGATGGCAAAAGCATACGACAACAAAGTTCGCTTCAGAAACTTTCAAGTGGGGGACTTGGTCCTAAGGAAAGTAGAAGCCACCAAGCATGTGGGGAAATTAAAGCCAAATTGGGAAGGACCATACAGGGTGGAAAAAGCAAGCGCAAAAGGATACTATTATTTACAAGAATTGGGAGGAAGGACATTGTCACGCCCTTGGAACGTCAATAATTTGAGAAGGTTTTACAGTTAGAAGAGTTAGCAGAACAACAGGCTGAGTGGCAAGTTAGGACCGTAGTTTCAATGCTTTATTTATTTATTCTTCTACAAATTACGAGTCTCAATGCAAGAACTCCAATTGTAATACTTAGCACTGAACTACGGGGACTTGATTCCTAGCCACCTATACATGGCGGGATACGTAGGAAACTCGGAAGTTCATCGAGCTCAGTCCCAAAACTTATAAAATTTCATATTTTGTTTAAGTTTGGTTGTTTGTGTACGTTATATTAACATTCTTATCAACACAAGTATTAACACACAATTCGTAAGACGAGCATTGTGCCTCGTAGATGTTCAGTAGGTTGAGCATGGTGCCTCGCTGCCTATCCGTAAGACGAGCATTGTGCCTCGCAACATATTTCATAAGACGAGCATTACGCCTCGCAATTTGTCCGTAAGCCGAGCGTTATGCCTCGCAGACAGTTCGTAAGTCGAGCACTGTGCCTCGCAGACAATTCGTAAGACGAGCATTGTGCCTCGCAGATGTTCAGTAGGTTGAGCATGGTGCCTTACTGCCTATCCGTAAGACGAGCATTGTGCCTCGCAACATATTTCGTAAGACGAGCATTGCGCCTCGCAATTTGTCCGTAAGCCGAGCGTTATGCCTCGCAGACAGTCCGTAAGTCGAGCATTGTGTCTCGCAGACTATTCATAAGTCGAGCAGTGTGTCTCGCAGAATCAAAAGTAAGACGAGCATTGTGTCTCGCAGTCTCCTCAAAAGATGATCACTTAACAAGTTGTATGATCAAAATCACCACAAAGACACAATTTTATCACCAAAAGGTTGACTACAAAATGCGACCAAACTTGGCATAAGAAATAAAGGAACACAAAGACATTACCAAAAAATTAAACATCTATTAAAGCAAAGGGTAAGCACAGCAATGGCGCAATATCAACAGGAATATACTAAACAAATATCAAAGTCACAAGCATAAAATGTTAGAATCTGCAGGAAAAAGATAGTGGCACGCAGGCCCAAAAAATCACAGCACTAGCCTAACAACTACTCAGCTATTTCTTCAAACGGAGGCCAACCGACTTCAATGCACCTCGACTCTACAGGGCAATATCCTCCAACGACTCATTCAGCGGGGACGTATCATCCTCAGGACGCACCCGGACCGGAGCAGGAGCAGGCTTAGAAACAGCAACGGCACTAGGATCGGCTCCGGGGTCAGGAGATGGCACTGAGACAGTCACAAGGCCAGCAAAAGCAAGAGGAACCCCCAAGGGCTCGTCGACCGGAACAGAGGAAGCCAGAAGCTCTCCCTCCTCGGGAACCTCACTCGAAGAAACCTGCGCACGAGGAACTCTAGAAGTAGAGGCGACAGTAGCACCACAGGAAGCAGCATCCTTCTTAGCTCTAGCTCTCGCCTGCGCTCGTAGGTGATCGCGGAGCCAGACAGATCTCATTCGTAGGACGCGCTGGAAAGTCTCTGAGGCATCAACACTCTCAGTCTCTGAACCATCCTCGTCATCTGAGTCTTGCACTCCCTCGGCAAGTCGATCAAGGATATCAAAATCTTCCTTCTTGCGATTAGGAGGGAAGCCATCTTTGCGCTCCACATCATCCAAGGCATAGTCGTATCCCTTAGATAGATCGAACCCACCACGTACAGTACAGATGGTTCCCCAGGCGGCAGAGCGGAAGAATTCAGCAACCGCGGCAACTTTATCATCTGCTGATAAACCCTGCGACACGACAAAGAACAAGAAAACCTGAATAAGACAAATACGTACTAAAATCATGATTAAAGGAAATAGGCGAAAGAGAACCTCAGACTTAGCCCGATCATAGCCAATCTGCTCGGAGGTAGCTGCTCGCGTCAGTGCCGCATCACGCTCCTTTTCCACAACCTTCAAACGAGCAGCTAAAGCAGTGAGCTCTCCCTTGGTGCGGATCTCTTTCATTCCTAAGTCATCCTTGGCACGCTGAAGCTTGTCAAAATCCTTGGATAACGCCTTCAGTTTGGCTTCACTTGCAGCATGAGCCTCCTTGGATTTCTTCAATTCTGCCTGTGCCAATCGAAGCTCCTCCACGACACACTTCATAGAAGCTTCTACCTCACGAGTCTTCTTTTTGGCCTGCTCTTCCAAAATCTGAGCCTGTGCTGCGGTAGACTTGTAATGTTCCAAACGAGAGTTGTACTCGGCTCGGGCATCGTTAAAGATGTCAAAATTCTCCCGCATGGTCTGCATATTTATCATCGCCTGAAAATCAAAGGTGGGAAAGGGTCAAGACGAGTATTTCAAAGAATACAGGAAGTATTAAAAGTAAAATACCAAAATCACTTACTGTGGAGAAAGCTAGAGCGGTGCGGCTACACAAGCCTTCTAGACCAACCTCTTCGAAATACCTCTTCCTATCAAAAGAAGAAAGGAAGCCCTGGCAAGCGCGCATGGCAGCAGTGTCAGTCAGCGTATAGGAGCCGACATTCATAGTAGCGTGAGGTATCTCTTCGACATTGATGTCCAGGTCATCAGCAGTATATCGATTAGAATCATCGTGAGCAGGGCGCTTCTCACGGCGGCGATCATCTGAAGGTGCAGGGCGTTTGCGTGCGTTTGGATCTGGGCCAGCAAGATTGCCCTCACGCACCGCTCTAATAACTGCAGGATTGCGTTCCCGACCGCTAGCAGTAGTCAAAGGTGTAGGAGCCTGCTGTGAAGACCCGCCAGTCGTGTTACTTCTAGAACTCCGAGGAGGAACCACGGATGCAAGAGCACTAGGTAATGAGGTACCCGCAGGAGAAGTAGTAGTATCAGGGCCAGTCGCTCCAGAAGCAGAAGGGACAACAACAAGAGCAGGCTCTGGAACTCCAGTATCGGCAGGGCCACTACCGGATGCTAGATCCTCAAAAACCTCCCGCATAGCAGCAAGCTTACGCTTGGATTTGCTGATAACCATCTTTTCTGCAAGAAGCAAATAACAAAGATAAGTATAATATTACGAAGAATAAGAGTGACTTGGTAAAAAAGACAAGCAGGAATAAAAACAAATATACCAAAATCAACTGTTCCATTATACGGAACGACGGAGTACCCCCCAGCACGAAGAATGGAGTTCTTTGTCAGGGACGATGCATCAAACTTATGACTCCTCAACATGAGTATGTCATCAGAAGATAAAGAGGCAGGAGGACACCGGGGAGCTTGAGCTCCATCAGTCCAGTCTCGCCTAAAGTTGAACTCCCCAGGCGTGGACTCTTTAATATAAAACCACTGATTCTTCCACTCTTTTCCGAAACTAGACTGAAGACTAGTTAGGAAACTATTGTTTTTCCTAGCAGTCAGGAAATAACCGCATCCTCACCAGTCGTTCTAAATTTGCTAAGGAACATTTGGAAGAAAGAATCAGCAGTACAGGGTAACTTGTATACCCTCATCAAAATGATAAAGGCATGAATGATACAGTAGGTATTGGGAGTGAAATGGGATGGACAAGAAGGCAAACGAAGCAGAATTTGTCGAACTACATCATGGAGCGGAAATCTAAGCCCACAAGACTGGAAATTGTGAAAAATGGTCAAACAGCCAGGAGGAGGAGCGTCTAATCGATCTTCAGGGCCAGGAAAGATAATTTCATACGTTTCAGGTACATCAAACATAGACCTATAGTATGAGGCTCCATGGGTGTTCATGGGACGAATACCCGCAAAGTTTAAAAGGTTATTCATAGGAGAGGGAGCATCAAGATTTATACCCTCTTCAGCTAATTCCTGCATAGTTTCATCTACAATACTATTATTCACCTCTAAGGGAACAGGAACGTTTGATATAACGTCTACGGTGGTCGGTTCAGAAATATTAATCAGAAACTCATCGTCAGAATTATCTACAATATTCACTTCTTTATCAGAACCTTGGGCATTAGAAGAGGAAGCGTCACTATCAGACTCCCCACTACCCGATGATGACTCAGACCCAGAGCCTGATGACTCGACAACATCAGGAACACCTAAAGAGCTATTGGTTTCCATATCTGACTCAGAAGTCATTATAATACTAAGTAGGAATAAGTTAGTGATTACCGATTCTATGGGTTTAAATCAATGACTCTTTCAAATTCAGGATCACGCCTCTCGTAGGACCTTTCTGCTGGAACAAATATTCTGGGGGCACCCGGAACTGGGATTCTAGCAGGACGCGAAGGTCGGGATGAACGTGATGGGCTGGTCCTGTGAGTTGGGAAACGCTCACGATCGGCAGTGGCACGTGTGGATTGTGAATGGCGTTCGAAGTATGAAGGTGGTTCGCGGTGAGAGCGATGTTGATTTGAACAAGCCGTCGTAAAAAATCTGCATGAAAATTCGTTGAACGAATTAGCTCGTAAAAGTTTGAAAATTTTCAGGAAAATTTCCTAAGTTCTATAGCTCGAATACAAGGTATTCGACCTATGGTAATAAATCGAAAAATAAGCCTAAGGCAATAAGTCAAAAATAAACAATGTGGAGGGTGGTTCGACTTATCGAGTTATCTATTATAGCTCGATTACAAACACTTTCGGCATATAGCAAATAAGTCGAAAGTAAATCTTGACGAGCGTCGTTCGACTTATCGTGGAATTATCGAGTTATTTCACTTGTCAAAATTTTAAGAAGTTATTTATGCCATTTCGAGTTATCGTCCTATGTCATCGAGTTATATGCCTAATTCGAGCTATACCTTTGCGGAATCGAGTTATTTTGTGGTATTTTCGAGTTATTTTGACCTTCTCAGTGTATTCGAGCTATTTCTGTTCGAGTTATTTCCGAGAGCTCGAGTTATTTCCGCAAAATCTGATGATGCGATGACTCGGTGCGGTGGGTATTTATAGAAGCGATCGGCGGTAAAATTACCGGTATAACCTTATCTCGAGCTATAGCTCATTCGAGCTATAGTTCATTCGACTTATTTTTTCAGAGGACAAATTTTTCGAGCTATAGTTTATTCGACTTATTTTTCAGACGACAAATTTTTCGAAGTTTTTTCTCAAGATTTGGGTTTTGCAGTTTCACGGGCCCGACTCGTTGCACGATTACCGGGATTCTTACACTATTTTAGTTTGAATGACCAATGTTTTCACACATTACTCTTCCAAACTGGGGGACTCCATGATGTGTCAAATCTCGGTATCGTCATATCTTAAAGTTCGGTATCATATCTACGGGATTATTTCGGAATATTACGCCACGACAACACCATTAATTTTTAATGCAAGATTGCAATTTAAGGCAAAACTCAAAATTAGGCCATTGAGGCCCAATTTTGAGTTATTTGGGGCCCAATTCAAATTTCACAAGCCCAATTCGAGTTGTTCCAGGCCCAACTCGAGCTGTTTCTAGTTCATTCGAGTTATTTCTTAGCAGGTAATTCGAGTTATTTCTTTACAGGTCATTCGAGTTATTTCTTTGCAGGTCATTCGAGTTATTTAGTGGAGGTCATTCGAGTTATTTAATGGAGGTCATTCGAGTTATTTCTAGGAATCCTAGTTTGACTTATTCAACTCATAGTCCTACTTGGAGTGCACTTCTAGCTGAATAAGGACTCTTATGCTTATATAAAGGGATCCCATTCCTCATTCTAAGGTACGTTTTACATTATTCTAAGCTCTAAGTTCGAGTTATATAAGTCGACCTCGACCTATTTTCCAAGCTCATTCGAGTTGTTCTTCAAATAGCTCGAGTTCGACCTATTTTGGCTCTCATTCGAGTTGTTTTGTTCTGTTTCATTCGACTTGTTTGATTCAGTTCATTCGACTTGTTTGGCCTTTTCATTCGACTTATTGCTCTCTGCTCATTCGAGTTATTGCTTACTGCATATTCGACCTATTTTAGCCAGTTCATTCGACTTGTTGCCTTGTTCAACAAGATCTCATATTCCGACCCGTCTGACTTGAGCGTCGGAGTGCCTTCGCCGGAGAAGGCACCGGCTTAGTTCACGTTTGGTGTTGAGTGCAGGTTCCGAACTCAAAAGCTGCTTGAGCATCCAGCAGGAACTGAAGCAGTCTGACGTGGAGTGTTGGAGAGTGGACACGTATCCAGACGAAAATACCCCACATCAGTCTTAAATGTTCTGGCTTCAAAAAAGACAATCTAAACAAATGTGGACTAATGATCTAATTTAAAAAACTTACCCCTGTGTTATAATTATTGTATGGTACCCCTAAATAGATTTTATTTGGGAACACCCAATTAGATTAAAATTAGCACATATTCCTAAGATATCTTAATTGGTCTGCAAGTTCACAAATAATACCATAACTCACGTGTTATTGTACTTCTTTGATCTGTTACGGGTTGATATTGTTAAAGTTAAAGTTTTATATTCGCTTTCTATTGAACTAAGACCAAACAAATAATTTTAAATTCAATAAAAAAAAACTGTAGAGATTGTTTTATAATACGCAAAAGACTTTAAAACAATATCTTACGAAAGTGACCTACAATATTCGGACAATAACATATAGTTTAACAACAGGTGGACGGATTTTCCAAAAAGGAGAAATTAACCGTTGCTTTACATAAGTATTTCATCAAATAACAACTGATTATGATTGGGCTAAGTACAACCGTTCTAGCTTTAGTTGACGAATAAGTTGATAACTCAGTGGGATCATATAAAGTGTCTATTATATAATATCGATCATAAAATTGACTTTGGATTTAAGAGCCTGAGGAAATGCAGAAAACATGACAAGTAGTGCCAAATATGCACAAATGTTCATTGATGGATAAAACATACTTCAGTTCAAGTAAAGGCAATAGTAACTTTATCCTTGCCCGAAGTGGTTATTCATAATAGAATGCAAAGACGATAATATTCAATACATGAAAAATAAATATGGGAAATACTAGTCAATGTTGTTTGGAAGGTAGGTTTTATGTGTGTGTCTTAGTGTAATTTTTTGCCTACAAGTTGGACATTGTTTCTGATTTCCAAATGATGTAGCAATACAACGTTTACAGAAAATATGCACACATATTGTTGACGTTGCTTCGACGAGCTCGTCCATGCATATAGGACAACTATATCTTGGCGTACTTTTGTATGAGATGGATGGTGAGGCCGGAGGATTATTCTGCTGGAGACATAGAATATAGAAGTTTAGTTGCAGTTGATACAAAAATAACTACAACGTGGTAAATTAGGATTCATAAATAAGGCAAATTATTTGCATCAAATTACATTCAACACGACGAAGCCATGTTGTAGTATTTTGAAATACAATTAGGTTTTAAAATACAATTAAGATATTCACAACATAGGCTGATCCCGGAATACATACGGGTAGCTCAAAAAACGTACTATTTTGTGGAATTGGTGGCTTTATTGTAGATATTACATTTGTTGTAATTACACGACAAACAAGTAATTATTACTTAACTGTGCACACAAAAAAAAATCAGGGGTCTCCATGCATATCTTTTTCATATCCTCAAATATATAATGCGTGAGCGTAAAGGAAGAACGTAACAAAACCTTCTTCTACTATAGTATGTGCAAAATTATTTTCAGTAATCATCAAATGATACCTCCAATACATCCTGAACATTTCCCAGACCAGTTGCTATTATTTCATCACGTACTTCTGCATTCGACAAATTTAAGCAAGATATAATACATCATTTCTATAATGCGACTAACGAATTTTTATATTCATAGCCTAAAGAAAGCTTTTCATTCACAACAAAACAAAACAAAAAGGTTCATTATTGTCAATTCAACGTGTTGAATTTGGCTTACAAATTTGTGAATGAGCTCTAATTATAAACATAATAAGAGAGTTGATGGCATCTGGTAAGAGCATGAAAGATAATTATTGTATTTAAATGTACAAAATAAGAAAGAAAGAAAATAACAATAGAAATATAATCTTTAGAATAGGTGTGCATTCACACACACACACATGACATATATATATATATATATATATATATATATATATTATGTAGCTTCATTTTTATTTAGAATATAAATTATTACGTTTTGAAGTGCGCAATAAACAATGTATCCGTGGATAACCATAAAAGGTGGTACACATATTCAATTTTTTCTTTTACTTTGTTGTTGAGAAATATGCGAAGCAGAATTATTAAAATTTCTTGTCCTAGAGAATATATACCATTCACAAATATTAAATATACATGACAACAAGTTAGTTTTGAACTCGATTTGCTAACCTGACGTGTAGCCTCCATTTGGTCTTGCTTCTTCATGTGTCATTTGTGTCACTCTATGGCGACTGTTTCTTCTATTTAGTGTCAAGCATAGCATAGAATACCTTTGTAATGTCCAATATTGTTCCTTCTCTTTTATTTGAGTAAGTTAATATTTCTGGAGTGTTTTTTTTTACTATTACTTAACTGTTTTATGATTTATTGAGTCATTAAAAAATTATTTTAGAACTTAAGAAATTTAACTTAACTAAAGTTATAACCTGATGTTTAAAGTTTTTGAGAATTATCTAAATACATGAAGTACATACATGCAGCCTATATTATGTAAGCCCATGATTTAGCTAAAACCTAATACTATAATAAAGACTAAGATGTTTTCCTAGAATTCGTGCATGCTGGGCACCGCTACCATAGGTAAAAGTTTCTGCTCTCTTTCTCTTCTTACTTTTCATAAGTCCTAATCCATGAGTTGACTGATGCAATTTTGAAATAACTAATGCAAAGTATCGGTTCAGATTTCAATATAGAATGCATAGAAAATGTCTACTTTGTAAAGTATGAAAACTATTTCTATTAGTATATTACAATTTTATATTATTATGTCTTGCAATTGGTTTGACCGGACCTTTGAAAAAGTGGAAAGCATTAATGAAGCATTGTGTGAAACCTTATTTTGTATACTAGCTTATGTAAATTACAGTAAGATTTGTTTTGTTGAATTTTTTAGTAGAGTTACTTGTAGGTTAGAGTTAATCATGTTTTAAGGGGTAAATCTATATATGATTGAGGGACATAGTAGACTGTCACAAGGATTTAGTTTGGCAGTAGTACTTTTAGATTAGATTAGACTAGTAATTAGTAGTAGATACTCTAATTATGTTTGTACCGAATTCTTTGTTTAGATTCAAGCGTTTAGAGTTCCACCTGATTAATAAATTTCGGGGTTCGAGGTAACTAGTTCTTGATACTCCTTACTTGTCTTTTTAATATAAAACTATTGTAATTATTGCATTATGAAATTATTGCATAAAGAAATTGCTTGCTTTCATAATTTTCAGATTTATTTGGAAAGAAAGAAGAACAGAGAGTTCTTTTCAAAAAAGATAGTTTTAATACTTTTGAAAAACATTGATCGGGCATGTAAATTATCTTCCACTTTTTTTTCTGTAAAAGAACGGAAATATTCGTTTTGAATCCATATATTGGTATCGCTTTGTTTAGCTCTTAGAAAGACCTGCGTTTGTATTTGGCTAGCAGCTGGCTGAAAGTTGGAATACGTTTGGGCTACCAACTTGCTTAAAGTTGGAACTCTTTTAGGCTGCCAGCAGGCTTATTGCTGGATGGATATCCATTTAATTGACGGCCCGTGCCACGGGTTAAAATAGTGGTAGTAGTGTTAGTCTTTGAGCTTGACAATTATTTTAGAAATATGACTTGACAATTTGATATTTTGCTCGTGCATCAATATTTAAGACTCCTTTTGAATCGTATGCATTACTGTATATATATTCTTCTAAAAATCTCATGCTTGATTTTAGAGAGAATCATCCTGAACTACTTATTGAGTTTTGTGGCTCACCCTTCGTATTGTTGTTATCTTTTCAGAGAATTAGGAGTTAAGGCAAGCCATCAGGAGCACCCAAAGATCGAGTTTTTTTTTTTATCAGTAGTAGTTATATTTAGTCATGTTTCGAATTTGAATCTTTTATTTGTCGTCGAGGTTTGTTTTTGGATTATGATTGAGGACTTTAGATGCTCTATACACAAAGTATTTTATTAGATTATCTTTAACTTTGAGTTGGTTAATTTTGATCAAGTCTATTTAATGCTTCCGCAAAATATTGACTTTATTTTTCTTAAAAACTATTTTGAAAGGCTTCACGTTGTCGGGATTTATGGCAACGTGGCCATTACGCCATGTTTTAAATTTTGGGGCGTGACAAGTGGTATCAGACCGTAGGTTTGATCTTATTGGAAAATTAGAGTTCATAAATAGGTTGTGTGGACTTAGCTTATGTTTTGACCTTGTTAATGTTGAGACTTTAGTGATATGGCCCCTAAGTGCGTTTATTAATGAGTTTAGTAATTTTTTTTAAAATTAAATAAAGTTTATTTTTACTTAGAGTATCGTGATGGCCCGTGGTGAGAGTGGGGAAAGGGGTCGAGGTCGTAGGAGTAGCATTCCTAGGATTGCTGACGTTGGCTCTGGTGAACAACACGAGCGAACAGATGAGAGACAAGAGTTTACTTCTCAAGCCATACCAAATCGTACTGCACCAGCCACTCAACCTGATATTGCTGGAATTTGTCAAGTAGTGGCCAACTTGTTGCAACAGCAACAACAACAATCTCAACGACAACCAGCCTCAACCATCTCCTACTTTGAACGCTTTCGGAGACTCAATTTTCCGGCATTTGAAGGTAGCACCGAACCTCTGGAAGTAGAGAAGTGGATTAAGAATATTGAAGAAACATTTGTTGCCATGGATTACGCTGTGGGAGTGAGACTCAACGTCACCTCACCATTACTAGTAGGGAATGCCAAGTATTGGTGGAAATCTGTTAAGACTGCATTTGACGACTCAGCTAATCCTTTACTCTGGGAAGAGTTTAAGTAAATGTTCACTGATCCCTACTTTCTGCGTTCAGTTAAGATATCAAAGGATAATGAGTTTCTTAACCTAAAACAGTAAAGCATGATGGTGTTAGTACGCGAACAAGTTTAATGAACTTGGGCGTTTCTGCCCCATCTATATGACATCTGAGGAAAGTAAGGTGAATAGATTTTGTCATGGGCTAAAAAGAGACATTCAGATCCGCGTCTCGTTGCATATGGATACTAAGTATCGGGATCTACTAGAGCGAGCACTTAGAGTTGAGACAGACTTGAAACTTTATGATCAAAACATTGGTGATCGCAAGCGAGCTCGACCGGAAGAGATTCAAAACATCAGAGAGGATGGAACTACAAAAGGTCGAATATAACCAATCACGCCAATATTCGAATGTTAAGGAATGTGAACACTACCACAAGGTACATCCTGGTGAATGTCGCTGGAAAACTGGAGCATGTTTTCAGTGTGGAAAACAAGGACATATGGTAAAAGATTGTCCACATAAAATGAAAAACGGGATTCGTGAAGGGAATACTTTGGACAATAAAAAGAAAAGTAATGCGAGAATGTTCGCAATGTGCCAGCAAGAGAGTGGCGTCACTGATGACGTAGTGAAGGGTACGTAAGACTTATCTATGTTTCAAGGACGAAACTTCTTTTAAGGGGGGAAGATTGTAATGTCCAATATTTTTCCTTCTATTTTATTTGAGTAAGTTATATTTCGGGATTTTTTTTTTTACTATTACTTAATTGTTTATTGATTTATTGAGTCATTAAAAAATTATTTTAGAACTTAAGAAATTTTATTTAACTAAAGTTATAACCCGATGTTTAAAGTTTTTGAGAATTATCTAAATACATGAAGTACGTACCTGCCGCCCATATTATGTAAGCCCATGATTTAGCTAAAACCTAATACTATAATAAAGACTAAGATGTTTTCCTAGAAAACAAAAACAGAACTTATCTTCGTGCATGCTGGGCGCCGCTACCATAGGTAAAAGTTTCTGCTCTCTTTCTCTTCTTATTTTTCATAAGTCCTAATCCATGAGTTGACTGATGCGATTTTGAAATAACTAATGCAAAGTATCGGTTCAGATTTCAATATAGAATGCATAGAAAATGTCTACTTTGTAAAGTTTGAAAACTATTTCTATTAGTATATTACAATTTTATATTATTATGTCTTGCAATTGGTTTGACCGGACCTTTGAAAAAGTGGAAAGCATTAATGAAGCATTGTTTGAAACCTTATTTTGTATACTAGCTTATGTAAATTACAGTAAGATTTGTTTTGTTGAATTTTTTAGTAGAGTTACTTCTAGGTGAGAGTTAATCATGTTTTAAGGGGTATATCTATAGGATGATTGAGGGACATAGTAGACTGTCACAAGGATTTAATTTGGCAGTAGTAGATACTCTAATTATGTTTGTAAGGAATCGTTTAGATTCAAGCGACGTTTAGAGTTCCACCTGATTAATAAATTTCGGGGTTCGAGGTAAGTGGTTCTTGATACTACTTACTTGTCTATCTAATATAAAATTGTTGTAATTATTGCATTATGAAATTATTGCATAAAGAAATTGCTTGCTTTCATAATTTTCGGATTTATTTGGAAAGAAAGAAGAAAAGAGAGTTCTTCTGAAAAAAGATAGTTTTAATACTTTTGAAAAACATTGATCGGGCTTGTAAATAATCTTCCACTGTTTGCATGTAAAAGAAAGGAAATATTCGTTTTGAATCCATATATTGGTATTGTGTTGTTGAGCTCTTAGAAAGATCTGCGTCTGTTTTGGGCTGCCAACCGGCTGAAAATTGGAATACGTTTGGGCTGCCAACTTGCTTAAAGTTGGAATACTTTTGGGTTGCCAACTTGCTTAAAGTTGGAACACTTTTTGGGCTGCCAACGGCCTTATCGCTAGATGGATATCCTTATTAAAATTTCATATAAAACTATTTAATCCATTCATCATGAATATACACTATGCATAGACAACAGAAATATCCATAAGTTACTGAATCATGATTTGCTCTTGCGATCATCACTTTAAGAAACTAGAGTACTAGAACATAGATATCGTGTTTTATATTGGACATATTCAAACATTATTTTGAAATAAATATAAAATTAGTATGTAAAGATAACTAACTTGAAAACTTTGTGTTGTACCACTCATCAAGTCCTTCAGTACAATGGTAGAACATTTGTTACTTTTCTGGTGGATCGTGCAGAAGTGGTGAATTTTAATCGTAGTCAATGTTTTGCCTCCGTGTGTGGTTAAAAACATCAAAGGAAGTATCAGAGTAGAAAACAGAAAATGTGATTGGTTTTATCGCATCAATTGTTTTATATGATCAAACATGGAGATTTATTTCAAATTTGTTTTACTTAAATGGATTTATGTTAACGAGTCGGAGATTACAAAAATATAGGATAACTCAGGCTGAGTTTACCATTTTGGAAAAGTAAAACTTTCACACCACATGTTATCTCGTTATGTCGAATATAAAATTTGAATAATAGAGGGACTCATGTACAAATATGTAAGGTGTATCTATTAAAATCACAATATGCACAAATGTTCAATGATGGATAAAGCATACTTCAGTTCAAGTAAAGGCAGTAGTAACTTTATCCTTGCCCGAAGTGGTTATATATAATGGAATGCAAAGATGAAAATATTCAATCCATGAAAAATAAATTTGGGAGATACTAGTCAATGTTGTATGGAAAGTATTCAATTCATGAAAAAAAAATATACGGGAAATACTAGTCAATGTTGTTTGGAAGGTAGATTTTATGTGTGTCTAAGTGTAATTTTTCGCCTACAAGTTGGACACTGTTTCTGATTTGCTAATGATGTAGCAATACAAATTTTACAAAACATATGCCCACATATTGTTGAAGTTGCTTCGATGAGCTCGTCCATACATATAGGACAACTATATCTTTGTGTACTTTTGTATGAGATGGATGGTGAGGCCGGAGGGTTATTCTGCTGGAGACATAAAATACAGATATTTAGTTGCAGTTGATACAAAAATAACTTGAACATGGTAAATTAGGATTCATAGACAAGGCAAAATATCAGCATCAAAATACATTCAACACGACGAAGCCCGATAAATTAGGTTGTAAAATACCATTAAAATATTCACAACATAAACTGATCTCTGAATACATACGGGTAGCTCAAAAAATGTAATATTTTATGGAATCGGTGGCTTTATGATAGATATTACATTTGTTTAATTACACGACAAACAAGTAGTTATTACTTAACTTTGACAAATCATGGGTCTCCATCCATATCTCTTTCAAATCCTCAAATATATAATGCGTGACCGTAGAGGAAGAACAAAATCTTCTTCTACTATAGTACGTGCAAAATTATTTTCAGTAATCATCAAAGGATACCTCCAATACATCCTGAACATTGCCCAGACCAGTTGGAACTATCTCATCACGTACTTCTGCATTCGACAAATTTAAACAAGAGATATTAGACAATTTCTATAATGCGACTAACGAATTTTCATATTCATAGCCTAAAGAAGGCTTTTCATTCACATTAGACAAGACAAAAAGGTTAATTATTGTGCATTCAACGTGTTGAATCTGGCTTACAACTTTGAGAATGAGCTCTAGTTATAAACATAATAAGAGACTTGATGGCATCTTGTAAGAGCATGAAAGATAATTATTGTATTTAAATGTACAAAATAAGAAAGAAAGAAAATAACAATAGAAATATAGTCTTTAGAATAGGTGTGCATTCACACACACACACATGACATATATATATAGATATATATATATATATAGATATATATATATATATATATATATATATATATATTTATTATGTAGCTTCATTTTTATTTAGAATATAATTATTACGTTTTGAAGTGCGCAATAAACAATGTATCCGTGAATAACCATAAAAGGTGGTACACATATTCAATTTTTTCTTTTACTTTGTTGTTGAGAAATATGCGAAGCTGAATTATTAAAATTTCTTGTCCTAGAGAATATATACCATTCCCAAATATTAAATATACATGACAACAAGTTAGTTTTGAACTCGATTTGCTAACCTGACGTGTAGCCTCCATTTGGTCTTGCTTCTTCATGTGTCATTTGTGTCACTCTATGGCGACTGTTTCTTCTATTTAATTTCTAGCATAGCATAGAATACCTTTGTAATGTCCAATATTGTTCCTTCTCTTTTATTTGAGTAAGTTAATATTTCTGGAGTTTTTTTTTTTTTTTACTATTACTTAACTGTTTTATGCTTTATTAAGTCATTAAAAAATTATTTTAGAACTTATGAAATTTAACTTAACTAAAGTTATAACCTGATGTTTAAAGTTTTTGAGAATTATCTAAATAACGTTCTTAAATAATCACCAGCCACTTTGAGAGGCCAAGAACCCCTGTCTATATGCGTATATGGCGTATATGTTATACGTTATATGCTCTCTTGTTCTCAAAATGTTCTGGCTACAAAATAAAGGCAATCTAAACAAATGTGAGCTAATGAATTAATTTAAAAACCTTATGATAGATCTTTAGGTCTAATACTTTACGTTTTAGCAGTACTTATGATACCTAGTCTACACAGGTAAGTAAGACAGGTATATAAGACAGTAAAGTAAGACAGCAGATTTTAACGTGGTTCGGACTATGTCCTACATCCACGAGGCTTTCGCCTGAATCAAACTTCTTTCAACGGACAAAAGTTATTACACCAACCGGTTTTACTCTAACACCGAATCCCTCAAATGTTGATACCACCGGAACCTTTTTCGCGTCTACTCCGTTTGACTCGTAAGATCAAAACTCCCGTATCGATCTTCTTATGAGAAAGCTTCCAAGCGAACTGCACGTACGTATAGATCCCTCTAACTGGCGCAATCCTTTCTCGTTGAACTCCCTTCAACTCTCGTCGGCTTCTCACGTTCTTGATGTAACTCAAGAGGGTGAAAACTAAGAAATCAAAATAAAAGATAACACCTAATGATGTATATTTTGTTACACGAGTGTTCTACATTGATTCCTAGGATTTCTACTATTTATAGGATAGCTCTCCTGAAAGATCTCCTTGAATCTCGGCCAGTCTCCATATCTAGTCGAGACAGGATCTTTCCAAATATATCCGAATCTTTCCATGACAAGGCGATTCTTCCTTTTGATAAGTCTTTGTTTCCGTTTGATAAGATCTTCATGATCTTCGTATATCCTGCACACCAAAGACAGAGAAGAACTCCACAAGGAATAGATTACTAAAGGATATAATAAAGAGTTTGATAAAGATTAACTTTCCATAAGATAAGACTTCATTTCACATTCTGCTGAGAAAAGCTTACCTTTCTTCAAGCACGTACGCAAGACACCTAAGTTTGTCTGGACTGAGGATTGTGAGGAAGCCTTCCGTCAGTTAAAGGTTTATCTCAGGACACCACCATTATTATCTAAGCCCAAGGACAATGAGATGATATATCTCTACTTGGCCATAACAAAGAACTCATTGAGCACAGTACTCGTGCGTGAAGAAGATAAGAAACATCTGCCAATCTATTACGTGAGCAAAGTGTTGAATAGGGCAGATCTAAATTATCTAGAAATCGAAAAGCTATCATATGCACTCGTGATAACTGCACGAAAGTTCAGGCCATATTTTCAATCGCATCCGGTCACTGTCTTAATTAATCAACCATTGAAGCAAGTTATGGCAAAACCGGAGACATCAGGCAGACTAGTAAAGTGGCGATCGAGCCAGGAGAGTATGGTTTGGAGTATTTACCAAAGACTGCAATTAAAGTACAAAGGTTGGCGGACTTTGTGGCGGAAACTATTTCAGAGGCGGAGCAAGCACCTAATGTAGCTATGGTGATGGAGGAAACTAAAAAGGATACATCTGGGATTGCAAAGGAAACATGGACGTTGCACGTGGACGGATCGTCCACAGTTGATGCTGGTGGCGCTGGAGTTTACTTAAGATCGGCGGACGGCAGGGAATTCGACAATGCTATAAGATTTAATTTTCAAGTTACGAATAACCAGCCTGAATATGAGGCTATGCTAGCTGGTATTCAAATGGCAAAATCGTTGGGGATAACGAAACTTGTTGCATTCACGGATTCACAATTGATTGCTAATCAATTCGAGGGGAGGTATGAAGCTAAGGAGGCTGCAATAGTGAAGTATCTTGACAAGTTAAAAGAAGTGACATCAAACTTCGATACTTTTACTATTTCACAAATCCCACGAGCGGAGAATGAACGCGCCGACTCTTGTCGCGATTTGCAAGTACCGCTGAAGTCTTTGTTGGAAGGCCGGTTACTTTATTGGCTGCAGAGCAACCTTCGATTGGTAAAGGGGTTGAATTGAAAACAACACAAGCATTGGACTACGCTATGCCAGTGGAGGTTGAGGAATGTTGGAAGGACGAGATTATTGACTATTTACAAAATGGGAGTTTGCCAATCAATCCACAAGCGGTCAAAAGGCTCAAGTACAAATCGGCAAGGTTTACAATGTTCAATGGAGAACTTTACGAAAGGTCGTTCGAAGGACCACTCTTAAGGTGTCTGTCGCCATCATATGAAAAACAAGTCTTAAGAGAGATTCATGAAGGAAGTTGTGGAAATCATTCTAGAGGACGATCCTTGGCACAAAAAATACTCCGACAAGGATATTTTTGGCCAACTATTATGAGAGATGCTATGGATTACACTAGGAAGTGCAGAAGTTGTCAACTACATGAAAATATTATTCATACACCTGCACAAGCTATGACAACAGTGAGCTATGGATGTCCATTTGATCAATGGGGGATAGATATTGTTGGACCAATGACAATAGTTTCTGGAGGTAGAAAATGGCTATTGGTTGCAGTGGAGTATTACACTAAGTGGGTTGAGGCCGAATCACTTGTGTCAATAACGGAGGCTAACGTGAAGCAATTTATATGGAAGAATATCGTTTGTAGATTTGGAATTCCAATGGTCTTAACTTCCGACAATGGAAGGCAGTTCCAAAGATTTAAGATTCAAGACTGGTGCAAGAACATGAAAATTGGACAGCGTTTCACATCTGTTACGCATCCTGAGGCAAACGGGCAAGTTGAGGCTACAAACAATACACTTGTGAAGAGCTTGGAGAAAAGGTTGGAGGGAGAAGTAAAAATTGGGCAGAATAGCTGCCAGGAATACTATGGGCATATCGTACAACGCCTCAAACTTCGACTGGAGAGACTTCATATTTGCTAACATATGGTTCTGAAGCAGTGATACCTGTAGAGATCGGGATGCCAACTTATCGTATTGTCACATACGATGAGGAGCAAGACAAATGGACCTTGAACGGATATGAGCAACAAGGGAAGAAGCTTACCAACGCACTCAAGCTTACAAATCTATGATGGCTAAAGCATACGATAACAAGGTTCGCCTCAGGAACTTTCAAGTGGGGGACTTGGTACTAAGGAAAGTAGAAGCTACTAAGCATGTTGGGAAGTTGAAGTCGAACTGGGAAGGACCATTCAGAGTGGAAAAATCAAGCGCCAAAGGATATTACTACTTACAAGAGCTGGGTTGAAGGACTTTGTCACGCCCGTGGAACGTCAAGAACTTAAGAAGGCTTTATAGTTAGGACACTAGCATTCTAACAGCCTTGTGGCAGGATAGGACCGTAGTTTCAATGTTTTATTCGCTTAGTGTTTTACGAATTACGAGTCTCTTCACGAGGACTCCAATTGTAATACTTAGTAGTGAACTACGGGGACTTGATTCCTAGCCACCTATATACGGCAGAATACGTAGGCAACTCGGAAGTTACTCGAGCTCAGTCCCAAAACTTATAAAATTTCCTATTTTATTCAAGTTTTATTGTTTGCCTACATCCTACTTACATGTTTAGCAACACGAGCATAATGAAAACTGAGTTCACACACTCTAAAGTATAACTTTAAACACTTAGAAAATTGAGCACAAGCCTCGTAAAGACGAGCACAAGCCCTCGCACTCTTAAAATGAGCACAAGCCTCGAAAGGCCGAGCACAAGCCCTCGCACTCTTAAAACAAGCACAAGCCTCTTAAAGCCGAGCACAAGCCCTCGCACTCATAAAACAAGCACAAGCACTCGTAGAGCCGAGCACAAGCACTTACAAAACACACACAAATATTTGTAAATAAAACACAAGTATTTCAACAAAAAATAACAAGGCTAACACAATTAGCATGAAACGTCAAGGGAATTACACAAGTACTTAAAACATACAAGTATGTAAACACATTCACCAACAAGAGAAGCAAAATGATACAAGTGCATAAGGCAAAAATACACAAGGCAATTTCGAAAGTCAATATGTAGTAAAAATAAAGGATAAGCGCCAAAAACACGCGCAAGTCAACAAAATGTACGGAACTAAAATATAATGTACGAATGAGAATATATTCTAAAAAAGCTAAGGCACATGCGCCGGAAATAAGGCACGCAGGCCAATCGGATCACCATCAGGGGAGAAGGTTCAACCTGAGCGACTCCACAGCACCCTGACTCTGCTCCTGGATGTCCGCGAATGACTCACTCAGGGGGCCAATATCATCAACAGGAGAGATCCTACGCCTCGCGGCAACTGGAGTCGGAGCATCTGGCATCACCTGGTCAGTCTCAATCGGAGTCTCAAGAACCTCTGGGTCGAACAACATCTCACCCTCCTCCAGTGGCGCAGACGGTGCAGCAGCAGCAGCAGAAGTAGAAGGCAGCTCGTCCAAGTAGTCCGAAAGCCACACCTGTTGCAAAGGGAAAACAAGGGCGAATGGATCATGCTTGGGCGCACCAACCTCTTCTGCAGGAGCGGGATCGGCAGCAGCAGCAGCAGTACCCGAGGTCTCACCAGCCTCAGCGTTGTCATCCTTCAGGCAATCGAGGATATTAAAATCCTCCTTCTTGAATCCCGACGCAAGCGCACCTTGGGATATGACATCGTCCAAGGCCATGTTGTAGCCCTTCGCGGTATCATACCCGCCCTTGATCATGGAAGTCTCTTCCCAGGTTCACGAGCGGAAGAACTCGATGGCCACAGACACCTTCTCGTCATCAGGAAGCTCCTACATAGTCACAAAAAGATAAAATATAAACTCAAGATAAAGAGTCACAAGTGCAAGGAAAAGGTAGAATAAAGATGGGGTTACCTCGCGCATCGCCTTCTCGTAGACATCCTGCTCAGCAGTCAGAAGCGAGGCCTTCACAGCGGACAACTCAGCCTGTAGCTTCGCACGCACCTCCTCAGCAGCTGCAGCAGCGTCCGTCATAGTCTTGATGGTATCAGCATGTTCGTCGATCACGGCAGTGGCATCAAGAAGATCTTGAGTAAGCTGACCGACATGCATCTTCTCTTCCAGGAGCTCCTTCTCAGCAGCAGCAGTAGCGGCGCTTGCGAATTCCAACTCAGCGCGTGTGGTCTTCAACTCCTCAACGACCACCAGCAGGTTCTTATTAGCCTGCTCTTCATTGGCCTTCTTCTCGAGGTTCTGAGCCTAAACCGCCGAGCTGGGATGCCTCTCCAGCATTGAAATGTACTGGTGCTGAGAAGTCATGGCAATGTCGACGTTCTTTGCCATAGTCTGGGCGTTAATGAAGAACTGCAGAACACAATGAAAGTTAGTACAAAGCACGATATACAACAAATATAAGAAGAGGCGTCAAACTTGATAAAAACAATAAAATTTAATAACCTCGCACATGGATATTGCCGTGCGGCTAATCAGCTTGTCATGGCCCAGCTCCTTGAAATAAAGCTAGCGATCAAAGGCAGGCATGAATCACTTCATAAGACGAAGGGCAGTGGTGTCATTCATTTTGAACTGAGTTGCCTCGACCGAGGCCCGGATGATCTCCTCAACATCAATGTCTGGCTCGCCCTCCTCGTAGGTGTTAGACGTGTCATGCACAGGCCGCTTGCCACGAAGACGGTCCTCAGAGGAGGAAGGTCTCTTCCTCGCAGCAGGGTCCGGACCTATCTCATTTCCTTGTCGCACAGCTTCCACAACAACTGGGTTTCTCTCTCTTTCAATTGAAGGCGGAGATGGAGGAGAACGATGTGGAATGAAGGGCTCAGGGTCGGCCGGTGGCGAAGCAGGAGCAGCACTGGAAGTCGACTGTGAAGGAGCCGGAGATGGAGCAGGCGCAGAACCCCTACCACGACCCGACCCCCGTGTCGAGCCAGCAGCAACAGTAGGGGGAGTAGGGGCGTTGTGAGCCCTAGAGATGGTACTAGCGCCAGCAGACTTGGCACCCCGACGACTAGTCTTCTCGGGGATAGGCACCGCTGCCTGAGGTGCATTGGCACTCCGCTTCATAGCAGCAAGCCTCTTCTTCATCTTATCCATCACTATGCGCTCTGCAACGTAAAAATATACAAAGATTAGAAGACAACGAAAAAACTAAGGAAATAGCAAGTGAAAGACGGTAAACATGCATCATAATATACCAAAAATGGAAGGATCAACGACAGCATGATGAGTAAAACCACTGGCCCCAAAGACTAGGGTGGTGGTCAACTCAATGACATCAAACTGATGCTCCTTAAGTGCGTCAATCACTGTCTGAGTGTAGACAGCAGCAAGACATGGGGGCGACGGGCGTGCGTCAGTCCAAAGCCTCTTGAATTGGAATTCTTATGGCTTGGACTATTTCACGAAGAACCATTTCTTCTTCTAGTGCGCCCCAAAACTCGACTGCAGCTCAGACAGGAAGCACTGCTTCTTCCTTGAACTCAGATAACAGAACCCAGCGTCGACGCCCTTATGGCGGAATTTGACCAGAAATAGTTGCCAGAAACTGTTAACTGAACATGGTAGGCTGAATGCGCGGGAAAGCATAACATACGCATACATCTGAGTATACGCGTTGGGCGTGAAGTGGGAAGGGCAGGAACTTAAGGAGGTCATAATCTCGGATACGATTGGGTCAATGGGAAACCTAAGACCGCACTGGAGGTAACCGTTGAAAACGATGAGACACCCCTCAGGCGGGTTGTTCATCCTATCGTCCGGCGCCGGAACTATGACCTGGTAGGTGTCAGAGATATTTTAGGTTTCGCGGTAATAATTTATGTCATGTGGTAAAGCAGAAGGGAATTGATCAAAGTTAAGAATGTTGTGGATAGGGCTTGGTGCAGGAGAGCTTAAGTTAATGCCCTCGGCAGCTAACTCCTCGATAGTTTCATCCACTATGGTGGGATTAATGGAAGAAGCTTCAGTAGTCGGGTTAGGGTTGGAAGCATGAGCAGGTGGGGCTACATACGTTACAATGCTAAGTTGAGCAGAACTGACCTCATGCTCATCCTCACCTAAAATATCTACTTCCCTATCCGAGCCCCTATCGTCACTAGAGGAAGTGTTATCAGACGAATCGTCGCTACTATTGCTAGTGGACTCGTCGTCTTTAGACCTATTCGACCTAGTACTCTCTTGACTATTGTCGTTGGTCGACTCGCTATCAGAAATATGAGCCATAAATAGGTTCAAGGTAAAGGATTACCGGCACGAGGGTCAAGGTCGATGAAGACTTCTTCGCTCGGATCACGCTGCTCGATGACCTTTGAGCGGGAACAAACAGCTTCGGTGCACCAGGAACTCTGATTCTTTCTGGCTATAATTGCCGAGGCCGGTACAGAGATGTCGGGCGCCTTGTGTTTGAGTTGCGAGGATTGTTGTGATGGTTCTGGTATGACCGGGAGCAAAAAGGACGAGACTGGTCGCGCGAATTGTAATACAGACGAGAACGAGACTATGATGGTGGGATATAAGGACGCCTCGGAGATCGGTTACGCCGCAGACGAACCGTTGTAGCAAAATATGCAAAAAATTGACTCGTTAAGCACATAACAGAACTTTTCTAAACTTGAAAAATTCTACAAGTGTGACAACTTGAAATAATAGGGGTCTTTCGACCTATTATTTTGAGTTATTGAAGTCATTTCAACTTACCGAGGGTAAACAAGTCAAAATGCAGGTTTTCGAGCTATCTGGGAAATTTTCGATCTATTTGGGAATTTTTCGAGTTACTTCTTTGGAAAGGTATTTCGAGCTATTCTTTTTCGAGTTACTAAAAATAGCAAATTAGACCTATTTTCGAGTTTTCTTATTTTTGTCCAAAAAGTTTGTTTTTTACACCGACGCCGATTTCGTTGCATGATTCTCGGTTACTTGACTTATTTTATAGTTTGTATGACCAATGTTTCTACACATTACTCTTTCAATCTGGGGACTCCATGATGTACCATACTTCGGTACCGACACGTCATAATATCCGATACAATACCACGAGCGTATTTCAGGAAATATTATGCCACGTCAACACCATTATTTTTTAATGTAAAATTACAATTCAAGGCAAAACTCGGAAACAGGCCCATGTAGGCCCAAATCAAGCCCATGCAGGCCCAATTTGGGCCCAAACAGGCCAAATTTGAGCTATTTCAAGCCCAATTCGAGCTATATGTGGCCGAATTCGATCTATCTTGAGGCCCAGTTCGACCTATTTGGAAGCCCAATTCGAGCTATTTCAAAATAGCTCTAATTCGACCTATTTTGAATCATAGTTCTACTTGGAGTGCACTTGGAGCTGAATAAAGACTCTTAATACTGTATAAAGGGGTCCCATGCCTCATTTTCATGTACGTTTTTATATTTTCAAGCATTCATTTCGAGCAATATTAGTCAAATTCGAGCTATTAGAGCAATCATTTAGAGCTGTTTGAAATAGCTCTCGTTCGACCTATATTGAGTGCATTTCGAGTTATTTGAGGGTCATTTCGATCTATTCGAAGACCTTCATTTCGACCTATTGTGCCACTTCGAGGTGTTTGTTTTCGACCTATTCAGCATATTTCGATCTATCTTTTTGAGCTATTGTCTCTCACGACAAGATCTCATATTCCGACCCATCTGACTTGAGCATCAGAGTGCCTTCGCCGGGAAGGCACGGGCTTAGTTTACGTGTGGTGTTGAGTGCAGGTTCCGAACTCAAAAGCTGCTTAAGGATCCAGCAGGGACTAATGCAGTCTGACATGGAGTGTTGGAGAGTGGATACGTATCCAGACGAAAATACCCACATTAGATTATTTTATTATTTGCATGCGCTACATTTATAAAGTAGTTTTTTAAAATTGTGCTTGATCTGATAGTTAAGTACTCTGAATTACTTATTGAGTTTGCAACTCACCCTTTGCAATGTGTTATTTTCAGACTTTAGTTTTAACTGCGTGGAGCTAAGGGATCCGATTTAGGGGTTCAAGATTCAAGTATAGAGTCATGCATTGTGAGACTTGCATACTTTAGCATTGTTGTTCTTCATCTTTCAACCATTGTTCACATGGTATTGTTACTTGATTGTAAAATTTCATTGATATATTAGATGCTCTGTACCAAGATTTGTTAAATGAATATCTTGTTAAAGTTTTAAGGTATTGATCTTTTATTTTCGGATTTTAGTAATGGCGCTTTGGCAAGCTTTTAAATAAAAAAGTGTTTTTATTTCGAGGGTTTCGTGTCGCCTTTGGTTCTCGTTCCTGGCGACATGACCATCACGCCATGACCATCAAACCATGTTTTTTTAATGTTTTAAAATCTTGGGCGTGACAAGTGGTATCAGAGCTTAGGTTTCAATTTGGTTGCACGTATGAATTTCGTTCTAGCATTGTCTCATGTTGGGGGAGAGGTGTTACTAGTCGAGTGATAGATATCAGAAATTCACCTAGTCTTTCGTTTTCTAAGTGTTTTGCAAGTTGGGATAATTGTATTAAATTTCATCTACACTTGTTATGCTTTGTTATTACTAATGAAGTCTTGTTAGTGAATTATTTTATATGTTTGACAATATGATTTGATTTACTACTGTTAACCATACTATGATTTGTGAAATTATTGTTTCCATAGATATACACCATGATGTATTAATTCTGTTATAGTCAACTTTCGAGGACGAAACTTATTTTAAGGGGGAAGAATGTAATGACGCGAAATTTGATTATTATTCTTGGAGTGTTTACTTGATAGGTTGATTTCATTTAGGTCATTTTTAGTTTGAGTTTTCTTTTATAAAGATCAAACAACTATCTATCTTTCTCGCATTTGGATTAAGTCAGAGTAGTGATTCTAACATTTCATTAAAATTTACAAATTTTATTTTACTATATTTATTATGTTTAACTAATTGTCTCTAACTTAATAAAAATTCTATATTTTTATTTTGCATAACTGGACTAGATATCAATGTATTACATGAACTCATTGAACCATACGAGCCCATTATACTATGGCCCAAGAAATGTTAATTAGATAGTGTTTATATTAAAAGTAGGGCATCCCATTTATTTAATATTTAGGAAACACATGTATCTGCAGCCGCTGAAGGCCAACCGATTCTGTCAGGTAAAGTTTAAAGTCGTCTATCGGTTATTATTGAATATCAAGCATGTTTAACTGAATTTGTATACTAGCAATGAGAAGAATGCTTCGTAGTAAATCATGTTCTTGCATTTAAAAAGGTCAATCAGAAAAGGAAATCAAATTACACGTATTCCTATGATAGTGCCTTTGATATATATATATTTTATCATCTCATGGTCAGCATCAACTAGAAATAAATAAATTGCCTATTTGAACTCAGAACTTGATAACGTTGCATGATAATTGTATGTGCAGTAGGTTTTGCATGGAGTTAAAGTATGTGCGTTAATTTGGTGTGTATCGGTATGAAGCATACGTATTTATCGATTTAATATGTGTGATTCTTTTACCTGTGTACGTGTTCGTGTATTCTTCCTTTGTTCATCATTTATTTTGTATTTGGCAGCATGCATTTATATGCAGGAAAAATTAGTTGGGATATCCTAATGTATTTTAAAAGTCATTCAGAGTCTTAGTTGGATGTGTATTT
Source organism: Misopates orontium (assembly GCA_946800315.1). Classification (NCBI taxonomy): domain Eukaryota; kingdom Viridiplantae; phylum Streptophyta; class Magnoliopsida; order Lamiales; family Plantaginaceae; genus Misopates; species Misopates orontium. The sequence goes on from OX326951.1 coordinate 24,221,844, forward strand.
GTTTCAGTTATATTAGAAGTAACATAAGAAATATTTTGTCTAATGATATTCATACATATACATGTTTTTAGATTGCATAGAGACGTGTAGGGTTTCCCCTTGGTCTGTTGATTTCTCGTGCATTTGGGGTTCGAGGTAAGTAGTTCTTTGCACTTTTCTATTATTTTTATAACGTAAATTATTGTATTTATTCTATTTTGAAGATTGTCATATTTTTGAATACTTTTCAAAGTAGTGAGCAAACGTTGAAAATATGTGGGCCGTCAACGGGCAACCGTTGAAATCATGTGGGCCGCCAACAGGATACTGTTGAAAAACTTTTGGGATGTCAACGGGCAATATCGTTGAATCATGTGGGCCGCCAACGAGCTACTGTTGGAAACATTTGGGCTGTCAACGGGCAATATCGTTGAATCATGTGGGCCACCAACGGGCTACTGTTGGAAAACCACTGGGCCTACCAGCGGGCTAACATTTGATTAAGAATATAAAATATTGACAATAATGCGACTCCTGAAAGTGAAATTTCATAAAAGTAAAAGAAATCGAATTCCTCTTGTGTGTATTTTGTTATTGATTATTTTATTATTTGCATACGCTATATATAAAGTTCTCCCAGGTTTTGACAATTCCCAGGTGTCTCCATCTTGTCTCACTGAATTCCACCATTGGCGTGCCGCTCCATCAAATAGAAAGGTTGCAAGTTTATCTTTTGATCATCTGTGTAATCCAGTACGCTATAAATGTTCTGGATACCTTCTAGACACAACTCAGCTTTCTGGTCGTCCGGCTCACCCACGAAGCGTTTAGGTTGAAATTTTAAAAATCTCTCCAAAACTTGGTCTGCAGTTGGGGTCTCCCTACCCCTACCCTGGTTCTGCATAATTTCAGTAAATTGTTGCATAGCCTCTACAAATTGGTTCATAGGCTCATTCCCCATTGTATGTGATCCATAAGGTGTTGAGGTTGGTGGTACTTGTTGTTCTCCAGTTCTGCCGCTAGTACGCTGACGATAAGAGGCCAGTGGTGCATCATCAGATTGAGTCCTCAGGGTGTTAGATCGTCTTCCAGCCCGTCCACGTCCGCTCGCCATAATAAAATTTAGTAAAAGTCTGAAACAAGAATCGCAGAGTTATATATTAACCGGTGTACACTGTAAAGTACAAAGTTTATAAACATGTATTCAATAGGGTTGTTTACAATTATGCTACTTATATATAATAAATGTTAGTTCATAACATTACTCAAAAACAATAAATAAAATAAATAAATTCAAGCATACTGCAGTTAGAATGAACGCAAGAGAATATTGGAAAGAAAAGATCTACACACTAAGGGAATTAAATCTATTCTATGTCAAATTATAATTAACAGTATCTCAACTAATAGAGTAATGCTCAACACCTTGGTCCGCAATAGATTATACAAAGGTCGGTAATAGAGTAATGCTCAACACCTTGGTCCGCAATAGATTATACAAAGGTCGGCCGCCTGACGATAATCTATCAACCCATACTATTAAACACAAACTTATATCTGACGCGGAATCTTAATTGATGGGTAACTAGGTTTAACTAAGTCCAAGGATCCTATGTTGGCGAGCCTAGGTGTTAACCCAGGTTCTGATACCAACTGTCACGCCCCAAAATAAATCAAACTTAAATTCAAATACCGGAACGTGAAAACTAAGGCAACAAAGAAATAAAGCGAACTCGCGCGCAGGCGTTGGAGAAAACTACTGGTAATCCTGAATCTAAGTTCAACATTCATGGACAATACCAACCCAATATTAGACTATTAAACATAAATGCTAAATAAAAGGCCATAACACCGAAAGTATTAGGAATCTCTAAACATGTATGTCTGAAAAGCAACAACTAAATAAAAGAAATTTATTCTTCTGCAGACGGCTCCCGTGATGGCTCAAACAAGTCACTTTCTAAATTTGAAAGGAGTGAAGAATTTAAAAAGAATGAGATAAAAATCTCAGTGGTGCTCAAAATACAATAATACATTCTAGCAATTAAAAACAGTTATAAGAAGATCCACATCCGCAGAGATATAACAGAACTTTAAAATTAACCCATGTAATTTTGCAGTTAATAAGAACATGATACTGATGCATTTAAAAGGAAAACATTTGCCCAACCCGACAACTGTATATCACCGCCACGATCAATTCTTATCTCCCCATTCAAGGAGCTACCTTGAAAACTAATTGTATGCCATGGTACATACATAACGAATGACCCCACACAAACACAACAATCCTCCCACTATGTGTGAGGGAGAGGGGCGATGGGACAAGAGGACCAACCGATAGCCCTTTGTTGTCCAGCGGTACCCCCTTGCACGCCAACGTCAAGGATCCAACTAACGAATCAAAGTGACTTATATAATATCAAATGATCATCACAAATGGAATATCCTTCTAATAAAACATTTCATGGATGCAATACTTTTATTTTAAAACTACTAATAGATACACGTACTCCTTCTAGTTTTGAAAATTATAGAGTTAGAGTGAAGCACTCACCTGATGACCGATACCCTTTGTGATGTTTTCTACTCTTAATTTCATGCGGCAACACCCAAATAAGAAAAGAATCAATAGCACAAAGAAATCCACTAACCATATAATACAAGGAATAAGCAAGGTCCCACACATCAAAACATGGACAGAATATTCAATTTGGAATCTAGTATAATAAGGCAGAAAGGTGGATCTTTGAAATTGAACACATATCCCACCATTTTTATATAGTTACGGTCAACAAGCATGTAAGTAAATAACAAATCAGATCATGAATATAATAAGCCAAACTGAGCCACAATCCATGAGACTAAACTCTAAATATTAACAATACAAAAACCACATAACAACCTACAATTAGAATAAAGGGGCAAGGTTTTAGTTGATTACCTGGAGATTTAGGAATAAGGAATCAGAGCGAGAAAACGAACAGCAGAAAGAAAAAAAAAAAACAAGGAAAGAAATAAGAGAGAAGGCTTGAATGTAGAAGAGTAACGCTTAATGTATATAATTGAGCCTAAATGATTGTTGAGATTCTAAACTGATTTGTACTGATGCCGAATTTAATTACAGGCTTAACAGAATAAGTTTACCTTAGTTAGTGCATAACAAGGATTTTTAAGTTTATCTATGCGGTTGAAAAGAAGGTTAATTATTTGAAATATATTGTTATAAGTCCCAACTTAAAATGCCACATTCCGAGAATGGTAAAAAAAATAATAAAAACAATAACTAAATTAAACAATGTCAAATAATAATAACTATTATGATAATGATAATAATAATAATGGCAAAAAGAAAAATTAGGAGATTACATTCCAACCCCCTTAAAAGAATTTGGTCCCCAAATTCTAACCTTGATTAAAGAATATTTCAGGATGATGGTTGCGCATCTCATCTTCACGCTCCCAAGTTGCCTATTCAAGGTTGTGGTTTCTCCATAACACCTTTACTAAGGGGATTTGCTTTGTACGGAGCTGTTTCATCTTTCGGTCCAAGATTTGAACGGGACGTTCCACATAAGATAGATCCCCTTGAAGAGGTAGTTCTTTACATTGAATAACGTGTGATGGGTGTGGGTGGTACTTTTTCAGTTGAGACACGTGAAAGACATTATGGAGTCTTCCAATGTTTTGCGGTAGGTGTAGTTTGTAAGCCACCGCCCCGATCCTTTCCAATATTTCAAATGGTCCTACAAATCGAGGACTCGATTTTCCTCCTTTCCCGATCCTTGCAAACCCCTTTCTTGGGTTCACTTTTAGAAACACTTTATCCCCAACTTGAAATTCCAAATCCTTCCTCATGTTATCTGCATAACTCTTTTGTCTGCTTTGAGCAGCTCGCATTCTTTGCTTAATCAGATGAATCTTGTCTATGGTATCTTGAATGAATTCTGGCTTAATCGCTCCACCACTTCCTTGAAACGCTATCGTTTGGTGCTCATCCAAGTCCCAATGCAAAGGTGATCGACATTTCCTGCCATACAAAGCTTCATATGGTGCCATCTGAATAGTAGCTTGATAGCTATTATTATAAGCAAATTCAATCAGTGGAAGATGTTTAATCCACTAATCTCCATGATCTAGTACACAAGCTCTAAGCATGTACTCCAACAGTTGTGTCGTTCTCTCTGATTGTCCATCTGTCTGTGGATGAGCTGCCGTACTAAAATTGAGCTTTGTCACCAAGCTCTCTTGTATCTGCCTCCATAATCTAGAGACAAACTTAGGATCTCGATCAGACACTATATTGATGGAAATTCCATGCAACCGCACAATCTGATCTAGATAAACTTGAGCTAATGTCTCCACCGTGTAAGTTGTCTTGACTTGCAGAAAATTAGCTGACTTAGTTAAACAGTCAACAATTATCCAAATACTGTCATAGCCTCCCCTAGCCTTTGGTATCCCAGTGACAAAATCCATAGTTATCATTTCCCACTTCCATCTAGGTATCTCAAGTGGTTGAAGTAGACCAGATGGACGTTGATATTCTGCTTTAACTTGTTGACACGTAAGACACCTTCTTACAAAGTCAGCAACGTCTCTCTTCATATTATTCCACCAATAGTGTCTCTTCAAATCCTAGTACATCTTATTACCGCCTGGGTGAACTGCATACTTGGATTTGTGAGCTTCTTCTAAAATATCTCGTCTAATCTCTACAATATCTGGTACACACACTCGACCTTTGTACTTTAAGGTCCCATCTCGATCAATTGAGTACTTGTCATTAGAAGAGTTTGACAAGTTTATTTTGGCCTCTTTGAGGGTATCATCACTTCCCTGAGCTTCTTTAATTCTCTGAAATATTTCTGGTCAGAGTGTAATATTGGCAAAAAAAATCGTCAAAGAAGTACGTGCAGAATCCTCAAAATCGTCGTGTTCATTGCCAAGAGTGCTACTGAAATCTTGAGTTATGAGGTTTGATAGATATACTTTACAACTCAACGCATCTGCTATGACGTTGGCCTTTCCAGGGTGATACTGAATAGAGCAGACGTAGTCTTCCAAGAATTCCATCCACCGACGTTGTCTCATATTGAGCTCCTTCTGAGAGAATAGATACTTCAAACTTTTGTGATCTGTGAAAACCACAAACTTGACACCGTGCAGGTAATGTCTCCACTTAGCCAAAGCAAATACAATTGCCGCCAGTTCCAAGTCATGTGTAGGATAATTCTGCTCATGGGCCTTTAATTTTCTCGAAGCATAAGCTATCACTTTTTCTCTCTGCATCAAGACACACCTTAAGCCTTCCTTCGAGGCATCCGTAAAGACAATAAAATTCTCTGATCGCTGTGGAAGTGCCAATACAGGTGCTGAAGTCAACCTCCTCTTCAACTCTTGGAAACTAGTCTCACACTTTTCTGTCCAAGTAAACCTTGTACTCTTCTGGGTTAGAGCACATAGTGGCACTGCTATTTTTGAGAAATCCTCTTTGATAGTATCCAGCTAGGCCCAAGAAACTTCTAACTTCTGTCACTGACTCTAGCCTCTTCCAGCTTAGCACAGCTTCAATTTTTTAGGGATCAACTGTTACTCCTTCTCCAGATATTATATGTCCCAGAAATGCCACTTTATCCAACCAAAACTCACACTTACTAAACTTAGCATAAAGTTTATTTTCTCTGAGTATCTACAATACAATCTGCAAGTGTTCCTTGAGCTCCTCTTGTGATTTTGAATATACCAGGATGTCATCGATAAAAACAACCACGAATTGATCCAGGTAAGCTTGGAAAACCCGATGCATAAGATCCATAAATGCAGCTGGTGCATTTGTTAGTCCAAAGGGCATCACTACAAATTCAAAATGCCCATAATGGGAGTTGAATGCCGTTTTGGGAACATCCTCTTATCTAACCTTCAACTGATAGTACACTTGTCGAAGGTTCAACTTAGAGTACACTTGAGACCTTTGTAATTGGTCAAAAAGTTCCACTATTCAGGGCAGAGGGTATTTATTTTTTATAGTGACACTGTTTAGCCCCCGATAATCAATACACATTCTGAGGCTCCCATCTTTTTTCTTTACAAAGAGTACTGGTGCTCCCCAAGGCGATGTACTCGGTCTAACGTATCCCTGATCAAGCAATTCTTGTAGCTGAGTCTTGAGCTCTTTCAATTCTGCTGGAGCCATTCGATATGACGCTTTTGATACTCGATTAGTTCCTAGCAATACCTCAATGGCAAATTCCACATCACGGTCTGGAGGCAAAGAAGTCAACTCTTCAGGAAATACGTCATGAAAATTAGCCACCACTGGAACTTCTTCGATCCTAACTTTTTCCTTTGGTCTGTTCATCAAGAATGCTAGATATCCCATTGCACCATTCATTAAAGCTTTTCTTGCTTTGATTGATGAAATGAAAGTGATTTCCTTGGTTCTACGATCTCCGTGAAATTCTCTTATAGGCACTCCGGGTTCACCAAGAGTAACAACTTTAGCACGACAATCTACACGAGCATGATGTTTCTCTAGCCAATCTATTCCCATGATGACATCGTAACCCACTATAGGCAGCAGAATTAAATCGGCAGGAAAATTTGTACCATGTACACAAATATTGCAATCCTTAAATTATTGATTAGACAACATACTAGCACCAATAGGGGCACAAACTTCCAGATTTTAAGGTAATATCTCCAAAGATAAGTTCAATGAGCCAGCAAATTTTGTTGAAATAAAAGAATGAGTAGCTTCGGGATCAAATAAAGCTTTTCCATCAGTTTGTGAAATAAAAATTGTACCTTCCACAACTTGAGTAGGGTCAGGCATTTCTCCACCTTCCATGGCATAAACTCTAGCTTGCACTGTAGGTTTTTTGTTATGATTGCCATGGTTGTTAGCCTTTTTTCTGATTGCTACCACCAGGAGTCTGATTTCCTTGTTGCGGTTTTCTTCTTGGGCATTCACGAATGAAATGTTTATCACTGCCGCAAGCTACACACAATCATTTCTTTTTCCAACATTTTGTTTCCTTATGAGTCGTTCCTCCATAGAACCCACACCTATTACCTTGCTACTGACTCATATTTCTCGGAACTGCCAACTGATTAACTGTACTCTTCGAGTTAGGCTTATATTGTTGCAGAGGTTTTGCCACTTGAGTTTGGTTGTTGCTGCCCTGCCAATTATCTGAAGTGGTGCGTGCATTCTTATCTGGCCTATATGCAACTTCTAACTCCGCCATTCCCATTTCTATTTTTAACGCTTTCTCCGCCACTATGCTATAGCTTGGGATGTCCATTGGTAGAAGACCTCTCTGAATAGCAGGACGAAGCCCTCTTAAGAATTCCTTACACACCTCGCCACGTCAGTTTGCATGTGGGGCACATATTTGATAAGCCTAGTAAATTCTGCATCATATTGAGCAACACAGAGATTTTCTTGTTGCAACGCATTGAACTCGTCTTCCCGTTGCTCCCTGACTGTTCTCGGAATATATTTATCATTGAACTCATTGGAGAAGTTCCCCCAAGTTTTGACAATTCCCTGCTGTCTCCATCTTGTCTCCACTGAATTCCACCAAAGGCGTGCCACTCTATCAAATAGAAAGGTTGCAAGTTTCATCTTTTAATAGGGTTGTTTACCATTATGCTACTTATATATAATAAATGTTAGTTCATAACATTACTCAAAAACAATAAATAAAATAAATAAATTCAAGCATACTGCAGTTAGAATGAACGTAAGAGAATATTGGAAAGAAAAGATCTACACACTAAGGAAATTAAATCTATTATATGTCAAATTATAATTAACAGTATCTCTACTAATAGACTAATGCTCAACACCTTGGTCCGCAATAGATTATACAAAGGTCGGCCGCCCGATGATAATCTATCAACCCATAGTATTAAACACAAATTTATATCTTACGCGGAAGCTTAATTGATGGGAACTAGGTTTAACTAAGTCCAAGGATCCTATGTTGGCGAGCCTAGGTGTTAACCCAGGCTCTGATACCAACTGTCACGCCCCCAAAATAAATCAAACTTAAATTTAAATACTGGAACGTGAAAACTAAGGCAACAAAGAAATAAAGCTAACTCGCACGCAGGCGTTGGAGAAAACTAAAGGTAATCCTGAATCTAAGTTCAACATTCATGGACAATACCAACCCAATATTGGATTATTAAACATAAATGCTAAATAAAAGGCAATAACACCGAAAGTACTAGAAATCTCTAAACATGTATGTCTGAAAAGCAACAACTAAATAAAAGAAATTTATTCTTCTACAGACGGCTCCCCTGTTGGCTCAAACAAGTCACTTTCTAAATCTGAAAGGAAGGAAGAAATTAAAAAGAATGAGATTAAAATCTCAGTGATGCTCAAAATACTATAATACATTCTAGCAATTGAAAACAGTTATAAGAAGATCCACATCACAGAGATATAACAGAACTTTAAAGTAAACCCATGTAATTTTGCAGTTAATAAGAACATGATACTGATGCATTTAAAAGGAAAACATTTGCCCAAGCCAACAACCGTATATCACCGCCGCGATCAATTCTTATCTCCCCGTTCAAGGAGCTACCTTGAAAACTAACTGTATGCCATGGTACATACATAACGATGACCCCACAAAAACACAACAATCCTCCCGCTATGTCAGAGGGAGAGGGGCTATGGGACAAGAGGACCAACCGATAGCCCTTTGCTGTCCAGCGGTACCCTCTTGCACGCGAACGCCAAGGATCCAACTAACGAATCAAAGTGACTTAGATAATATCAAATGATCATCACAAATGGAATATCGTTCTAATAAAACATTTCATGGATGCAATACTTTTATTTTAAAACTACTAGTAGATACACGTAGTCCTTCCAGTTTTGAAAATAATAGAGTTAGAGTTGAAGCACTCACCTGATGACCGATTGTAGAGGGAACAAAGTACAAAGAAGACTAGCTCGAATCACCTATTAATTAAGTAAAATCTCAATAAGCATGCTAACTCCAGTCCAACTAGAACAAAACTCTACTAATAAATATTAATCTTAAGCTATACTTATATATTAATCTTAAGCTATACTTCTAGTTTTGAAAATTATAGAGTTAGAGTGAAGCACTCACCTGATGACCGATACCCTTTGTGATGTTTTCTACTCTTAATTTCATGCGGCAACACCCAAATAAGAAAAGAATCAATAGCACAAAGAAATCCACTAACCATATAATACAAGGAATAAGCAAGGTCCCACACATCAAAACATGGACAGAATATTCAATTTGGAATCTAGTATAATAAGGCAGAAAGGTGGATCTTTGAAATGGAAGACATATCCCACCATTTTTATATCGTTCCGGTCAACAAGCATGTAAGTAAATAACAAATCAGATCATGAATATAATAAGCCAAACTGAGCCACAATCCATGAGACTAAACTCTAAATATTAACAATACAAAAACCACATAACAACCTACAATTAGAATAAAGGGGCAAGGATTTAGTTGATTACCTGGAGCTTTAGGAATAAGGAATCAGAGAAAGAAAAAAAAAAACCAAGGAAAGAAATAAGAGAGAAGGCTTGAATGTAGAAGAGTAGCGCTTAATGTATATAATTGAGCCTAAATGATTGTTGAGATTCTAAACTGATTTGTACTGATGCAGAATTTAATTACAGGCTTAAATAAATTTACCTTAGTTAGTGCATAACAAGGATTTTTAAGTTTATCTCTGCGGGTGAAAAGAAGGTTAATTATTTGAAATATATTGTTATAAGTCCCAACTTAAAATGCCACATTCCCAGAATGGTAAAAGAAATAATAAAAATGATAACGAAATTAAACAATGTCAAATAATAATAACTATTATGATAATGATAATAATAATAATGGCAAAAAGAAAAATTAGGATATTACATTTTCTGTCGCCTTTGGTTCTCTTTTCTGGCGACACAACCATCACGCCATGTTTTCTTTATGCTTTAAAATCTTGGGCGTGACATATTTATATTAAACAACAAGCTCCTAAGGAGTTAATCAAAACAAAAATGTTATAATACTTACAGATTGGTATAACAGACAAAGACCGGCACAAATCAACACAAAACCTTTATGGAGACTATAAACTAAAAGCGAATGATGAAGCAACAAACATTTTCATGAATAGGAGCACTAAAATTAATTATGAAAACCACAAATAACATATAAAAAGGAAAGATTAAACACTCAAAATGATTCACAAAACCCACACACGTAGACTACCGGGATAATAGAAAAATAAATGAAATAAGGGAATGTTCGTACCTTTTGAATTAGGGCCGGAAGAGAGATAGGACGACAAAAGATAGAATAGATGCAAGGTTTATTGAAATTTATATAAATAAAAAATATCCTTGTAGGATTTTTAAGGGTCGAGGACTGAAGACAATTAAAAACAATAGTTGGGACTACGTCGTGCCTTAGTAAATATTTACAGTGGTGTATTTGTATTAAGTGGATGGAAACCCAATAAAAGTTATGACATAATTTTCTACAGTGGCCATTCAAAGACCTGCATTAACTGCATTAAGTAATTTCCCATATTACTTTAGTGTTGACTTTAATTGGTTTAAATTTTGCTTAGTTGTATATAACTTTTGTGGGATGTCAAACGATGTAGGTGAAGTGCGGTTGGGTAATCGTCAGTGCAACATTTTGATATCTTTTATATTTCAATTTTACTAGACTATTTGATAACTGTTACGCACTCATATCCCTTAATTTTTTAATTATTTTTTATTTTGCTTCTTCTGAACTATTCAGAAACAATCGTGCCATTTTGGTGTAATGATATTCGTTTTATTTTAAACAAAAAAGATGTATTTCAGAATTAATAGGAAATGACATATTTCTATAATTAATACCGTGAAGGCAAATCTCCTCTAGGCCAAATTAACATTCTTAACTAACCAATAGCCACTTTGAGAGGCCAAGAACCCCTGTCTATATGTGTTGAGGTTATACTTTATATGCTCTCTTGTTTTTAAACGTGAGATATATGGTTTTCTGTTTTTGAATGTTGCATATGAGGAAGATGGTTAATATTAGGACCTGGCAATTATTATTTCTAAAGGGTAATAACTGCACAAGTGCTATTATAAAGTGTCTTACGTTGATGCCTCTTATATTTCAAAAAAGAATCCCCAGTAAATTTAATTTGTTTGTGCCGACAAACACTCATGTTTTAATAATTTTTCATCTTGCTGAAAGTGAGTCTATTTTTCTTCTCATTCATTGGTTTTCCTTTTTGTGAAACTCTGAGGACTCAACAATTGTATTGCATCTATTAACAAATGAGTCAATTAATATGGTTTACCAGAAAACCAATTTCCAGTAAACCATATCTTTTCGCAATAAACGTGACATATATGGTTTTCTGTATTTACTTGCTACTTTTTTGTTTTTCTATAGTTAAATTGGAAATTGGAATATAGTTGATAAATATAAACTACAAAGAGGAAGAAAAATAGAACATGGCTATAAAAATTAAGACAAAATAGCAAAGTCGAATGGAGCTTGTTGTTTCATATCTTAACCGTTTGTGCCGGGTCTCCATGATTTACTTACAAAATTGTATTGTTACATTTTTCAAATAGCGCCTTTCTAGTATCTCGACTAATGGTTTTGTCAATTATTAACGAGTGTATTTCGTACAAATAGTTTCACAAATTTAGTTGAATGGAGCTTTCGGAAAGTATTTTGTGCATATTGGTATTTGATCATATCATCATATATAGGTTTTGCAACAAAGAGAAGACGAAAAAAAAAAAAAAAAAGATAAGAACTAAACTTGACTTATTAATGAATAAACTACATGGCCATATGAATACTTGCAGTGTATCCATGCATTTTACATAAAATTAAGTGTAAAATACAAATAAATCTCTTTACCCTTGGTATCTATTAAGTTGTGAAGTGGACATGTACGCATCATTAGACGTTCTTTTATTTTGTGTCAAAAGAAAATGTCATCTTAGAATCGTGATTAGGTACACATTGTAGTACAATATATTTGTAATTAGACTACTATTCAGTTATGTACACATACTATTTTATATGATTCAAATATATTGTGCTTCAAAAAAGTTCTTATTTAAGCTAACTAACTATGTATATATATATATATATATATATATATATATATATATATATATATATATATTCATCCAAGTGTGCATTATAAGTAAATGCTATATTATCTGATGCCCTGCACTGTAGTAAAAATTTATTGCGAAGAAATTTACAAAATGATAGATATAATGTGGACGTTTCGTTCATGGACGTGTAGATTATCCCAACACATTTCCTTAGATGTATTAAAGGACAACTACCAGAGCGAGTGTCTCCTAGAGATAAACACAACAGCTTTTGGCAAGTCAAAGTGGGAAACGTAGACAATGACATGTATTTTGAAGAAGGTTGGACAACTATCATTGATGGTGTGGAGGTTGCTGGCGCAAATGGTAGGCGTGGAGGTATTGTTGGTGAAAGGTCTAGTCCAAAGAATAGAATTAAGGACATATACGGTGCCGAGCTGTTTCGATCCGGATTTGCTGTTAAACCAAATAATCCTTATTTATAACAAAAATTGCAAGTCGGAAGTATGAATTGGTGAGTGTATACCATATTATCTCTCCGTCGTGATGTGTGTTCGTCTTTCAAATTCCGATAAATCTTAAGTATTGTCTTGCACATATTTATATGCATCATTACTCGCATTTTAATTGCTTATTCTAGAATATCATTCTGACATAGTTACATTGTTATGTCAAGCATATCCCTATGGATATTATCAACCACTGGAGCATAAACTATGGAAGAGTAACATATATCATTGATCCAGATGGGATGGAGTGGAGGTTCAAGTACAAAAAATGGAAAGATGGTCGAGTAGTGTACAGTGGATGTTCAAAAAGGTTTTGTAAAAGTTACCATGTCGATAAAGATGACACATGTATCTGCGAGTTCATTGAAGACAGTTGAGGCCCTTATATTAAAGTTTGTATTGTCCGTGCCAACCAAGGACATAGTTAGTCTTTGAACAAATTTATAGAATGTTTGTTTTTGCAGAATACAATGTAAGGCTCTTTGTTAGACGAAACACTATTTGGGCCATGTTTGGATTTGCTGATTGGATGAGGATTCAATATAATTTGGTGATATCTTTATTTTTGTTTTTAAATTTTTCTTTTATTTATGTCCTGGAAAAGAATCAGTTCAAATCTTCGTCTTGTGGCCTTTTAATATTTAAGAAAATATTTTTACCAATTAGTATTTTTTTTTGTCTGTATTGTGTGGTGGTTTCGCTTATTTAGTTGCCAAAGGAGTGTGTTTCAAAATTATCAGATCAGTACCAAATTAAATGGATTAATATAATTTATTGCTATATGATCAAAAGAGGTTGCAGAGCTGAACTGGTGAAGTATCCACCATTAGTTCAAAACTCATTACGCATGGCGAGCAAAGCATGGATGTTATATTAAAGTAGAGAAATATTCAAAATCTTGATTTTCTCACATGGCTGTGGCAAACATTGTCAAATAAAATTGAATGGGGTGACATTAAATTAGATTCTATAGACATCAATATTTTAGTCAGAGTTATTACAATTATACTTAAAATATTTTTTGCTAACATAATCAACATGGATCTTAACACTTTGTTTCCTATACATAATTCATTTTTTCACCAAATTGCACGATATATTTTCTAATGGTCCTAATAGCAAAAACCTTCATTTTCTCATGTCTAATACCCCACCCCCCCCCCCACCCCCCTAAAAATAAACAAATTAAGTGAGCTAAATAACATTAATAAGATTTCATAATCCTAATCCCTTCTATATTTGCAATGTCCTAATTTTAGATTTTGTATATACCTAAGGCGTTAAAGATATATATATATATATATATAATTATAAAAGGTTCTCTCAAAATTCTTTTCCATGCATTGGTTTCCTCCATGCACGTTTATCTGATGCACAACATTTATGGCTCATAAGTATTATAACACATTTATGGACACCGTTTGTATTAGAAAACTTCGAACAAACACCAAAAAAATAGTTTGCTCGTTGGAGAGGACAAAACCTCCTCATTCCTCAAAGTATGTAGATTTTGTCTCTAAAAGTTCTAAAAGTCTCACCAGAAGAAGGCTTTTACGAACTAAGTCACTAATATCCAACTCCAAATAGACATGGAATTTTGTGAGTGCGAGTTCGGAATTTTAAGTTGGAATTGTGCTTCTCAAATGATTTAAAGTAGACTTATATATTTATTCAATAAAAACATATTAACAAGAATAGAATATCAATTGCTATCAATTGCCAAATTAGTGACAACTCATCACTTAAGTTTATGGCCCCGTGTATTTAGAAAACACTTTTGGAGAGAAAATCCATCTCTTAAGTCGGAAATCTTTAGGGAGAGGCTATCCATTTAAATTTTTTTAAGAATATTAGAGTCCACGCCCCTCTCTGATTACGATGCTTTAATGAGGCCAATTTATTTCATTGATCTCATGTAGTTGAATTAAACCTTAATGCTCAGGGCACTAAGTTGCGCCTTAGGCTTATTTTTCGAAATCGTTCAACAAGTATAACACTTTCTGTACACCGAATTTTAGTCCTTGAATTTTAATGATGTAATGATGTTCGAGTCCTAAAAAAGAGGTATAGACTCATAAACTCAATTAGGATTTATTAAGTGGTCACTTTCAAATAGTTGATGTTAAAATGCTAGAAGTCATATTTAAGATACTGAATCTAATATATGCATATTTTCTACAGTATTGTTTGTGTTAATCTAAGGGCTGTGATTTTAAATGTTAAAATCTGTAGTTACAAGTAATCATGTATGTATAACATTTCGAATGAAGTGAAATTTTCGTTATAACGTCTAAAGATCTAGTATAAACATAATCAAAATGTGCTAATAATGTATGACTTTTTGAATAAATATGTTGGTATGTGAATTTAGAGATGTCAATTGACATATTTTTTATTCTACAATGAACATCTTAAAACTTCGAAAGCCCAACAACTATGAGACCCAGCACAACGCGGTGGGCTTCATTCTTTTATAATCCGAATTAATTTCTTAGAAGTTGGGTGTGACCTTAACCTAACCCTACATTTAGTGTCAAGGGCATATTTTTCAAACTTCCTCTTCTCCTACCATTCTCATTCTCTCCCCCTCTTTCGCCGCCTCTTTCCTATTTCTTTGCCCTTCTCGCTCCTACCGTCTCTATTCTTTACTCTATTTTCTCCTTTTGCCATTCGTTTTCATCCATCACCAAAAAGATTTGACACTGATGACCGTTGTTTTTCTTCGTTCTTTCCGCTTTCTCTCATTCCTTAGCAACCACTAGGAGTATATCGGCTTTTGGTTGGTTGCTAAGTATCATTATGAGTAGATCTGAGACAAACTCATGTCTCTGACATGTTGCGCCACCGAGACTAGTGAGTTCGGAGTTAGTTCGGTAGTTTGATAAGGGGTGGTGCAGGGGAGTGGAGAGGGGTGTTGGCTTAGTGCATTTTCTATTTTCCATTTGACATTTCCAAAATATTTCTTTCATTCTTTTAACTTATAACCCGCATGGATGCTATGGGGAAAGGGAAGGGCTAATAATATCTTGTGGTTGAATTTTCGTAGATTTCTTAAAGCACATTGAAATTTATATTTATAGGCCTCCTCTATTTACTTTTCGTTCTCATTCCATATTCATAATTTCCAGAACACCAAATGTAACTCTCCCGCAATCATAGATCTTTATTTCACCCCAACTAGTAATGAAACTCAACACATTTCTTTCCAGAATGTTGTTGTGTGTAGCAATATACGATCAGTTCATGGATATCGGAGAAGTGAATCTGCTCTCTTTCTTCAAGTTTTCCGTACCAAATTATAGCACGAAAAGGTTAGTAATATTTTTTTTGTTATATTTATTACATCTTTTAACTGGGATTGTGTCTTTCGATAGCACATCTTTGGTTATATATGTTCCCTTTTTAATATCATAATTTAGATTTTTGTGAATAACATTTAATTTAATTCATTTTTATTTTAAATTAGTGATAAACTTGTTTGTTGATTGACACAATAGCTGTTTTGATAACTGCTGAAACTCTATGAAAGATTTTTCCTACGACACTAACTAACAAAAGAAAATGAATTTTTTTTTTCAATCTTCACAAATGGAATTAGTGGGTTGTGTCTAAAGATAGTAAACTAGTAATAAATAGCTAGGTAATAATGTACTTTTCTAGGGATTAGTGAAACATTGTCAAGAGAAAAAATACAAACCCCATCTACATAAGTAGGTCACGCGTGTAAATCATTTTTGGTTAATCACAAGGACACCCCATTTAGGAAAATAAACACCGAGCAGCTACTCTATATTTCTTAATTGATTTACAAATATTAATTATTTTCATTATATCCCGCATTTATATTGTTTTATTTCTCCATTTAGTGTCCATATATTTGTATGAGAGGTAGAAAGTTTAATGGATTACAAATTTGTTTCTTGATTTCTTAGTTTTATAATGTTTTATGCTTTTCAAATTCTAGGGGGTAATTTCCTATTTTCAAAACATAGGGGGTAAATCACCAATAACAATGCTCTGAAGCTAATGTGTTATATTCCTATAATGCAAACATTAATAATTTTCCCTTTCTGCTAGCTATGAATCTCTATTTTCTTGTTCACTTTCTCTTCCTTGTGGGTTATTATTACAAAACATCGTATCTAACGCCCTCTCATAAATCTGCCTTTTCTTTTCCATTTTCTCCTATTAATTTGACTCACAGGATCTTTTCTCACCTTGCATATTGTTGTTTCTGAGATCTCAAACAAATCATACCATGGACAACAACATTTGGCTAGTCAAAGTGGGAAACAAAGACAGTGACATCAATTTTGAAGAAGTTTGGAAATGTTTCACTGATGATGCGTTAGTCAAGGATGGCGACTTATCATATTTGAATATTCTTTTTTGGGCTTGTTCAACGTTAAGATATTTAAGACATCATCACGTGTGAAGAAAGGAGATCAAAAGTATATTTAAGGAAATAGAATGGGAAAAGGACAATCAAGAGGGAAATGATCATGAGGTGGAGGATATGCAGGCAGTGGTGAAGAAGTATGGAAGGCGAGGAAGAAGTGGAGGTAGAGACGATGGCTTGGTTGAGATGGAGGAAGGTTACATGAATGAGGGTGGTACAGATGGAGTGGAGGTTGCTGGCAGAAATGGTAGGCATGGAGGTATTGTTGGTGAATGGTCAAGTCCAAGTAAGAGAATTAAGGACATATACAGTGAGTAGCTCTTTCGATAAATCTAAAGAATTGTTTTGTATATATTTATATGCATCATTACTCGTATTTTAATTGTGTATTCTAAATTTGGAATGTTACTCTAACATAGTTAATTACATTGTTATGTCAACCATATCCCCATGGATATTGTAGACCAATGGAGCATAAACTATGAAAGATTAACATATATCCAAATGGGATCGAGTGGAGGCTCAAGTACAAAAAATGGAAAGATGGTCGAGTGGTGTACAGTGGGGGTTGGAAAAGCTTTTGTAAAATAAACCACATCGATAAAGATGACACATGCATCTGCGAGTTCATTGAAGGGAGTCGAGGCTTTTATACTAACGCATCATGAATGAAAGTTGTCCAACCTTCTTCAAAATAGATGTCATTGTCTACGTTGCCCATTTTGACTTGCCAAAAGTTGTTGTGTTTATCTCTAAGAACCACTCGCTCTGGCAGCTGTCCTTGAATACATCTAAGGAAATGTGTTGGGATAATCTACACGTCCATGAACAAAAACAATTGAGATCAATGAAAATCGTCCACATTATATCTATCATTTTGTAAATTTCTTCGCAATAATTTAACCACTACAATGCAGGGCATCAGATAATATATCATTTACTTATAACGCACACTTGGATGATAGTTAGTTAGCTCAAATAAGAACTTTTTTGGAAGCACAATATATTTGAATCATATATAATAGTATGTGTACGTAACTGAATAGTAGTCTAATTACAAGTATATTATACTAAAATGTGTACCTAATCATGATTCTAAGATGACATTTTCTTTTGACACAAAATAAAAGAACATCTAATGATACGTACATGTCCACTTCACTCCGTACACCATCCTCTTCTACCTCCATCGCCACTCCATTTGTTCCACCCTCATTCATGTAACCTTCCTCCATCTCAACCAAGCCATCGTCTGCCTCCACTTCTTGCTCGCCTTCCATACTTCTTCACCACTGCCTGCATATCCTCCACCTCATGATCATTTCCCTCTTGATTGTCCTTTTCCTGTTCTATTTCCTTAAAGGTATACTTCTGATCTCCTTTCCTCTCCAGAAAAGAATATTTAAATATTATTAAGTCGTCATCCTCGACTAACGCATCATCAATGAAAGTTGTCCAAACTTCTTCAAAATAGATGTCATTGTCTATGTTTCCCACTTTGACTTGCCCAATGTTGTTGTCCATGGTATGATTTGTTTGAGATCTCAAATATAACAATCTGCAAGGTGAGAAAAGATCTTGGGAGTCAATTTGATAGGAGAAAAAGGAAAAGAAAAGGCAGGTTTGTGAGAGGGCGTTACATTCGATGTTCTGTAATAATAACAAATAGAAAGTGAAAAAAGATAGAGATTTATGGCTAGCATAAACGGAAACTTATTAATGTTTGCATCATAAGAAAATAACACATTAGCTTCAGAGCATTGTTATTGGTGTTTACCCCCCTATGTTCTAAAAAAAGGAAATTACGCCCTAGAATTTGAAAAACATCAAACATTATAAAACTAAATCTTGATTATTTTCACATGGCTGTGGCAACATTGTCAAATAAAATTGGTTGGGGTATAACATTTCATTAGATTCTATAGACATCAATATTGTAGGCAGAGGTATTATAATTGAATCAAAAATTGACCATTAAAATTCTGTTTTTTGGCGGTATTGTGGTGGACTAAAAGAAATTAGTTGATGGTTAAACAATATAATTAATATACTTATGTATTTTACTGAAGATATTGTTTGCTAACATAATCAACACTGATCTTAATACTATGTCTTCCTTATACATAATTCACTTTTTCACCAAATCGGACGATATAATTTCTAATGGTCCTAATAGCAAAAACCTTCATTGTGTCATGTCTAATAGGGATATAGGTACACCCCTGCCACCCCCCCCCCCCCCCAATCCCGAAGCCACTTAAAATAAATAAATAAAGCGAGCTAAACAACTTTAATGTGATTTTAAAACCTAGTCCCCTCTTGCAATGTCCTAATTTGAGATTTTGTATATATCCAAGCCGTTAAAGAGAAATATTGTAATTAGATTGGCAAACACTCCTTACATTTTGTTATAATTACTTTTTGCATACATCATTAAGTGACTTTTTACAAAAAAGTAAGGAGTGTTTGCAAATCTTTCTTAAAAAGCTACATAAAACATTTATTAGGTGTTTGCAAAAATTAATGAGAAGTGACTTTTGTTTTAAAAAATGTTTTATGATAACTTAATTTCAAAAGCAGTTGAAAAAGAATTCCTAGGCATGATTTTGCATTTGGTGCTTTTTCTCACTTTTTTTTAGACAAGCAGAAGCAAAGTCAGTGTTACAAACACTAAAAATGTGTTTTGCGGCTGCAAAAGCAATTGATCCCTTTTCATAAATATTTGCAAACTTCTCTAAAGAAGATTGAGCTTCTTATCAATCATTTATCAATTAATGATATATTGAAGAAACTAATGAAACACTTTCCTTACATAATATTTGAATTAAAAGGGAAAATTTGAGAATTTATATGAATTGCTCTGGCAGCAACAAATCTTGCTCTGGCATTATCGTCAGTTTGAAATCTACCGGTGAGAAAAATTTGAAATATTGTCAAGGAAATACAAGAGCCATATATCAAAGTAAGAACTTTAATATAGCACTTGCACAGTTATTAAAAGGGATAATATCACTCACACCCCGTGAGGTTTGGTGTAATATCAGTCACACCCCCTCAGGTTTCAATAATATCAGTGACACCCCTGAGGTTTGATTTTCAGGGGGGTGTCACTTATAAAATGACACTTGTACCCTTTAGTTTAATATTACCTAAAACTCCTAAAAAATAAAAGACACAAGTATATACCCTTTATTGTTCAAATAATAAAATCAATTAAGAATATAATTGATCATCATGCATAAATTAAAACAATTCCTATATTTAATAATAAGAAGACAAAAGAAGTCCTTTGTAACCCTAGTCGCTTGATTACCCCTTTCTTAGTATGTATTATATTACCGAAACTTTAGGAGTGACTCTATATAATACTTCAAGAATATAAAGTTAGTATCATTATGAACAATTATTGTATCTATAAAATAATTTTGTAGTTATGAATTAAAACAAATTAAATTTGGATGGAATACGTTAGTATTCAAATCAAATTGTTATTTCTTTTACTAATAACATAACTAAGATTTTTGATTTAACAGGAAAAAAACAAGTTAACAAAATGTAAAGAACAAAAAAAAAATACTGATAAAAATGCAAAAATCGAGGTGGGTGGAACCTTTTTTTCTTCTTACAATTAAATATATGAGTTGTTTTAACTTATTATATTCTTGTTTGATTTTATTACTTGAACAATAAAAGGTATTTGTGTCTTTTAATTATTGAAGGGTATTTTGTAATATTAAATTAAAGGGTACAAGTGTCCTTTTAAGAGTGACACCCCTAGAAATCAAACCTCAAGGGGTGTCACTGATATTATTCAAACCTCAGGGGGTGTCAGTGATATTACACCAAACGTCAGGGGGTGTGAGTGATATTATCCCTTACTAAAATTTAGATATAATCATTGCCAGGTCCTACACTCCAGATTTGGGGGATAAATTGAATTGCCACATTAATTATATTCCTCATATGCAACATTCAAAAACTGAAATTCATGTATCTCACGTTTGAATGGTCACGACTCACGATAAATGGAAGTCTTGTGCCCTGTAGTTAAGTTTTTTTGAAATGTAAAACTATGGTAGATTACAGATAATTAATATGGTAGAAATAAATTGAATTACCGTCTTCGTAAGTATCTCCCCATAGTTGATAGTGTACATTCTTTCCATCCCCGAATACGACCCCAAACTCTATCATAAATACCCGAATAAGATCTCCTTCTTTGTTTTCCAACAATCGACGGGAGACCCAATTATTTTTCATACTTCTCCTCAACCTTCACCCCAAGAACGCGCTGAATCTCTTGTACCATAGGAATAAACCGTGCTTTTACTAAAGACAACGATTGATTTCACTAAATCAATGAGCTGCCCAGACGCCATTTCACACCTCTTAAGATTACTTTGAACTATGCCTAAAAGAAAATCACGGTGTCATAAACAAACAATAGGGGAGATATACCTGGCGCAGATCTAATAATAGCCACTCCTCAGATTGCCCCTCCAGTCTCAGCCTCACCAATCAATGCTAAAAAGTCCTCTGAACAAAACAAAAATAAATATGGTGAAAGAGGATCACCTTGATGGATACCTCTCTCAAGATTCATTATATCAAATCCACATCCGTTCACAAGCAAACAAAATGGCACAATCCTCACAGATAGCATGAAGTGTGATTAATGTGACAAAATGACAAAGAAACCGAGTTTAATTATAACATGTTGTAGAAAGGACCACTCGACTCTGTCGTAGACTTTACTAATGTCAAGTTTAAGAGTTAAATGTTCTTTCTTACTGGATATTTTAGTTTTAAGGTAGTGATTTCCCTCAGAGGCAAGAAGAGTATTATAAATAATTGAACACCCTGGAACAAAAGCAGATTGGAATGGGAAATAGTATCGTCAAAAATAGGCTTAATTCGGTTAGCTATATAGCCTTATAGGAAATTTTGAAACACATATTACTCAGACTGATCGGGAAAAATTGATGACTACCGGGATAATAGAAAAGGAAAATCAAATAAGGGAATGTTTGTACCTTTTGAATTAGGGCCGGAAGAGAGATAGGACGACAAAAGATAGAATAGGTGCAAGGTTTATTGAGATTTATATAAAGAAAATATCCTTGTAGGATTTTTAAGGGACGATGACTGAAGACAAAAACAAATAGTTAGGACTACGTTGTGCCTTAGTAAATATTTACAATGGTGTATTTATATTAAGTGGATGAAAACCCAACAAAAGTTATGACATGATTTTCTAGAGTGACCATTCAAAGACCTGCATTAAATGCATTAAGTAATTTCCCATATTACTTTAGTGTTGTTAATTGGTTTAAATTTGGCTTAGTTGTATATAACTTTTGTTAAAAGTCAAACGATATAGGTGAAGTGCGGTGGTGGTAATTGTCAGTGCAACATCTTAAAATCTTTAATTTTCAATTTTACTAGACTATTTGATAACTGTTACACACTTATATCCCCTAAAGTTTTACTCATTTTTATTTTTTGTTTGCTTATTCTGAACTATTCAGAAACAAACGTGCCATTTTGGTTTAAAGATATTTGTTTTATTTAAAAAAAAATGTATTTCACAATTAATAGAAAATGACATATTTCTGTAATTAATACAGAGAAGGCCAATCTCCTCTAGGCCAAATGAACGTTCTTAAATAATCACTAGCTACTTTGAGAGGCCAAGAACCCCTGTCTATATGCGTTGAGGTTATACTTTATATGCTCTCTTGTTCTTAAATGTTCTGGCTTCAAAATAAAGACAATCTAAAAAAATGTTGACTAGTCAATTAATTTAAAAAACTTACCCCTGTGTTATAACTATTGTATGGTACCCCTAAATATATTTTATTTTGGAACACCCAATTAGATTAAAATTAGCACTTATTCCTCAGAAATCTTAATTGGTCTGCAAGTTCACAAATAATATCATAGCTCACTTGTTATTGTACTTCTTTGATCTATTATGGGTTGATAATGTTAAAGTTAAAGTTTTATATTCGCTTTCTATCAAACTAAGACCAAACAAATAATTTTAAATTCAACAAAAAAAACTGTAGAGATTGTTTCACAATACGCAAAAGACTTTAAAACAATATCCAACGAAAATAACGTACAATATCCGGACGATAACATGTAGTTTAACAACAAGTGGACGGATTTTCCATAAAAGAGAAATTAACCGTTGCTTTTCATAAGTATTTCATCAAATAACAACTGAATATGATTGGGCTACGTACAACCGTTCTAGCTTTAGTTGACGAATAAGTAGATAACTCAGCGGGATCATAGAAGGTGTCTATTATATAATATCGATCATAAAATTGACTTTGGATTTAAGAGCCCCAGGAAATGCAGAAAACATGACAAGTAGTGCCAAATATGCACAAATGTTCAGTGATGGACAAAGCATACTTCAGTTCAAGTAAAGGCAATAGTAACTTTATCCTTGCCCGAAGTGGTTATTCATAATAAAAAGCAAAGACAAAAATATTCAATACATGAAAAAAAGAATATGGGAAATACTAGTCAATGTTGTTTGGAAGGTTGATTTTATGTGTGTGTCTTAGTGTAATTTTTCGCCTACAAGTTGGACATTGTTTCTGATTTGCTAATGATGTAGCAATACAACTTTTACAGAAAATATGCCCACATATTGTTGATGTTGCTTCGACGAGCTCGTCCATGCATATAGGACAACTATATCTTGGCGTACTTTTGTCTGAGATGGATGGTGAGGCCGGAGGATTATTTTGCTGGAGACATAGAATATAGAAGTTTAGTTGCAGTTGATACAAAAATAACTACAACATGGTAAATTAGGATTCATAAACAAGGCAAATTATTTGCATCCAACTACAACACGACGAAGCCCGATAAATTAGGTTGTAAAACACAATTAAAATATTCACAACTTGGGCTGATCTCGGAATGCATGCGGGTAGCTCAAAAAACGTACTATTTAGTGGAATTGGTGGCTTTATGGTAGATATTACATTTGTTTTAATTACACGACAAACAAAAAATTATTACTTAACTGTGCACACAAAAAAAAAATCATGGGTCTCCATGCATATCTTTTTCATATCCTCAAATATATAATGCGTGAACGTAAAGGAAGAACAAAATCTTCTTCTACTATAGTATGTTCAAAATTATTTTCAGTAATCATCAAATGGTACCTCCAATACATCCTAAACAGTGCCCAGACCAGTTGCAATTATCTCATCACGTACTTCTGCATTCGACAAATTTAAACAAGAGATATTAGATCATTTCTATAATGCGACTAACGAATTTTCATATTCATAGCCTAAAGAAAGCTTTTCATTCACAATAAACAAGACAAAAAGGTTAACTATATTCAACGTGTTGAATTTGGCTTACAACTTTGAGAATGAGCTCTAGTTATAAACATAATAATAGAGTTGATGGCATCTGGTAAGAGCATGAAATATAATTATTGTATTTAAATGTACAAAATAAGAAAGAAAGAAAATAACAATAGAAATATAATCTTTAGAATAGGTGTGCATTCACACACACACACACACACATGACATATATATATATATATATATATATATATATATATATATATATATATATATATATATATATATATATATATATATATATATATATATATATATATATATATATATATATATATGTATATATATTATAGCTTCATTTTTGTTTAGAGTATAAATTATTACGTTTTGAAGTGCGCAATAAACAATGTATCTGTGGATAACCATAAAAAGTGGTACACATATTCATTTTTTTCTTTTACTTTGCTGTTGAGAAATATGTGAAGCGGTATTATTAAAATTTCTAGTCCCAGAGGAAATATACCATTCACAAATATTAAATATACATCACAACAAGTTAGTTTTGAACTCGATTTGCTAACCTGACGTGTAGCCTCCATTTGGTCTTGCTTCTTCATGTGTCATTTGTGTCACTCTATGGCGACTGTAATAGCATAATATAACTTTCCTTAGTTATGAATATTCTGTTGTAATGATAATTATTCGACTGTAATTAGATTAGATTCTTTCCATATGTATAGACTAGATTAGTGCATTGATAGAAGACTTATATTTGTATATTATTCATTCATTGGTGACAATCAAAGGCAAGGAATAATATTCTTTCATAGTATCAGCCTAACTTCGATTCTCTCTTCTCCTTTCACACAAATCATCCTCTCCCTCCATGGCTCCTAAACAAGATTTCATCCGGCTCTTGCGGTTAACAACATTAAAACCTTCATTCCAATCACCCTTGAAATGGAGAAGGTGCAATACTCCACTTGGGCCGAACTTTTTAAAATCCACTGCCGTGTCTATGAAGTGATCGACCACATCATCCCCTCCTCTAACTCGTCACCTGATTCCTCCTCCGATGCCGACGGTGAATCATCTTTGTGGTCTCGCTTGGACGCCGTGGTCCTTCATTGGATCTATGGCACAATTTCCAGTGATCTCCTTCATACAATAATTGAGACGAATGCAACAGCCCAACAAACTTGGGAGTGTCTCGAGAGCATTTTCAATGACAACAAAAATCAGCGGGCTTTATACCTCGAGGAAAAATTCAAAGACGTGAAAATCGGAGATTTTGCCAATGCCTCGGCCTTTTGTCCAGCATAGCATAGAATACCTTCTCAAACTTAAAGTCCAGGTAATGCGTTAATCTTAAAAGCAAAAGTGTGTCATTACTCGATAATAAGTTAATGCAAGCTCTAAGACTGTGTTGACCTCCTCAACGTGAGATGGATAAGGCAATCCAAGTTGTAGGTTTGTGTTGAGCTCCTCGAGATAATGTAGATTACTGATGTGCAAATCATGTGCCATCTAAACATATATTAAAATAATACAAGCACCTAATCATATAAAACTATTTAATCCATTCATCATGAATAACATATTCACTATGCATAGACAACACAAATATCCATAAGTTATTGAATCATGCTTTTTTCTTGTGATCATCACTGTAAGAAACTAGAGTACTAGAACATAGATATTGTGTTCTATATTGCGCATATTCAAACATTATATTAAAATAAATATAAAATTAGTATGTAAACATAACTAACTTGAAAAGTTTGTGATGTACCACTCTTCAAGTCCTTCAGTCTGTACAACTGTAGAACATTTGTTACTTTTCTGTTGGATAGTGCAAAAAGTGATGAATTTTAATCGTAGTCATTGTTTTGCCTCCGTGTGTGGTTAAAACATTTAATGAAGAATCGGAATAGAAAACAGAATATGTGATTGGTTTTATCGCATCAATTCTTTAATATGTTAAAAAATGGAGATTTATCTCACATTTATTTTACTTAAGTACATTTATGTTAACAAGTCGGAGATTACAAAAAGCTAGGATAATTGAGGTTGAGTTACCATTTCGGAAAAAGTAACACTTTCTACTACATGTTATCTTGTTATGTGGAATATAAAGTTTTGAATAATAAAGGAACTCATGTACAATTATGTAAGGTGTATCTATTAAAATCACAATTTTGAAGCTAGAGACTTTTACATCCGACACTACTATAAATATATTTGATATGTACATTCAAAACAAGAAACTTCTGGCGGAATGTCGTAAAATAGATCAAAATTAATAAAGTTGGCATGGTTTGTGGTGAGTAAACGGCAAGAAACCCTACCCTATTTGTTTCATATATATATATATATATATATATATACAAAAGGCTCCTATGGAGTTAATCAAAACCAAAATGTTATTATACTTACGAATAGATATAAAAGACTAAGACCAGCTCAAATTAACAACACAACCTTTATGGAGATTATAAACTAAAAGTTAAGGATGAAGCAATCAACTATTTCATGAATAGGAGCACTAAAATTAATTATGAAAACCACAAATTACATACAAAAATGAAAGATTAAACACTCAAATGCTTCACAAAACCCACACAAGTAGACTTACAGGATAATAGAAAAATAAAATGAAATAAGGGAATGTTTGTACCTTTTGAGTTAGGGCCGGAAGAGAGATTGGACGACAAAAGATAGAATAAATGCAAAGTTTATTGAGATTTATATAAAGAAAAATATCCTTGTAGGATTTTTAAGGGACGAGGACTGAAGACAAAAAAAAAGTAGTTAGGACTACGTTGTGCCTTAGTAAATATTTATAGTGGTGTATTTATATTAACTGGATGAAAACCCAACAAAAGTTATAACATGATTTTCTACAGTGACCATTCAAAGACGTGCATTAAATGCATTAAGTAATTTCCCATATTACTTTAGTGTTGAATTTAATTGGTTTAAATTGCTTAGTTTTATATAACTTTTGTTAGAAGTCAAACGATATAGGTTAAGTGCGGTGGTGGTAATCGTCAGTGCAACATTTTGAAATCTTTTATATTTTAATTTTACTAGACTATTTGATAACTGTTACACACTTATATCCCCAAATGTTTTAATCATTTTTTTAGCTTCTCCTTAACTATTCAGAAACAAACTTGCCATTTTGGTTTAATGATATTCGTTTTTGATTTAAACAAAAAAAATGTATTTGACAATTTATAGGAAATGACATATTTCTATAATTAATATTGAGAAGGCAAATCTCCTCTACGCCAAATTAACGTTCTTAAATAATCACTAGCCACTTTGAGAGGCCAAGAACCCCTGTCTACACGCGTTGAAGTTATACTTTATATGCTCTCTTGTTCTCAAAATGTTCTGGCTTCAAAATGAAAGCAATCTAAACAAATGTGCGGGCTAATGAATTAATTTAAAAAACTCACCCCTGTGTTATAACTATTGTATGGTACCCCTATTTGGGAACACCCCGTCAGATTAAAATTAGCAAATATCCCTTAGAAATCGTAATTGGTCTGCGAGTTCCCAAAATAATACCATAACTCACTTGTTATTGTACTTCTTTGATATGTTACCGGTTGATATTGTTAAAATTAAAGTTGTATATTCGCTTGCTATCAAACTCAAACCAAACAAATAATTTAAAATTCAATAAAAAAAAACTTTAGAGAGTATTTTATAATATACAAAAAACTTTAAAACTATATCTAACGAAAATAACCTACAATATCATAACAAGTAGTTTAACAACAGGTGGACGGTTTTCAAAAAAGGAGAAATTAACCATTGCTTTTTATAAGTATTTCATCAAATAACAATTGATTATTATTGAGCTACAACCGTTCTAGCTTTAGTTGACAAATAAGTGGATAACTCAGCGGGATCACATAAGGTGTCTATTATATAATATCGATCAAAATATTAACTTTGGACTCAAGAGCCCGAGGAAATACAGAAAACATGACAAGGAGTGTCAAATATGCACAAACATTCAGTGATGGATAAAGCATACTTCAGTTCAAGTACAGGCAATAGTAACTTTGTCCTTGCCCGAAGTGGTTAATCATAATAGAATGCAAAGACGAAAATATTCTATACATGAGAA
The DNA here is from genome assembly GCA_946800315.1 of Misopates orontium. NCBI lineage: Eukaryota > Viridiplantae > Streptophyta > Magnoliopsida > Lamiales > Plantaginaceae > Misopates > Misopates orontium. The sequence continues at coordinate 24,250,367 of OX326951.1, forward strand.
ATAAATATGGGAAATACTACTCAATGTTATTTGGAAGGTATTCAATACATGAAAAATAAATATGGGAAATACTAGTCAAGGTTGTTTGGAAGGTAGATTTTATGTGTGTCTTAGAGTAATCTATCGCCTACAAGTTGGATTTTGTTTCTGATTTGCTAATGATGCAGCAATACAACTTTTGCAGAAAATATGCCCACATATTATTGACGTCGCTTCGACCAGAACGTCCATGCATATAGGACAACTATATCTTGGCGTACTTTTGTATGAGATGGATGGCGAGGCCGGAGGGTTATTCTGCTCGAGACATATAATACAGATGTTTAGTTGTAGTTGATAAAAAAATAACTAGAACATGGTAAATTAGGATTCATACACAAGGCAAATTATTTTCATCAAATTACATTGAACACGACGAAGCCCGATAAATTAGGTTGTAAAATACCATTAAAATATTCACAACATAGGCTGATCTTAGAATACATAAGGATAGCTCAAAAAACATACTATTTTGTGGAATTGGTGGCTTTGTGATAGATATTACATTCTTTTTAATTACACGACTAACAAGTAATTATTACTTAGTTATGTACAAGAAAAACCATGGGTCTCCATCCATATCATTCTCAAATCCTCAAATATATAATGCGTGAGCGGAAAGGAAGAACGAAATCTTCTACTATAGTACGTGCAAAATTATTTTAAGTAATCATCAAATGATACCTCCAATACATCCTCAATATTGCCGAGACAAGTTGGATTTATCTCATCACGTACTTCTGCATTCGACAAATTTAAAGAAGAGACATTCGTTCATTCCTATAATGCGACTAACAAATTTTCATATTCATAACCTAAAGAAAGCTTTTCATTCACAATAAACAAGACAAAAAGGTTAATTACTGAGAATTTGGCTTACAACTTTGAGAATGAGCTCTAGTTACAAACATAATAATAGAGTTGATGGCATCTAGTAAGAGCACGAAAGATAATTATTGTATTTAAATGTACAAAATAAGAAAGAAAGAAAATAACATTAGAAATATAATCTTAAGAATAGGTGTGCATTCATACACACACATGACATATATATATATATATATATATATATATATATATATATATATATATATATATATATATATATATATATATATATATATATATATATATATATATATATATATATATATATATATATATATATATATATATATATATGTACATATATTACATGCAATTTCATTTTTATTTAGAATATAAGTTATTACGTTTTGAAGTGCGCATTAAACAATGTATCCCTGGATAACCATAAAAGGTGGTAGAAATATTCATTTTTTCTTTCTTTTACTTTGTTCTTGAGAAATATGCGAAGCAGAATTATTAATATTTCTTGTCCCAGAGGAAATATACCATTCACAAATTGAAAAGATACATTACAACAAATTAGTTTTGAACTCGATTTGCTAACCTAATGTGTAGCCTCCATTTGATCTTGCTTCATTTGTGTGACTCTATGGCGTCTGTTTCTTCTATATACGGTCTAGCATAGCATATAATACCTTCTCAAAGATAAAGTCCAGGTAATGCGTTAATCTTAAAAGCAAAATTGTGTTATTACCTAATAATAAGGCAATGCAAGCTCTAAGACTGTGTTGACCTCCTCAACGTGAGATGGATAAAGCAATCCAAGTTGTAGGTCTGTGTTGACCTCCTCGAGATAATGCAGATTACTAATGTGCAAATCACGTGCTATCTACACCTATATTTAAATAATACGAGCACGTAATTAAAATTTCATATAAAACTACCTAATCCATTCATCATGAACAAAATTTGCACTATGCATAGACAACACAAATATCCATAAGTTATTGAATCATGATTTGCTCTTGCGATCATCACTGTAAGAAACTAGAGTACTAGAACATAGATATCGTGTTCTATATTGAACATATTAAAACATTATATTGAAATAAATATAGGATTAGTATGTAAACATAACTAACTTGAAAAGTTTGTGATGTACCACTCTTCAAGTCCTTCAGTCTGTACAACTGTAGAACATTTGTTACTTTTCTGGTGGATCGTGCAAAAAGTGATGAATATTAATCGTAGTCATTGTTTTGCCTGCGTTTATGGTTAAAAACATTAAATGAAGTATCAGAATAGAAAACAGAAAATGTGATTTGTTTTATCGCATCAATTTTTTTATATGATCAAACATGGAGATTTATTTCAAGTTTATCTTACTTAATTGCATTTATGTTAACGAGTCGGAGATTACAAAAAGCTAGGATAACTGAGGTTGAGTTAACCATTTTGGGAAAAGTAACACTTTCACAACACACTTTATCTTGTTATGTCGAATATAAAATTTGTAATAATAAAGGAACTCATTTACAATTATGTAAGGTGTATCTATTAAAATCACAATTTGGAAGCTAGACTTTTACATCCGACACTACTATATATATATAATTTTGATATGTACTTTCAAAACGAGAAACTTTTGACAGAATGTCGGAAAATAGATCAATATTAATAAATTTGGCATGGTTTATGGTGAGAAAACAACAAGAACCCCTATATGTTTCATATATATAACAAGATCCTATGGAGTTAATCAAAACAAAAATGTTATAATACTTACAAATTGATAGAAAAGCCTAAGACCAGCACAAATTAACAACACAACCTTTATGGAGATTATAAACTAAAAGTTTAGGATGAAGCATACAACTTTTTCATGATTAGGAGCACTAAAATTAATTATAAAAACCGCAAATGACATACAAAAAGGAAAGATTGAACACTCAAATGCTTCACAAAACCCACACAAGTAGACTGACGGGATAATAGAAAAAGAAAATGAAATAAGGGAATGTTTGTACCTTTTGAATTAGGGCCGGAAGAGAGATAGGACGACAAAACATAGAATAGATGCAAAGTTTATTGAGATTTATATAAAGAAATTATGCTTGTAGGATTTTTAAGGGACAAGGACGGAAGACAAAAAAAATAGTTAGGACTGCGTTGTCCCTTAGTAAATATTTACAGTGGTTTGTTTTTATTAAGTGGATAAAAACCCAACAAAAGTTATGACATGATTTTCTACAGCGACCACTACAAGAAAACAAAGCAATAGTGAGTGATCTATGGTGAGTGATTAAATTATGTTGCCATATAGGAACGGAATTTAAATCAATAGGTTCAAAGAAATTTGTAGCAAAAAGTAGTGACAAAATATTAATTTACCACGCCTGGAGAGAAAATAATCAGTCACCATTGGATAAAATGGTGACAAAATACTTTGTCCCTCAACAAAATACATGGGGTCAAAAAACATTTGACGCCACGGTTCAACGGTCCAGATCATGCCCAAGGCACGATCCGGACCGTTAAACCGTGGTGTCAAATTTTTTTGACGCCACGTTATGCGATTAGATCGCTGTGCACATATGCAATTACCATGGTTTCATGACCATTAACTAAGTGAAACTATTAAGTTATATATCATGAGCTCGTGATATATGCTTAAATTAGGACTTAACAATAATCTTTTTGTCTTTTTATAAGCAACCGTAAAACATGAAAAACTTAATATCATTTATGTTGAGAAATAAAAACCTTAAATATTATGATTGACAAAAAATGAGTTTGAAAGTAAATATCTTTAAAGATAACACTTTTCTACTAATAAACTTTGTAAGATAAATTGTGTTTTTCAAGCTTTATTTTCTAAAATCGCGTGTTCCTTAGAAAGCTAGCTAGCACATTTGCACAGAATAAATTTGGGTACCAAACAATTAATTGGTTATACCGTAGAATAAGAAAATTTGTGATTGCAATAATTAAGGAGTGTAGTTTAGGTAACAATATAAGATACACTGACATTTACGAGCTAATTTTAGTAATCACATTCTTTAATTAATACGGACAAATTAGATTAAGCAAAAATTGTTTCGACAACAATATTTTATGTTTGGACATGTCGCCGTCCATTCACAATCAGTGGAGAGAAATTGAAGAAAAAAAAAAAACTCCAATAAAAACACCACGAAATAGGCAAATATATGAAAACAAGTTTTCAGAGTAGTATTTGTGAAAATTCCAATTTTGGCCCTCTTTGGCGCCTATCCAACCAATTCTGGTTGCTTAATGGCAAGTAAAAAATTTAGTCTCTATTGTGGAGGAAGTACCAATTTGGGTCCTCTTGTGACAGAACTCACCTAATCACGCTTAAAATCTACACGTCACCTGCGCGTGGCTGTTAAACTCAAGTAAAATAATGATTGTACACTTCGATTCGTTCCAATTCAAAAACGGAATGAACATTGTAATCGTATCTCTTATGCAATTCGTACTGCAGGAATCGCTCTACTCTCTATAAATGAAGGCTCGATAAGTGTCTTCACTTGGTCAAATTCAAATCAAAGAAATTCAGTACTAGCACGTATGGCTATGGATGCTAAAAGTCTGAGAGGCTTAGACGGTGGCATCCCCTACTCAAACATAGAATGTTGGATTTATTATCAGAACCTAGGGATTACTTTCCAGGGTAACTTTTGAGTCGAACTTAGAGTGAAAGAACAAAATAGCAGATGGGAGCTAGAGAGGAATTTCAGCCACAAGGGTGGGAATTTCTAAAACTTCTAACTTGATTTCTGTCTAATTTCTTCATACGTACACATTGTTTGGGAGTTAGCTTATTTGCTTTTCTTTTCTTTTTCTTTTGTTTTCAAATGAGCTCTTTTGATTTGGGGGTGAAGAAGGTGTCGTACGTAAGAAAAATAACTTTAAAAACACATCTGTTAAGATGCGATTTTAATAGGTGAGTGGTTTGATTTATTCTAAATTTAAAGAAAAAAAAAAACTGAGCTACTAAAAATCGTTCTAATGACTAAAATCAACATTCTACCCATGGATCAAAGTTTCTTTTCGTTTCCATTTTTGACTATGAGGAAAAGAAACATACAATATTTTCTACATCTATTATGCGCACAATTTTTGCGAAATTTTCAAAACATATCGAAGAGATCTCAAAACATTGCGAAAAGTTTCTGATATTTAAAGAACCAAAACATACAGTCGAAACGAAACTTTGATCCATGATTCTACCAAAGTTTAGTAACCCCGTGCGGGGCGCATTTGGATTTCGGTAGTGATTAAGCAAATTTCCTCATCGAAGGATCAAAATTAGAACTTTCTCCACAATAGAAGATTAAAATAAGTACGTGTGGCTTCATAGGACAAAAATTGAATAGAAATAGTTTAGAAGATTAAAATTGCAATTTTCTCGTGGCATTCGTATATCCAAGAATGCATAAACCATGTCATCAAGAAGGAAATAGTACCAGAGAGGATAATTGTAGAATCAACCGTAATCAACACAACTAATTAAGCATTGAAAACCTGATGAAGCAAACTGCATAGGCTTTATAATTACAAAGATAATTGAAAAAGAAAAGAAAAAAAAAAAAGAGACTTCGTTTTGATGCAACATGCCACATGTTATGACCTGAGGGAAATTTCAACCAAGTGTTTGCTGAATCCGCTCAACACCTATCTCCAGCAGCATTTTCTATTCTTGGAGGTAACCTCATTGAAACATACAACAACAAGAAAAACACTGACACAGTTTGTGAGAGATTTTTCAATCTTTATTCTTTGAAAATGGCTTCAGAACAGTTGAGAAGAGAGAATGTTACAGACGATCGAACGCAACATTGAGGTGGAGAAAGGTAGAGTTCCAAAACTGACAACCCCCGTCAATTGGAGACTATTGCTCCAGCTAAAGTTGGAGAGAGCTAAAGAAAATGAGTCCAAAACTCAAAAAATGAATCTTCATTGTAGAGATATCAAACTTGAGGGTGACGGGGCAGCTAGCAGAACTCCATGGAAGCCATCAGGGCAGCCGAGGAGCGGTACAACAAGGCGTAAGACTACACAGCGCAGAAGGATGTTGTTTCTTCGAAAGGCCAATCTGCGGAAGAATATATAGTAGCTGATACTACTATTAATTACTGCTGCTGGATATGTTCAAGACAAGACAGTAGCTGCAAAAGATGCGACCCTGGAAAGTGGCAAAGGGGCTGCAGGATACGCGGGGCAGGTGGCTGGGAGTGTGACAGATCATGCTGTTGTGGCTGGACTTGGTGCAGCGCATTCCACGCTGGAGAAGGTGGCTAAGGCCACAAAAGCAGCTGCGAGTGTGGTGGTTTACACGGGTGATAAGGTTGCCGGTGACGGTCAAGGACGCAGTAGTGGGCAGTGAAGTAAAAGCTGCTGATTATGCGGGAAGGAGGAAGATGGAGGCTCAGAGAGACTTGGAATTAAAAAAAAGTCACCGCAGGACAAGGTAGGTATCTTATTTGTAAGAGCTAAAAATAACCCTGTGATATAAAGAAAATTTGTTTGTGTTATGCAAAGAAACGAGATACTTCAACCTAAAGGCTCGAATTCCATTAGAACTTCTCCACTAATTTAATCAAGTCTGCTAGGACTACTTGAAACACAATTTTGGACATTTAAGTTTATACCATTGTTCTCAGAATTTCTTAGTTTAAGCTTTTGTAATAATGAGAAGCTTTCCTGGGGATCGCATTGAGATTGTACTATTTAGTCATCTCATCCTCCTGAGGAAGCTCAGTGTATAGTCGAAAACTGTGTCCCTATGTAGCAGTCATTGTTGATTTGGTATTCTTAAGGTGCACTCAAATGAGAGTCCTATCAATGTTGTTTATAAGTAGTCAATGATATTATTCAGGGACAGGAGTTCACGAAACGATAGAGAGAGTTGAAGCTCCCTCAGATAATACGCCGGAGGGTCAGAAGAGGTACAACAACAGCCGGGCAGTGGAACTGGCAGCATAGTTGGAGCCATGGGTGAAACTATAGCAGAAATCGGCGAAACCACCAAGTACCTTTTCGTTGGCCAAAACCAAAACCCAGCCCAAGTCCAAGAGAAGCAGCAGAAAGATGATTAAGCCAAGGAGTTATATAGCCAGATACGTAAGAGGGAAATAAATTGTAAACGTTTGCTTGCTACTACTGGGGTTCCACGTGTGTTGGTGTATACTGTGGTTCTGTTTATGTTAATATCAGATTGTTACCTTGCCCTTTGTTTTGAAAAAAGTGAAAACTGAAGGTGATGGTCTGTGATTTAGTTGCAACTTTTAAAAGGGAGATTACTCACATAGTATCTCTTATAATGATAAGTGAGTAACAATCTAATAGCGAGTAATTATCTTGTTGGCAAGAAGAGACTAGGACTGTTTTGTGTAACTTCATCTGTGGTTATGCACTGGATTTCTCCTTGACATGGTAATTACTGCAAGTAGAAGTTCATATCCAAGGACAAAATAAGAGTATTTACAAACGATTTCAACCACAAAAGAAACAATGAAACTTGTCTGAACTACGAACTTGATTTTGAAGCAAAAATACGAATCAATATATGCGATGATTTGATGCAATAACAATCAAAAGACACCCGTGACCAAGACATTAACGAGATAAAAGTACAAAGACATCATACTTGAATAGTTAAATGTTGTCCAGGCTCACTCCTAATGTTCTTGACCACCATGAAAACATATTGCTCGGTGTTTCAGCTTAAGCATAAATAAATCTGTATAAGTGCATTAATTAAATTTCATCACATAATACACGATAGTAAATATTACGCAAAGTAGCATTTGTCTGTTGCAAACTACGTTGCAATCTGCTGATATTTCCTCCCTTACCTGCACAAAACCGACTGGAATCTCACGATGAGCAATACCTTTCGTCTGTCTGTGTGAAATGAAGAACTCCATGACATTGTGAACGGCCAAACGAGTAAACAATAGACGACAGAAAGTGTATCATCACCCCTGGATCTCAGGTTCAACAGAAGCAGAAGTACTACCTTGTATAAAGGTCGAAAAGATGGTTCATATGTACATTTTTAATACGGAAGATAACCCCGTCTCTGAATTCATAATCAGTCGTCTCTCTTTGGTTTGCGCTCTAGTGTTGCATAATGAACTAAGAGTCAGGATTTCTAAAATTGATGCATAACTCCAGAGCTGTGAACAAGAATGTCGATGGATCATCGATCATTACGGCAGAACTTGAGCAATGGATTCATCAGAGCAGAACTTTGAGTAGGAGATACCGATCCGTACTTTTACACTTTTTCTCTTTTAGTTTCGGAGATGAAAGAATGCTGATGAAACCAATTTAACATCCATTTATGCACATCAGTCACATAATAATTATTTTGGTCATTTTCCCGAACTTGCATTTTCTTTTTCCATAGAAATTACGCAAGCAAGCCTATCATAAACCTGGTCAGGAAAGTTTTCGTGATGTGACAAACAAAAATATTGAAATAGTGGTCAGTGAAGAACGAAATTGATGTGCATGACGAACCTCAGAGAGCTTATTGTTATCATCTTCTTTGGCCGTCGATGAAGAAGGATCATACCTACAGCATAAAGATCTGAGCTTCTAAGCTATGTTTAGCAATTAAGTGAAACCAAAAAGAGAAAAGGTGTAACTGCCATACCATTCCCTTGGAAGACCGGCTTCTGCTCGACCTGAATGGTTGAAAGGCCCCTTTACCTCCACATTATACTCTTGTAGAACATCTGCGACACAAAAGAAGTTAGATAGGCATGTTCGAAAAGATTCTTCTGGTTGTAAATATATAAACGAGGGAGAAAAGATTGACCTTTAAACATAGAGCCAGGAACACGACCCAATTTCTGGCAAACTGATACGAACCAATAAACCCCAACAGCTACATGTGCAACTTCTTCGTCAGCAATCTTTGCAACAATGTTTGAGGTCCTCTGATCTCCGAAGCCAATCAGTTTGTTGACAAGCCGAGGTCCAGCATCAAGCCCTCTAGCCTCCTACACCCGTTTAATAAGCAGGTTACAATTAATTGGGAATTAAAATAATGCAAACTATGACGGTCATTTGCCTGAGTGAAGAGATATTTGGTAAGTCCTACTATAATCCGACCTTGGCAGATTACGCATAATTATATTATGCCAAACTACGGGCTTCTCGGATTACATCGAGTCAACTTGGTATGTATAATAGCCCTGCCAAATACCATAATAGTGCATGGTGGGCAGCAAATGACCCCTAAATATGGAACTATTATGGGCTAAGAAACGGATAGCGGGATAAACTCGTATTATTTATTGTGCAAAGTCAAATTTAAAACCCAGGAAGAAAACATAATAAGAGTATAAATATTTTCAGTGGTTATGTACCACATTATGCTCATGAATCAATGTCTTAACTGTCAAACTTCACATTCCACATCATTAGATAAACGAAACTTCACACTACTGGTGGTAGACAAGATAGAATACCTGAACCAATGGGATGATAGCAAGCCGTGCAGCTACATTATCTGAAGATTTCTCACACTCTCTCCACAAAAAACTATGAGCCGGCATGTCACCATAGCTACGAGCAGACAGTAGTTAATCAAAGTCAAAAGTCAGCATAACAAGAACCAGAGTTGTGAAATTTGTACCTGAATCCAAGCTCTGCCAGTCTCTGCGAACACCAAGTGAAATGCCGACTTTCATCATCAGCCACGTGAGCAAAATCGGCAAAGAACCCTTCACCAAGAAGTTCAATGTATGGAGAAAACCGAACGACAGTATCCCATGCCAGATCGATAGCGTTTAGCTCAACATGGGCGAGATTGTGAAGCATATAGGCATTGAGAGGTAAACCCGAGCTTTTCGGAGGTGGGATTTCTTTAGGAGTGACCTGAAACATATTACAAACTGTCATTAGCCAAAATAATAACGAAGCCACAAACAAGTAAACGACTAATCAATCTCAGTTAAAAACCACCATAACTTATCGCAGTAGCAATTCGACTTAGCTAGCATTGTGATTGGAAAGAACATAAATGAGATCATAAATCAACACTCAAACTACACATTCCGAAATTAACTTTGAAGCAACCTTAAAACTCAATAAAGAACATAGAATAATAATGATACCATATGGGGTTTTGGAGGGCGGGCAGGTGTAAGAGGAGCGTCACAAACTCCGACGGGCAAACCCTGTTCCCGCCATTTTGTATAGGCCAAATGGGAGAGCTTTGCTTTAGTGAGGGGATCAGGTGTGGACAGAACAGCTGCACCCATTTCTGATAAAGATAAACAAGATGAGAGATGATCAGTATCAATTGCGTTGTTGGGTTCTTGAATTGGGCCGTTGGGCCCCCAAAGGCGTTGGTGGTTGAGTGGGCTGTGCCGCCACTGCTGGAGCCCAGACCAGTGGCGGTGTTGGTGGATCATCATGGAACAAGAAGAGTAGCATCGGAGGAGAGGTGGAGGAGGAGTGAACAAGAGCAGCATCATTGGGTTTAACTTGAACACCTGCTGGAAAAAAGATTGGAACACTATCTCTTGAAGGAATTAAAAATACAACTATTAAGAACAATGCTAGAATGGAATAATTTAAGGGATAATTACAGCTACTCTCCCTTAGCTTTGGAATATTACAATGACCTCTACTGAAATTCGAAATCGTACGCCTCCACAACTTATGCCATGTTTGTGTATCATTTATGATATTTATTATGCTTATTATACTCACACCCTTGAAGTTTGGTATTATTCTAAAAAGAATATTTGATTTTTGGAAAATAAAAATATTCTCCAAATAATTTTAGAAATTACTATATTAGTGACTAAGAATGTAAGAAGTATTTAAAAATGTTTAATTTGAAATTAGATTTCTACTGTTTTTGTTAATTTTTATTAAGAAGGAGAATTTTCGCAATTGAGTTTTCTATTTCTTATCTTATTTTTCTCATGGAGATGTTATTTTTTTACCAAGTTTTTTTTCTTTTTTTGTGTGTGATAACCTATATGCTTAAAAGCTGACCGAACGTTCAAGTTTGCTTGATCGGTTCCACCCAATCAATGAACCATTCTTAAAGAATTCAAGTCAAATATACCAAAGTTATACAATATTTTAAAAATAATTTTGTATTCATTATATTTTTATGGAATTTACCACAATAAATTGAATATTTAAGAATCAAAAATACTAAATATATTCTAACAAACAAATTCCATATTCAAAAGAGTATTTAAATGTATAATTAATACAAACATCAAATAAAGAATTATTATAAATTATGAATTTAATAAATATCTAAAGCGTACTCGAAATAACTGTAAATTATAGTTAAATTTCTTCACTAGTATATAAGTAGTTTCTAAAGATATTTAGAGTATATTTTTATTTTAAAAATCAAATATTCTTTTTCTAATCATACCAAACTTCAAGGGTGTAAGTATAATAGGCACAATTATATCATAAATGATATCCAAACATGCCCTAAGTTCTAGAGGGGAGGTTTGGGCAAAGTTTCAAACCTCACGAGAAGTCATTGTAATTTCTCAAACCACAGGGGAGATACCTGTAATTACACCAAACCTTAGGGTAATTTTAATCAACGGCCTATACAGCAATTTTTATGTGGGGGGCTAAATTAAAGAAAATTTCTTCTCAAACAAAAATGATGTGCCATAAATGCTTAGTATAGTAAATCATCCATTAATGGATCAGAGTCCATATTTTATGTCAACTTTATTTATATAATTAACATAAAGAAAGTAAACAAGACAAACATAAAAGTAAAACAGTACGTTAGAAAAAAAAAAAAAAAAAACAATGGAGTACATAATTTCTGACTTTTAAGCCCAATTTAATCTTAAGATGACCTAATTGTATATTCATTTATCCGTTTTCATTTACTAAGTATCAACAGTTTAACATAATCATTAGATAACTAGGTTACATAAATACAAAAAGTTGTACCTTCTTTTTAAGGTGTTGAACTTTAATATGCTTCAAAAGTTGATTTTTTCCTTTTTGATTGTTCTTCAAACTTTAACTAAACCTTTTTGTAAAACTTTTTATATTTCAAAACACCCGCTTTGTGAGACTTCGCATTTTCCAAAATTTTGTTTTGTTTTATGATATATAGAAATACTATATTGTAGGGCTCGATTTTAGTTGGTGTCCAGTGAGTTTTAAATTGTGGACTTTAAAGTTAGACAAGTTATTTCTTATTTGGGTCATAGAGTTGCCTTTTATATTAATTTTTTAAATAAACCTAGTTGTTTTTTCTTCTCATATATACTTGATACATATATAGGTGATATATTTTTCAAAAATAATTGGGAGGGTCATAACCACCACCCCCCCCCCCCCCCCCCCCCAAACCTATGAAAAGATATGCCTCCGAATATATTAATGACTAGGAAAGAAACTAGTATAGTATAATAATCTTCTTACTTTTTGAAATTTTAAGGTGTACAAAACAATAGCCAAGACCTACGTCCCATAGAGCGGATGTGTGTGGGGTGCACGTACGAGTGGGCGTGCACAAGTTCTCCAATTTTAAAAAAGTTGAATATTAAAGCGCCTTTGATACGGCTATTAAAAATAAATAAAATATATATATATATATATATATATATATATATATATATATATATATATATATATATATATATATATATATATATATATATATTATAGAGAAAATATTTTGAAACATACAATTTAATAGAAAGTCTAATATGAATGTATAATACGTATACTTATAGTTATATTCTGTTTTTTCATTAATATTTACTTACTCTCTAAATGTCTAACTAGAATACTCAATATCAAATAAGATGTTAGCCTTTTAAAACTTATTTGCAATTAGAAAAGATACGATCCCAATATTTTGTGAACTTTGCCCATTTATAGAATAATATAGCCCATAATCAATTCCATTTTATTGAAAAAGAGTTGCGATTTTGTTCATACCCTACTGTTACATCAGTGCTTTAAAAGGTGTTGGGCGCATGATAGGGTGTTTCATAGACTAGAGGCGAGGCATAAGGCTTGACGCATTTGTAACCCCCACAAATTTTGATATTTAGTTTTTGAAACATAAATCTATGATAAAAGATGAAAAATAAAAAATAAAAAACAAAAATAAAGAACTAAGATATTCATGAAATAAATTATAAAGAAGTATTTATGTCGATATTAGGGTTATAAAGTACAAAAAGATTATAAATATATTTTTGCTTTACATATTATATGGTTTGTATAAAGACACTTCCGTAGACGCTCAATATATTCCACAAATGATAAATTAATTGAAAACTATATATAGAAGTGAAATATAAAATACTAAAAAAACAAGTGAAAGAAAACCTACAAAAAGAAATCATAAACTTAATTTCTTTGATTAGAACCTATGTCGTAAGAAGAAGATGAATTTTAAATTTGTTAAATATCTACTAGGAATATTAAAACTTGTAATTTATATGGAATATTATGTTTCAGGCAAAGTAAGAATGAAACTTAGAACTAAATAGACAAAGTAATCCTTATCTTGTAGGGCGTAAGCATAGCTCCTTGAGGCTCAAAAGGCGAGCCTTTTGCCTCTTGGCGTATGCCTTAAATTACGGGGTGTAAGCAGGGGCATATCCAGAATTTTATCTTGGGGAGGGCTAATCTAATGAATTATTTTAATAATTATTGTTAAATTTAAATATAAATTTATAAAAAAATAATTCATGCTTAAAATAAACTAAGGTCAAAATACATAAAGCAATAATGTATAATAATAAAAAATTCTAATAAAATAAGTAAAATATAATTATTAACATAAAAGTGATCTTACAAAACACAAAACTAAATAACGACACAAAGGTAAAAGCATTGTAAGTTAAAAATAATCAATGAATACTACATAAAGAAAGGGAAGTAAATTTATATAACAACACATTTCATACATTATTTGAGTACTTTTTTACCATAGAAAGCGAAATATGTGCTAAATATGAATCTAAAGTTTATTTTTGAAGACAATAGTGTTTTGTTGTTAGGTGTTGAAAATTATTAGGAATTATTAGGGGTTTTACATCCAATTTTTTTTGAATAGGATTCATAAGCATCAATAATTCTATAAGGCTTCTTTTTATTATTCTTTATATGTATAATCATCACATGTCATAATATTAGGCTTCTTTTTATTATTCTTAATTTTTATGCATCCATAATTTATATACATATATAGGCCTAGGACTTATCCAAAAATGTAAGGGGGCTATAGCCCCCCTTAGCCTCTACATAAATCCGTTCGTGGGTGTAAGTATTTTGAAGGTTAAGTCCCAACGAGTTGCCTCATGGCATTATGAGGTCAAATTGCTCTGAGGCAAGCCCCCGGCTAGCCCTGAAGCGAGCTTTTAAAATTAATGTTTATGATAAAAAGTAGAGATCAAAACTAGAAATACAAAGAATAAATTAGGATGTTCTTGGAATAAATTGAAAGAAATATTTGTGCCAAAATAAAGTTAGAAAAACTGAAGAAAAAAAAAAAAAGAACTGTTTTACATACATATTGTACAAATAACATATCTAATTATCCCCATAGAACACTACAGAAATAAAACCCACAAAGAATGATCAAAAACTAATTTAAAAAGAAAGACAATTTTCAAATTTAAAAAATAATTTAGCAAGAATATCAAATATCTTCCAGTATACTTGTGATTTTATGCAAATATAAAATTTGTAGGCAAAGTAAAGATGAGAAATTATAAATAAGTCGCTTTGATATGACGTGTCATTGATCGTAACCTATGATGCACGGAGTCGAACACGACACGACACAAATATGAATAAGACGACATGGATATTTGAAATTTACTTGAGAAAACAGTAGGGACACAATCGTATTTTTTTTATATTAAATTATATAAAACATCATCAAAACATGCACAAATAACATTCTGAAGTAGAACTACAAATACATAGCTAAGCCACACAAATTCAAACTCAAAAGTAAGTTAACAACTACTAAAGTTCAAATAAAATACTCATTAAAACTTAAGTCATAAATTTCAAATATTAAACATAATGTCACAAAACCCAAGACAAACACAACAGAACAAACAAAGTGTTATACAATACTCAAATAAGTAAATAAACAATCAAAATCAATCAGCATTCCTCAATTATCTACTTTTTCTTATTATGTTTTAAGAAAATTAAGCTTTAACAACAAACAAAATTTGAAAAACAATACAAAAGCAGCGCAAAATGTGTCCGGGCATGTGGGACTTGTCCTTGAAATGTGTTCGCCACTGTGTCCCTTTATAAAAAAAAATAATAATAATAAGACACACCATGTGGCTTGTCACTTTCAAACATTGCATGAAGGATTTTTCAGCATGTCGGTGCATTATGAATAATAACCATACACACACTGTGTTTGCTTCATGGAGAGAATTACCTTAGTATTATCATTCGAAGAAGTGGCGACCAATGTCAGTTTCCAAGAACTCCAAGAAATAGATTACCTCCATATTGAATACATACCCACTTTGAGATCTGGCTTTATGTGAGTCTGATAGATAACCAACACATCCATAGTCAATCAATTCTTGTTTTGCATTTTTTGAATAAAATAGACAAGACTAATAGTTCCTCAAGGATAATGAAATAAATGTTCAATCCATTCTAGTGCCTCTTTGCGTTGGATGAGCTAAACCTGACAAGTAAATTTACAGTTAATGTTATATCATGTCTACTATAATTTCCAAAATACATGAAAGCTCCAACAACGCTTATATATGGTACCTTAGGACATGGGATTTCTTCATTTTTCTCAGTATAAAAAAGTGAATTTTTTTGACGACGTTATATGGCGTAGTTCATTATTCATCGCATAAACGTTAATAAATATGACGATTTGAAATTTTGCCACATAAGAGTAGATTTTTATGTGGCAATCTCAAATTTCGCCATATAACCTAAACTTTCGTCACTTTTTGTAAAATTTGAGTGGCAAACACGATTTTGCGACAATGTTTGTCATATGTGCCGGTTCACTGAAAACACGGCAAAACTCCGGCGACTTTTGCCCAAAATTCCCACCCTTAATTTTTTCTCTCTCTCATTTTCCCTCTGCCACAAAATAATTATTTTGTCGGTAAAAAGGAAACTAGATCGTTTTGTATTTACACTCACTTTGACATTGATTATTACAACGTAGTCCCACAAGTCACGAACAAACACTCTCACAAAAAGCTCGAAGCTTCTGTAACACTCGAACAAAAAAACTCGTTCTTCGATAAAATCTGAAAAATTGCACAAATCTCTCTCGTTTTTGCACTCTCTCTTCACATTTAGTAGTAAGAAAACTCTTTTTCTCTCTTATATTCAATGAGTAAGCTATAATTTCATTCTGGTAAACCCTAATTTCTTGATTTTGTTCATGTTTAATAGATGGGTTTGTTCATCCTCGCTGAATAGCAGATGTTTCCCCAAAATTTCTTTGAGTTCCATGTTATTTGAATGTTGTTTATCTTATATGAGTGAATCGATGGGTTTTTCTTGTTCTTTTCTGGAAAAGTTTAACAAGTATGAATTAGGATTTGGGGATTAGGGATTTTGATGTTCTGCGTGTACATTTCTTTCACTTTTTTGTGCAATGGTGATGCTGTTTTTCTCAAACATGAAGATATTTTGTCGATGAGTTATTTATTTGTAATACTGTGTGTTCACAACTTTAAAATCTGTTGTTTTTGTGTGATTTTTGTTATTTTTAAATAGAAGCTCTTAAAAATATATGTGGTTTTTGTAAAATCTCTTCATAAGTTTATAAACTGTTGCATTGTTATGATTTGTTTGATAAAAGTTGGTTGTCTTGGTATTAATTTCAAGTTGTGTTGAAATTTCTGTTTGTAACTGTATAAATTGTTGGTTTCATGTCATTTTCGTTGTTAAGTGAAAACACTGAAAAAATGTGTGGAGTATTTGTGATTTATTCTTGGAACTTTGTAGACCGGCTATTTTCTTGATATAAGTTCTTGAGGAAATGTGTGGATTTGCAACTTTTCTTCTGCACTTTATAGGCTGTTGTTTTTCAACATCACGTGTGTTGTTAAGTAAAAGTTCTTCAATAAACGCGTGGATTTTTCATTCTGCTTGTGACTTTGGAAACTTATGGTTTTCATGTGCATGATTTGGGTTGCTATTTTTATATGTTTTTGCTGTAGTTTTCATTCCATTTATGAGTTGGGAAACTGATGGTTTTTACATTAGATTTTGGTTGTTGTTTTTTGATGTTTTGCTAGATTTGTTATGTAAATGTACATTACTTTATGCAGGTTTAGCAACTGGAGTCTGTTCAGTTGTGTAACTTGTTGGTGTTTAGATTCAGATTCTGCAGAAAGGTTCAAAAGGTTCGTAGAATTTCTGGTTATATTATAGGTGAATGATTTATATTTTTGTTAAAGTTATTTATAACTTTGTTAGTCTTGTGTTTTATTTTGTTAAAAGGGCTTCAAATAGTGTATGTATTTGCAAAAAAATAGGCATCACTTTATAAACTGTTTTGTTTTTGTCGTTATGTATCTTGTTATGCAAAAGTCCTTCACAACTTAAGTGGATTGGTAAATTTTGTTTTTGTTTCTTCCTAAACTGATGATTTTTCATGTGATTAGGATGTTCATTTCTAAACTGATGGTCTCCATGTGACTCAAGTTTTTAAGTTAAATTACATTGTTTTGTGAAGGATTAAATACTGGAGTTTGGGAGCAGTTTGGTTGGAAAGGATTGAGAGTCGGCATATAATCTGAAAGGTTTGTTCCATCATCTCCAAAGCTTTATGTTTAAATCTCTGATCCATTATATTGTTTAGTTGATTGGTTAATAATTGTCCTATATTTACTTATATGATTAACATTGTATTCCAAGGTACACAAAGATGGACAAAAGTTGTATTAAAGAAAAGAATAAATTTTCTGCACTTACATTAAGGGTGTCGAGTCATTTATAGTATTTGTAAAGTAAAACATGAATGGGCTTGATAGCTTAGTTAAGTGTCCTTGTGCTAATTGTAACAACGTGTTTTATAAAACGATAGATGAAGTAGCATATTATTTGCATATACGTGGATTTTGTCTCACATATATAGATTGGATATTTCATGGGGAGACAATACCTAGCATTGAGAATGAGAATGATGTAGAGACAATGAATGATAGTAATAGAACTGATTCTAAAAACTCTATGATGGGAATGACCTTAGTGATTTTTTGGTTGAATTTAGAGAAGCCTAACAATTTGACAGTGGGGGTGGAGTAGAATCAGAAAGTTTTCGTAGACTTTTATAAAATGCACAGTGTGAATTATACCCTGGATGCAAGATATCATTGTTATCGCCTATTGTGAAACTACTGCATCTTAAGATTTTAGGAAAATGGAGTAAGAAATCCTTTAGTATGCTGCTGGAGTTTTTGAAAAGTATTCTGCCTGAAGGTGAGACGCTTCCATCATCACTTGACGGTGCTAGAAAATTGCTAGTAGATATTGGGTTGGGGTATGAAGAGGTTGATGCACGTAAGAATGATTGTGTCTTGTACTAGAAAGATAATAAGAAAAAAGATACATGTCCAATTTAAGAGTCTAGGTGGAAGAACACTAATGGTAAGACAAAGCATGTCCCTCATAAAAAACTAAGATACTTTCTCATTAAGCCTAGATTGCAAAGATTGTATATGTCTAGTAAAACAGCTTCAAAGATGTTGTGGCATAAAGATAGGCGTGGAAATGAGGAAGGGATAACTAGGCATCTAGCTGATTCATTAGCATAGAAACATCTTGACACTCAATTTCCACACTTCTCTCAGGATCCCCGCAATGTTAGATTGGGATTAGCTTCTGATGGGTTTATCCCATGGTCAAATTTAGGAAATTCCCATAGCATGTGGCCTGTCGTACTTGTAGTTTATAATTTACCTCCTTATGACTGTATGCGTTCTTCATTTCTTATGATGTCATTGCTCATCCCGGATCCTAGTTCACCTGTCAAGGATATTGATGTGTACTTGCAACTTCTAATAGAGGACTTGAAGAACTTGTAGAATACAGGGGTTGAAACATATGATACAGTCACCAAAGAGAAATTTTTGATGTATGCTGCTATCTTGTGGACTATTAGTGACTTGTCGGGTATAGTGTTTTATCGGGTTGGGTGACGATGGGTCATTATGCTTGTCCACGTTGTTTAGATGAAACAGATTCCAAGCCATTAAGAACCAAAACTTGTTATATGGGACATCGTTGTTTTTTGCATAGAAAACATTTATTTTGCAAAAATAAAAGAGATTTTAATGGTGAAGAAGAACACAGAGAAAAAACTCGAAAATTATCTGGGGATGACATTTTGAGTTGGCTTGATAGGTTGCAACATGTGTTTAGTGAACCCGGTAAGCATCAAATAGTGAACCGAAAGAGGAAGCAGGGGTCTGATAAAGTAAATTGGGTAAAAAGAAGTATTTTCTTTTATTTGCCGTATCGGGACAAACTGTTAATCTGGCATAATCTTGATGTAATGCACATTGAGAACAACATTTGTGATAATGTGCTTGGAACTATACTTGATATTAAAGGAAAAACAAAGGATCCAATCATTGCTCGAGAGAACTTGCGTGACTGGGGTATTAGGGAGGAGTTACATGTGCAGATACATGCTAGGGACAACATACCTATAAACCCACCAATATGTTTTACTTTGTCAACAACAGAAAGGAATGAATTCTGCCAATTTTTGAAATCTGTCAAGTTTGCCAATGGATACGCTGAAAATATATCAAAATGTGTGAGGGAATAAAATTACTGGCTTAAAAGCACATGATTGTCATATTCTACTTCAACGGTTGATTCCAGTAGGCATTCGAAGTTATTTAACAAAGGAGGTGAACGAAGTGTTGTATGAGTTAGGTGACTTCTTCAAGGAGTTGTGTTAGAAAACACTGACGGTTGATAATCTAGAAAAGCTGGAAAAAAACATCCCTATTATCTTGTGCAAGCTAGAAAAGATTTTCCCGTCGTACTTCTTCATTATAATGGTGCATTTGACCATTCATTTGGTTGAAGAGGCCCTCATTGGAGGGCCCGTGCAATTTCGATGGATGTATCCCATTGAAAGGTATGTTTTTGTATAATTATTTATCTCTTTATGCATAAATGAAGTTTTTTTTTGGGATTAACTTTAACTTCATCATTTATGTTGTACATATTTCTAAGCACTCTAAAAGGATTTGTTCGCAACAGAGCTTGCCCCGAAGGTTCAATTTGTCAAGGATTTATAGTGAGAGAAAGATTAATATGGTTATATTTGTATTTGTCGGGCATTGAAACCATCTTTAATCGGCCAAAAAGAAATTATGACGGTTCTCGCGACCAAGGAGCAGAACTTTCTGTATTTTCAATGAACACTAGAACATTCGGAAAACTCAAGCCTAATTGTTCTCTATCTGAAGAAGAACTTGATAAGGCTCACTGGTATATTTTAAGAAACTGTGAAGAAGTTGAACCATACTTGACGTAAGAAATTTATTTATGTAAGCTTTCTTACTAATTTGTCAGATTTAGCTATATGGTGTGTAATACCCCTTTCTATTGTATATGCAGAATGCACAAGGCTGATTTCCTAGGAATAAGTTTGGAAGAAGTTGATGAGAACACTGGACATGATCAACGGCAAAGAAACCAGTTTCCAGGATGGTTTAGGGACCATGTATGTAACGATTTATTTAATTTGAAACTGGTTTTGAATTCTGCATACTAAATATATAACATTTTGTCGTTGCAAGTAAATGAGTTACACCTCCAGAATTCTGATCACACCTCATATGAATTGTGGGCTTAGCGAACGGGCCTATAACATTGAATACAAGTAGCTATGAGGGATGCATGGTTAATGAGGTTCGATTTCATACAAAAAGTCAGGACGAACATAAAAAAACTCAGAACAGTAGATTGGTTGTCAAAGGAAATCATAAAAACCAATCCATTGCGTATTTTGTTTACTTAATAAGGGTGGTTAAGCTGGTTTACACTGGGGGGCTACAAGGTTGTGTTATTCGAATGTGATTGGTTTGACATGGGAAGCAAGAAGACTGTGCAGGCTGATAAGCAGTTTGTTAGCATTGATATGAGGTAGCGATGGTATAAACAAGATCCTTTTGTATTACCCGTGCAAGTGCAACAAGTGTTTTACGTACATGACACAAAATTGAGTAAAGATTGGAACATCGTACAAAGAATGAGACATCCACATTTGTGGGATTTACCTGAGTTGGAGATTGAGAGTATAGGTGATGCTATAAATTCTGACAACCAAGAGCATTCTAGACAAGTGTTGCAAAAATTTGATTCTGACGGAGTACGTTTAGTTGTCGAGTCTAATGATCATCAACATCATTAAACTCAGTTATCAAGAAATGATGTAGAGCCTGAAGAGGTTGATACATCTGTGGTTCAGAATGCTAGAAAACCCCATGCTCATTGGCGTATCCAGAAATTTTATTTGGGGAGGGCTAAACTATTGTCACGTCATCATAACTAAAAATAAATATATATTACAAAAGTAAAAACAAATAATCAAAAAAACACTAAACTATTTTCTTAATATAATGATAAATATGAAATTAGAGAATTTAAAAGAATCATTTATCATTATATATAGATTGGCAAAAATTGCTTACTAAAAATTAGCTGATGCCATTAACTAATAAGACAACAAACTAACTTAAAAGAATAATACAAAAGTTAACATCAATGATAATATAATAATCATTTCACGACACAAAAAGCTAGAGTATCATAATTCATCATAAAGTAGTTGATATATTTAAGTAGATATAATTTGTTATAAATTTACTTGAACTAGTTTTACTTTACTTGAACAAATATAATCTACTAGTAATAGAAGTCTACCAAAAAGTTTTGGGGGACTACAGCCCCCCCCAAGCCCCTTAGTAAATACGCCCCTGCCCATGCTGATGAAGCCTTCATTGATGATGGAGAGGATGAAGGAGAAGAATATATGTATGGAATAAAGGAAGAAGATGGGTTTGATGAAGGAGAAGACGATGAGGCGCTCTTTGAAGAAGAAGATGAAGAATCTGATGATGATTAACTAAAACAATTATGCTTCAAACAAATATTTTGTGTTGTTTACTTAGTGTTATTACAAAAAAAACCTTATCTATAATATTTTCTTATTATTCTGGATTGGTCGTGTTTATTTATGTTCAATTTTATAAGTTAACATAGTTTTGAAACTTTTTTTTTTTTTTTGCATATTTATACACAATGCATTCAACATATTTGTTGTTTGTTTAGATAGCAACAGGACCAAACTTCAAGAAGGCTCGCAAACCAATTACATCAAAGCAGCAAGTGGAACCACAAAGGAGTGCAGATGTCACTATGCTGCTAAGTTCAGCCCCTGCATCTCCGTTGACACTAAACAGCGCCCGTAGACAAGAAGTTGCTAATCTCACAACCAATAGTCTGAAGAATGCAAATGAAGCTACCCCTGCATCTCCATTGACACGAAATGGTGCCCGTAGACAAGCAACTGCTTAGTTAATAGCTATGTTATGTAAAAATGTTGGAAAAATCACTACCCCTGCATCTCCGTTGACATGAAACGGAGCCCCTAGACAAGCAACTGGTCATCCCACAACCTCTAGTGGTGGGAACGGAATTGAGGCTGCCCCTGTATCTGTACCATTCTCCAACTTTAATAATTTGCTTTGATAAATAATAAAAATAAAAGAAGAACATGTTAATGTAATAAAAAAAAATAAGTATTCCACTTGGTAGTAGTGGTGACAAGTGACCATGCGATTTGTAGTGCAACAACTAAGCTTCAAAAGAAAATTCCATAAGTGACCATCCACATCCATAGAATTACGTGAAAGGTGAAGCAAAAACAAATATCAAAAACGCGATTGTAATTAGAACTGGTCATCAATTAATATAATATATGCATTAACATGTGTATTAATGAACAATAATAAATTTGAATTCATCTACTTTTTGACAAACTCCACCGAAAAAGTTTGCTGGAATTTCGTCTTTTTGAGATTATACGGTCATGAGAGTCACATAAATTAAAAACTTGAAGTAATATTAAAAAAATAAAGTAATTAATTATATTTTCATCAAATACTTATTTACATAAGTTATTAATTATTGTCAATCAAAGGAAGATAATCTTTCCATTTCATAATTTAGGAAGATGAATGTTTTAATTATGTTTTTAAAAATTTTGCTAATCACTGGAAAATGTATTACTTATAACGCCCCTGAAATTGGAAGAAAATAAAAGTATTTTCGAATTTTTATTTTAGTCGTTGAACTTTTTGAAAATACGATTTTGACCCCAAAAGATTTAAAAAGTTAAAATTTTAGTCCTTCCCCTTTTGAAAAATTTATGATTGACCACATATATTTTATTTAAGACCTAATGAGTTATCAAAACTTTTGAATTGGTCCCTTGTAGTTTTAAAATATCCAAACATTCATTGACAATGGTAAATCTTGACATATTTACATTTACATTTGAGAAAGGGTAACTTTGCTTTGTCTTTTATGCTAGATATTTCTAATATTTTCTTTTTATAAAATCCTATCAGATAAGGCATGGAAAAATTTTCATAATTAAGGTGGCCTAGCTTGGATTAAAATAAAAATGAGTAGGGTATGGTAATTAATCCTTGGTCTCCCAATTTTCACCTATAAAAGGGACGCTCTCTTCAACATTTTTCACACACATCTCTTCTCCGAATCTTCTCTTCTTTTCTTCTCAAAAGTTCTTCCTCTTGATGTTTATATTTCTATAAAAATTGTTTCAGTCCTTTAAGCCTTCTTTATAGGCCTTAACAATCCTACAAATGTAGTTTTGTCAAAACTGCCAGTTTTGGTACAGAAACTTGGGAAGTCCAAAAACCATATCAAAACTTCGAAACTTTCTCTGAAAGTTTTACCACATACTGGTTATCGTGTAAGCTAACTTTCATGTTCAGCAACCATCTTCAACCAAAGTCGTTTAGGGGTCTAAAAATGAGAAATACGTACCACTATCCAGAAAATCCGAAAACAGCTCATAGCTTTCATGATTTATTTAAAATACCAAACCTTGTCCTCTGGATCCGATTTTGAAAATACGTTCTCTACAAGATGTTTAAGATTGAACCCCTCAACCAATTTCAGATTATCATATCGTTTGAAAGTCCGATTGTAGGTAAATCCGAGACTGCTACAGTTTTTAACCTCAGATTTACATTAACCTTTTGTTTAACCAAATTATGTTGTCAAGACTATCCAAATCATGAAATTGATCATTGATATGGACTCATTACATACTAACAATGATGCTAGATCATTTTATCATAATTTAGAATCGTGTTTGATATTTTTCATAGATTTTGCAACATTTAGATGACACGTAGTTTGTTTTACGGTTGATCTTTCACTTTCTTTAACTTTAAGTGAAGTATTGTATTTATCTTGTGATCTAATCTAGTTTATTAGAATAATAAGTATTCTGGAAATATTAATTTTAACTAATTCTACATGTTTACAATTTATTTTAATTGTTATCAGTGATATATGCAATATTATATTATTTAATACTAATAATTATAAGAAAAATAGTTTTTACCAAAGTTATATATGTAATATAATTTTATTCAAGGGCTTACTGAAGTATTTGTTCAATGTTAACATCATGGTAAAACTTTTGATTTAAGATTATTATGTAATAAGTAATTTACTAGAATTTTGTTAAGAAATGTTGTTTTAAAAAGGTTTAAATATGCAATTATACATAAGTATATATATTAATATCAAATATGTTGTTAATAAATTATAAATGGAGACTTTAATTATTATTTGTAACTGATTTAGTCTTCAACTTGTTACTTTGAAATGGTAAATCTCATTATTTATATTTTTTACGTCATTGTTAAAGTTAAAATAGGTAAATGTTGGATTTATCCAAAATTAACAATAATTAGATATTTAATTGAACTTCTTTAAATATGATAAATATTGAAAATATATGTTTATTGTTGTAAATTATGAGCAAACAATTGATTATATGTTTTTGATTTATTTAAGGTTTGACAATTATCGACGTTAATCAAGAATTTCCCATACGGTAAAATGTGAGGTTTGATTTCTGATTTGTTCAAAACCCTATTTGGCATCTGGCCTTGAGAAACTTGGACATAACAATTGTGATTCTTTGTTTCGAATCACGAGCAACATTCTATCACCATTTTAATGCTTTTATATTGATAATCGTTAATTCTTTACATAATCAGTTTTCTTGCCTATTGTTAAATCAAATCTCATTTAATTCATAATCGGAAATTTTCTTCATAATCATAATTATCTTGGTATCATGATCACCCTATCGATTCTTGAATTGTGCAACGAGCAACGAACTATGTTCGGCCTATGTAGCTCAAAAATGACCAACGGATATTGTCCGGCTTACTAGCTCATCTGATAATTCTGTTTCACCCATTAGGACGCCTTTGGGAAGTTGGGCTCAGGGATTGAGAAGATTTACTGCTGGGCAGCAAAGGGCTGTCAATTTAAGTATTTCAAATTAATACCCATTCTGTCTAAGCGCCGCTTGCAGTCAGGAGTTGACTGTGACCCGCGTGTTAGAATGATATGTACTCTAGCATGTCTTTTGTTCTGTTGCGAGGTCGCTCCTCGTAGGGAGGTATACGGTTGAATTTTGGGAGTTAAGGTTGGATCTATTATATGTAATTGCACAAGTTCATTTTCTCGCTCTTCTGAATATTTCAGAATTATCGTTAATACCGATAATTCTAGTTCAATGATGCAGATGTAAATATTCTTGTCATTCTTGTTCGTTTTGTTCTGATTTACTATTTGATTATTGTCATGATCTAAGAATTTCACTAAGTCATTAAAGACTTACTCCTCTTTTGTCCTATATGTCCCTTTCTCAGAACAAGATTAGTATAGCAGCATGGATGGAACGAAAGATTGACAAGTCCGCATTTGAAAACTTTGCAAAATTGTTAAGTGTTTTATTTTATATAAGTCATTTTGAAATTGTAAAATTTATTTGTATTCCAAAGACTTCCGCCGTCTTTAAAGTAAAGATATTTTATAATGCTATGGTTTTGATCCTGGTCACTGAGACCCCTTCCTATGAGCTACAGTTCGGTCTGAGTTGAGTTTGTTTGGTGACCAACACCGGACCAACTCGGATCGGATTGTGACTCGTGGGGCGCGGTCCTCACATTACTAATATAAAAAGGGGTATAATAGTAAATATCAAAATTTTGCTCAATAATGAGGAATATTGCTCTGTATATATCATCTCCCTTTGCAAAAAAAGAGTTTGGTAATACTAAAAAAAAAAAAATTTCTACAAGCAGATGCAGTGAGGGTTATTACTATGTTCACCTTCTGCAGTGAAAAGTAATAAGAAAGGGACACATACTTGTCATTAGATATAGTATTATAAAAGCAGCAGGAGTCAAACTGCCGCTCCTTATTTTAATTTTTATTTTAGAATCACAAAGGGTAATAGATATAATTCATATACATTTTAAAAAACTGCTAAAAGTTTTAGTTTTTATTTGAATAAAAGTAGAAGCGTATGTACAAGGTATTTTTATAATGTCTCGTTGATATTCCTAGGGACTTCAAAAAAGTTTTAATGTCTGTGACGCTGAGGTAAACATTTAAATAACTTTTTTATGTCTGTAATATTAGGTAAACATTTAAAATTAAAAGATTTAATCCATCACTTCATCATTAAAACTATTGATGCAGTCGAAAAGTGAGAGTGGATGTTCTTTTTGGTGTCTGAAAAATTTAATATGGGATAAATGTTAATAGAAATACACATTATATTTGATGTACTAATATAGGATGGCGTAGCGAGATATCTTTAGGGAATATGCCACATAAATTTTCCAAATAATTAGATATTTGGTGGACCCACTACTTACCATATTATCATGCCCTTTATGAACCAACCAAACAAATTATGGCCGGTGATATTGCCAGAGCAAGCATTATTGGAGCCAGAGCAAATTTTTTGAATATTCCTAATTTACCCTCCTTAACTAAGGAATATAAAAATCTGCTTTTAATTATAGTTGTTTTCTCAATTAACACTCCTTAATTATAGCATTAACTACCTCTCTCTCCTTATCTCCCTTTCAATCAACAAGTATTTATTCATATAAGTTATCTGTACGACTTTTGTGAAATCATTTTCAAAACACTGTAGATAATTAATTAACTTAATTACAATTTCTTCCTCTCTTTTTTTGGCATAAATTATATGCTACAATAATTTTTTTTATGCTATATGCTAATATTAAAAATTGAATGCTCAAGCAGTACTATTAAATTTTGTAAATCCAAGTTAACAAATTTCTTTAAGTATGAATTTTCAAAAAAATATTGCTTTGCTATAATATTTTAAATTTAAATTTGAACTTCATAACTTAGTGTCACCAATGAAAGAATCAATTAAAATTTTAATATATTTCCTGTTATTAATAAGAACAAAAAAAAATAAAGCAAAAAACTAAAGCTAGGTCATGATTCAAGTCATATTTTTGCATTTAAATATATTTTTCATAAATTAGTTTTATAAATAATTCTACTATCTATTTTTTGTTTAAGAATTTGGCTTATATTATGATTAGTCTATATGTACTATAAAATCTAAGATATGAAGAGTGTTTTTTTTTAATGCGTAGATAATATTTGAATGAATAGTTTCTCAATTTAAATAGTTAACACTACAAAAAAAGGGGTCGTTTCTAAAGGCCTAAAGCCCGTTTCTATTGATCAATAGAAACGGGCCTGTCGTTTGTGACGGTCGTTTGTTAAACGACCGTAGCTAATGACTACTAGAGACGGGAAAACGGCAGGCCCGTTTGTAAAGATTGTCCATTTTTACAAACGGGAAGCCCGTTTGTACAAACTAAAATACCTAAACTAACCATGAACTATTTTTAAAAAAAAAACGGGCAGCCCGGCCTGTGAAAAAAAAGAAAAAAAAAATATTAAGGAGTATAAAAACAGGAGGCCCGTTTCTAATACTCTCGAAGTATTAGAAACGGCCCGCCCGTTTCTAGTACTCTCGAAAAGTAATAGAAACGGGCGGCCCGTTTTTATTACTTTTCGATTTTTTTTTTTTAACTATTACAAACGGGGTTTCCGTTTGTAATACTATTTAACAAGAAAATTATTGGCGGAAAATCTGCCAATAATGATTTATTATTTAATGTCAAATTTGGCAATAAATTGTGTCCATGTTATACTAGTCAATTACTAAATTACCTACATTATTTGTTTAATAACAATTATAATTAGTATAAATTAGATATGAGTGTTAATTACGATATATTAGTATAATGTAAATATTTTTAACAAATTAAAAAACTTATTTAGAATAAAGGAAGAGGAGATAATTTGTAAATATTTAAAAAGAATGTAAAAGAAAAGAGAGAATTTGATAGAGAATTGTGTATATGAATGAGTGGAATGTTTGAGAAAATGAAGAGGGGAGGAGTATTTATAGAGGGGGAGTGAAAGTATTAGAAACGGGAGAGCCGTTTGTAAAAGTTTTCGAAACTTTTAGAAACAGACCTCCCGTTTCTAAAAGTTTTTCAAAATTTTCAAAACCCCGCCAAAACTTTTAGAAACGGCAAGCCCGTTTCTAAAAGTTTTTTAAAATTTTGAAAATCCCGCGAAAACCTTTAGAGGTTTTTTTAAAATATTTTGAGAGCTTTTAGAAATGGCCCAGCCGTTTCTAAAGGTTCCAGGACCTTTAGAAACGGCACACCCGTTTCTAAAGAGTCTCAAAAAAATATAAATACCTTTAGAAACGGGTAATCCGTTTCTAGAGGTTTTTAAACCGGTTTGCCCGTTTGTAAAACCCCGCGGGCTGTTTCTGAAACTCCGTAATCTTGTAGAAACGGGGAAGTCGTTTCTAAAAATTCTATTTCCTATCTATAAATACTGTATCCAACCTCTCACTCACTCAATCCATCTCATTTGTTCAGGTGCGTTTCAAAAATGCTCTATAGTTCATAATTTTTATTATCCGTTTTAATTATGATTTTTTTTTTTTATGTAATCATGTCCTAATTATTTAATTTAATCTTTTTTTGCTTAGATCAAAATCTCATTGTCACTGCCTTAAAGACTTGCTGAATCGTTTTACCTACATCAACTCTAAATTGCCAGGTGAAGGTATGTTGTATTTTTGACCGCAGATTAGATTAGTTTATTCAGTTTTGGAGCATCTATATATAAGTGCAATGTATTCACATGAAGATAGAAGTTGGATGTATAATATGAAATGCGATAATGGTGACTTGAAACAGCAGTTCACATACGGTGTTCAAAAATTTCTAGAGTTTGCTTTATGTCAAGTAGATTATCTTGATCCGCGTAATTGTCCTAGGTGTCCTTGTAGCAAATGCGACAATAGAACGTTAGACCAAGTGTTCTACCCCGATCAAATTTCAATTCACTTATGTAGATGGGGATTTGTCCCTCAATACTATACGTGGGTAGCCCATGGTGAAACTAGTCCTGTTTTTTATCCGTCGACATCCGGGGTAGAACAGACCTCAGCCGAACCCATGTTAGAGGATAATGAGTGTGAAAAACAAAATCCCTTTAGTGAATTGGTATATGATGCATATCAAGTTGATAGAGATTCAATTGAAGAGGAACCGAATGATGAGGCTAAGGAGTTTTATGAATTGTTAAGGCAATCAGAGGTGCGATTGCAAAGTGATAAAAATAAACCCGTGTTACAGTGGGGGCCAGAATTTCTTTCGGTCCATAATGTTTATAATATTCCTGAAAAGGCGTGCACTAGATTTTTAGAACTGTCCAAAGATAGCCTTCGCCGGGAAGATGAGAATCGGTTGCCCAATAACGTATACGGGTTGAAAAAGATGATGGTTGGTCTGGGTCTAGGGTACAAGACTTATGATGTTTGTATAAACAATTCTTTTTTGTACTATGGAGATTTTGAAAATAGCGAATATACTGAATGTCCTGAATGCGGAGAGGCGAGATATGCTCTTGGTAAAAAGAAACCAATCGGGCGTAAGAAGTTGTGGTACTTTCTTATAATACCTCGCCTACAACGACTGTACATGTCTGCAACCACGGTTGAGCATATGACTTGGCATTTGAAAAGAAGTGGTTCGGGTGATGAAATTATTCATCCAGCATCAGGAGAAGCCTGGAAACACTTTGACAGGGTACATCCAGAGTTTGCGGCTGAACCTCGGAACATTCGACTTGGACTATGTAGCGATGGATTTTCTCCATTTGGTAGTTCACCAGTTTCGTATTCTTGCTGGCTCGTGTTCGTTACGCCTTATAATCTACCTCTAGATCTTTGCATGATTCAAGAGTATATCTTTTTGAGTTTGATTATATCAGGACCAAAAAGCCCGGGGAAGAACATTAGCGTGTTGCTTCGTCCATTAGTTGATGACTTGAGGAAGTTATGGGAAACTGGTGTGGACACGTATGATAGGTATATGAAGCAGAATTTCATATTAAGGGTCATACTAATGTGGAGAATCAGTGATTATCCAGCATACGCCATGTTGTCGCAGTGGAGCACTGCAGGCCGATTGTCTTGTCCACATTACATGGAAAATACACAAGCCTTCCAGTTGAAGCATGGGAGAAAGACGTGTTTCTTTGACTGCCATCGCCGATTTCTACCGCCAGATCATGTGTGGAGGAGAAACAGAAAAGATTTCCTAAAGGGAAAACAAGAATTTAGTGAACCCGCTCCGAGGAGATCAGGTACTGAGATGAGAGCTATTATTGATGATCTCGCAGAAGACATAGATTCTAGATATCACATTGCGAGTTATGGGGTATCGCATAATTGGTGTGGTAGAAGCATTTTCCGGGAACTTCCGTATTGGGAAACTAACTTAATTCGCCATAACCTTGATGTCATGCACTGCGAGATTAATTTTTTCAACAACATCAAAAACACTGTTATGGATGACACCGATAAGTCGAAGGATAACTTTAATGCAAGACGAGACCTAGAAATCCTGACCAGACGAAAGGAGTTGTTCTAGAAGGAATGTGCTGATGGAAAGGTATATAAGCAGAAGACAACCTATTGCCTCAACAGAGATTAGAAAAGGCTAGTTCTTGAGTGGTTGAAGGGTCTTCGTTTTGCAGATGCGTACGCTTCTAACATTTCTAGATGTGTCCAGATGTCGAAACTCAAGCTTACCCAAATGAAGAGCCACGACTGTCACGTGTTCATGCAGCGGTTGATACCGATTGCATTCGCGATTTTCTTCCTGATGCTGTTTGGGGCCCACTTGCTGAAATAAGTCTATTCTTCAGAACTCTATGTTCGGATGAGATCAGAAGGTCAGATATGGAAAAACTAGAGATCTCGATAGTAGAGACCATGTGCAAGTTGGAGAAGATATCTCCACCAGCGTTTTTTGACTCCATGGAGCTATTAGCCATTCACCTACCATACGAGGCGAAAGTGGGAGGTCCTGTGCAGTATCGCTGGATGTATCCATTTGAAAGGTAACGTTTTTCATTGTTAATAAGTGAATTAAATTGTAGATTGTTATTTGTGTACTGACTCTTACTTTTTAATTGATGTGTAGGCGAATGTACGACTTGAAAAGATTAGTAGGCAATAAAGCACATGTAGAGGGATCCATATGCCAAGTGTTTTTGCTGTCTGAAATGACAAACATCGTCTCACTCTATTTCGGTTCTAGAGTCGAAACTAGACACAATCAGCTGAACAGAAACGAGACTGCACTGATCAACGATTACACTGGACAGCTTGGAATCTTCCATAAGCAAGGCAAACCAATAGGGTCTGCCCAGCGAAACCGATACCTTACCGAATCAGAATTCAATCTGATCGAGTTATACACGATTTTGAACTGTTCAGAAGTCGACGGATGGGTCACGTAAGTGGCAAAAGTGTTATATTAATTAATTACTTTTCGTACAGTTCACAATTGTACAAATACATCGCCATCTTTTAAAACTTTGTGATTCATTATCTGCAAATTGTTTCAACAGCTAACGTGTCAGGGCCTTAACGACCAAGAAACGCAAAGTAAACGTAATGCAGAGTTTGTTGGATGGTTCAAGCACACCGTGGCATCCGGATATTATGAGGTTGACCCCCGGCTTCATGCTTTGGTTCGGGGCCCATCTGCAATGGCGAATACATACAAGGGGTACAAAGTCAATCGGTTTAGATTTCACACAGAATCGCACAGTATCGAAAATACCACAATGAACAGTGGCGTGTGTGTCAAGGGAAATCTGGGTGCACCTGAGGACACAAATTTCTACAACATGATCCAGAACATATTGGAAGTAGACTACTGGGGCGCTGAATTGCAGCAGACTATTGTGTATTCCAAGTGTGATTGGTATGACATGCCCCGTACAAGCCCTTTCAATGCTCGTTATTGGCTGGTAGACATCAATCCACGTCCGAGACTGCAAACAAATGAACCTTTTATATTTGCGAACCAGTCTCAACAGGTCTGCTATACACCATATGCATCAGCTGCACATTTTGTAGCTCGTAAGGGATGGTGGGTCGTTTGTACGGCCCAAGCCAGATATGTCATCGACACTACTTCGTTGCATGTCGAGGGCGAGAGTGAAAATGAAGATACCACTGTCGAGACCGAAATTCTACAAGATGCCGAACCCACTCGAGTACTCGACAATGCTGATTACGGTCACAACTACAACAAAATAGTAGCTCTTGCTGATACTAAGATACAACTAGTTGAGCCAGTTTATAACGAAGACTCCGATGAGGATCCATAGTAGTTGCTAGTTTTTACTACTTGTAACCATTTGCATTTTGGCATGATGCGTGATGTAATGAAATTGAGTTTTTGTTTTTTATGAAGATTTTTGAATTTCCTATAAAGTATTAGAGTATTAGACAAAATCTATAAGCTTTTTTGGCTTTCATTCAACGTCGAAGATATGGAAAAATTCATTAACATTCATTAGAGATTCAATTTACAAAATGAAACACCATAAATATCCAGTCGCACAAAAGTAATTAAAGGAGTCATAATTAATTACATTACCAAAAAGAAACATAAAAAATAAAAAAATACAATAAAAACAACTGAGTAGATCCTCAGTCAGTCCTACTCCTCACCATCCACCCGAAACTCCTCCCCATCGTGGTCATCCTCATCGAACTCGCCACTGCCACCCTGTGTCGCGATGTCGTCATCCATGTGCCTGTGACGAGGATCCATGACGGGACGTCCGTCAGGCACGAACCTCACATTCATCCCTAACTCCGCAGCCAACTCTCTAGCACGCGCCGTCCCAGCGGCGCCATCCACCGAGTCGGTATACTGATCATATAGGTAGTCGATATTAAGGTTGTCGTCGCCCTGATCAGCACCCAAATCATTTACAGGTCCACGTCCGGCTGATGTGGATGGCCAGGTAGAAGGCCCCAGGGCAAATGGGTCCGGCTGAGTAGAAGGCCCAGCGGCGTGTGCACTACCGGGCCGAATAGAAGGTCCTGGGGCGAATGGGTTCGGCGGCTGCTGGGTCTGTGCCTGAATGGCTGCAATCTCCTGCGTCAGCGTGTATATCTGCTGCTGCATCATGATAAACTGAGACTGGAACGCGGTAGCCACTATATGAGCCCTTCTCGACTGCCGCGTGGTCCGGACCCCAACAACATCCAGATTCAAGGAGTTCCCTAAGCCCTTGATCCTGCCCTTGTAGGGCCCACCAACTGCTTTCGCCCATGTCGGATAGTCGAACGGTGACCATAAGCTACGGTTAGGACCATAGATGTCGGTACAATCCTCGACGTACTCTCCTGTGTAAACGAAAGCTAGAGTTAGCAAATACAATTACATTAAGACTATCGAAGTTAAAAAGTACATAAAAGAAACTCATGAATATAACCCTGTTGTCGTCGTTGATAAAATGCCTAGTCGCATCAGGCAACGTCGTGGTCCTTGTGTCAAGCCACGTGTCGAGGTACGACACTTGCTTCGTCGGGTCCACAGCTTTCTGGCAATTGAACACATGTCAAAATATTTAACCAAATCGACTTAAATAGCACCAAATTACTTTTTGACTACTAAATTTCCGAACTAATTAATTACCTTCCTGGCGTGATGGTCCTGCGTGCTGATAGACCCCCCTCGCCGATAGTTGCATTTATGCCCCTTCAGCTTGTTAGCCTTATTCCGGGCACACTTCTTCTTGTGCTCCTCCTGATCCCAAAGGTGAATGTAGTGTCGAAGAAGTCGCTCGGGAATCCAACAGGGGTTATCCCTCCATTTCGGATTGTCCTTTCTTTTAAAGTAACAGGACTTCGCCCGTGAGATCTCGGCAGACATCCGACGGTGTGCCCACCACTCAAACCCCTCGTAGATCGTATCCGTCTGCACCAGATCCCACTGATAAATGGACTACATGAAGAACAGTGATTACAGGAATTAGATATCCACAAAAATTTCTAAGACTTGTATTCGTATTAGAAACACAAAAGATAACACTAACCTCAAAACGTCGGAAGAACTCTAATCTGATATCCTCGGGAATCTCCTCGTACGTGGGCCACAAGAACGTCAATCCCGTCTTCACCGTCCTACTGATAGTGCGCACGATCCGTTGCTAATCGCCCCAATTCCCCAGCTCATCCCTTCATATCCAATTCCGGTCCTCTGGCCGAGCGGCTGGCTGATCTGCAACGGCCATACCACGTACAGCTCGACTAGGCCCAGCTACATCCTCGGGGCGCACCCGAGCGGACGGGCCTGCGTGATCAGGGGCCGCTGCACCTCGGCCTGAGTGAGATGTCGGATGTGCATGGCCCACGTCTGCCCCCGGTGCTACTGGTGGCGGTCCCTGCTGCCCGTGAGATATACGAGAACCTACAAATGTCCCGATCGATCCGCCATGCGAGCCAACAAGGGATGGGATACCTGAACTCCGTGGCCTGGGGGGGCACTCTCCCAAACGGTGCAGTACTGGGAGGTCCCGTATTCAAATCTGGAATCGCAAGAGGTGGAGGGGTAGACCCGGTCGGCGTCCGGTATCGAGAGGTAGCCCCTGATGAGGCCGAGCCTGTGCCCTGATCAGCAGCAGGCGACACATGACTAAGTGGTGGTGGCGGCGGCGTTGCTCCTCGAGTATGCGGGCCACGCTAAACACTCGGCCTCAGGGCACTGGCAACTAGGGGTGGCACTTGGCCAGGTGGTGCTGGAGCTGATCGTCTGGTCCGCGGGCCACCCTAAACGGCCGATACAGGTGCATCATCCTGGCCATCAGTGTCAGGTCGGGATCTATGGGTCAAAACTTTACGCTTCGTTGACCCAACACGAGAATCAATAGGTCTCTGTTCATCTACCATCTGTAAACGTCATATACCAAACATCAATTATAAGCACAAGTTCCAAGAAATCGTATACGTAACTCATAACACAGAATTATAAACAAACAAACGCCACTTCACAAATTCTAACAGAAAATCGTTCAATCGTCAAACCAATCGACTAATTACATTACAATATATATATATATATATATATATATATCGAGCATACAATAATTAACAAGATATATTACACAATCTAAACGATAATTTAATTAAAAATAATTAACATTTTGACGAGCCTAATTAACCGATAAAACCGTAATTAACGTAATCTAATCGGTGAAACCAAACATACCGAACGTAAATCACAATCTAAACCATAAATTACAAATAATTATCATTAAGAACCCTAATTAACCGGTGAAATATCACAAAAACTCGATAATTACATGTTAGACTTCATAAAAACGTAAATAACGTAATATAATCGGTAAAAACTAGCATACCCAACGTAAATCACAATCTAAACCATAAATTACAAAAAAAAAAACTAGGTAAAACCCTAATTAACCGATGAAATAACACAAAAATACGATAAATACATGCTAAAAGCGATAAAAAAAACGTAATTTAATCAGTGAAAAACACGTACGATACGATTTCTACGGAAGAGAGCCGGGTTTTCTAGAGAGAGAGGGGAGAATTTTAGAGAGAGAGCTCCAAATCGCCTAAAATGGCGATTAGAAACGGGGAAGACCCGTTTTATATACGGGTTATTAGAAACGGGCCGCCCGTTTCTAATAACGGTCGCCCGTTTCTAATAATTACTAGAAACAGGTCACCCGTTTCTAATAATTACTAGAAACGGGGCTTTACGGGCTTTAGAGACGGGCAGGCCCGTTTCTAAAGCCCGTGGCGCCAAAATGGATTTCATTTTGGCGCCCGAAAATAATAACTCGGGCTTTAGAAACGGCCACCCGTTTCTAAAGCCCGAGCATCCCATTACTAGAAACGGGTGGCCCGTTTCTAGTAATAGTATTACAAACGGGCTACCCATTTGTAATACTTTCGGGATTATTACAAACGGGGCACCTGTTTGTAATAATCGCAGGTTATTACAAACGGGCGCCCCATTTGTAATAACCGTTTTTACAAACGGGCTTTTGCCCGTTTATATAAAACCCGTCTCTAAAGGGCTTTTTTCTTGTAGTGTAAAATGAGAAATCGGATAAGAATTTGTTAATGAATTTCTGAACAAACACGTAATTGCTATGCATGATCAATAAGGAATGGCAATTAAAAAGATGGATATTCCGAGATTTAAGGAAGGGGATCTTTATGTTCCTTAATTAAGAGGGTTAAATTAGAGATAATGAAATATATGCTCTCTGGCTCCAACAATTTTCGCTATGGTGATATCACTAGCTGGTAGCCACAAATTACATATGTGACACTTTTTTTCGCACAATGGAACTGTCTGTATAATTTTTTCATATGAACTTTCTTCTCAAAGAACATACGTGTGGGGGTCGATTAACTGCATTATAGTTAGGCATAACAACTTATCCTGCCATATATTTAGTGTTTTGAAAATCAGATAGGCCCCATAAATTTGTCAAAGTGTATGGAAATATCAATTGCATTTACTGATTTCCTTGGTATACTTTGCTCCAATCTATATGCAAGAAGTATTCAATTCCTCTTCTTTCATGTAAAGAAGAATTAAAGAAAAGGACACGAGAGTTGTAACTGGATAATTTGTTGCGATATCAAAATTTTGTAGACTACAATTTGAATTAAGAACAAAAAATAATAAGAAAACTTCAAAATGTTTTTCTTTCTTATTTGAAAACATATATTCTTTGGGGAGGTCCGTTTAATTCAGTTTGTTATATTTATCCTCAAGAATATAATTTCTTTGGATATAGCCATATCTATTATTGTACTATGGAGAGCAATGTTAAAACCACAAATTGTGGAGAGTCTTCAATTATCAATTTATTCTTTTCTAGACTACGTCTACAAGTACAAGATAACAAATCATATGTGATCAAAATTTTATTATATTGTCTAAAATTCGATATAACTAATTTCATGCAATAGTTGTGATCACACCATGTAAGTACTTTCTTTTATTTCCTTAGATGCACGTACTTAAATCAACAACTCGGCTTTGTACCTTAGTAATTTGGTGAAGATTCTCATGCCCTCTGTGCCAAAAGAAACAAATCACAAGACAATTTTTTAGCAAAAATTGATAAGTTAGTTAATTATTATTTTCACCTACGTAGTTAATTATATAACACACTAAGCTTAGACAAAGGTTATTAACATGTCCAATTAATGTCCACGAATTTACTTGAAAGTCACAGAGTAAGATTTCAGCATTTTACGGTTTATTTCTCCAATAAGACAAGTTCCATTCCATCCCTAGCCCTTTCACCGTCCGATTTCCCTTACCTCCTTATGCTATGCTCCCACGACGCATGCTTACCTCGCTTCTTTTTCTTTTATCGGAAAAAGAAATTTATTAAAAGAATGGAGTATAAGGTATACTCCTCAAGAAAGTTTTACAACAAACAG
This sequence comes from Misopates orontium, assembly GCA_946800315.1. Classification (NCBI taxonomy): domain Eukaryota; kingdom Viridiplantae; phylum Streptophyta; class Magnoliopsida; order Lamiales; family Plantaginaceae; genus Misopates; species Misopates orontium. The sequence goes on from OX326951.1 coordinate 24,288,294, forward strand.
TTACAAGGAGAGTTTGACCATTCTGCCAAAGAATAAATGAAAGCTTGATTTCTAGCTTTAATCCACAACCAGGCGCGCACCTTAATCGCCTCGACAATCTCTAACTGCGTACATTGCTTTCCTTTGAAAATTTTGTTGTTGCGCGCTGTCCAGATTTCCGAGCAAGCAAAGAACCAAATACACCTCAAGTCTGGACAAACCCGTAGAATTGGTTAAAGTGATCATTTGGTGGACAAACCAAAACTGATTCGATGCCCAACCAACCGAGAATGCTCATCCAGATCTGGTAAACAAATTCACAGCAACAGAAAAGGTGTAAAGAATCCTCGTCAATAGTGTTACAGAAACAACACGAGTAGTCTCCATCCATTTCAATACCCCTTCGTTGAAGGTTACGTTTAGTTGGAATCTTATCAAGTATAACTTTCCAGGCGAGAGCTTTCATCTTAAGCGGAGCGTCAATATCTCACAAATTTTTGAATGAGAACTCCTGAGGCGCAGATTGAGAACTTGAGATAATGCTATATGCGGAGCGAACTGAAAATTCCCCACTCGTTTCACCTTTCCAAAGCCACTTGTCAAGTTTATCAATCTGTGGAGTAAAGCCGCTGATGAGAGAGACAAGGTCGTCAAGAAGTTGATGTTCCCAGCTGAAAAGCGAGCGTCTCCAACTCCATTTCCAGCACCACGCGCCATTGATCCATTCACCTTTTTCAGCAATCATAGCGTCCCTATCGATTGCAATGCTGAAAAGTCTGCTGAAACCCGCAAAGAAAGGTTCTTCTCCCCTCCATTTATCTTTCCAGAAGGAAGTGTTAGCTCCATTTCCAACTTCTTTTGAAGTATTCTCAACGAACCATGACTCGTTAATAGAATTCTTGTCAAGATTCATGAGATCTTTCCACCACCATGATGATTTTGAAAGTCGACTTCTACTCTGTGAGAAATCTGTTGGCTTTTTGATCTTCTTCCCATATTTGGCAGCCAAGATTTGTGACCAAAGTGACTCCTCATCAAGCAGAAGACGCCCCTTCCACTTCGAGATAAGTGCTTTGTTGAAGCTGTCCATGTTCTTAATTCCCAATCCACCGGATTCTTTACTTTTGCAGACCTGTTCCCACTTGATCCAATTGATTTTAGTTCCCTCTCCGCTGCCTCCCCAAAGAAAACGTCTATGAATTCTTGTGATCTCTTTGAGAACGCTTTTGGGAGATGCTTACCTCGCTTCTGTATTAGACTATTCGTCACCTGTTCGTTTACTCTTTAAATTGAATAAAACTACAGCGTTACAAAGTTGATTAATATTATTGCCTTGAGAGAACTTTTGCTGAAAGAATTATGAAATGCTTATAAATTAATTCCAAATAAGTTTTGCAGATGTAGCAAAATGGATTAAGTTTCTTCAAAGGAATTCCCAGCGCACCCTGAACCTATAAATATTCCTCAGTCGGTATTTCACCCAAATTGGATCCAAAACAAAACTTATGAAAACTGAAGCCACTAGTCCAAATTCTAATTATTTTAGTTCGAATATGAAATTTTAAGTGTAGATAGTTGAACATCGAAAAAGAATATATCAATGGTCTTTGGATTAGAACCGGCAACTTCCTTTGAATTAGAACTAAACTACAAGAATCGGAATCATTATTACTTATCTCTAATATCAAGAGGTGAAATTAGCTGACATTCTCCAAAAGAAATCGTACAATCCAAACATCACTTGCCTAAAGTTAACTAGTGTATATATCTAAGCCTAGAACTGGTCATGGACCTGTTGCTCACATGTTATTTACAGTAAAATGTCCTCAGAAATGTTTTCTTATCATTGTTACTTCCAAGAATTGCTTTTAGTTTTTATATGTGGTGTCTATATATTTATATATATATATATGTCAGGCTACATATGAAAGCCTTTAGTATCCACAAATAAAGAAAAAGAAGTTTTTTTTTTTTTTTTTTTTTTTTTTGAAAGGGAAATACTTATATTACATATCAGCGAAACACGATAGTCTTAGTACAAGGGAACGGGAACTGGGTTAAGCGAGTAAATACAGAGTACAAGTCATAGTACAAAGAGGGGTGAGCCACCCCGGACAGGTAGTCCAGACATAAAGTAAAAGAGCACTATGCGTGTCTTCTGCCGTCCGCTGCTTTGCTGCTCCTAGCTTGGCCAAAAAATCTGCTACCGCATTCAACTCCCGATAGCAGAAAGTCCCCGTCACCGCCTCGAAGCTACTCAGTAGTATCCATATCTCCCGAATGATCCCCGCCAGGAGGGCGGGAGGGTCCCGGGTCCTGGAAAGACAATGGAGAAGGAGTAACGAATCTGTCTTAATTAATAAGTGCGAGATATGCAACTGTCTAGCTATTCGTAAACCCTCCCTTAACCCCCTAAATTCTTCATGGTTGTTAGTAGTACGTCCTAGGGTGCCTGAAAAAGCTGCCAAGAAGCTACCATCATCCGTCCGTAGAATCCCCCCAAAGCCCGCGGGTCCCGGATTTCCTAAAGACGAACCGTCAACATTTAGTTGTACATATCCTACGGGCGGCGGTGTCCAGAACAGAGTGTGTGTGAAGCTTGGTTGCTTACCTACCTCATCATTTGGAAACAGTATTTTATTATTCTCCATTTGGTTCAGGAAGAGTTGATGTATTTCATTGTTTGACACGGTTATGTTTTGAAAGATGATTTTGTTCCGTGTTTGCCATATAGTCCACATCAGCGTGATATATCTCGCTCGGTTTCTGGAGTGCAGGTTTTTCAAGTATATCAGGGAGTTTGTTAGTGACGCACCTTCCAGTAATGGGCATAGTGTCTGCCGATATCGTGTGAGGGTCCTGCATTTGGAGAATAGATGCTCCTGTGTTTCTTGTTCTGCGTTGCATAGGGAGCATGTTGGATTCTGTATCGACTGCTGCATATACAGCCTCGCCTTTGTTGGAAGAGCATCGTGACAGACTAGCCAGGCGAAGAACCGAATTCTTGGTGTAGTTTGCAGTTTCCATATTATGTCCCACGTCATTGCGGGTCCTGTGCTTCCCTCTCTCTTATTCGTTAGATAGTCATACGCGCTGGCAATTGTAAATTTTCCTTTTAGGCTCCAGGCCCATGAGATTGTATCCGATACGTCCTGCTGACCTATCTCTGTTGCCAGAATCGTAGCATGGATTTCCTGTGGAAGGTACTGTCTTATGTCCTCTAGATTCCATGAGCGTGTTTGGTTGTCAATGAGCGCCGCAACATTGTGGTCCTTGAGGTGTTGTGGGATGTTTTTGACATATTCTGCAAGAGTGAAGTTCCCCGCCCACTTGGTGTGCCAGATGTTTAAATGTTCACCTTTATTGATCTGCCATTTGATTGCATCTGGTAGATGTTTGATGATTAAGGCGATCGATTTCCAAGCCCAACTGCTATTTGCTTTGCTACTTGCAAGCAACACGTTCTTATCCGGGTAGTATTTCTTAGCGACGACTTTTGCCCAAAGAGAGTCAGGTTCGGTGAGGAGTCGCCACCCAAGCTTTAGCATGAATGCCTCGTTTAACTGATCAAGGCGCCTTATTCCCAGTCCTCCCATGGTTCTTGGTTGGGTAACTATTTTCCAGCTTACTTTGGCTCTAGCTCGTCCGTCCGCTTTAGAGTTCCAGAGGAATCTCTTGCATTTTGCCTCCAGTTGTTGGATCGTTGTAGTTGGGAGCTTAAAGACAGACATAGCGTAGGATGGTAGTGAGGTAACTGATGATTGGAGCAGAACCTTGCTTCCTGCATACGAAAGGTATTGGTTATACCATTCTAATATTCGCCATGTTGCTCCGTTCAGGATGCGCTGTAATTTAGCCTTCTTATTTTTGCCCAGCCAGACCGGTAATCCTAGGTATTGTTCCCCGTCGTCCATCTCTTGTAAATTTAATCTTTCAAGAAGAGCCATTTTATTTTGGGGATGGACATTAGGGGAAAAGAGTGCCTTTGATTTATTCCAATTTATGTATTGACCTGCTGCGTTGGAGTATGTATTCAGGTTATTGAGTAGGTTGGTTACTGAACTTCCTGATGTGGAAGTAAATAGGAAACAATCATCTGCAAAACTTAGAATTGGTATCTGCGGTCCTCGTCGACTAGCTCGCAGAGCCTCAAATGCTTTGTCGTGCGTATCTGCCGATATCAGTCTTATAAACATGTCCATGCATAGAATAAAAAGGTACGGAGACAGTGGATCCCCTTGCCTTAATCCTTTCGAGGGATGCCAGGTGTCGGACTTGTGGCTATTGGCAACAACTGTGAAGGTCACTGATGTGACACAATGCATAATTAATGAGATTAGCCTTGTAGGAAAGTTGTATGCCTGCATAGTGCGCCTTAGGAAATCCCAGCTGATATTTTTGTACGCCTTTTCTATGTCTAGTTTTACCACCATACTCCCTTTAAAGCCAGTTCTTTTCGCTTTTATGGAGTGAATTAGCTCGTGGGCTAGTAGAATATTATCCGTGATGTGTCTGCCCGGTACAAATGCATTTTGGAATGGCGAGATGAGTTTATCCATATACGGTCTTATGCGGTTGACAAGGATTTTGGAGATAAATTTATAGCTCACGTTGCATAGACTGATTGGCCTGTAGTGGTTTGCCTCTGTGGCGTTGTCCTTTTTCGGGATCAGGATTATGCTGGTGTCATTGATCCCCTGTGGGAGTCTCACTGATACAAACACCTCAGTAATCATGCGTGTGACTGGCGCTTTGAGATGTGGCCAATATCTTTTATAGAAGTGTCCATTCAATCCATCTGGACCTGGGGCTTTTAGGGATCCTATCTGATTTATCGCCTGCCATATTTCTGTTGTGTTTGGCGGTTCATGGATCTCTGGACTTGATAAGGTGGAGAAATCCGGCAGATTTAACCTGTCAAACGGAAATAGACTCGGGTCTGTCCTTGCTGTCGGTTGCCGGAAATGACTCATGAAGTGGTCGACAATACATTAGGAGTTTGTGAGCCATTCTCCCTCCTGTGTGCGCACTCCCTGAATGAAGTTCCTGCGCCTTCTTTTACTTGCGAAAGCGTGATAATAGCGCGTGTTATTGTCACCATCTTTGATCCATTGTGTCTTTGCTCGTTGGGCCTAGTAGAATTGTTTTTGGATGAGCAGTCGGGAGATGAGGACGCAGAGGTACGTCTCTTCTCGGAAGAGTTCAAAGGCAGCACCCGGATGTAGTGCCGATTGTACTTGGGCCAGCTTTCGCTGAGCCATAGCTATTTCATTATCGAGGCTCCTGAAGACTTTTGTTTGCCATTTACGAGCTTGATTGGCAAAGTGCTTGACCTGGCTAGTAAAAACTCGTCCTGGTGATGCTTGCTGGTTTTCTGTCCAGACTCGTTCGACCAGCGGTGGGAAACTAGGGTGAAGATTCCAAGCTATCTCGTACCGGAACGGGCGAAATCTCCTGGCCTCTTGTGGTTGGGTAGTGAGAAGGATGGGTGAGTGATCCGACTTAGCTGCAACTAGGTGGGTCACCCTGGTATGTGGGTAGTCATTGATCCAGCTGTTATTTCCAAAAAAGCGGTCTAGGCGTTCACATATAAAGTTAGACCCATATCTTTTATTAGTCCATGTGAAGTGGTGTCCTATGTATCCTAAATCATTCAGGCCACAGATATTCATGCAGTTGTTAAAGTTGTTCGTAGCCGTGTTAGATTTAGGGCGCCCCCCAAGCTTCTCATATGAAACTAAGATATAATTGAAATCTCCTAGGACAAGCCAACTTGAATTAATCATAGGTGCAATTTGACTTAATTCTTCCCATACCTGTGATTGCAGAGCTGGCTGGGGCGGATTATAGACTGCTGTCATAACAAAGGAGTGGTGAGGTGGTGCGACAACAGCATCCATATGCATCGTCCTGGAAGTTCTTCCGAACCTGTTCAGTCCTACCTTTGACTTGTTCCACAGCACCCAAATACCTCCTGAAAAGCCGACTGCGTCTATGGTACTAATTCCGTCAAAAGGTAGACGTTTGATGATTTTGTCTGCACGTTCTTTCTGTAATCTGGTCTCGACTACGACAAAAATCCACGGCTGGTGACGCTGGATCATGTTTCTTGCTTCTGACAGAAACCCTCGTTGTCCCGCTCCCCTAGCATTCCATGCGATTATCTTCATCATTGGTAGATTGAGTGTCGGGAAGTGCGGCGTCGTCCCGACACGATTCTGTCTCGCGGCTCTGTCTTCCGGAATCAGGGTCCCTTGCGCGTTTAGGTGCAAGTCGCAGCCCAATATGTACAGATTTTCGTTTTCCACTAGCCTGGAACTTAATCGGTAGTCTAAGTCGTTGAACCTGTACATCGGATCGAATTCCTACGATATCCCGATCCGGACTGTCATGATGTAGTGCGGAATTAACAAGATGTTGGTCATTTCGAGTCCTCGTGGCATCGTTATATCTTGCATGGTGCTGTGTAGCACTCGGGTGATGATCAACGACTGATTTGCGATGACGTTAACCGGCAGCGGAGGCGGTGGCGGGGCGACAATTGTTTGTTGCGGTAGCATTGAACGTGAACCGATCCAAATCGGGTGTTGGGCCGTTCCCGTGATCGGCAGCTGAAGAATCTGCGTCGGTTCGTCTCTCCTGAAGTTGCGGCGGTGTGAGCTTTCCGGCAGCGGCGACGGGGAGCTCCGCCGGCGTCGCATCGGTAAGCGGAATAGTGGGCTCGTCGGTGGTATTACCTGCGGTGGTGGGTTCCATTGGTTGTTGAATAGTGAATTCATCAGTTCGTCTCGGTTGAAGATGATCAGAGATGGTGGTGGTTGGATTTTCGGTGGTGAGGGGCGCCGGATTCGTTGGTGAGGGAGGAGGAAAGCCTCGGCTCGTTCCTGTTCCGTCATTGGGAAGGAGTTGGGTTGCGCCAATTGGAGGTTTAAGTCCAGTTGTCGCTGGTTTTGCTGGCGCGGCGGCGATGGTGTCTCTGGTGGTGGCGCGTACTGGTTCGGCTCCATTATTTTTTTTTTCAGAAATTTTTTGTGAACAGTGTGTGCTAAGTGATTTTGTGGGTGATGTGTGTGCATGTGGAAGTGGAAATGCATCCTTAAAAATCTCAACCGAGTGGGATTGCATGGCTTGGGGGTTGTGAGAGATCGGCACGTAAGCTGGTGCGTGGCGGAGCTCTTGGCCGGCGAAATCATTGCCTTTTTGACAAGACGTCGCGAGTTGGGTTGAGGGGGGTGAGGTGTAAGTTTCTGGTGGTTTAGGTGCATGAGGACCGGTGAGTTGGGCGAGTGGAAGTTCGCCACGTGGGTAAGGAGGAAGGCTCGGGTTGACCGAGCTGGGAATTGTTGGCGGGGCCCACGGCTTGACAGTTTGTACTGTCAGGCACATAATTGTCGCAATAGAGGGGGTGTGGGCATTATCCTGTGTACTTGGTGCATGGGTCCTTGAGTGTGAGTGGGCTATTATTGGTCCACTTGTATGGTGGATAGGTCTTTTTGTGGGCTTGGTGTTGTGTGTCAGGATATGGTTAGTGGGGTGTATGGGTAAGGGATTTAGTGGATTGGTGGTAGGCTTTGTGAGTGGCAGGTGATTGGGTGCTTCGGGTGTACGTGGACCAGCACGGTTTGGCTGTTTTTGGGTCGGGTTTGGGCCGTTTTTTTGGGCCGATTTTTGTGTTGAACTACGCTCCTTCATCGTTCCTGAATTTGGGCCTTGATTATCCACTCCGGCAGATTTTCGCGGTCGTCGGCTAACGATTTGCCACGGTTCCATCACGTCTTTTTCTTTATTATTTTTTTTCCGTCGATTGAGGTGGTTCTTCATTTTGTTGGTTTGCCGACACCTCATTGGTAACAGAATTATTAGCAGTACTTTGTTTACTTGTGCATGTGACGAAAAAATGGCCGACGGCATTACACACGAAGCAAAAGGCCGTTTTGAGCTCATAAATCACCTTTTGTTCGTGGCCATTGATCTGGATTGATGCTTTCAGTGGTCGCGTCGTGTCAATATTAATACAGATCCGCGCGTACCTGGCTCTTTCCAGTTTGGCCGTGTGTAAGTCAATTTTGATTGGCCGACCGATCATGGATCCGATTTTACTTAAAGTTTGGAAATCATAGTACTCGACCGGGAGGTCCGGCAGTTGAATCCACACGCATAGATTAGTTAATCGATGTAATTGCGGCGTGAAGTTCGGCTGCCATTGAGTAATTGCGATGTTGTGATTAAAGAGAAACCACGGGCCTCCGGCAAGTGCTAAAAAATATTCTTCCGCTGTCGGGAATCTAACGATATAGAATCCATTGCCAATATCTGTTGTCTGAGGTGGACTGTTGAGTCGCCAAATTCGTTGTAAGTGTTTGGCTACGTTGGGAATGGATCGCGCAAATCCAGCTGTGTGGATAATCAAGGCTTGTTTCCAGGGTGAGTGAAGCGATAGTAGTTCGTCGTTTGAAAAACATGTTGTATCCGCTTGTGAGGGTGATGTAGGCTTATCCGAGGAGAAATTTGGTGTTTCGATGCTTGAGAACCATGTTGGAAAATATATGTGGGGGGATTTTTATTGAAGTGTCTCCTTGTAAGAAAGAATGGTAGGGGCAGTGGTATTAGATGAAGGTTCATGCATGGTGGTATCACTTATGGATGAGGGAATGTTCGGTGGAGGTGGTGGCGTTGGAGGTTCAGGGGGTTGGACTCGGGAGAGATTTTTAGAGAGCATATTTTTTCATGGTATCCTAGTCATTGTATTTGTGTCCCTTATTTGGGTGTGCATCCTATTAGTTCATTCAGATTTGGAGAAAATGTAGGAGATATTTGAAATTATAAGCAGATATCACAAAATTGTAACAAACACTTAATAAGAGAAGCTCATCACTATTAAGAAACCATAAAAAGCCCAAAAAAATAATAAAACTTCAGGTAATTCCACTCTTCCCTCCTTTTTAGAAGTTTTGTTCACAAAACTTCACATGGACCATGAAAATTACTATACATACCTTGTGAATAACAAAAGAACCAACAATAATTTATTAGACATGCTTAGTATTTGGACATAAATTATTATTATTACTAATACTGTTATTTTTTTTATTTTTTTTTTACCCAGCACACTTTCCACTGCGCACTCTGATTACAAATTAGTTTAAAAGTGGGACTCAAATAATGCATGTCAACAAAAACAAAGCTGATGCAATAACATTTTTCAGGAGACATGGGAGACAAGATTTAGTGAAGTCTTAAAGCTAGCTCCGACTCCTAACATCCCCCGTATGCGATGAAATAGGAACCAAAATTTAAACGTGTACCAAAATTGAAACCTAAGCTCTGATACCACTTGTCACGCCCCAAATTTTAAAACATGAAAAAAATGGTGTGATGGTCGTGTCGCGAAAAGAAGAGAAATAAAGGCGACACGAAGCCCTCAAAATAAAATATCTTTTCATTTATTTAAAAGCTTGCTGAAGCACCCTGACTAAAATCAGGAAATAAAATATTTATACCTTAAAACTTTAAGAAGATACACATTTACAAAATCTTGGTACAGAGCAACTAATATCGAAATGAATGTTTACAACTAAGTACTAAACAATACCATATGAACAATAGTCGCAAGATGAAACAACATCAATGCTAAGTATGCAATTCTCTCAATGCATGACTCCAAACTCGAATCTTGAACCCCTAAATGGATCCCTTTGCTTCCCGCAGATAAAACTAAAGTCTGAAAATAACACATTGCAAAGGGTGAGTAGCAAACTCAATAAGTAGTTAGAGTACTTATTTTATTGGATCAAGCACAATCTTGAAAAGTATTATAACTATGGCGCATGCAAATAATCATATAATAAATAACAATATACACGCTAGAAGAACATCATTTTCCTTTAATTTCTGGAATTTCACCTTCAGGATTCACGTAATTGTCAATATTTTATGTTCATTAAATCCAGCGTTAGCCCACTGGCAGGCCCAGAGGTTTTCCAACAGTAGCCCGTTGGCGGCCCAGAAGTTTCAACGATATTGCCCGTTGACAGCCCAAAAGTTTTTCAACAGTAATCCGTTGGCGGGCCACATGATTTCAACTGTTGCCCGTTGACGTCCCACATACTTTCAACGTTTGCCCGTTGACGGCCCACATATTTTCCAACTGTATACCCGTTGGCGGCCCAAAATGAAATATCTTTCGAACAATATCAATAATTTCCAAAACACAGGGATTCAAAACAAAGCTTATGATTTTTGAACTTTGACAATTACTATTCGGGTTCAATCTTACAAAAAATCAATATCTTTCCATATCTTCTCGAAAAGTGTAATATTTTACATGCTTGATCCAAGTTTGACCATAAATCTTTGATTCCTTTCCAAAATAAAATCATTTTCTTTGATACTTTGAAAAATATAAAAAAACATGACAATCTTCAAAATCCAATAAATACAATAATTTACGTTATAAAATAAATAGCAAAGTACAAAAAACTACTTACCTTAACCCCATTGCATGAGCAAATACACACATACTCATGATTGGAATTATAACTATGACGCAACACACACATTATAATTGAACATACCCGCACCCAAACCATGTACTCCACAAGATTTTCAGCCCAATTAAATACTCCTATATACCTTTCTAACAATTAGATGAAACAACCATATATATGCATAGATCATTGAAAAGCGTGCAGGTCTATTTCCTTTAGTGATCAGTTCGTATGTGTGTGCTTTACTGTAATAACAATTTATCCTGTTTGTTGATTAATTGAATCTAGCTATAAACTTTGCTGACAGAATAATTGTTCTTACCTTGGCACGACGACAGCTTCATGCGTTTCAGTAACCGCTATTAATTAAAATGCCCTAGCTTCCATTGTGAAATATATATTATATAATAACCTTCTAACTATTGGGCCAATAAATTTGGGCTGCGAAGGTTCGGAGATTCGAAGAAACCTTATAAAACACGACATAATTACAAGGCATTACTTTAACGAATTATTTACAGTAAGTCATAATATTATAATATAACAAAATGATCCAGATATAAATATTTCACCTGTATTTCATAGTGATAGTAATAGTTCAATAATTATTTGTAGAAAGAAAACTCTCATTAAGGAATATCATATGTCTATAACTCATAGATGCGATCAAAATCTTTAAGTGATTCACTACATAAACTAAAACATCATAGTAAAATTTTGGGTCATTACAGGCGAGCTTATGCTTCAAAGTTGGTCTAAGCGATAGACGTTGTATCTTGGAGGTCAGTGTCCACGGGAGGGCTCGAAGCTAAAGGCCGGACATATTGATCTTAAGAAAGAGGGTGCAACCCTTGCCTCGTCTTTACATCAATCAAAATTCCGCAAAATTGCTATAGAGGTTCATCTTATTTAATTTTGTGCACATTTGTTCTTGGTTATGTTGTAATCTTTTATGTTTATATCTTGCAATCTGAGAATGGTCATGTTATGTTATGATATAAGCACTACTCGTTTCCAACATCTTAAGATCAAAATGTTTATTAGTGTTTAAATTTGTAAATTTACATGCTAAGTTTCAGAACTTTATCTGCTATTATTTTGCTGAAATGTTTGAGCCATGTGTTTACGTTGCTGCTGGAGGATCAGTACGTATTTGTTCTAAAGTTTCCGTATGTTATTGATCTTGAGGAATTTGAAAGGATTTCATATGTTGTACAAGGTGCAAAAGATCTCCAGTTTATCTTTATGTTTCTGGATAAGTATTATGTACAAAGTTGCCATACATGCTTTGTATTGTCTGACAATTTTAAAGGTAGCTGCTTATAAGTTGAAAACCTGCTGGAGCCGGTTATTTGTTAAAGATTGATGTACATACATGTCTAACTTCCTGATTTTATAGCCCTTGTTCTATATAGTTCGTACGTGTTGTATGTTGGTCACAAAAGTTTGCTTTTAGTTGCTATAGACGTTTAAAAGTTTATGGATTTATAATTTGATTTTGCCCAGATTTCTAGTTGTTGTTTTGTCTGTGCTTAATACGTTTCCAGCATGTTTTATTCTAATTGAAGCTGTTATTCTTCTTTTAAGTTATGGTGTAACTGTTACATATTTAATAGAAACATTATATCTGCTTCAGGTTTCTAAAAGTAACGTGTATTTATATGTAATTTCAAAAGGCAAAAGTCTTTGTTATTTCTACCTTATATGCATGTTACTTTCTCTGTGGAGAAAATAAAAAACATCTCAAGCTTATTCACTCACATGTTTAAATTATTCAAGTTCATGCTTATTACGTTATGGTTACCCTTCTTACTTGCTATACTTTGTGATTATTTGAATAGTCTTTATAAGCCTATTCTTGTTAATTAAATCAAGATTATTCTCAATGAATAATTATGTAGCAGTTAGTCTAATTTTCATAAATTAGAATTGTTGCTCTCATGGAAAGATATTACATGTGAACCCCTGCAAATTTGAAATATTTGCAAGTGAAACCCTGTGAAGAATAAAATCAATTATGTGGAATTATAATTGAGAAAAATTCCGAGAAAATTCCAAGTATTGAGACTTGTGAATTATTCAAAGAAAAAGAAAATATTCCAAGTATTGAGACTTGTTAATTACTCAAGGAAAAAGAAAAATATTCCAAGTATTGAGACTTGTGATTATTCAAGAAAAAAGAAAAAATATTCCAAGTATTGAGACTTGTGAATTATAGTGAAGTTTTGCGAAAACATTCAAAGTATTGAGACTTGTGAATTATTGTGAAGAAAATTTCAAGTATTGAGACTTGTGAATTATTGTGAATAAAATTCAAAGTGAGAATATTTATACGGATTGTCTGTTTAGAAAAGTGGTAATATAAGAGGATTCGTCCCCACCACCGGCCAGAGAACTTAATATTCTGTCTAGGATTCTGGTTCTAACACGGGCTTAAAAAACCCACCAGTCTAACCTGGGAATATTTGTATAAGTATTTAAATTGAGAATTTTTCAGCTTAAATAGCTAAAGTAGGTTGAAACGAGATGAACACTATGAACGTGGAAACCCTACTTAAGCAAGCTAGCGGTACTGAGGCCGTTATGGTGGTCATGAGGACCTCCATGCTGTATTCTCAAATAGAGAAACCGAAAAAATTTGAAGGGTGCCAACTTCAAACGTTGTCAATAGAAGATGTTCTTTCTGACAAACCTAACTTGACTATGTTTCCTAGTGAGGAGAAACCAGTGCAAGATCCTCAATTTGCTGCAATCGGAGAGATATGGTTCAATGGAGACAACCTCTGCCGAAACTATATTTTGAACTCTCTAAGCGATGCACGTTGGAATGTGTATTTCCCAAAAGAAACCGCAAGGGATCTTTGGGCATCGTATGAGAAGTAGAAAGCAGTGAAGAATAAGAAGGGCAAGCGTGCACATGAAAATTTGCATAAGCAAGCCAATAACTCTGATAATGACGTGCATTGGGAGTGCAGTTGTGTCAGAAGTGAATCTGGTTGGAGGAAACTCCAACTCACGGTGGGTAGACAATGGGGCCACTCAATGTACATTTAAGACTTATCAACTAGTGGAGAAGAAGCAGTATTACATGAGAAGCTCTGCAGTCTCAAAAGTTGAAGGCAATGTGAACAGTGGTGTTGAAGATGACCTCGACAAAAGAGTTAACTCTAAAAGAGGTGCTTCATGTCCCAGAGATCTAGAAGAATCTCGTTTCGGGGGCAGTGCTGAATAAACTGGATTCAGACTTATGTCGGAGTCGTATAAAGTCATCCTATCTAGAGGTGGGATGCTTGTGGACAAGGGCTATTCGTCTAGTAATCTTTTACGATGTTTATGACTAAAACACCTAAGGATAAGTCTAGTGATGAGGCTAGTACTTCTGTTAATGTGTAACAGTTATAGACCGTGATAAAATTGGTCAAGTTTTCACTCAATAGAGAGAAGCATTGGATTAGTGGATTTGATCCATACTAATTTATGTGATCTTAGATCTGTACAATCTAGAGGCGACAAAAGTTATTTTATGACATTTATCGATGATTGTACTCGATATTGCTATGTATATTTAATGAGAAGTAAATACGAGCAATTGACATGTTCATTCATAATAAGAACGAAGTTGAGAACCAACTTGGTAAGAAGATCCAAAATCTTCGATGTGACCGAGGAGATGAATATGAGTAACCATTTGCAAAACTTTGTGTTGAGAATGGAATTTTTCATCAAACCTCTGGGCCTTATTCTCCCGAGCAAAATGGTATTGCAGAAAGGAAGAATACAAAGCTTAAGGAAATGATGAATGCTATGCTCATTAATTCTGGTTTAACATAGAACATGTGGGGAAAGCTATTCTCCCCACCAACTATGTGCTAAATTACTACCGCACAAAAAGTTGGATAAAACGCCTTAGGAATTGTATAAAGGTCATGCGCCTAGCTATAAGTTCTTAAGGGTTTGGGGCTGTCTTGCAAAGGACAAAGGTTCGCATTTCTCCTCCTAAAAGGACAAGGATAGGACCTAAGACAGTTGACTGTGTATTCATCGGATATGCGCATGATAGTAGCGCCTGTTGATTTCTGGTACACAAGTTAGATAACTCTAAAATGAATGTAAATTCTATTATTGAAGCTCGAGATGCTTCTTTCTTCGAGGAGATATTTCCCCACAAAACTCGATCTGTGAAGGAATATGAAAGGAATGTGGGGGAGAGTGATTCTCAAGAGAAACAAGAAGAAAATTCGAGAAGAAGTAAAAGAGCTAGAAAAGAGAAATCTTTTGGCTCAGACTTTCTAACATACTTGTTAGAAAATGATTCGGCTACTTTCAAAGAAGCAATGTCCTCACCAGACTTAGTTTTTTGGAAAAAATCGGTAAATAGTGAGATTGACTCCATCTTACAAAGTCATACTTGGGAACTAGTGGATCTTCCTGAGGGAAGCGAACCATTAGGTAACAAGTGGATCTTAAAGAGGAAGATGAAGGCTGATGGTATCATTGACAAGTACAAGGCAAGGCTTGTAGTCAAGGGTATAGACAAACAGAGGGTGTCAACTATTTTGATACTTATGCTCCTGTTTTCAGTAAAACGTCAATCAGGTTGATCATTGCTTTTGCGGCACTATTTGATCTTGAGATCTATCAAATGGATGTAAAAACGACGTTTCTGAATGGAGACCTTGAAGAGGAAATTTACATGAAACAACCTGAAGGGTTTGTGGTTCCAGGTAAAGAACACCAGGTGTGTGAATTTGTAAAATCTTTATACGGATTAAAACAAGCACCTAAACAATGGCACGAAAGATTTGGTAATGTAATGCTTTCAAATGGCTTTCGTATAAACCAATGTGATAAATGTATCTACGTGAAAGGAGACGAGAAAGACTATGTAATAGTTTGTCTTTACATAGATGACATGATCATTGTGGGTAATAAAAGTAATATTACTATTACCAAGAAAATATTGTCAAAAAAAAATGACATGAAAGACTTAGGTCTTGCTGATGTGATACTTGGGATGAAAATCACCAAGACTTCAGATGGGTATGCACTCTCCCAAAGTCATTACATCGAGAAAATTCTTGATATGTTCGACAAAGGAAGTGAGGCCATAGCTAAAACACCAATTGAAGTGGTCTCCAATACGCACAAGAATCTTGGAGAATGTATGCGACAATTGGAATATTCAAGGATCATAGAAAGTCTCATGTACCTCATGAATTGCACTAGACATGATATTGCAAACTCAGTGAATAGACTGAGCAGGTATACAATCAATCCCAGTGAAGAGCACTGGAAAGTGATAGTTAGAGAACTTAGATATCTAAGACATACTGCTAACTATGGATTGCACTATACCCGAGATCCAGCTGTCATAGAAGGATATTTTGATGCAAACTGGATTGCTGACTCCAAGAATATAAGATCTACCAGTGGATACATATTCACTATTGGAGGGACTTCGATTTTTTGGAAATTTTGTAAGCAAACCTGCACAGCAAGATCAACTATGGAATCTGAGTTCATAGCGTTGGATCTTTCTGCAGATGAGGCAAATTGGCTTCGGAATTTTCTTCAAGATATTCTGATGTGGCCAAAACCAGTGCCTCCTATTAGCGTACATTGTGATAATACGACAGCTATAGGAAGAGCATAGAATAATGTATACAATGGGAAGTCTCGATATATTCGTCAAAAACACAAAAACGTACGTTAGTTGATGAAAATTGGAGTGATATCTTTAGACTTTGTGAGATCTAAAGAAAATCTAGCTGACCCGTTGACGAAAGGTTTTCCAAGAGACCGAGTAGAGAGTTCATCGAGGGGAATGGGATTGAAGCCCATGAAATGACTTCTATCTATGATGGCAACCTAACTTGAATTGGAAACCCCAATTTGCAAGTTCAATGAGACAACTGAATTGTGGGATGAGGTCGAACAAAGCACTCGGAGAATTGAGTCGCTGTCCTATTCCTACGATGGAAGAGTTATAGACCTGTACATGGTGAGGAAAACTTAAAGTTTTAATGATCCTTATGACTTGTGAGTACAAGTGGGGTATGACAGGATACCTCTTATAAGAGATCACCTATATCAAATGTGAAGGGGGCCACTTCTATGAGATGAATTAAAGGGTTAAATCTCTAGAGCGTTCAATGAAATATTCCAAGACAGTCCACGGCCAAAACAGACAACAACGAAAGGACCAAAGTGATATCGGAATGAGTTATGTGAGTATCATTGTCTTGGTATACACAAAATACCGAGAAGTTCAAGGCATCGCGTCCATTGATTGGCAAGTATATCCGATGGTATTTCACTAAGGAAGGTTCAAGGCTGATAACCACCTCTCCTGATGCAACAAGTTCATGCAGAACTCTTAAGTTTCATATAGCATTGTTAGGCTCACGTGCATTTTTTTTGCCAATTACACTCATGTGGGGATTGTTGGAGAATATTTTTTGAAATAAAAAAATGGTATTGAAGACCATTTTGAAATTGGTGTAGACCAATTTAGTGTGTGATGTTAATTGGTATTGAAGACCAATTTAGTGGGTGCTTAAAACCCCATAATGGAAAAATGTTACAAGAGAAAATTTATTGTCTTGTAATGATGAAAATCAATTCTCCTTTGAATGAGTGTAATGGCTCTTACTTTTTGAAGCCTATAAATAGAGCTCTATAGGCTTGTGAAAAATCATCCAAGAAACAAAATAATTTCTGCATTATCTCAAAAGCATTAGCATTCTTCTAGAGTTCCTGCAAATATCACTAGTGTTCGAACGAGGGGCGAGCTTCTGCGTCGAAGCTAGTCTAAGCGATAGACGTTGTATCTTGGAGGTCAGTGTCCACAAGAGGGCTCGAAGCTAAAGGCCGGACATATTGATCTTAAGGAAAGAGTGTGAAACCCTTGCCTCGTCTTGACATCAATCAAAATTTTGCAAAATTGCTATAGAGGTTCATCTTACTTAATTTTCTACATACTTGTTCTTGGTTATGTTGTAATCTTTTATATTTATATGTTGCAATCTGAGAATACCATGTTATGTTATGATTTAAGCACTACTCATTTCCAACAATTATATTTTAAGTGAGGACACTGATCACGACAGAGAATAGGTGGTAACGTTTTTTTTAATCCTGTGTCACATAAATAGATGTAGAATCGGTTTTAAGTTGGTGTCACCATACATGCGTCTATTTAGAGTATTTTTAGTAGAGTTTAGAAACTAAACTTTGAGATGTTTTGCTTATGTGGAGATTGTATTAGTCTTATGTGCTTTATACGTGGAGTCGAATTCTTCAAATATGATAGATGTTTTTGCTTCACACTATTGGATTGACGTTTGGGAAAGAGTTTTTGTGAAAGCCAATAGTTAAGGAAATGAATTTAATAATTTATGCTTATATTTAAATAAAATATTTAATTGAAATTAAATGGAAAGTAGGATACCAAGCAACATCTATAATATTGGAAGTAAGAAAAGCGATGGATATATTTTTGTCCTCACATATCAGACATTAAACTGTTCCTAAAAATCAATACAGAACATTTTTAAGCGTTTTCACAGGCATTCATAAAATAGGTAAATAGTCAAGGGCATAACATGTACATATAGAACGACCTTTAAAATGCTTACATATGGTTTACCGAATGTTGGTTGTGCCAACGTTTCACAAATTGTTATTACGCTCGTTTTTCTGCATTATAGAAGCTGGCATAGGGTAAAAGAATGCCAGGGAAAAACCATTGAATTTGTACTAAGGGAAAAACCCATTAAGTTAGTACTAATATATGATACAAAATACAAATTGATTGAATTTTTCAAAATTACAGGATAGCTGGCACCACATCATACTTATATTTTATATTGTATGTGAGCCTTAAAAAGAAAGAATTTATGATGTATGTTTAAAAGAGATTATATTAACAATAGTGGTTTATGAAAAATTATACTAATGTTTTCCTCCTTTTCGTTTCTCTCCCCACAAGAGAAATATAGCTCATTTGTATTTCTTAAGAAGGAGATCCTCATCTATCCGGCATTCCCATATACTTGTCAAAAACAATTACAAAACTATAATTTCAATAATGTTTTTAAACATAAAGATTGTACTCCAAGAGTTGAACATGAATTGTATGTGCAAAAAAAAAAATGCCAAATTTGATTTCATTGTAATTGTGTATCTAAATAATTTCATTTTTTTTTTACTTTATGCATATATTTGTATTTTATTCTATTATTAGTTAATAATACCATATTGGTTACCATTTACCAAAAAAAGAAAAATACCATATTGGTTACCATAATGTGGACCTAAACCGGTTTGCAAAGATCCAGAACATATCTACAATTAACCCGAGTCTAACCTAGATTCACTAGATCCAGACCGGATAGAAATCAAGACGGTTTTTATCTGCTTGACTCATAATATCCAAGAAGATCTGCGGATTTGGACCTTCTTGGATGATTTTCTTCTAGTGTATTTTAGCCGATATACATATAGAGTGTATTATAAATGTATGTCTTTTGGTGATTTAAGTCTATTTGACATTTTAAGTGTTGTATGTTTTCCGGGGTGATTTAGTCAATGTTTTCAATGTAGTGTTTATTTTCTGGGTAATATATGTCTAATGTATCTTTTATGTGTAGTGTGTGTTTTTAGAAAATTTACATCTGAAATGTGTTTTATGTGTAGAGTACACTTTTTGGTAATTTACATAACCTTTATCTTTTAGAAGATTTATGTGTAGTTCGTGTGTTTTTAGTGATTTACGTACGTCTAGTGTGTCTTAGGTTTAGTATGGATTTTTTAATTTCGTAAGTATAGAATGTGTTTTTTGGGTGATTACATCTAGGGTGGTGTTTTAGGTATAATATGTATTTCTTAGGTGATTCACATCTAGTCTGCATTTTAGGTGTATTGTGCGTGTTATTACATCTATTGTATGTTTTACGCGTATAATGTGTTTTTCGATATTTGCATCTATGATGTATCTTAGGGTGTAATCTCTATAACGTTTGGTTTTTAAGTGAATACGTGGTATGTCTACTTTGTTTTTTTAGTTGATTTATGGTTGACGCATGTTTTAGATATAGTGTGTTATCAGGCGATTTGTATGTTGTGTATGATTTAGGTGTAATGTGTGTTTCTTTATGATTTATGTCTTGAGTGTATTTTAAGTATAATGTATATTTTCTTATGTGATTTACGTTAATTTGTATTGCAGGTATAGTGTATGTTTTTCAGGTAGTTTAGATGTAGTGTATGTAATTTTATGTGATTTTGGTAGTGCACTTTTAAGGTGAATTAGGTGTACTATGTATATAATCCTTTTAGGTGATTTAAGTACGGTGTTCGTTCTTTTTATTATCGATTATTGGTTAAATGAGGTAGGTGGGTAGCGTGAGTAGGTGATGTAAGGTGGATACATTGATGAGAAATAAATTGAAGGAATAATTACAATAACACCCCTTGAGGTTTGGTGTAATTACAAAAACTATCTTTGTGGTTTGAGAAATTACAGAAACTACCCCTTAGGTCTAAAAAATTACAAAACTCCCCTCTAAAATTTAAGGACTGTTTGGATGTCAATTTATGATATTACTATGCTTATTATAGTTCACCCATAAATTTTGGTATATTTACAAAACAAACATTGATTTTTTGAAAAAACAGACTCCAGATAATTTTAGAAATTAATACATTATTAACTAAAAATATAAAAAAAATATTTTAATTAAATTTGAAAATAAGTTTTAAAATATAATCCAAAATATATTTCTAATCAAATTATTTAACCTTTTATTTTTATTTTTTATTTTTATTTTTATTTTTCAGTCAAATCTTCATCCAAACTTAAGTAACTACTCATGTTTATGCTCTTCTTGTTGCAATTGTGAAATAACAATTATTTCTGCTACAAAGAAGAGAACACACGGAAAATTGGTTCTATGTAATTGGAGAAAGAAGAATACTCCAAAGAATTGGAAGTTGTCGTAAAGGCAATGCATTATTTAGCTTACTTGCTTTGCCAAAAAGTTCAAAAAAACTTTCTTTCTAAAACCAGTGACGATGTCCAATCCAAGGACTATAACTCTCATGTCACTGTTGTTGGTTATTATGCCATCATTCTTCATTTCTTAAAATGGGTTGTGAAAATCTTGATTATTTATGTTCTATTTGTTAATTTTCATTGAGAATGAGAAAATTTTGTATTGGGTTTTTCTATCTCCTCTTATTTTTTATGAAGATTGCATGGAGATATTATTATTTTATCAAATGCTTCTTTTTTATTGTGATGAGCTGAAAAATTCCGCGGTCATGATAATAATAGTATTTAATATAGAACTTTGATGAAATTCATGAGACTAATAACGATAAAACAAAATGAAAACATTAAAATAAGAAGAAAATAAGAAATTAAATATTTTGATATGAAATGAAAATATTTGGATAAAATTTCAAATTAAATGTATTTTTATTTTTTTCGTTAATAATATGATAGTTTTTAAAATTATTTAGGGTGCTTTTTCATTCTCAAAGTTTAAGTATTTTTTTACAATTACACCAAACTCCAGGGGTGTAAGTGTGATAGGAACAAGAATATCCTAAATGACATTCAAATAGTCCTTAAGTTGTAGAGGAGAAGCTTTTGTAAGTTTTCAAACCTCAAGGGTGGTTTCCGTAATTTCTCAAACCACAGAGGTGATTTCTATAACGACACCAAACCTCTAGGGTGTTAGTTATTCCTAATTGAATTGATTTTCAAAAACCTACAAAACTTGTACATATATACATTGTTCGTAGAGTTCTCATTGACACCAGAAGGAGTTTTTTATATGGTAGAAGCATATACACAACGAGAAAATATAATATCTCAAAATGGTTATTCTTGTGAAAGCTGGTGCTATGGTACTGAATGCTGCTCTGGTAAGTGTTTTTGCATTTTCCTATTTGATTTCATATATAATTATGTGCAACTATTTCTTTTTGGATATTTGCCATGTTGTAAGTTTTTAATTATCAATTTTCATATTATTTTTATTTATGAATGTTACAGGCAAGTATAAATTCATTTGGCCAGAATTAGTTGGTAGAGATGCACAAGAAGCCAAAGCTATAATAGAGAAAGAAAACCCTCGGGTGACATTCGTCAGAATTATTAGGCCAGGAAATGATTGGTTCGCTGACTTTTGCTGCAATAGGGCTACTATACATGAAGATGAAAACGGAAAAGTTTTGGCCGCGCCCATGGTCGGCTAAATGTCTTCAATGTATGAAATGAACGTTGAGAAAATAAATTAATTTGGAGTAATGTATGTTATTCCAAAAGTTTAAACTGAGCAAATACTATAATTGCTCTATAAATAAATAAAATCTCTTTTGGTGGAGAGAAAAATCTTCTTCAATATATTATAATCATATCTTCTTATTCGCATACAAATGAGAGGGCAAATGATATAGACAGAGCAAAATCCCTAAATTTAGAGTACAATTTTACTGTTGACTAATATACTCTTTGCACATTGATTGTCCAAATCTATCTTCCTTTCTAGTGTAGGTCAAGGCAAATGGTATAGAGAGAGCAAAAATCCTATATTCCGAGCAATTTTATTGTAATACCTACTTTGTAATCGACTTAATTAATTAGGGGAGTGAATCTATTTCTTATAGTAACTCTATCTCCTCCAAAACTTTTACGCCTACTTTGATGCTGTATATGGAAAACTTAAGATTTTTTAAGTTGAATTCCAATATTGATTTAAAAATGATATTTACTTTTTCATACAATGACATAAGTTATCTAGTATCTTGATTTATATTCTTGAATGAAATCTTAATAAACAAATAATGCAAGAGAAAAAAAATCTTAATTTAAACTTGAAAGTAATCAAATTAATAGGAATCATTATTGATGAGGGGATCAGGTGTGGACAGAACAGCTACACCCATTTCTGATAAAGATAAGCAAGATGAGAGATGATGAGTATCATCATCATCATCAGTAGTTCCGTTGTTGCGTTCTTGAATTGGGTCGTTGGGCCCCCAAAGGCGTTGGTGGTTGAGTGGACTGTGCCGCCACTGGTGAAGCCCAGACCAGTGGCAGTGTTGGTGGATACTGGAACAAGAAGAGTAGCCTCGGCGGCGGAGGAGAAAAGGTGGAGAAGTAAAGAAGAGCATCATGATTGGGTTTAACTTGAGCATACTGGAACACTATCTCTCGAGTCAAAAGGAGCTAAATTCCATGTTAATGAAGTTACACTTCATGATCATTCATACAAAGGAACGGGGATATTAGAGTTTTTGGAAGGGAGAGATTTTCTTGAATCCACTTGCAGGGTCCAACCGTTTGTCACCCAGATTGTGCACGATTTTTATGCCAATATGGATACTTAACTTGGCGCTTCAGGCTCAACCAAGGAACATTCAGCGTTCATGAGGAACCATATCTTCCAGATCAGTCCTCAAATTCTGAACATGCATTTGGGTTCTCCTGACGTGACTACCGATCGCGACTCCGAGTTGGAACTGGAGGAAGACTTGAATGCAGTCGCATCAACCATCACTGGCCAACCCATGACGTGGCCCAAGAATGGCAATCTCCAACGAGGTTCCCTTGCATCGTGGTATGGTCTGATCTATGGAATCATGGTAAGAAACTGGTTTCCATGTCTCATACTTCTACCTTGAGTTAACTGCTTCTGTCTTGTTTCGAATTGGTTCGAATGCCCGCATTAATCTGGGGAAACTGGTCTTTGAGCGCATACAACTTGAAGCATTTGACCAAAAGATTAAGATGACCCTGGGCTATCCATCTCTGATCTATCGGACGCTCACATTCCAAATAGATATCCGGGTCAAGAAAGATAAGATGACGCGTCGACCCAATCCTTATCATGCCCCGAGTAACATTGTTCAAGCACTTCTTGGTTCTCCTGTCCGACCCACTGTCCCAACTGCTGGTGATACTGAAGCTGGTCCATCTATTCCCCGGGGCAGTCTCGACAACCTACAGTCGCAACTCACTTGTGTGATTACATTGCTGGAGTCCATGAACGAGTCACTTGCCCAATTAGTGGCCAAGCCTTGACTAGTTCTGGCAAAATGGGGGAATAGCAGAAAATGGAGAATGGGGGAGATCATTCGGCTGCTGCTGTTTATCTTCTGCTTTTATTTTATTTTATTTTTCCGCTTAAGAACATTGATTATTAACTGTTTATTTTTAAGTTGTTTTGTGGATTGTTGCACTGCTGTTGCAACAAGTTTTTATTGCTGGTATGACTCGTTAGTTGCTTTATCTGCCTATGTCTTTACTAACTTATTATTTTTCAGCATGTCTACATTTTCCTTGGATTTTAAAAGAGCCTTGCCAAACAAGTCAATTGGGGGAGATTATTAAGGCCGCAGGTCCGACACGATTCAAACTTGATTGAGACAGTCAGGACTGCAGGTCCAACTCGATTTATTTCCTTGTTTGCAAAAATATTTTAAAGGAAAATTTTGGTTTTATTTTAGTTTGATTTATTTACTAATATATTCGCTCTTGATTTTATAGTATTTATCTTTTAAAGGCGAGTGAATATTTGAGTAAGTTTGTAAAGATTTAACTTGATCTTTTAAAATCTTATCTTATGGAAAGTTAATATTTATCAAACTCTTGTTTATATCCTTAAGTAATCTATTCCTTGTGGAGTTCTTTTTCGTCTTTGATGTGCAGGATAACAAAGATCATGAAGATCTTATCAAAAGGAAACAAAGAGTTATCAAAGGAAAAGAAGCCTTATCTAAGGAAAGATTCGGATATATTTGGAAATTTCTTGTCCCGACTGGATTGGGAGACTGGCCGCGGATCTCGGGATCTTTCACAGAGAGCTATCCTATAAATAGTAGAAATCCTAGGAATCAATGTAGAACACTCGTGTAACAAAATATACATCTTTAGGTGTTCCGTTTTATTTTGATTTCTTAGTTTTCATACTTGATTCAATTCAAGAACGTGACGAGCTGACAAGAGTTTAAGGGAGTTCAACGGGAAAGGATTGCGCCAGTTAGAGGGATCTATACGTACGTGCAGTTCGCTTGGAAGCTTGATCATAAGAAGATCATACGGGAGTTTGGTCTTACAGGTTCAAACGGAGTAGACGATAAAAGGTTCCGGTGGTATCAACATTAGAGGGATTCGGTGTTAGAGTAAAACTATTAGGTGTAATAACTTTTGATCGACGAAAGAAGTTTATTCTCTTAGGTGAAAGCCTCGTGGATGTAGGACATAGTCCGAACCACGTTAAAAACCTGTTGTCTTATTTTACTGTCTTATATACCTGTCTAGACTAGGTATCGCAACTACTACTTAAACGTAAAATTTAAGTCTTAAAGATCTAACATCTATTATTTGGTGGATAAGAGAAATTTGTCAATTTAGCATAACACATTGGGTAGTGGTAAAATCCCTAAACTCTTTGTTCTGGAAACAAAATTTCGATTGGTAAAATGAGATAATTAAGGTTTATCGACTTTGTTCCATAAAAGTTTAAATTTATTTCAAGGCCCAAATGTGAGAAGTCGTTCATAAATAAAGCAATAACTTTGTTTATTAAAGTTATCATACTTTTTATAAGAAACTATTAAATTATGTCTAGTTTTAGGTCAATGAAAACCTCAGTACTCGTCATTTTCACATCTTCTCGAAATGGTTCAAAAAAAATATTAATTTTTTATATATCCAGTAGATAAAAGATCACATTCAAATCGGCAATTTCGTTCATACAAAGTGTAAACGATCTATCTAGCTAACTAGTAAAAATGGAAATCATGCTGTTATTTGAGTTTGGTAGGATAGTAATTTATAAGCTAATAAAGATATGTATGCCAACTAGAAATAACAAAAAATTGGTTTTATTTTCTTGAATACAAAAATATCAAGGGTACTGTTGATAGAGACAGAGAAATCCCTGTTCATAGAACTAATATTAATAAAGTATTATTTTCACCCTTTACTTAACAATAAGAAATATTGCAAAATATCAAGGGTATTGTTAATAGAGACAGAGAAATCCCTGATCATAGAGCGAATATTAATAAAGTATTATTTCCACCCTAAACTTAATAATAAAAAATATTGCAAAAGTTGGTTGATTTTGTTATTCATTACCTATGTTGTAGATGCAGATACTAAAACACAGATACGAAACGATATAGGTATAAGAACACGGATTTTTCAAAAATATATGAATACGATACGGCATGGATACGTCTGTTTATTTATATAATTACAATAATTGTAATGTACAAGTATAATAACGGGTTCATTGCAGCAAACCCCCAATTTATGGGGTATGTAGCATTGTGCCTACTAACCTATGAAAATATGCAAAAAGCCTAAACCTATTGATTTTTGTGGGATTTGCCCCCTGAGTCGTTGATCAACCATTCATTTTGGACACGTTTCTAAGTTCTTGTCCGTCAGATTTGATACCGGATGGCAAGTCGCATAAGAATCAATAGGTTGGGGGCATTTCGCACACATTTTTATAGGTTAGGGGGCAAACTGCTACATACCCTGTAGATTGGGGGGCTTGCTGCAGTTAGCCCTATAATAAATTATGTGTACCATATAATTAGAATAGACCAAGTTACTATTTTCCTATTATATTTTAAATTTTAATGAAAATAAATCTTATACATGACTCGTAACTAATATAAAAGAACATTAAAGAAAAATAATGTAATAATTTAAAGGCGAAAGAAGTTCTCTTGATCTAAATCAAGAGAATTATATCTAATATATTGAAAGATTGCAAGTCCCTATTTTCTATTTTCTTTGCTATTATAAATTTTATGTTACTAAATTTTAAAATTTAATAGGGGTTTATGTTGTGTCTAAAATGGTTGGATACCTTGTTGATAGGTATCCATAGATTTCTTTTATTTTATTTTTAAAATATGTCACGTGGCGCATTCAATACATATCCACGAGTATCCGACGAATACTGGTATCCGATTGTTTCCTAATGATATGGATATATTTGCTTTTAGAGTTTAGACACTTAATTGCAACCTATGATGCACGGACACGGATACGTGAACACGAACACGACACCATATGGACAAGGCGACGCAGATTTTTTAAAATTACAAGACACGACACGGCGGCGACACGGCTGTGTTTTTTATATTAAATATAGAAAACATCATCATAATATGCACAAATAACATGTATTACGTTCAAATATAAAATCAAACCAAACATATTTACACTCAAAATCAAGTAACCAACTAATACAAGTTCAAATAAAATAGTCATTAAAGTTTAAGTCATAAATTTCAAGCATTAAATACAAAGGCATATATCAAATGACAAAACTAATTAAGTGTTATACCATACTCAAATAAAATCTTTAAATATAATATTAGTGCCACGACTCGAAGAAAAAACTAATTTTTTTTTGTCCGTCCTTGTTGTTTGCGCAAAGAGAAATGCAGTAGAATTATTCGTGGGATTTGACTGGGAAAAAAGTTATCATTTATGCATTTTTACTACTTAATTATTTAACTTTTAAAGTTTAATGTTTGATTCTTCTAATATATTTATCTATATAATTTAAGAAATTTAAATTTTAACCATAAATAAAAATTAAAAACTACAATATTAGCTCAAAAAGTGTCCAGGCGTGTCGGACACGTCCTTAAAACGTGTTCGACACGATGTCCCTTTTCTTTTTCTTTTATTTTTATTAAGACACACCACGTGGCATGTTCGACACGTGTCGGAGGTGTGTCGTTATCGTGTTGGGGTGTCGGACACGGCATAAAAAAAATTTCGAAGTGTCGGTGCATCATAGATTGCAACCAGTAAAGAGCCATAAACGTCTTACTAACATCTATAATTAAATGTCTCCAATTCTTCTCGCCAAATATTTTTTAAATTTGTTTGCTGAGTTTAGTACTATTATTTTGGCATATGTTCTTATACTTGATTTGATCAATGAACAGTCTTTATCCATTCTCATTTTACCTCGTGCTAAAATGAAATAAAAAGATCTACCTCGTGGGTAAAGTTACTTTCTCCGTACTGATTTTGGTACACTTCTTTTTTTTCCATGGCAATTCATGAGATGTGATATGCTACAACTTACAACGTCGAGTAGTTGCAGTCATAATTTTCAGACAACAATATTTATTCCCTAACAAACTTTCAATTATCGGATGATCACTCCCTCTCACTATCCTCCTTTCTGTATGCCTCTACTTTGAATTGCAGCTCTTCGATTTGTCACTCTCCACTCTTGTAGTATACCAACATTGACTACAACACTACCTTATCAATAAGGGCACCTAATTTTGATTGATCAATCGTGAGATATTTAAGTCTAGAAACAATTCTTCTTTTCGAAAATTTAACGATTCTTATGCGTGTGGTTGTATCGAGAGCTTTTAGGATATTTTTTATGTAGACTGAACAAATAAATCAATTTAGGTGTATCTATTTTTTCGACGTTCATAATACGTTTACGTTACATGTGTCCTAGTCGAGAATTTTAGGTAATTTGATTATCTAGACTGCACAAATAAATAAATTTCGGGTGCGTCGATTTTTCGACACGACTTCAACTCGTGCAAAACTACATATAGTACAGTGCAAAAGAAGTAATTTGAATTAAGGCGAAACTTGTTTGGTTCTCTACCAAATTTGTGTTCTGGTTAGGTGTGGGTGATACTGATATTCTAGAACCTTACATTTGTACCTACTTATTGGTCATTTTAATACTCAACCTATATATACATATATATATATATAAATGCATATATAGAGTAATATATGGCAGCAACCTAGTCCAACACTCTAAGAGAGAAAAATGTATGAGTTTAATATGTAAGCTACTAGAGCTAGTCTAATAGTATTGCTTAACTCCTCCATATAATGTTTCTTGCTCAAATGAGTATTCCAAAGGCATAGCAGCAAGCAAAGTTTGATTCTGCCCTCAACTTAGTGCTCTTTTGTCTAAATTTATCTGTTCTGCTTCTGCCTCTGAGATGCTCATTTGGGCAAGCAATATTAAAACTGCAGGCTACTTTTCATTTTTCAAATATACAATTTGTATATTCTCCCAGAAAACATCATCCTTGAATGCCATCCTTCCGAAGCAGATAAGTATTCCTTTTCAAATTGTTATGATTACATATCTTGAGTATAAACAAATCATATTATGACTTTATGAAAACTGTTTAAATATCCACTGTCATTTGTTTCCTATTGTGTAAAGTTAACCAAGCCCTCTATATTCTTCTTGTTGTGACACACTCAACCATTTTTTTCTTATTTTATTTCAGGAGATCTCCAAATGCAAAGAAAAGCATCTCCCTTTCAACTCTTCTTCTTTTGCCCCAAGTGACAAAATCACCTACATCCTCAAAGTAATAATGGGCAAAAGATTGCAGATTTTATTGCATTTTGAATTGGTTGGATTACTACTGTTCCCTTTGTTAGTGCCATATGTCACCCCAGGTTTACATAGAACTCACAAGATCTTTGTTCTTGCTGAATCTTATTCTGATGAAACTAACAATATCCAATAATGTTGCTAAAGAATCTAATTTCATTGCAGGTGTGGAGGCATCGATAGGCGTTAACTACGGCACGGTGGCTGACAACCTCCCTCCGCCATCAAAAGTCGCGCATTTCTTAACAGACTCCACCATCATAACCCACGTGAAATTCTTTGACGCCAACCCAATAATGCTACAAGCATTTGCGGACACTGGAATCTCAATCACGGTCACCATACCTAATGATCAAATCCCCCAACTCACTGAGTTGGATTTCGCCCAACAATGGGTAAAAACCAACATCGTCCCACACGCTCGTTCCACCAAAATAGTACGAATACTCGTTGGAAACGAAGTACTTTCCACCGCAAACAAACTTCTAATCACAAACCTCGTCCCCGCAATGCAAACTCTCCACACCGCCCTAGTCGAAGAGCGCTTGGACAGTCAAATCAAGATCTCCACCCCACACTCTTTAGGCATATTATCCGACTCAAGCCCCCCATCTATGGGGAAATTTAGGCAAGGCTACGACACTTACATCCTCAAACCACTCATTGGTTTCCTAAACGCCACAAATTCCCCTTTCATGATTAACTCATATCCGTTCTTCGGATGCTCCCAAGACAACCTAGATTACGCACTTTTTAGGCCTAATCTTGGATTGTTTGACGGAAACACCAAACTAACATACGGCAACATGCTAGATGGCCAGCTAGACGCCGTCTTTTCTGCAATCAAACGCCTCGGATTCACGGATATCGACATTGTTATAGCCGAAACAGGTTGGCCTTCACAAGGCGACGTAGGGCAAACAGGGGTTGATGCAGAGATTGCAGCAGAGTACAATCGGAAACTAATGCTCCATGTGACATCAGGCATTGGGACACCACTAATGCCTAATAGAACATTCGAAACATACATTTTTGCGCTCTTTAACGAAGATTTAAAACCCGGCCCGACATGCGAGAGGAACTTCGGATTGTTTGAACCAGACCTCACGGCGGTGTACGACATAGGAATACTCAAGCCAATGGTAGATGATGCTGCCAAGAATGTTGAAAATAGTAGTACTAGTACTAATATTACTATTACATGTTTGTTGATGATTTGTTGGTTGATGTTGTGGGTTTTTGTGGAAATTATTTGGGTGTGAACAGGATTGAGAGTGGTTATGAGGAACTGCAGAGGAATCTTGATAATGTGTGTGGATTGAGATGAATTAAAAGAAGACTCTTTGTTCAAATTATGGTTAAATCGAAATGAGTCATCATCAGGCTTACGCTTCGAAAGCAAAGTTTCAGCAGAGATGTTGAAAATAAACACTTTGCACATTTCAAATTGGTTCAAGTTTGCGAGATGGTATCATCGGAGGTTACATGCTTAATTGTTTAAACTTTTTTTAAAATTTATTTTTTCACGAACGTTTTTTCTTTTATAGTAACTTTTTCTGCATCTTCTCAAGTGTTTATTTCTTGCACAATCACATGTTTTAGAGTTACTCTTTGATTTTTATTTTGGGGTGTTTGATTTGTTTTGATGTTGTGATTTTTCAGGTTATGGTGATTGCAAATACTGAAGGAGATTGTTCTTGTAGCGAGCGATTTTGAAACTAGCGACGGAATATTTTACAATTTCGACGTGAATAAGGTTATGGTTTGAGTTTGGTTAGTATAATCGTTCAAGTTGATAAGATTATCATTGCAACAATCAATGAACGTGTCATTGCAACAATTACGGAGGCAGTCGTAACATTGGATCAGAATAGAATTGTGTTGTGCCTACAAATAACATTGTCCATGAGAATTTTAATTTAACACTTGATGAAAATTGTGAACATTGTATTGACTATTGTGTGAGAAAAGGTTCAATTTTTGAGCAGAATTACCTTTTGAATGTTGTTGAAGAAAATTCAAAAGAGTGACCAATTTCAGATATCAAATGGAATGAAGTGGTAAAGTACTATTCATATGTATTTAACATTTAAGGGAGCCCAGGTGTTATATAATGTTCTATGAGTGGACTCGTTTGGATGGTCCTATTAACCAAGCCCACCATAACCCTAAAATTATTATTTAATGAAGTTCACTAATGTAATGCCATTTGGTTTGTGTTTTTGGCCTAATTTACACAAAATTGTGTGCCCAATTCGGCATTTGGTTACCCGGGTCAAAAACTCCGATAAGGAGTGAAATTTCGGAATTGTCCCTCACTTAACCTTGCAAAATTGTACTACCACTCCAAAATTTTCGAAGCATTAAAAAAACGGGAAAATTACACAAACTACCCTTAATTATGGACAAATTACACAAACCATCCCTCATCTTTGCAAAATTACACAAACCACCCCTATTTTGAATTTGGGATTACAGAAACCCCTCTGTTAAAACTAACGAAAAAAGATGAAGTCGTCGAAAAAATTTACTTGAAATTCCAAATTTACACTTAGATAATATATTCTTTAATTCTAGAAAATATATATATTCAATTCACAAAAAAAAAAAAAAAAACAACATTTTATATAAAATTTTACATTATCATTATTTTGTTATATATTACTTCAGATTATTTTTGTTAAAATATTTTTTAAAACCTTTTTTTTCCACAAAAAATACTAACAGCAAAAAAAAAAGAAAAGAAAAGAAAAACAAATCGGGGAAGTCATCTTCCCCGATTTTTCACTCACCGGCGCCTAACAAATCGCCCACCACAACCGCCAACCCCATCCATTTTCTCCATCTCCTCTACGGCGCCGTACACGTCCTTAGACTTGAAATCGGGCGAGAATTTGCGAGAAAACGAGTCGGAAGGCGATCCTCTTCCAGGCATAATGAACAGAACAAACGAAATTAACAAAATCGGGACCAGAACTTGCTGCTGAGCATCGAGTAATTCAGCGTTGTAGAGGAGATGGAGGAAAATGGATGGGGTTGGCGGTTGTGGTGGGCGATTTGTTAGCGCCGGCGAGTGGAAAATCAGGGAAGATGACTTCCCCGATTTGTTTTTTTTTTTTTTTTTTTTTTTTTTTGCTGTTAGTATTTTTTGTGAAAGAAAAAAGGTTTTTGGGTCCAGGGGTGCTTTGTGTAATTTCCAAAAAAAGAGGGGTAGTTTGTGTAATTTCAAAGATGAGGGAGGGATAGTTTGTGTAATTCTTCCTAAAATTAAAGGTAAAATGGACATTTCAAGTGGTAATGGAGGCCCATAACTTTATTGGAGGGGTCTAGACTTCCATTAATAGTGGGGGGTTTTATGGAGGCTGGCCCACAAAAGACGGGCCTATGAATTATTTTTTTGAATGATCCAAACCCAAAATTAGCCTTACTAAATTATTTATATGAGCTAGTGAACCCATCCAAACGGGTCCTATGAGTATAAATATCTTTATGGGTCAATTGCATTTTGCCCCTTAATGTCTGATCTATTTTGCGAAGTGCCACGTAATGTTTTTAAAAAAAAAAGCACTTTGCCCCCTAACGTTATAAAAATGTGTGATTTTCCTTTGATGTCAAATCTAATGGACAAAAAGATAGCCATGTAGCAAAAATGAATGGTAGATCAAGGACTGAGAGGGCAAATTACAAACATTAGGGGGCAAAGTGTTCTTTTTGAAACGATAGGACGCACCTCGCAAGACACTCCAAACATTGGGAGCGATCGCAATTGATCCTATTTTAATCATATTGAAAAATATTTGACATGTTGGGACCACGTTAAAATTCATGTATTGTTGTTTTTTTACTGCTCTTTCTTTTATTTGTAACTTGGTGCTTTATTAATGTTAGAGAAAATTGCATTTTTGATAACTAACTTGGCATCATTTCTTTTTCATACCTTAACTTGGCAGATCATGATTTTGGTACCCTAAATTGACATTTTTTTCAATTTTGGTACCCCGCCGACGATGATTTCAAAATTTCGTCGTCATGTTTCACGTGAGGCTAAATTTGGGGGTTTTGGCCTCAGCTAAACTCTCAACTCAACCACTTGCACCTTGGATTTTGTCTTTTTGTTATTTTATTTTATTTTCTTATTTTTCTTCCACGTGGTGTCCAAGATGGCAAATGGGAGAGTTGGGAGGCTGACTGGGATCAAAATCTCCAAATTTAGTTCCACGCGGAAAATTTCGGCAAGATTTTGAAAACATCTCCACCAGGGTACAAAAAGTGAAAAAAATGCCAGATTAGGGTACCAAAATCGTGATCTGCCAAATTAAGGTATACAAAAAGAAATTGGTGCCAAGTTAGAGAATAAAAAAGCAATTTTCCCTTAAAATTACAACTTACAACTCACGTCGTTGCGTAAATAAGTAGATATCATGTTTCTCCACTTTCACTTAATTTAATTTTTAATTATTGGTTTCGAGAAGAGATAAAATTTTAACATTAAAATTCTTTAATTGTTGAAAATGACTTTTGGCAAACTCATAATAGGAGATGATGACATTCCTGATTTGCATATAATTATGAACCTGTGCAAGATTTTAGGTAGTCTTTGGAGGATGATTTGTACCATATTAAGGGGAATTTTCGTTAAATATTTTTGATCTATCGGCGTATTGATCACATTCCTAAAGTACTGCTCCCCTGGAATAAGACTCGCTTTGGCAATATTTTTCGCCAAAAACACGAGATCATGAAGCGTATAGAGGGGACTCAACGTGAGCTTGCATCTAGGCCGACTGTCCTCTTAGAAAATCTGGAGAAAGAGTTGATTCAGGAGTTCAATGTCATCCTTCAAAAAGAGGAATTTTTTTGGCGACAAAAGTCGCGAAGCAAGTGGCTTGATGAGGGTGATCGGAACACTAAGTTGTTTCATAATTCGACGATCACTAGGCAAAAAAGAAATAAAACCCTTATGATGAAAATTGAAGGATTATGGGTGCAAGACCAGAAAACCCTTCAATCACACGCACGTAATTTCTTTCAAGGGCTGTTTACGGGGGGAGATCAACAGATGCCACAGTTAGCAATCTCCCGGTTTCAAAAGTTACTGGACTCGGAGTCGACAATGAAGGTTGGACAGGAGGTTACCGAGACTGAAGTGAAGTTGGCTTTATTTAGTATGCACCCGAACAAGGCACCTGGCCCGGACGGCATTCATGCATTGATTTATCAAAAATGTTGGCAATGGATGAGCGACTCGATTTTCAGTTTTGTGGCGAAAGATTTTAGGGATGGAGATTTTGATAGAAAAGTGTGTGGCGCACATCTGTGCCTTATTCCTAAGGTAAGTAATCCGTCACTTATCTCTCAATTCCGACCGATCTCGCTTTGCAATGTTGTTTACAAGTTAATTACAAAGTGTATCACATTGCTACTTAGAGATTATATGCCAGAGATTATCTCTCACACTCAATCGAGTTTTATTGAGGGTCGCAGTACAGAGGACAATATATTTGCCATGCAGGAAATACTTCACTCTTTACCTTCCAAGAAGAATAACAAGGTGGGTTGTATGATTCTGAAGTTAGATCTTGAGAAAGCGTATGATAAGATAAGTTGGAAGTATCTTGAGGAAACTTTGGTGGCCTTTCACTTCCCGGCGCACATCATTAATTTAATTATGTTTTGCGTTTGAAATGCGTCAACCAAAATCCTGTGGAACGGAGAACCTCTTGAAGAGTTTAGTCACGGCTGTGGTTTACATCAAGGGACCCATTATCGCCATATTTATTTGTGCTTTGTGTTGAGCGGCTATCTTACTTGATACAGGAGGCGGTTGTGGAAGGTTCTTGGGATCCATTAATTCCATGCCAAGAAGGCCCTAAGCTCTCCCACTTGTTCTTCGCCGACGATCTCATTCTCATGGGGAAGGCCAACTTTAAAACCGCGAGGTGTATTAAAAACATTATGGATACATTTTGTAAGTCCTCGGGCCTCAAGCTGAATGTTGATAAATCGAAAGTGTATTTTTCCAGCACAAAAGAAGCTGCGGCAAAGAGGAGAATTGGTGTTGTTTTGGGCTTCGCTCCTACTTCTAGTCTCGGAAAATACCTAGGGGCTCAACTAGTGCATGGAAGGGTGAGGCTTGATCACTACAGGGAGGTGTTTGATAATTTATTGAGTCTTTTTTCCGGTTGGAAGAGTAATTTGCTTTCGCTCGCAGGAAGAACTACTCTCATTCAATCAGTTTCGACGGCGATTCCTGTTCATATCATGCAATCAAGTTGGCTTCCGGAGAAAGTGTGCAATAAAATTGATCAAATGAATCGGGACTTTCTCTGGTCGGGTAATGTGGATATTAAAATGACGCACTTGGTTGGATGGAAAAAGGTTACGCGTCACAAAAGCGAAAATGGCCTGGGCATTCGCACGTCACGTTTTTAAATAATGAAGCTTTGTTGTCAAAAATGTGCTGAAAAATTCTTCAAGACCAACAATGTATCTGGTCATATCTCGTGAAGGCTAAATATATGAAAGGAGCGCGGTTGAGTGAATATGTTATCAAACCGAGCGATAGTCTAACTTGGAAAGGAATCGTTAGATGCATGGCGCTCATCTCACCCTTTATCTGTTGGAAGGTTGGTAATGGAGAGAATATCTTTTTCTGGTTTGATAACTGGTTGGGAGACACGCGCTTATGTGATGTGATTCCAAATATTGAGCTTGAGGATTATAATCTTAGGCTGTGGGATTTAATTGACGAGGGGGAAAATTGGATTTTTGCAAGGATCAGCACGGACATACCTATTGAATGGAGAAATAAAATTTTAGAGTGTCAATTCACGTTGAGAGATGCTGAAGACCAACGTCTATGGAGCGAGACGGCGAATGGAGTTTTCACATGTCAAAGCGCATATAAGGCGTTGCACCGAACCTACACGAACATGCCTAACATGGGAGCTCGGATTAACTGGATTTGGCGACTGCCTTGTAGCTAAAAAATTAAGTTTTTTCTGTGGTTGGCGATACAGAGCAGTTGGCGACGAATCAGTTGAGAAAACAGAGAAGAATGACCGAAAATTCGTCTTGTGAGATTTGCCGGAATGAAGAGGAGTCGGTTATCCATATTTTGCGTGACTGTAAACACGCGAGGTCAGTCTGGGAAATCCTTATTCCAACGTCAAAATGGTCAGGTTTTATGAATATGAATGAGGGGTTGTGGTTTAAGAATAATCTAACTCTCACGGACCATATTTGTGAGAAGTTTCAAACTTCATCATGGAATATTATTTTTGTGGCGAGTGTTTGGCTGATTTGGAAGGCGAGGAACTCCATAAATTTTTGAGGCATAAGGAGTTGGTTAATGTTACGGTTTCTCAACTTAAAATACTGGTGGAGGACTTGAATTTCATAAAGAAAGCAAAGAAAGGCGCGAACATCGATAAGTGGAAGAAGCCGGGCAAAGGTTGGATGAAGTTGAATGTTGATGGGAGCGTGTTTGCGAGAGACAACCGGGGAGCAGCGGGTGGATTACTTCGTGACGAAGAGGGAGTGTGGCAATGGGGATTTGTGGCGAATATTCAGTGTCCACCCGTTCTTGAATCGGAAGTTGAAGATATTAGGATTGGGCTATCTATTGCTTGGGAAAGAAGAGTTCAAAAAATCGAAGTGGAATCCGATTTTAAGGATGCTATCTCACTGGTTTTGATCAACATATTTCGAATCATCCTCTCCAACAGAAGATTGAAGAATGTCGTGAGCTTCTTCATAAGTCATGAGACACCAAAGTTAGATGGATTGCGAGATCGGGGAATAGGGCTGCGGATGCAATTGGAAAATTGCCACACTTGCGAGATGGGGAAATTAGTTTTCTACTTATTGCCCCTCCCTCCATTATGAGTCATGTAATGTCGGATGTTGCCTAAGGGCCTTGATGCATGTTTTTCACCCAAAAAAAAACGTTTAAGAATTAGTAATGGAGTCTAGTTTTTATTTGGTTCTCGGTTTCAAGGATTTAGTGATGCTACTTGCTAGATAGTAGATATCCATAGAGTCGTGTGTTGAAAGGAATTCAAAATTATAAGCATGTGGCGTTTTCTCTTTTACAAAAGATTATATATGTTAAAAGAGAATTTATGTTGTTTGTAATATACAAATACTTTGTTGTTATAATTTTAATCTAACGAACGAAAATGTAGAAATGTGTCCAAAATGAACGATTATTCAAGATTTCAGTGGGCAATTCACACATTTTTACTAAGGGGATATTGTTCTTTTTATTAAGTTTGAGGTCGCTTTGCTACAGACTTCGTAGCGGAGGTTTGACACATTTTACCATTATCATATCTTTTTCTTGCCTACATCAGTGAGAAATAATTGTGAGTTAATGGAAATTATGGAATTTTCGTTCTTGATTTAAAATTTATGCATAATTCTTTTCCTGTTTTATTTCAATATCATGCGTAATTTGAACTTAATATTTTATTGAGAAACTAAAAACATTTCAATATTATATGAAACAAGAAATTCTAGATATGAATTTAAAACTTAATTTTTAATACGGTACCAAGGAAGAGAATAATTTTTACATTATCTCTTGCATAGTATATTAGGCTTGAAAATTTACTAAAGTAAGAAATTTCGAATAAGAAATAGTGTTGCGTTTTGAACAATCTTGATATTATGTCTAAATATATCTAATACATTATGGTAGTGTTTGGTTGGGGATTGTTTAATCTGTAGATTGATTAAAGTTGACATAAATTCTAGAATTAAAGTTATCCATAACTTTATACATGTGTTTGCTTAGCTTGTTAATTTTGCACACAAAGGTATCTTCGTGATAATTTTTGTGTTTGCTTTGAATGTTGCCTGTAAGATTACACGTGAATTGACAATAATGCCCCTGAAGAGTTATATAAACATTCGGTATGTTATATAACATATATGATGTTGTATTACATATATATATATGTGTGTATGTGTATATATATATATATATATATATATATATATATATATATATATATATATATATATATATATATATATATATATATATATATATATATTATACAATATAAAAGTAATTATTGAAATATATTCATATATATACATATATATATATATATATATGTGTGTATGTATATATATATATATTATACAATATAAAAGTCATATATATACATATATATATATATATATGTGTGTATGTATATATATTATACAATATAAATCATATATATACATATATATATATATATATATATATATGTGTATGTATATTTATATTATACAATATAAAAGTAATTATTGAAATATATATATATATATATATATATATATATGTATATATATATATATTTATATATATATACATATATAAAAGTAATCATGGAAATATATATATATATATATATGTATATATATGTTTATATATATATATATATATATATATATATATATATATATATATGTAAATATATTTATATACATATATAAAAGTAATTATTGAAATATATATATATATATGTATATATATATATATGTATATATATATATGTATATATATATGTATATATATATGTATATATATTTTTATATATATACATATATAAAAGTAATTATTGATATATATATATATATATGTATATATATTTTTATATTATACAATATAAAAGTAATTATTGAAATATATATATATATATATATGTATATATATATATATATATACATATATGTGTGTGTATAAAAATATATATATATACATATGCAAAAGTAATTATTGAAATATATATATATATATATATATATATGTATAATATATATACATATATATACATATATATATATATATATGTATATATATTATACAATATAAATATATATATATATACATATATATATACATATACATATATATAACCATTTTGTTAAAACTAAGGGGCAAATCATGAATTTCAAATGGTAAGTTAATCTCACCAAAGTGAGATAAAATAATCTTAGGGGGGTGGTGAGATTAAAACGAGGGATAAAACGTGCTACAGTGCCGGGCTATGTCACGTTTGGCAAAAAGCCCGATTGCACTCATCTCCCCAAGTATACGCTAGATGAGAACAGATGACGATTTTAATCTATCCTCATCTTAGTAACCAAACACTACCTATATTAACCAATCAATCCAATAAATTATAACACTCTTATACAGCATTCATTGTTGATACATTACCTACTTCTATTACAACTCTACGCTTGTTTTAACCAATAAAATTCAAACAAATAAAATTCTTTTTTACCGAAGGATTTTGACCTTTTGAATCATTATCTATATTTGCAATGAGCCTTGCATATGTTTGTATAACACCCTTTTATAATTAGAATGATGCTACACTACGGTGGAATCGTCCATCATTGTCGAGACTCAAAATCCGAAAGTCCATGTCCGCTAAATAATAGGCTTCAAAGTTTTAATGCTTTTATTGGTTATTTTGACATTTTTGACAGTTTTTTTTCCAGAAATCTACACCAAATTGAAGAGCATGAAGTGATTGGAAGATCCATTTTTTTTTTTCTAAAAAAACACGGCAGGGCACACTGATGGGGAAAACGTAATCACTACATATGCTTAATTCTATTCCCTCTCATGCCCCATCATCAACAGTATAATAGCTACAAGTCTTCTCGTCATCAAAACTTCTATGCAAACAAAATAAATGCACCAAAGTCTAGATTCATATCCTAACAC
Source organism: Misopates orontium (assembly GCA_946800315.1). NCBI lineage: Eukaryota > Viridiplantae > Streptophyta > Magnoliopsida > Lamiales > Plantaginaceae > Misopates > Misopates orontium. The sequence continues at coordinate 24,327,935 of OX326951.1, forward strand.
TAACATCTCTCAAGAAAAGAGTGAACACAACTATATCAAACAATCTTTTACAGTTCGTCATGGCCGTCGTCCTCATCCTCCGCCTTGTCACCACCTGGTGCACCACCAGACCTCTGGTATACAGCCGTGACGATAGGATTGCACACAGCTTCGACCTCCTTCAACTTCTCCTCGTAATCCTCCTTCTCTGCGTTCTGGTTGTCGTCCATCCACTCAAGGGCCTCCTTTGTTGCTGCCTCAATCTTCTCCTTCTCGTCGGACTCTAATTTGTCTGCGAGCTTGTCCTTGTCGTTGATTTGGTTCCTCATGTTGTAAACGTAGGTCTCAAGACTGTTGCGGGCGTCAATTCTTTCTTTCACCTTTTTGTCTTCCTCGGCAAATTCTTCAGCTTCCTTCACCATCCGGTCAATCTCTTCCTGACTGAGACGACCCTTATCGTTGGTGATTGTGATCTTCTCAGATTTTCCAGAGGCCTTGTCTTCGGCCTTGACGTTGAGAATACCATTGGCATCAACCTCAAATGTGACTTCAATCTGGGGGGTTCCTCTGTTTGGAAAAAAGGATTTGACATATTAGATACTAAGCACTGAAATTTAATAAAGATTTCTTAGTGGAGTAGGTGAGTACAAACCTTGGGGCTGGGGGTATTCCTGTGAGATCGAATTTCCCAAGTGATCTGCAGTCCTTTGTGAGACTTCTTTCACCCTCAAAGACCTGAATTGTCACTGTAGTTTGTTGATCCTGGTAAGTGGTGAAAACTTGGGATTTCTTGGTTGGGATAACGGTATTTCTTGGGATCAATTTGGTCATTACTCCTCCGACAGTTTCAATCCCAAGGGTGAGTGGTGCCACATCCAAAAGAAGAATATCTGATATGTATCAAGTCAACGATCAATAAACAGAATCATAAACAGAATCAGCAATGTCAATGACTAATAGATGGAGTAGAGAGGAGTACCTTTGGTTTCGTCACCTCCCTCTCCGCTCAAGATTCCTCCCTGGACAGCAGCACCATAAGCAACGGCCTCGTCTGGGTTAACACCCTTGCTGGGCTCCTTGCCATCAAAATAATCCTTCAGAAGCTGTTGAATCTTTGGAATTCTGGTACTTCCACCAACAAGGACAATTTCATCAATCTGGCGCTTTTCCAAACCAGCATCCTCCATGGCCTTCTTAACAGGGCTCATGGTCTTTCTGAACAAATCATTGTTCAACTCTTCAAAACGAGCTCTGGTAAGTGGTTCAGAGAAATCAACGCCATCAAAGAGAGACTCAATCTCTACTCTGACTTGGTGCTGACTGCTAAGAGCTCTCTTTGCGCGCTCAGCCTCTCTCCTCAACTTGCCAAGTGCCCTGTTGTCCTTGCTGATGTCCTTTCCGTGCTTCTTCTTGATCAACTTAATGAAGTACTCCATAATTCTCTGATCAAAATCCTCACCTGCACAGATAGCCAAAAAGATGTGGGAATTCAGACAATACCATCTGGTTGTTATCAAATTCAATAGTTTATAAAAGACTGATTTGCAACTCAAAATACCATGAAATGTTACACCAACAATTCATTAAATGCAAGGCATGAGTAGATGTGTCATCAGGCTGTAATTTACCATAGTTAGAATCAAACAATTTTAGTAACCATTTCAAACTGGGAAGATGCTATTTAATTAATCCAAGCCATGCATTATATATACAGTACACTGAAGTCAGAAACAACAAATCACTCCCCCGTTACAAAGCTACAGAATGTATATCAAAGAAACTTTTCAGCCTCAGAAGTGTGTAATCTTGCTCCAATATTAAAATTGGAAATAGTAAAATATCAGAGGATGAACTATCCTTACCTCCAAGATGAGTGTCTCCATTTGTGGAGAGAACCTCAAAGACACCATTGTCAATGGTCAAGATACTGACATCAAATGTTCCACCACCAAGGTCAAAGACAAGAATGTTCTTTTCACCACCTTTCTTGTCCAAACCATATGCAATTGCTGCAGCGGTTGGTTCGTTAATAATTCTAGCAACATTCAACCCAGCAATTACACCAGCATCTTTAGTTGCCTGTCTCTGAGCATCATTGAAGTAAGCTGCAGAATAAAAGGCACGAAATAAAATCAGTAATGACATATTTTATTTGTTATCAAAATACTTCCTGGAGTAAAGGTTTACCTGGGACAGTCACAACAGCATCCTTAATTTTCTTTCCGAGGTAAGCCTCAGCTGTCTCCTTCATCTTTGTCAAAATCATGGCACTGACCTCCTCAGGACTGAAGACCTTGGTCTCGCCATCTTTAATCTTGACTTCGATATAAGGTTTTCCATCCTTGTTCACAATCTTGTAGGGAACCAGCTTCATGTCTCTTTGAACTTCTTTGTCCTCAAATCTAGGGAGAACCAGGAGTTACGAGTTAGTACATTGATACATTGTTTCGTAACATATAAGTAGAGTAGAATGAAAAAGGATCAGATGTATTACTTTCTGCCAATAAGTCTTTTGACATCAAAGATAGTCCTCTCTGGATTAACAGCTGCCTGATTCTTTGCAGCCTCTCCAATCAACCTCTCACCATCGGTAAAAGCGACCCATGATGGGGTGATACGGTTTCCTTGATCATTCGCTATAATTTCAACATGGCCATTCTTGTAAACACCAACACATGAATAAGTTGTACCAAGATCTATGCCAATAACTGTTCCGAGTTTTGGTGCCTCCTCTTTAGCTATGGAAATTGCAAATAAAGCACCTGTTTCGTAAAATCAATCACAACGTTAATCATTAAATCCATCACTTGTTAAAGTGCCATAATACAAGTCCTACGCAAAATTACAGCACAATCAAGCCCCAAATCACACATGAAGCACCTATATTACATTTATCGTCGTATGTAACAATCCAACGAGCATACAAATCACAAGACATGTCGTAACATGTATCTATCGTGATCGTTCATGCTGGCCAAATCAAGCATGGAGTATAATATCTAATTATCAGAATCATACAGCAGAGCAACTATTATATCGTTGTTAAACAAGTCGAACCTAACAACAAGTCGAACGCTACACATATTTTTCACGCGTCAGACTTAACTAAGCAACAAGTGCATATATATAAAGATCAATAACTAGAATTCGAAGAGTCGAACTATCCAGAAGAAACAGAATGATAAGCAAATATCCAATTAACAACGCTGCATAGCGTTAATGTCCTCAGCTATCTAACAACTTCAGAGCATTTCAATTTTCTACTGATTAACAATTACGAGCAAAAATCTATCCAGCACCAAATCCACGCAATCTAAAACTTCCTGATTAAAAATGCACATTCAAATTCACCATAACATTACAAAAAGTTACTAAAACATTATCTCCGTAAACAGATCTGATAAGTGATAATACATAGCATAACAGGCACTCGGATCAAAGTCTAACACTAAGATAAACAACAAAATGCAGCAAAAAACAGCAAAACAACAAATCATTTCTGCAAAAAAATTAACAAAAATGCTCACCGAACAACACGATCGCGAGCACGATCGGAGATGCGCGTCTGCTCCACGCACCGGCCATTGCTACGAGCTCAACAATTAGGTTTACAGTTTTGTTAATTGTCTTCTGAGTTTTTTCTTTTTGTTCGCTGTTTTTTTCACAATTCTCAATCTGATGAAGAAGAGAGTGTGATGGAGCGAAGCATTATATAGCACCTGTGGGGCAGGTTCCCCCGTCACGGTTGCTGACGTGGACCAATCATGTTACGAGTATGAATCATTGCATCTCTGCTACTCACCTCTCGCTTGAAATGGACGGTGTTCATTTCGAACATTTGTGTCACGGGTGCTTGCGTGGACCAATAGTAGGGGATAGAGTGGCTGTTGCGGTGACGTGGACCAATGAGATTTAGCGGCTATATATACTTGACCAATGGGATTGTTTCACATGTGGAGTGATCGTGGCCGTTGCTTTGTGATCGACGTGTGTTAGAATTCGGTAGAGAGGTACGGTGTTTTCGCATTTCTCGAATGTTCGCGCTCTTTATAGAAAGCCCATGAAATTGGTGGGTTTTATTAAGGAAATTGCGAAAACAACTCTTTATTTTCATTGATTATAAAAGTATCTATCTATATCTATACTAATATATAAGGGAAGAGGTATTTGTGACACCAAATTTTTGATTTTCAAATTTAACCTTATAATTTGTGTTCCACTATAACATCTTAGTATTAATTTCCCAATTTAACCTTACAATTTAAGTTAGATAAAATTAATTATACTATTTACTAAGAAGGATGATTTAGTTTTCCCGTAATTCATATTCTTTATATGAAAATTACTTTTCTTTCCATTCTACTCTAATTATGTTGATTCACACTCTTTCAATAATTTAAACTATTTTCATCTCGGCAAATCTCTCTTCTTGCCTTTTTTTTCTTCTTCTAGATCTATGCAATAAAAGCAAAAAACTTTTTTTGGTCCAATGGACCAATTTTCTTTAACTTTTAATTGTAAAATTGTTGCAAATTGTACTTTAGTCCCTAAATATTTAAAAAAACTCACAATAACTAAACAATATTATAAATGTTCATTTAGTCCAAGAAAAACTTGCATGTGGGCCCGCGTGCCACCAACTTCTAGTGATAATAAATATGTTTCTTTCGTAATTTATGTTGCCAATTATCTTTTGTAAGATTCACAAGTGGTAGTTAGCATTTCAACCTTATTTTATATCTTGATATAAGGGTGGTACACATAAAAAATGTTAAATGTTATTGATATACCATATTTTGATATGACAATTAGCGCTACCAGTAAAAACACGGTATGGGTTTGGAGTGCGCCTTAAAGTCAAACTCGCTCGCATCATAAATAACTTTGATGTTTATAAATCAGTCCTTTGACGTACATTTTTTATGTTGACAAACCGTCTTAATAAATCTTGGGGATGTGATCAAGATTTGATTCGGATATTCGAACACAAATCAAAGGAAATGATCAAGGAACTAGTTGAGAATAGTTACCCCACATAACTCATAACTAATTACGGTACTTTAATTATTTAGAATTAATGAGTTGTCTTGTTTGATGTGGATCACTGTCATAAACGACACTGATAATGACCATCATAATTCGACAACTAACTCCGCCATAATTGGCGTGCTCTGGTGTTACCTTTAATTACACATGACTTAAGTATCTGAGTGTCTATGTTGGGTCAACTTCGACTTAGCTCACGTGCAATGTTTTAGTGCAGGTTAATTGTTACTCAAAGTTAATTCAGGACTTGAATTAGTGTGACGTAGAGTATTAAGGAATAATACTCGTATCTTCATAAACTTATTAAACTATTGATATTTTTTATAAAAAAAAAAAGGGAGTTTCTTGTAAAATTTAAAAACTACAAAGAAAATTGCTACCCATTTTTTTATTTTCTCCACCTAGATTTGTAAGTCTTATAATTTTATGTTAGCTATAATTATCTTAATTTAATGTCATTCAAATAATCTTATGCACCTCTAAAAATCATAGTGCTGCACTAGTAAAAAAATTGAACATTGCAGGTACATTAGTTAACTTGGTGAAGTAGTTAATGGTTCATCTTGAGGACATTTGAATAACATGTAAGATTCTTCTTCTTTCTGATTTTCTTTTTCATGATATAACTGTAGACACTTAAATTTTGTGCCTAATTAAATAAACGTATTAGAGGTTAATTTAATTTTGGGAGAATTACACAAACACCCCATGAGGTATGGGCTAATTACACAGACACCCCCTCATGTTTGAGAAATTACACAAACATCCCCTATAGTATGCATCTCATTACACAACCACCCTTTGTAGTGTGTTTTTTTAATCGAATATACACACTTATGGTGTTGGATCATAATGTCAATAATGATGTGATGACTAACTTACAAAATCTTTTGAAATATACCTTATTTTTAATGTTTTTTTTTATTTTCTAAAACAGAATAAATGAGACTTATTTTCTATCGTTTTAGCAATTTTAGTTTATTTTTCATTGATTTTACAATATAAACGAGAGACGGAAATTTAAATTCAGCAAAACATAACAAATTGCGAAAGGAATTTTATCACAGGGGGTGTTTGTGTAATTTTCCAAACATGAGGGGGTGTCTGTGTAATTAGCCCATATCTCAGGGGGTGTTTGTGTAATTCTCCCTTTAATTTTTACTATTTTTAATTTGGGATTTACTATATTTGATTCCAAAATAAAATAGTTAAATTAATTTATTTTTCGAATATATTTTGTCAGGCAATGAAATGACGCCATGTGTAAAGATGAGGTGTTCAAGTCAATAAAATCATAGTCAATTATGTGGCCAATCAAATCAAGACATGTGTCATATATGATCTGTTTTATTTAATTACTTCCTGATAAATACAAAATAAATTGGTATTTGTCTTGAAACTGGAAGAACTCATAGTATGCTTCCACCTCATCTCTTGACCTTATCAAGTCTCTACTTCTACAACTATAAATAAAGGTCTTCACTCAATGGAAATTCACAACAAAAATATCATATTTTGAAGAGAAGAAAGCCTCACTTGGCTCTTCATCAAGTTCATCTACATTCAAGGTGTTCTTCACAAAGATCAAAGGTGTTCTTCACGAAGATTAAATAAAGCCTCACTTGGCTCAAGATCAAGCTGCAAAGCCGTTAGAAAAGTGTTTCTGAGGATCAGACTTCTGCTAAAGGAGATCAAACCTCAATATATTCAACAAATTCAAAAGAATTCAAGGCGAAGATCATATTGTTCGTCGTGAACTTCACGTCAAGTTCAACTTTTATTAAAGATCAAGCTCAAACGCCTTTGAATCGAAGTTCAAAATAAAGCCACGTGAAAGAGATCAAAATCAACTCCACATTGAAGTCTACCAAGTTTTTTTCAAGTTCATATGTTTTAGAAAAGAATCAGAGGATTATTGAGATTGTAACCCCATATCTTTTTTGAATAAATATAAATTTTATTTGTTCTTACTTTTATTATCTTTTATTTTAAGGACTTGAAATTTCATAGCTACAATAACATTACAGGATAATATTACTAAGTTGATAGTTTCCTAATTGTAAAGGAAACCTTGCATTTTTTTGGAGTCTTGAATTAGAAAAGCGTGTGGGATTATGTCTCTAGAGGTGGAAACTTTATAAAATTTAAGAGGTGGATTATACAACAATGAAACAATTTTTTTTATTTTAAATATGTGGATTAATAGAAAGTTTCTTCATATGCTATTTAAGTTTACGTAAATAATTTAATTTCGAAGAAGTTTGAGTTTTTTTTAAAAACACAATATACATGTGGACTATGATGATAGAAATAATGAGTTGACAAAAGTCAGAAATTGTTTGTATTGATTTTGAGAATTTTAGTTCGACGTTTTATTTGAATAAGATAAATAGACTGGTACTAGATTAGGCCGAAAGTCCACAGGCTACAGCCCCAAGCCCAAAAGTAGTCAAGCCCATGGTTAGGTGACATTTTGAGTGGGCTAGATATGCCACTATTTCAACATTTTGTGTGGGCCTTGTGTAATATTATTTCCATCCTTTATTTTATGTGCGAAAGAGTCCAAAAAGTCGGATAATTTTAATCACACTTCGGAAGTAAATCTGAGCTTTTTATTGGCCTTAGATATCAGATTGTGCTAAGTGGTATAAGGATTTCTTGGCTCACGAATCAGGATTAAGCTAAAGATGCAAAGTGGGGAGTGCTGGGCCGGTCTGGCTCTAACCCAATGATCGAATCGTGCTAGTTTTTAGCCCCAAAAGGCCCAGATCCAATCTGGCCCCGCACTTTGGCGCTTTTATTATTTTATTATTTATAACTTTTGAAAAACAAACCAATACCCTAAACATATGGAAAATATTAATGCATGCAATTTCTATTAACATTGTCAAGCTTCAAATAATTACATGATATAGACAACAATGTCAAGTTCAAAAAAAAAAAAAAAAAAGATAGAGAGAAAAAAACAAACTTTAAATTATAGAACATGAAATCTTCTACATCTATTCTAGTAAGTCAAATTAATGCCCTCATTTTAGGGCATAAAAACTTTTATATTTAGTTTGCATAAAAGTTCAAAAATAATGCCCTCATTTTCTTAGTCACAGGTAAAGGATAGGTCAAATGAGTCTCAATTTCGTTATTAGCCCATTCTTCAAAATTATGCAAAGCTCCTGATGTTTCTTCGTCGATTACGACGAGTCCTGTAGTATCCTAAATTTTTTATTAAATACTTAACTCAATTGAGAAGATGATTAATAAATGATGGAGTAATTATTTCAACTTATAATTTTAAAAGGTCCGGACGATTTTGTTTTTCATTGTTGGTTATATAAATATATTTCTAAAACTCCTGAACTAAAATATTTGTTTAGAGTTTTAAAAAGGTCCATAGCCCAAAGCCCATAAAACTGATTAGATTACTAGCTATATTAAACAATGGTTAATAAAAAAACATTAGGGTTGTTTTGAATTGGGCTGTTACAAGTCTTGTCCGAAATCACGTGCTTAATTTCACTTAGACAAGACTGTGATGCTACTGTGGACATCTCATAAGCTAGTAATCACAAGCAATACGAGCAATCACTGAGTATGGTTGCTCTTTTTGCTTCCATCATGGCATATATCAAATTTATTATCAAAACAGTGAGGTCCTCTAGTTTAATAAAGTACATGAACTCAACTAGACCTCCGAATGATGTCAGTCTTGATCTTTCGTGATACTAATCTTGCAAAAGTATTTGAAGACAACAGACTTACGTTGTGTCGATTAGCTTACGTTGTGAGTGCACCATCAGTTTATACTGCATACATTTGATCAAACATTTAAATTATTCTACGTTTATCAATATCCTCATTAAAAACAAGTTCAAAACAAGTATTGTACGCTTATGATATTTGTAGACATCCATTGAGTGTATAGGATCTACGCACGTAGATAAAATAAAACATTTGGTATTTTTCATAATACTTAGTCCTTTTTTTTGTTTAAAAAATAATGATATGATGCATCCCGAATAAAGTTATAAAACACAATACAGAATAACGACACAGATTTTCATATTACAAAAATACTATATAGCCAAAACGCGGTCACAACTTTTATATTAAAATATGTTAAATAGGGATTTGCTAATGTAAGTCGGTATTTGAGACTGAATGCCATTAGCATTGACCGGCACTTATAAATTAGAAAGAAAATAATATTTTCTTGCCATAGCATGAGGTAGTAATTCCTATTTTTCCGTGTGTTTTTCTATAAAGATATATACTATGTCTATATATATACTATATTTAAGAGAAGGTTATGTGTTTTAGTAATTAGTACATATTTACAAAATCTATTAGATTAGTAATTTATCATTATAGTTTTAAGAAAATAATCTATCAAATGACAATTTTCATATATATATATATATATACACTTAAGAACCACAAGCACTCCACATTTATTAATAAGAAAAAGTAGTTTAAAGAAAAGAAAATTTATAGTGGGCACATTGGCAATCATTTATTCAGTTTGCCGTTAAAATATCTTTGAAATTAAAGAATGGGTGGAAAATATATATAAGATAGACGTGATATTTTACTTGATAAATTACTCTAAATTTATTAAAAGCACCTCTTTTATATAAAAAAAGAATATAAAAGAGGTGAATGCTTGATATAAAAAAATTGTAGAAACAATTAATTCTAAAATAGTACAATTATCTAATATTCTTACAATTAAGATAAAACTTACACATAAATATAAATGATGGTGTCATAAAAATAGGGGAATTATACATATGCTCCTAGAAATCATCTAAAATCAATTTATATTTATATTTATACGTCATAAGTTGTATGTTGTATATGATGTTTAATGAATATTAATTTATAACTAAATTGTTATTATCTTTATGCGTATTCCTTAAGCAAAATACTTTTAATGAGTATTTCTTATGCTAATATATAAAATCGTCTGTATTTTACTAGTTTTGTCTCCACCATTGTTCATATAAAAAAAAGTTCGATAAATCTTAAGATTATAAAAACAATAAAAGCAATGGGCAGAAAAGTGTCCCAAGTATCATTTTAATTTTTCAAAGAGGAAAATGGGCTATAAGCACACCGTGAGAAAATCGTTTTCTATTAAATATTATCAGAACTTGCACAAATAACATTTCTAAGTCTAAATAAAATTCAAATTAAACATAAATAAATTTAAAACTAAACAACCAACTAATATGAAGTCAAAATAAAATACTCATTAAAACTCAAATCTTAATCCTAAATATTAAACATAAACATAAACCAAACAATAAATTAGTCAAAGTGTTATACACTTCCAATAGTAACAATACTCAAATAAGTATGTATATAATCTAGATCAATCTCAATATTTTTTCTAGTAGCTTTTCTATGAAATTAATATTTGATTCTTCATTCTCTAGTGTTCTATTCATATAATTTAAAAAAAAAAAGGTTCTAACAACAAAATAATTGAAAATTTTGAAAATATCTCAAGCCAATTCAAAGGTGTCTGACACTATGTCCATTATTTTCTTTTTCTTATTCACCACACGTCTCGCGGCATGCCCGTGTTGTCTCGGACACTGCATTAAGTGATTTTTAGGACCTAAAAGAAAACAGGGTATTACAGACAAAATTAGGGACAAATGACAAATTTTCCTGTTTACAAGTATAGGGACAAATATATCTGTCTATATAGGTTTGGCACCTATAGGGACAAAATTTCTATCCCCAAAGCTAAGTCAGTATTAAAAATTAACAAATGGGGCAATATATTTCCGAGTTGCACGCGAACCTCTAGGGACAGAGATAAATATTTGTCCTTATAGGTTCGGCTTTTAAAAAAAAGATACACATACTCACTAGAGAAAGAAATTTTTGTCCCTAGCGACTCGCTCCTTTAAAAAATGGTAGAAATGGTATCACGGATATTTTTGCGTCATGCAGATGACAAAATTGCCCCTTAATTCATTCCATTTTATATATAAAAAAAAATTAAGGCATAGGTGTTCTTATTCTCATTATCTACGTTTTTAGTCATTTTATTTGGATTTTAATTACTAATAAAATGAAAAATAAGACATATTTACCTTGTGATTGTATTTGCTAGCTACTACGCAATTAACTGCAAATACAAAAATTTAGAATTCATTGGTTAGTGAATCAATAGAGACAAATTTGTCTGTCCTTTTGATCAGCATACTAGTGGGACATACACACTTGTTCCTACTCGTTTGCAGATCTATAGGGACAGATAAGTCTGTCCATATTTGGTCGTTAGATTTATGACCAATCCTTCTACTTTAAATAAGGATTTCTCCCACAATTTATTCAACACCTTCAGATTTTCTACAACTTCTTCATACTTCAAGTAAATAATATAGAAGTTTTATTTACAATTTGATGTTAACTTACATTATTTAGAGTTTGTGTTGTATAAATATTGTCAGTATTTTGTTGTATTGTTTTTATAATTGTGTGGTATTATTTTAGATTGTTGTTTCGTAACTTGATATGCATTAATGACTTCATGCTTTATTAATTAGTAAAGACTTTTGTAATTATATTTCAATGCCAGAAAATAAAATTCTCACAATTTTTATTTTTTCCCGTCCTTTTTTTTTATAATGTTTTTTGGGTATTAGTACGGACAAAAATATAGAGACTACTGCTTCCCGTTTTTGTCTTTTTTTTTTTTTGAAAATTTTGTCATCTATAGGCACATATCCTTCTGCCCCTACTGCTACTCCGAAATATTTTCAAAAAAAGAGGAGCAAATTATTAAGGACAAATATATCTATCTCTAATCAGGAGGGACAGAAGTATATGTCCATAATTAAGGACAAATCCATCTCCCTTTTAATTAGGAACACGCTCTGTGGGAGCCCTACAGAGAAATGAGTACACAACGAACGTTGGACAAATGTAGAGACATATATTTTTGTCCCAGTAAATTCAATAAGGACAGATTTCTGCCTTTAGAGACGTATTTTCTGTCTCTAATTTGTTGTTTCATTGTAGTGATTGATGCATTATAGGTATCCATTAATCATTCATTATCCTTGTGAGGTGAGATAATTTTACTACTTTAAAAGAAGTAACATGATGTTAGAGGTCGGATAATAACATTTTGATATAACTAATGCTTACTAGCCTCGTCAAGATCTTCCCAAAATTCGGACTTATTAGCCTCATCACTACCTACTTGTGTACATAGGTTAACTAGCAAAATCATATCACTTCTAGTGTCCATTCAGTCAAAAGTTTATCTATGATATGCTATTATAGTTTCTATCTTTTCCAAGTAACAAAGCTTGCAACCTCAAGATTCTAGAACTGTAATTTTCTCACTTACCCACTTGTTCTCTTAGATACCTTATGCGAGGTATCTTCGTTGCCTACTTGGATACTCCATGTCAGATCCAGAATTGTTCGACTAGCTTTCGGACTATGGAATCCTTGACTTGGTTTGGGAACCTGCACTCAAAAAGACACGTAAGCTTGCCGGATGGTCTCCGGCTAAGACCACTATGATGCTTAAGTCAATAAGAGTGTAGAGAGAGAAAACTCTGGCTTAGAGAGAGAAAATAAAAGTGAGAAACGAGTTACCTTTTTGTCATCTGAGACCGGGTATTTATAAGAGTTTCATAGGCCAAAGATAGGCTTGGGCCATGATAAATGGGCCACATGAGGATCCTTGAGGTCTCGAACCGTCCATCAAGGGGTATAGGTCAAACATAGATAGAACAATTGTTGTTTTATCTGAGATCGTGCACCGTGGGGTGAAGGACCAGGTTATCTTGACATGTGGTATCTTGAGATAGCGACACGTGTCATGTATAAGATATAGTACATCATTAATACTCCCGCTTCGCAGTGTGTTGTCTAGAGGAAAAACGCATTGAGAAGTAGTTAAAGTAGCCCTTCGGGTGTGATTCTGGCACTTATTGTGTAATTTCCGTAAACTTTTGGAATTATTTAAAAATTTCAGTTCTGGGGTCACTGAAAAATTTAACTAAACTTCAGGGACCATCCTATAATCTGATTATCATTTGAGGTTTAAGTTTTTGAAAAGTCAAAACTTCACTTACTGAACTTATTAACAAAGCTTACAGGCTAATTGCTTAAATTCCAATTCCAAATCTTTCTTAAGTATGGCCCCATATAATTGGTGTATGTGAGCCAAGATCACTTAATAACTTCCCATCTTCTTCTCGTAAAAATTGCCCCGTTAAATCGTATAGGATCTTAGAGAGAGAATTCTCCTTTTTTTTTTCTTTGCTTAACTTTGGCCAACAGATATGAGCTACTGAGGAGTAAGCTATGATCTTCTTAAGATCGATCTGTCTTAAAGTGGTAGAGGAAGTATATATTATAGCGATCACGCTTATATCTTTCAATTATGTGTTGTGATATTTGACTTAAGATAAAATCTTTATATGTCCAGAAGTTTGAATTACGGGATGAATCACAAATTAAACAGAAATGCATCTCGGAGTTGGCGTTAAAGAACTTTCCTAAACGAACTTCATTTTCCACCTATAAATTCCATATTCCAGCATTTGGATTGACCACTAGTCAAATGAATGATCTCGGAGTTGTCTATTAAGCGGCAAATGGCAATACTCGAGCAATGATAGCAATTTGACGGCGTACGGCGATACATATTTAAGCATGATGTGGGGTATTTTTGTCTAGATACGTGTCCACTCTCCAACACTCCACGTCAGACTGCTTTAGTCCATGCTGGAACCTTAAGCAGCTTTTGAATTCAAAACCTGCACTCAACACCACACGTAAACTAAGCTGGTGGCTTTCCGGCGAAGGCACTCCGACGCTCAAGTCACTTGGGTCAGAATATGAGATCTTGTCGTGAGAGACAATAGCTCGAAAGAATAGATCAAAATATGCTGAATAGGTCGAAAACAAACACCTCGAAGTGGCACTATAGGTCGAAATGAAGGTCTTCGAATAGATCGAAATAACCCTCAAATAACTCGAAATGCACTCAATATAGGTCGAACGAGAACTATTTCAAACAGCTCGAAATGATTACTCTAATAGCTCAAATTCGACTAATATTGCTCGAAATGAATGATTGAAAATATAAAAACGTACCTGAAAATGAGGCATGGGACCCTCTTATATAGTATTAAGAGTCCTTATTCAGCTAGAAGTGCACTCCAAGTAGAACTATGATTCAAAATAGGTCGAATTAGAGCTATTTTGAAATAGCTCGAATTGGGCTTCCAAATAGGTCGAATTGGGCCTCAAATAGCTCGAATTGGGCCCCAGATAGCTCGAACTGGGTTTGAAATAGCTCGAATAAGCCTGTTCGGGCCGAAATCGGGCCTGCTTGGGCTTGATTTGGGCCTACTTGGGCCTATTTCCGAGTTTTGCCTTGAATTGTAATTTTGCATTAAAAAATAATGGTGCTGACGTGGCATAATATGTCCCAAAATACACTTGTGGTACTGTATCGGATATTATAACGTGGCAGTACCGAAATATGGTACATCATGGAGTCCCCCAGTTTGTAAGAGTAATGTGTAGAAACACTGGCCATACAAACTATAAAATAAGTCAAGTAACCGAGAATCGTGCAACGAAATCGGCCTCGGTGTAAAAACCAACAATTTGGACAAAAATAACAAAACTCAAAAATAGGTTGAATTTGCTATTTTAGGTAAATCGAAAAAGAATAGCTCGAAATTCCTTCCCAAAAAAGTAACTCGAAATTCAGAAATTTGATTCTGAAAAAATAGGTTGAAATGCGCTATAGGTCGAAATAGGGGCATTTCTGTAATTCCTTATCATTTCCCCTATAAATACTCCGCTCCGCATTTCATTTCGCCATTTCTCGCTAACTCTGTGACCCAGAGCTCTGAAAAAGTAGCTCGAAATATATAGCTTGAATTTTCCCTCTGAGTGAACAGTGCTAATAGCTCGAAAAACGCCAAAACCACTCGAAAAAATTCCAGAATAGATCGAAAATTTCTAAAATAGCTCGAAACCTGCATTTTACTCGTTTAACCTCGGTAAGTCGAGATGACTTGGATAACTCGAAATAATAGGTCGAAAGACCTTACTTATTTCGAGTTATCATACTTGTAAAAATTTTCAACTGTTGAAATTTTTTTGTCATGTGCTTACAAGTTAATTTTTTGCAGATTTTGCTACAACGGCTCGTCTTCGGCGTAACCAATCCCCGAGACGTCCTTCACCTTCCCAGTCTCGTCCTCGTCCATACTACAACTCACGCGACCAGTCTCGTGCTTCTTCGTCCCGGTCTTACCAGAATCATCACAGCAATCCTCACAGCTCGAACACAAAGCACCCGGCATCTCCGTACCGGCCTCAACAATCACAGCCGGAGAAAATCCGAGTTCTCGGTACACCGAAGCTGTTTGTCCCTGCGCAAAGGTCATACGAGCAGCGTGATCCGAGCGAAGAAGTCTCCATTGACCTTGACCCTCGTGCCGGTAATCCTTTACCCTAAACCTAATTATGGCTCGTATTTCTGATAGTTTGTCGACCAACAATAGTAGTGAAGAGAGTAGTAGGTCAAATAGGTCTAAAGTGGACGAGTCCTCTAGCAACAGTAGCGACGACTCCTCTGATGACACTTCCTCTAGTGATGATAGGGGCTTAGATATGGATGTAATATTTTAGGAGAAGATGAGGTTACTTCTGCTCATCTTAGCATTATACCGTACGTGCCCCCACCTACTTATGCTTCCATTCCTAACGTGCCTACCGAAACCCCTTCGATTAATCATGCTATTGTAGATGAGACCATCGAGGAGTTAGCTGCCGAGGGCCTTAACTTAAACTCTCCTGCACCAAGCCCTATCCGAAACTTGATTAATTTTGACCAATTTCCTTCTGCTTTGCCGCATGACATTAATTATTACCGCGATACTTATGACATCCCTGACACCTACCAAATCATAGTGCATGGGCCAGACGATAGGATGAACAACCCGCCTGAGGGGTGCCTTACCGTTTTCAACGGTTACCTCTAGTGCGGTCTTAGGTTTCCATAGACCCTATCGCATCCGAAATCATGACCTCCTTGAATTCCTGCCCTTCACACTTCACGCCCAACGCGTACACTCAGATGTATGCGTATGTGATGCTTACCCACGTCTTCAGCCTACCGTGTTCAGTTAACTATTTCTAGCAACTTTTTCTGGTCAAATTCCGCCATAAGGGTGTCGACGCTGGGTTCTACTATCTGAGTTCGAGGAAGAAGCAGTGCTTCCTGTTTGAGCTGCAGTCAAGTTTTGGGGCGCACTGGAAGAATCAATGGTTCTTCATGAAAGATTCCAAGCCACAAGAATTCCGATTCAAGAGGCTTTGGACTGACGCACGCCCGTCGCCCCCATGTCCTGCTCTTTTCTACACTCAGACAGTGATTGACACACTGAAGGAGCATCAATTTGATGCCTTTGAGTTGACCACGACCCCAGTTCTGCGGGCCGGTGGTTTTACTCACCATGTTGGCGTTGAGCCTTCCGTTTTTGTAATTTTGGGCATGTTGCTGTTTTTTGCTTGTTATTTCTTTATTTCTTTCATATCTCTAACTCTTGCATTATTTGTACTTTGCAGAGCGCATAGTTATGGACAAGACGAAGAAGAGGCTTGCTGCTATGAAGCGGAGTGCCAACGCACCTCAGGCCTCGGCGCCTATCCCTGAAAAACTAGCCGTCGGGGTGCGAAGACTGCTGGTACCAGTTCCAGGGCTCCCAACGCCCCTACTCCCCCTACTGCGGCTGCTGGCTCGACACAGGGGTCGAGTTGAGGTAGGGGTTCTACGCCTGCTTCATCCTCGGCTCCTGCGCAGTCGGCTTGCACTACTGCTCCTGTTTCACCGCCGATCGACTCTAAGCCCTTCATTCCTGAGGGTTCTCCTCCACCCCCGCCTTCGACTGAGAGAGGATCCCGGCTGTTGTGGAAGCCGTGCGACAGGGAAATGAGATAGGTCCGGATCCTGCTGCGAGGAAGAGACCTTCCACCTCCAAGGATCGTCGACGTGGCAAGCGGCCTGCGCATGACACGTCTAACACCTACGAAGAGGGCGAGCTCGATATTGATGTCGAGGAGATTGTGCGAGCCTCGGTCGAGGCAGGTCAGTTCACAATGAAGGACACTACCGCCCTTCGTCTGATGAAGGGATTCATGCCTGCCTTCGACCGCAAGCTTTACTACAAAGAGCTGGGGCATCAGAAGCTGATCAGCCGCATGACACTGTCCATGTGCGAGATTAGTGAATCTTAGTGTTTTCTACTTATCAAGCTTTACGCCATTTCTTAAGTTTGTTGTATATTGTGCTAACATTTCTTTGTGTTCTGCAGTTCTTCATTAATGCGCAGACTATGGCGGAGAACTTTGACATTGCCATGACTTCTTAGAGTCAGTTCAACGCGATGATCGACATGCATCACAGCTCAGCGATTCAGGCTCAGAACCTCGAGAAGAAGGCCAAGGAGAAGCAGGCCAAGGCTGAGAAGAACCTGATGGTGGTCGTCGAGGAGTTGAAGACCACTCGAGCTGAGTTGGAGGCTGCACACGCGGCTACTACTGCTGCTGCTGCTGAGAAGGAGCTCTATGAGAAGACCTTCTCCATGCTACTGTCGTCGTCGACGACCATGTTAACACCATCAAGACGATGACGGATGTTGCTGCGGCTGCAGAAGAGGCGCGTGCAAAGCTCGAGGCTGAGTTAGTAGCTGTGAAGGCTTTGCTCCTGACTGCTGAGCAGGATGGCTACGATAGGGCTATGCGCGAGGTAACCCCCCTTTTATTCAAATGTTTTCCTTGCATTTACGATTTTTTACCATGTATTTATACTTCAACTTTTGTGGCTATGTAGGATCTTCCTGACGATGAGAAAGTGTCCATAGCCATCGATTTCTTCCGTTCGACGACCTGGGAGGAGATCGCCTTGGCCAGGGGCGTGTATGACACGACGAAGGGCTATAGTATGGCCCTGGACAAGGTCGTGGCCCGAGGTGTGCTAGCGTCAGGATTCAAGAAAGAGGACTTCAACATCCTCGATTGCCTGAAGGAAGATGAGGCTGAGGCTGGTGAGACCTTGGTAACTGCTACTGCTGCAGATCCCGCGCCTGCAGATGAGGTTGGTGCGCCCAAGCGTGATCCTTTCACCCCTGTTTTCCCTCTGCAGTAGGTGTGGGTTGCGGACTACTTGGATGAGCAGCCTTCTACCTTAGCTGCTGCTGCTGCGTCCGAGCCACTGGAGGAGGGTGAGATGGCGTTCGATCCTTAGGTCCTTGAGCATCCGAGGCAGATCAGGCGATACCAGATGCTCCTGCTCCAGTCGCTGCGCCTCGCAGGCTTTCTCCTGTTGACGACATCGGACTACTGAATGAGTCCTTTGCTGACATCCAGGCGCAGAGTCAGGGTGCTGTGCAGTCGCTCGGATTGAAGCTCCTCCCTTGATGGTGATTTGATTGGCCTGCGTGCCTTAGCTTTTCTAGAACATCTTATTTTTCGTACAGTATTTCTGCATTCATACATTTTGCTTCATTCGTACAATATATTTTGGTTTGATATAGTTTGTTGACTTGTGCGCGTTTTTATCGCTTATCTTTGCTTTTTAGTAGATATTGACTTTCGAAATTGCCTTGTGTCTTGTGCCTTATACTGGTCAATGTGTTTCCACACTTATATGCTTTAAGTACTTGAGTAATTCTTTTGACTTTCCATGCTAATTGTGTTAGCCTTGTTACTTTTTGTTGAAACACTTGTGTTTTATTTACAAGTATTTGTGTGTGTTTTGCGAGTGCTTATGCTCGGCTTTACGAGTGCTTGTGCTCGTTTTATGAGTGCGAGGACTTGTGCTCGGTTTTACGAGGCTAGTGCTCGTTTTAAGAGTGCGAGGGCTTGTGCTTGGCTTTACGAGGCTAGTGCTCGTTTTAAGAGTGCGAGGGCTAGTGCTCGTTTTAAGAGTGTGAGGGCTTGTGCTCGGCTTTACGAGGCTTGTGCTCGTTTTAAGAGTATGAAGGCTTGTGCTCGTTTTAATAGTACAAGGCTAGTGCTCATTCTAAGAGTGCGAGGGCTTGTGCTCGGCTTTACGAGGCTTGTGCTCGTTTTACTAAGTGTTTATACTTATACTTTTAGAGTGTGTGAACTCAACTTTAATTATGCTTGTGTTAATAAACATGTAAGTAGGATGTAGGCAAGCAATCAAACATGAATAAAATAGGAAATTCTATTAGTTTTGGGACTGAGCTCGAGTAATTTTCGAGTTGCCTACGTATCCTACCGTATATAGGTGGCTAGGAATCAAGTCCCCATAGTTTGCTGCTAAGTATTACAATCGGAGTCCACGTAAAGAGACTCGTAATTCGTAAAATAATAAGCGAATAAAGCATTGAAACTACGGTCCTATTGTATCACAAGGCTATTAGAATGCTAGTGTCCTAACTGTAAAACTTTCTTAAGTTCTTGACGTTCCAGGGGTGTGTCAAAGTCCTTCCACCCAACTCTTGTAAGTAGTAATACCCCTTGGAGCTTGCTTTTTCCACTCTGTACGGTCCTTCCCAGTTTGGCTTCAACTTTCCAACATGCTTGGTAGCTTCGACTTTTCTTAGTACCAAGTCCCCCACTTGAAAGTTCCTAAAACGAACCTTGTTATCATACGCTTTAGCCATCATAGATTTGTAAGCTTGAGTACGTTGGTAAGCTGCTTCCCTTGTTGCTCCTATCAGTACAAGGTCCATTTGTCTTGCCCTTATTGCTTGTTCCTCATCATATGTGACAATACGATAAGTCGACATTCCGATCTCTGCAGGTATCACTACTTCTGAGCCATAAGTTAGCAAATGTGGAGTCTCTCCAGTTGAAGTACGAGGCGGTGTGCGATATGCCCATAGTATTCCTGGCAGCTCCTCTGGCCAGTTTCCTTCTTCTCCTTCCAACCTTTTCTCCAAGTTCTTCACAAGTGTGTTATTTGTAGCCTCTACTTGTCCGTTTGCTTCAGGATGCGTAACGGATGTGAACCGTTGTTCAATTTTCATGTCTTTACACCAATCTTGAATCTTAAACCCTTGGAATTGCCTTCCATTGTCGGAAATTAAGACCCTAGGGATCCCAAATCTGCATACGATATTCTTCCATATAAATTTCTTCACATTAGCCTCCGTTATTGACACAAGTGCTTCGGCCTCAACCCACTTGGTGTAATACTCCACTGCCACCAATAGCCATTTTCTACCTCCAGAAGCTATTGACATAGGTCCGACAATATCTATCCTCCATTGATCGAATGGACATCCATAGCTCACAGTTGTCATAGGTTGTGCAGGTGTATGAATGATCTTTGCATGCAGCTAACAACTTCTGCACTTCCTAGTGTAATCCATAGCATCTCTCATAATAGTTAGCCAAAAATATCCTTGACGGAGTATTTTCTGTGCCAAGGATCGTCCTCCTGAATGATTGCCATAGCTTCCCTTATGAATCTCTCTTAAGACTTGTTTTGCCTGTGATGGAGACAGACATCTTAATAGTGG
Source organism: Misopates orontium (assembly GCA_946800315.1). Classification (NCBI taxonomy): domain Eukaryota; kingdom Viridiplantae; phylum Streptophyta; class Magnoliopsida; order Lamiales; family Plantaginaceae; genus Misopates; species Misopates orontium. The sequence goes on from OX326951.1 coordinate 24,348,511, forward strand.
TCCTTCGAACGACCTTTTGTAAAGTTCCCCATTGAACATAGTGAATCTTGCCGATTTATACTTGAGCCTTCTAACCGCTTGTGGATCAGTTGGCAAATTTCCATTTTGTAGATAGTCAATAATCTCGTCCTTCCAACATGTCTCGACCTCCACTGGCAGACCGTAATCCAATGCTTGTGTTGGTTTCAACTCAACCCCTTTGCCAATTGAAGGTTGCTCTACAGCCAATAAAGTAACCCGCCTTTCAGCAAAGACTTCAGCGGTACTTGCAAACCGTGACAAAGAGTCAGCGCGTTTATTCTCCGCTCGTGGGATTTTTGAAATAGTGAAAGTATCGAAGTTTGATGTCACTTCTTTCAATTTTTCGAGATACTTTACTATTGCAGCCTCCTTCGCCTCATATCTCCCCTCAAATTGATTAGCAATCAATTGTGAATCCGTGAACGCAACAAGTTTCGTTATCCCCAACGATTTCGTCATTTGAATACCAGCTAGCACAGCCTCGTACTCAGCCTGATTATTTGTAACTTGAAAGTTCAACATTATAGCGTAGTCAAATTCTCTTCCATCCGCCGATCTTATGTATACTCCAGCGCCACCAACATCGATTGTGGATGATCAGTCCACGTGCAAAGTCCATGTTTCCTTTGCAATCCCGGACGTATCCTTTTTAGTATCCTCCATCACCATAGCTATATCAGGCGCTTGCTCCGCCTCTGATATAGTTTCCGCCACAAAGTCCGCCAACCTTTGTGCTTTAATTGCAGTCTTTGGTAAATATTCCAAACCATATTCACCTAACTAGATCGCCAACTTCACTAGTCTGCTTGATGTTTCTGGTTTTGCCATAACTTGCTTCAATGGTTGACTAGTTAAGACAGTGACCGGATGCGATTGAAAATATGGCCTCAACTTCCGCGCAGTTATCACGAGTGCATATGCTAGCTTTTTTGATTTCCAGATAATTCAGTTCTGCCACATTCAACACTTTGCTCACATAACAGATTGGCAGATGTTTCTTATCTTCTTCCCGCACGAGTACTGTGCTCAATGAGTTTTTTGTTATGGCTAAGTAGAGATATAGCATCTCGTTGTCCTTGGGCTTAGATAATAATGGTGGTGTCGTGAAATATACCTTTAACTGACGAAAGGTTCTCTCGCAATCCTCAGTCCAAACAAACTTAGGTGTCTTCCATAGCTTCTTGAAGAAAGGTAAGCTTTTCTCTGCAGAATGTGAAATGAAACGGCTAAGTGCCGTGATTCTCCCCACCAAGCATTGCACTTTGCGAACAGACTTGGGAGATGGTAAATCCATTATGGCCTTGATCTTATCTGGGTTAGCTTCAATGCCTCGCTCGTTTACCATGAAGCCTAGAAATTTTCCAGCCTTAACTCCGAATGTACACTTCTTTGGATTTAACTTCATTCCATATTGTTTCATAATACCAAAAGCCTCATCAAGATGTTTAACATGATCCTCCACCTTTAGACTTTTGATAAGCATGTCATCGATGTAAACCTCCATTAGAACATCTTTGCCACCAACCTCTGAAAGGTTGCTCCCGCATTCTTCAAGCCACACGACATCACTCTGTAACAGAATATGCCTCTGTTTGTGATAAAAGCCGTTTTATGTTGATCTTTTACCGCCACTAGTATTTGATGGAAGCCGAGACTTAGTAAAGCGCACCCAGCTGTAGAGTCAAACACTAGATCAATCCTAGGCAAAGGGAAAGAATCTCGTGGACAATGTTTGTTCAAGTCAGTGTAATCCACATACATTCGCCATACTGTCGGCTTCTTTGGTACAAGTACAACGTTGCTGAGCCATTCAGAGTATCGCACTTCAAATATGTGACCAACAACTAACTTTGTTTGTACCTCCAATTCTGCAGCCTTGTTCTTTTCATCACTGAAATGTCTCTTCTTTTTTCGAACAAGCTTTGCATTCGGATTGACATTCAGGTGATGTACCATAACTCGAGGGTCTATTCCCTTCAAATCCGAGTCTGTCCATGCAAATACATCAAAATTCCTCCGTAAGCATTCTAACAACGCTTTCTCAATCTCCGATGGCAACTCGCTACCGATCTTAATGACCTTGTCAGGTTCATTGTTCACCAGAATAACCTCCTTAAATTCTCCAAAGGGTTTCATACGCTCCATCTCCATTTGTTTCTTGTAACGCAAAGTGGTCTTGTCTTCCTTCTCCTCCTTAGTCTCCTCTGGCGCGATTTCTTTATTCAGAGAGTCAGGATTTTCTGGCACCATTATATGATCCTCCTGTGTTGCAAGCACCATCTCCGTATCCATTTGTTCAACTATTTCAGATGTTTCCAAGGGATGAATGTCGATCATCGCGATGTTTGGATCAATTTTTGCCTTAATAGGTTTAGTTGATGTAACATAGCAACTCCAAGAGTCGCGATAGTTTGCAGTGAGCTCAGCAATTCCTCCAGGTGTTGGAATTTGATCTTTTGATGCACCGTTGATATGATCATAGCAAATGCAGTTATTCCAGGCCTTCCAACCAACACATTGTATGCGAAAGGGATATCGACTATGAGATATTCCACATTCAAAATCCTCCTTTTTGGATTTACACCAAAGGATGTTGGCAACATAATCCTTCCAATGGGTTTAACTTCACCTCCACCGAATCCCAATAATGGTGAGTTAAGTTCCGTGATCTCGTATTTTCCTAGCTTCATTTCTTGCAATGCATCCATAAAGATAATGTTGGACGAGCAACCATTATCTATCATGATCCTCTTTACTGCATGATTTGCAATCACTGTTGATTACTACCATGGGACAATTTAAGTATTGCGCCTCCTTAGCTTGTGAAGACAAACTGTCAAAATCACTATCATCAAATGTGATTCTTGTATCCAGCTTGTCTACTGTAAAAACAAGATCTATCTCTGGACGTTTAAGACGCTCATTGTGTATGTCGCGTGAAATCCATTTTCTGCTCTTGGCTGAGTCAGCGCCAGTCGGTCCTCCAACAATCACATTAATTCCGTTTTCAGCAGCATCGTTGTCGTTACCCTTCTTACGCCTAGGTTCATCCTTCTTCTCATGCGGAGGTCGACTCCGTTTACGTCCACCTGACGACTTTTCCTCTCGTGGCTCTTTATTATCATGGACGTACTCAACGAGTTTCTCATCTTGAATAAGCCGTTCAATTTCGTTCCTTAAGGATTTACACTCATTAGTATAGTGCCCGTTCAGCCTGTGGAACTTATAATATTTTCTTGACTGCTTCGTCTCCTCAGTTTCCCTGAAGGGTTTAGGTGGTCTGAATATCCCACTATCCTTAGCGATTGCATGGATTTCTCCAATTTGCTCTTTTTAACGGAGTCCAGTTATCGAATTTCTTGAAGGGTTGTCGATTACGATCACGATCTTTCCCTCTAGAATCCCTTTTCCATTCTCTATTCTCCTTTCCTCTAGGGATTTCTGGTGAATCCATCAACCCCTGATTCATAGTGGCCTCCTCAATGTCAATGACTCTTCGAGCAAGATCCATGATTTGCTCTATAGAGTCTGGTGCTTCCCAGGTGATTACTTCTATCAACTTTTTGCTCTGGCAGCGATTTTCCAACACAGAGATAACCAAATGAACAGTAGGTGATTGCACTCTCCCAATTTCAAAATTGAGACGTTCTAAGTACTTTCCCAATGGTTCATCCGGCTTTCTATGGATATTGAATAATGTACTCAGAGATTTCTTCTTCAATCGATAAGTTGCAAACTTCTTGACAAACATGCTCCTGAACTGTTCAGATGATTCAATGCAGCGTGAATGCAAGTTCTTAAACCATTCCTTGGCAGTTCCCTTCAGACTTAGTGATATCAACTTTGCCCTTAAGTTCTCACTGTAGCCTAGAATCTGCAATTCTTCATCCAAGTCATCAAAGTGTGATGCAGGATCAGTTGTTCCATCATACTTCTTCATGTCTGGAAGAATAGTTCCTTCTTTCAGTGTCAACTTGCTAATTGCCTCACTAAATGGAGTTGGCTTCTTCATTAGTGGAATATGTTCAGCAATAACAGGTTCTGGCCTTGGAACAACTCTCTCAGGCAGATCACTGTTTCTCCCCGTTGTATGACTAGCGGCTGGTCGAACATCAGGACCTCTCTGCCTTGAGTTAACTTCTCCATCTCTAACAGTTGCTTTGCTTGGAGCTCTGTTTGCATTGGTTCTCACTGAACGAGGATTTCTCCTTTCAGGTGACGGTGATGGATCACTTCTAGTATGTCTCGTCAACCTTGTATGAGTATGTTGCCTCGAATCATCACGACGCTGCGTATGATGAGTCCTTGCTTGCTGTGCTAATGTCTGTTGTGCTAATGGTGCTTGAGTATTCTGTTGCACAGAAGTGTTAGCCAATTTTTGCTCAATCATTGGTAACATAGTCCTTTGAAAAGCTGACATGATTTGATCCAACTGAGCAGAATTCAATAGTTGTTGTTTCGTGGGAGGAACTTCAGGTTGATTCGCTACATGAGTAGGTGGATCTAAGGGAGTATTGGGTGCTGCCACTGATGTATGCTCAGAAGCATTACTAACCCGATTATCGTCCCCCCTTTGTGATCTAGTCCTTCCTGCTACTCCATTCTTCTCTGTAACTCTACGATGAACCATTGTAGTAGTGATAGTGTTTGTTACTAAGTGCGTATAGAGGTTCCCACAGACGGCGCCACTGATGTGGGGTATTTTCGTCTGGATACATGTTCACTCTCCAACACTCCACGTTAGACTGCTTTAGTCCTTGCTGGATCCTTAAGCAGCTTTAGAGCTCAAAACCTGCACTCAACACCACACGTAAACTAAGTCGGTGCCTTCCCGGCAAAGGCACTCCGACGCTCAAGTCAGTTGGGTCAGAATATGAGATCTTTTCGTGAGAGACAATAGCTCGAAAGAATAGATCGAAATATGCTGAATAGGTCGAAAACAAACACCTCGAAGTGGCACTATAGGTCGAAATGAAGGTCTTCGAATAGATCGAAATAACCCTCAAATAACTTGAAATGCACTCAATATAGGTCGAACGAAAGCTATTTCAAATAGCTCGAAATGCTTGCTCTAATAGCTCGAATTCAACTATTATTGCTCGAAATGAATGCTTGAAAATATAAAAACGTACATTAAAATGAGGCATGGGACCCCCTTATATAGTACTAAGAGTCGTTATTCAGCTAGAAGTGCACTCCAAGTAGAACTATGACCCAAAATAGGTCGAATTAGAGCTATTTTGAAATAGCTCGAATTGGGCTTCCAAATAGGTCAAACTGGGTCTCAAATAGCTCGAATTGGGCCCCAGATAGCTCGAATTGGGCTTGAAATAGCTCGAAATAAGCCTGTTTGGGCCCAAATCGGGCCTGCTCGGGCTTGATTTGGGCCTACTTTGGCCTATTTCCGAGTTTTGCCTTGAATTGTAATTCTGCATTGAAAAATAATGGTACTGACGTGGCATAATATGTCCCGAAATACACTCGTGGTACTGTATCAGATATTATGACGTGGCGGTACCGAAATATGGTACATCAAAGCAGTTCTGTTCTCTTTTTTGCTGAAAAGTGATTTTGATTTTGTTTGTTAAGAATAGAAGTAGTGAACCCTTGAATTCTAATCTTTTTTGAAACCTATCGCGAGCTACTGGCCACGGTATAGTTCTCTGCAAAATAAGATTGATTTTCCTTTGGAATTTCTATTGTAATTAAATAGTGTTGTGGTATATAACTCTATAGTTTGTGAGTGGTAGTGGGCTTTCCTCCATATGACTCTAATCTTAGAGAGGCTTGCTCCGTAAGATGCAAGGCCTTAGAATATTATATACTTATAAATTTCATTAAGAACGACGCTACTGATGCGGGGTATTTTCGTCGCCTACTAGGATACTCCACGTCAAACTGAGAATTGCCCGTCTGACTCTCGAACTATGAAATTCTCGGCTTGCTTCGAGAACCTGCACTCAACAAGACATGTAAGCTTGCTGAATGGTCTACGGCTAAGACCACTCCGATGCCTAAGTCAGTAAAAGTGTAGAGAGAGAAAAATCTAGCTTAGAGAGAGAAAGTAAAAATGAGAAATGAGTTACCTTTTTGTCATATGAGAGGAGGTATTTATAGGAGTTTCATGGGCCAAAAATAGGCTTGGGCCATGATAGATTGAACAATTATTATTTTGTCATGGATCCGTGGGGTCAAGGACCAAATTAACTTGACATGTGGTATCTTGAGATAGCGACACGTATCATGTATAACATATAGTACATTAGTACCCAAAACACTAATTCTCCTATTAGTCATGGTCTCGCTAATTCAACTAATCTCCATGTAAGCGAGTTTACATTCTAAGACGCTACATTCATTCTACATTCCAAGAAAGCCTTTAGAAAAGAGCTAGATAAACTAAATAATATCGTTACAAGAACAGGTCGAGCTTCAACAACAGAAAAGCTAATTGAACACAAATTACCACTATTCCAAATGTGCTCTAAACAAAATTATGAAAAGAATAGTGCAACACTTAAGAAGATTTGGTGGCTTAAAAAATTTGGTGTTGTAGCAAATAACTAGATCCATAAAATTAGATATTTCTGCTCAGCATTCCAAACGAACAGCTCGTGCCGCATCGAACAGTGGTTTAGTGACCTCCACTGCTATTGTGCACGCACTGGTCATTTGTTAATGCACGTCGACGTTTTTTTACACAATTTAAACTTATTTATTTATTTAGTCAACGGGTAACAAATAGCACACTTCTACTCTGTTTTAATTATTTTGGATGTGACCATAAACTTGTTAACATTATGAAATATGACACTGAAAGCCATTATTAACATTCAGCGAAAAAATTTGCAGTCAGCCAGTCACAAAACTTCTCTGTCACAATAGAAGTGTATCATTGATTTTTTTGACTAAATCACAATTGTGTTTGGGAAACGCAATTATTTGCAAACAAAAACTATATAGTCATTATGAAGATTTTTTAATTTTGTATGGATGAAGTAAATAGCCTGCTATCTTCATGTCACCAGACAACCTTAGTTTAGCATTGTGGAAGATAAACGTTCTAGTCTTGTAATTACTAATTACTACATCAAACAAGCAACTAATTTAAAAATATTCTCACCACCAAATTCATCTAAGTTTCCCGACAACACTAGATTAATTAATCTACTGTCTACTCTAAATGAGTGAATGGTCAAAATAACACTATTTTGAAAAGTAATTGTCAAAATAGCATTGTCAAAAAAAATAATTTCAAATCTACCACTCCTTGGCCACATGGACAAATAATTAGAATTACTTTATCTCTTTTTTTCCTTAATTTTTAGGTGAAATCCTGTATTTCCCTTTCCACATTTTAAGGTTATATATCGGGGAAAATGCATAAAACCCCCTTGTGGTTTTGAAAACCTGCACGGAATCCCCTTGTGGTTTGATAATTACCTAGAATCCCCTTGTGGTTTCAGAAACCCTGCACAGAATCCCCTTGTGGTTTCAAAAACCATGCACAAAGTCCCTAATCCGTTAAACTCCGTCAGAAAGTGGTGACCACTCGCTCTATGTGAGAGTGGGTTTAACTTTTGTGTACTTTTTCGAATTAAAAAGTCTATTTCACCCTTAAAAACTGAAAACATGAAACCCCCTTGTGGTTTGACAACCTGCACGAAATCCCCCTGTGGTTTGAAAACCCTGCACAAAATCCCCCTGTGGTTTGAAAACCCTGCATAAAATCCCTGTTTTTTTGTTTTTTTTTTTAAACATACAGATTTTTTTTTTAAAAGAAGTAAAAAATAAATAAGGGCAACTTAGTCATTCTTAAATAAAACTAACGGAGTTATGTTAAATTAAACGGAAGGGAATGTGTGCAGGGTTTTTAAAACCACAAGGGGATTTTAGGTAGTTTTCAAATCACAGGGGAATTTTGTGCAGATTTTTCAAACCACAGGGGGGTTTTAGGTTGATAGCCCGTTATATATCTCATAATAACACTATCTTCCGGTTCAATTTTTTATTCAAGCCACCCAAATAAATGAAAAGAGTTTAAGCGAAAGAGCATGATATGATTGTAACTCAGTGTAACCGTCTGCGAAAAAAAGGAGCACATAGAATACTTAGTTTCTTATTGCTTGGTTTTGACTATCGTTCACGTAAACCATAGTAAGTAATATGATTTTGCTTTAGTATTAAAAAAAAAAAAATGTTTTTGCTTATCTTTATGTTTTTTGATTTTTTAATGTCCACTCTAATTATCAGTTTCAATTCAGAGTTCTCTGGAAATTTGAATATGATCTGGGTTCCAATCTAACACTTTTTTATTATCAATCTGCTGTCCACAAATATATAGGGGGCTTAATCAGAAACTGAGCGGAGAATTGTTTTTTTTTTTTTTTTTCTCATAATCAAAATACAATCGAAAGAAGGTGAGGAGGTGTGTGGTGATTCTGCGATTTCCTTCGAACCCAATTATCAGAAAATCTTTCAATAGAAAATTCTTCCTGAAACTACAACGAGCACCTTTGTTTTCTTATCTGGTGATAGCTTTTGTTTCGGCTTAGATATAAGGAGAATAAGATGCACTAAATCCCTACGTGTGAGTGTTATTTAAGATATACCACTATTTAAGAAAATATAAAGAATAAGGTAATAGTAATTAAGCATGTGGCATCTTACGTGGCAATAGAGTAATATATTTGGAATTACTTTTGGGACAATGTTATTTTGACCATTCACTCACTTTAAATATTATAAAGAATCATAACGTCCGTAACAAAATCGTAATTTTTCTTTTTAATTTCTTAGAGCACTTATATGTTATATCTGTTTGTCTTGTTATGCACCTTTTGATAGTGCTCCCACTTATGGCTCTCCAAAAATTTTCAAAAACTTTGAGGCTATATATATATATTTTTTTTTAGATTTAGAGGTTTCATAACAACTTCTGAAAATTAGGGTAGTTTAGCAGATTTTTTAGATGATTTAGTGGCTTTAGAAGAAGTTATAAAACTTTGGGGACATAGGTGATTTTTTTGGTGATTTTAAAAACCTTTAAGGAATTCGAGCACTTCGACAAGTATTTGGCTTTTAATAAATGCTTTATAAAGTGTTGGTTGTTACTCTTAAATTTCCTAAATATTTATGGGCACTTAAGCACTTAAGTATTATTTTTGAGACTTTGAGTGTATTAAAAGTAATTTTATTGGCTTAGTAGATATTAAGATACTTTATGCAGTTTAACATAGTTTTAGAGTATTTATGTAGTTTTTTTTTTTTGATAAGCATAACAATTTTATTAATCACACAAAGCAAACAGTTTTACAACGGGGATACGGGGATCGGGTGATACGAGATACAACTGTTGATACATCAAAAGTCAAAAGTTGTCTGAGCCAGTCCGGACAAGAAAGCCAAGTATGGAACGCATGAGAACTGTGCGTTTCCAAGTCAAAAAAGTGTCCTTGCTGGAGTGTCTGTGTGTCCGCCCCTCGTTTCGCCAAGCAGTCCGCCACCGTATTCAGCTCCCTATAACAGAAAGTCCCCGTTACCGCCGCAAAACTCGTAAACAGGTCCTGAATCTCACCAGCCAGTTCTGCCAGGTGGCCTGCAAGGCCCTGGGTCCTGCTCAAGCAGTAAAGCATAAATAAGGAATCTGTCCTAAAGGTAAGGTGCGTAATATGCATGGAGCGTGCAAGTGCTAATCCTTCCCTAAGTGCCCAGAATTCAGCATGGTTGTTTGTGATGATGCCTATGCTACCCGAAAAGGCTGCTAAGAAACTAGCGTGCGCATCCCTAATGATTCCGCCTACCCCTGCTGAGCCCGGATTTCCCAGCGCTGAACCGTCTATATGAAGAACATAGTGGCCTGGTGTCGGTGGTTCCCAGAACAGCGTGTGTTCATAGGATGGCGTCTGAGTTTCTGTTTGGGAGGTCGAGTTGCTGTTCGAGTAGTGTCGTTGTGACATGTAAATTCCTTGGATTCCCCTCCCCGTAATTGGTGCCGCTTGGAAGACAAATTTGTTTCTGGCTTGCCAAATTGCCCATAATAGGTTTGTCCATCGAGTTCTGACCTTCGTTCATAAGGTGTTGAGGTATGCTAGTGGGTTGGAGAGATCGACTGTGTTGAGTCCCTGAAAAATTTGTGCAGTAATTGGTAGAGTGACCGGGCACTTAGTAAATAAGTGCTCCTGGGATTCTGGTTCTGACCGGCACAAGGGGTCTTGCAGGACGTTCTGTGTGTACAGCTTCTCGTTGGTTGGGAGTGCATTGTGGCAGAGCAGCCATGTAAAGAATCGGACCCTTGGTGCCACCTTCAATTTCCATATTTTCTCCCAAGGTTGGTTCAGGCCTGAAACTTTGTTCTGTTGTTGTGTGAGGAAGTCATATGTCGACGCTACTGAGAATCGCCCATTTTTACTCCATGTCCAAGCGATCACATCCCTTTCTGCATTGGTATTGATTGACGTTCCCCATATTCTACCTTTGATGAAATCAGGTATTATGGTGTGGATGTCGTCTAAAACCCAAGTGCCAGTGATGGGGTCGATGATATCCCTGATGCACAGATTGGTGAGGTTTGGTGGGATGTTTGTAACGTAGTCCAAAATTGTGTAATTTACCAGTCATTTAGTGTGCCATACATTCAGGGATTCTTCTTTATTGATGTGCCACCTGATGGATTCCGGTAGGTGCTTTAAAATGGAGGCAATTGATTTCCATGCCCAACTACTCTGTGGTTTGCTGGTTGCCAGTAGAACATGCCGTTGGGGATAGTATTTTGCTTGGTATACTCTTGCTAGGAGTGAGTTGGGTTCTGTTAGAAGTCGCCATCCTAGCTTCATCAGGAAAGCATCATTGAGTTTTTGAAGTTGCCGAATGCCGAGACCTCCTAAAGTCTCAGGTTGTGTGACTGTGTTCCAGCCTACCTTTTCACGTGCCCGTCCCTATGCCTTTGCGTTCCAGAGGAAGCGTTTGGTAGTCTTTTCAAGATCTTGAACAGTAGTCGCTGGTAGTTTGAAAACCGTCGTTGCGTAAGAAGGCAGTGCTGAGACGGTTGATTTAATCAGTATCTTACGCCCCACGTAAGATAGATACTGGTTGTACCATTGAGAAATCTGGGTTGTGGAGTTAGTGAGTATGCGTTGTAGTTTAACTCTCTTTTTGCGACCCACCCAAACCAGAAGACCTAGGTATTGATCCTCATCGTCCATTTCCTCCATTCCCAGGCTTTCTAGGATTCTCGCTTTTTCATGCGGATGCACATTTTTAGAGAACATTGCTCTGGATTTTTGCCAGTTTATTTGTTGGCCTGCTGCCTGGGTGTACACCTGAAGGTTACGGACGAGACATTCCACTGTGGACGGTTTAGTGTTGCAAAAAAGGAAACAATCGTCCGCAAATCCCAGGATCGGTATAGGAGGACCCCTTCTACTAGCTTTCAGTGCCTCGAACGTTCCTTGCTGTGTTTCTAGACACGTTAGGCGTATGAACATGTCCATACAGAGAATGAACAGGTATGGGGAAAGGGGGTCTCCTTGTCGTAGACCTTTGCTCGGCATCCAGTTTTGCGACCGATGTCCATTAGCTATGACTGAGAACTGAACTGAAGTTACGCATTGCATGATAAGGCCCGTGAGTTGCTCGGGAAAGTTATAGGCCTTTAGTGTGCATTCTAGGAATTACCAGCTGATGTTATCGTAGGCCTTTTCAATGTCCAGCTTAATAGCGATTGCTCCTTGTTTGCCTTTCCTTTTAGATTTTATGGAGTGAATGAGTTCGTGCGGCAAGAATATGTTATCCGTAATCTGTCTGCCTGGCACAACTGCATTTTGGAAGGGCGATATGAGTTTGTCCATAAAAGGCCTAATGCGGTTGACTAGGATCTTTGATATGATTTTGTAGCTGACGTTACACAAGCTAATCGGGTGATGGTGCGTCACTTTCGTCGGGTTATCCCGCTTCGGGATCAGGATGATGTTGGTGGTGTTGAGGTCAGGAGGAATCCTACCCGATTGAAAACAACTATTGACCATGACTGTGGTAGCCTCTTTTACGTGGGGCCAATATTTGCGATAAAAGTGCCCGTTAAGTCCATCAGGGCCCGGTGCCTTCATTGCCCCTATTTGAGTAATCGCTTGCCAAATTTCATTAGCGCTAGGATTTCTCTCGAATCTCTGAACGTAAGGGTGGCTAGGTCAGGTAGATTCAGAATTTGAAACGGGAATGCACTGGTAGTTGGGCCATTGTACGTGGAGTTGAAGTGGTCCCTAAAAAGCTCCACTATTGATCGCGGGTCCGTGATCCATTCCCTTGTTTCTGATCGTACTCCTTGTATGAAATTTTGTCTGCGCCTCGTGCTGGCGTAGGCATGGTAATATTTTGTGTTGTTGTCGCCATCCTTGATCCATTGTGTTTTTGCACGCTGAGCCCAGTAGTATTGTTTTTGGATAAGCAATCTGTTAAGTTGAATGCGAAGGCGTGTTTCCTCTTAGAAAAGATGGATGGGGGCGTTGGTGTGCAACCTTTCCATAGCCTGTGCTAGTTCTCGCTGTGCTCGGGCAATTTGGTTATCCAGCTGTAGGAAGCATGTTGCATGCCAGTTTTTTGCTTCACTTGAAAAAACTGATTCGACAATGCTTCTTCCGTTGAAAGCCAGAGTGTCAATTATTTCATCTGAACGGGTGAACCGAAGCCTGGTCTCCACAATAACAATAATGATCGCTTGGTGCCTCCTCATAATCTCCCGAAGCTTGGGGACGAATCCAGGGCGTCCCGCTTCCCTACAGTTCCATGCTAGTATTTTCACCATCTGTTGCATGAATGTGGAGATGTGGGTCGACTGCTCGATCTGCATGTGGTCGGTCGGGGGTAGGCACTGGCTCACGTTGCTGTTTTGATCGCGATTGCCCCAGATGTACGCCTGAGTGTTTGCCACTGGTCTGGTGTGCAAGTAGTATACTAAGTCTCTGTTTCTTAATATCGGCGAGAATTCCTGGCTCAGACTTATGTTCACTGTCGTGAAGTATTGCGGCAGTAATAGAAGGTGGACGATTGAAATCGATCTCCGGATCAACTTGTCTTGCATGGCGGTGTGTATGATTGTGGCATGTACCGGGGGGATTGGATCCTGCTGCATAAAGTTTCTGTACGCTCGTGGTGACGGGTGGAGGTGGCTTCGGGGCGACGGTGAAACGGAACCCTGGCTGGAGTTCGTTTAAGAGAAAAGTTGGAGAAGTTGCATAGTTTGAGCTCTGATCGGTTGTGGGCGTATGACTGACGGTGGTGATTTGTCCATAGGTTGCGGTTTCGAGGACTCCCGCGGCGGCGGCGATGGGTAACGGCGGCGACGCATCGGCAGTATTTGGAGTGGAGTACCCGTGAGGATTCGGTTGTGCTGGGTCGTGTGGTTCCTGCTGGACGAAGCTCTGCTTGTCATTGGTGTCACTGTCGTCGCCATGAGAGGAGGCGGAGTTGAGTACGTCGGAATCCGACGCCCAAAAATTTGGAGGGGCGGTCGGAGTTGGTGCGGGAACGTCGGTAAGTACTGTATCGTGGTGGTGGTCGTGATCGATTGAAGTTGGGGATTTGTCCACCCCGACAAGCGGCGGCGCTGAGATGGTGGTTGTCTATTTTTCTTGGAGATTTTTTTTTTGTGTGCACAGTGTGTGAGACGTGGGAGAGGAGCCGAATTTTTTTTTAATTTTTCCTGCATGTTGCTCCCTATTTTTAATGCCGATCGGATTGTGCTGAGTCATGGTTGGATTGCCTGAGAGTTATGCACGCAAGGGGTTTCAGGGGGATTAGGGTTTAGGGAGGAATGATTGCCTACTGGCGGTGGTTTTGCCTCAGGTGGAGAGAGAGGCGTTAGGGATGGTGGCGAGTGGTGATCAGGTGGGTTTGGTGCAGGTAGCACAACCAATGATTGGCTATGGTTTGCACCACCTGGCTTGGGGGGGGGGGGGTGGATACGAGATTTGGGCGCGAGGTGGATGGTGGGCGGATGATTGTGGCGGGGTCCACCTGCATAGGTTGTGTGCTGAGCGTTGAAATTTGTATGAGGTTGGTCTGATAGGGTGTGTCGGGTGTATGGACCAAGGATGGGCTGTTTGAAATAATTGAGCAAGTGGGCTTGTTGGCGTATGGGTTTGCCGAAATTGGGTTTGGGCCACGTGGGAGCGATGGGTCAGAGGTGGAATGGGTTTGTGCTGAATTATTTTTTCGGGTCAAGCAGGGGATGGGCTGGGGGCGGTATGATCCGGTAGTGGTGGTGTATGTGGGCTGAGATTGGATTTTGGAGTTAGACGCGTGTTTGGCAGCGGGTTTTTTCGATTTTTAGCTAAAAAGCTCTTTTCTTGCAGTCGTTTGGGAGAAGAAGCCTGATTATCTTTGCCGGTTGATTTAAACGGTCGGCATGAGACAATTTGCCACGGTTGCATGGTACTTTTTTCCGGTGTTGGCGCTTTTGAGGATGATGCAATCATGGTCGGATCGGTAGCTATTTTTTCTTTTGCGGCGAGGCTTTGACCCAGGCATGTTGAAGCAAAGTGTCCCACCGTGCTACAGTTGAAGCAGAAAGCTGTTTTAAGTTCGTATATCACCTTTTGGTGGTGTTGCCCGATCAAGATTACAGATTTAAGCGGCTTTGACGTGTCCAGATGAATGCAGATTCTGGCATATCGAGCTCTTTCCATGCGGGCCGTGTATATGTCTATTTTTATTGGCCTGCCCAGAAATGCTCCGATACGACTCAATGCCTGGGGGTCATAGTATTCGACTGGCAAGTCCGGCAATTGGACCCAAACGCACAAGTTTGTAAGTTTATGCAATTTAGGTGTGAAGTCTGGTTCCCATTGCGTGACTGCCATGTAGTGGTTGAATAAAAACCATGGACCTCCCGCGAGAGTGATGAAGTATTCGTCTTGAGCCGCGAATCTTGCTATGTAGAACCCATTGCCGATATCTGTCGTTGTTATTGTACTTGATATGCGCCAAATTCGTTTGAGATGCGTAGCTATGCCTGCAACCGATCGAGTTAAACCAACCGTGTGGATAATCAAGGCTTTCCTCCATGGAGAGCGAAGGATTTCGAGTTCGTCAACTGTGAAAGGTGGTGGTTCTGAAGGAAAAGTAGGGTTTATGGGTATATTGGTGCTTGGGGTATTTGGGTTGAGGTGGTCGAAGTTATTTAGCCAGGTGGAGAAATAAACATGTTGAGAGGAGTTTTTTAGTATGTCTTTGTGGGAGACGTGATTGTTAGGAGGTGTTTTGCATGGATCATGCATGCTGTGGCTTTTTTGGTGGTCTGGGGATAGGGATGGGGTTGTGTTTAGGTTGGGCTGTGGTGGGATTGGTGGTGGTGGGGGGTCCGGTGGAAGGGCATTGGGGAGCATTATTTTCTCAAACTTTAAAAATCGAACATGGTTTTCATTTATGTAGTTTAATATTATTTATTTTGATAAAATAAGTTATTTCAGCAATTTTAGTTAGTGGGAGGCGAGATGGGCATGGATTTGAGGACAAGCTCGACTAGCATAGCCCGCAAAGCTTCACGGGAACACCAGTGACTCATGAAATATTCACTTTAATTTTAATCTTTGCCAAATATGATTATACATGTTTCTCTTCAAACTTATTTATTTACAATAACATCCTTATAGTTTTTGTTTTGTACTTTTAAGTTCCTAAACCTCACAAATATCACTTCCATGGCTCTTACTTTCTGCGAAACAATATATATTGTAACAATCGTTTTCATTCAGACTTTTGCAAACTTATATGTCTTCTATTCAGTTAATAATTTTACAACCATAGAAAGAAGAAAAATTACATAAGCTTCTTCTAATCATCTGAGTTCACATCTTCCTCTTCATCTCCATCCACTTCTTCATATTCAAAATAACTGCGATTGCCACGTGTTTTACAAGGACACTTAGATTTGGAGTTGTTTAGCAAGTGATTTTTGGATATGCAAACTCCATAAACATTTGGACACCATCCACAAAATGTTGGTTCAAAAGACCTAATGCGCTCATTGTATCATACATCGAGCTCCCATTGAGGAAATTTTTATCCACGCCCCATATAACGATGAACTAAGTAGGATCTACCAGAACTTCAATAATAATATACTAGTTATAATGGATAATTCATAAATTTCAATTTACCTATTATAATTACTAACAAACTGAAAAATAAGACATATTTACCTTGTGACTGTATTTGCTAGCTACTCCCTCAATAATTCTGCAAATACAAAAATATAGTAACTGATTAAATAATAACTACGAAATATTAATTTTTGGAAAAATAATTACTACAACTAAAAAATATTAATATTAATATGACAATAACGCATAGCTTTTTCAATTTTGACTTTGTAAAGAGTTGTAATCTCTATTTTGTTTGTTTGTTTTTTTTTTTTGGGGGGGTGGGGGAGGGATTGATATGTTGGATGTTGATGGAATAAAGATTGAATAGAGAAAATATATGAGAGAATAAGAGTTTACTACGAAGAAGAAAGGAATTTGGGTAATGAAAAAGCTCTAAAACAACAAGGACAGACAAAACCGTTCCTATTGATTCACTAACCAATGCGAAGAGACTTGTATGTGCCATTGATCAACGAACTAGTAGGGACAAACTTGTATGTCCTATTGATCAGCGAACTAGTTAAGACAAACACATCTGTCCCTATTGAGTCGCTGGATTCATGACCAATTCTTCCACTTTTAATTAAGATTTTTCCCACAACTCATTAAACACCAACGTCTTCTTCATACTTCAAGTAAATTTCTGGTTTTCTTTTTTTTTTTTTATATTATATAGAAGTTTTATTTACAACTTGATTTAACTTATATTATTTAGAGTTGTGCTATATAACTATTGTTAGTATGTTGTTGAATTATTTTTATAATTGTGTTGTATTATTTTAGATTGCTATTTTCTAACTTGATATTTTATTATTGTTGTTAATTAGTTTTCATCAATGATTTCATGCTTTATTAATTAGTAAAGACTTTTATAATTATATTTCAATTTCAGAAAATAAAATTCTCATAATTTTAATTCTCTGCCGCCCCTTTTTTATTTTTAGATTTTCGGGTATTAGTATGGACAAAACTATTTGTCCCTACTGCTTCTCGCTTTTTTTTTTCTTTAGGAATTTCGTCATCTATAAGGACAGATCCTTTTCTCCCTACTGCTACTGTGAAATATTTTCAAAACAAGAGGCTCGAATTATCAGGGACATTCACATCGTCTCTAATCAGAAGGGACAGAAGTATTCGTCCCTAATTAGGGACAGATCCATCTGTCCCTTTAAATTAGGAACACCCTTTGTGGGGATAGATGGAGAGACAAATATTTTTGTCCCAACAAATTCAATAGGGACAGATTTTTGCCTTTAGAGACGTATTTTTCTGTCTCTAAGTTGCTGTTTTGTTGTTGTGATTGATGCATTATAGGTACCCATTAATCATTCATTATCCTTGTGTTAGTGAAATAGTTTTACAATTTTAAAGAAAGTAGCATGATGCTAGAGGTCGGATAATAACATTTTGACGTAATTCACGCTTACTAGCCTCGTCAAGATCTTCCCAAAACTCAGACTTACTAGCCTCGTCACTACCTACTTGTGGTACATAAGTTAACTAGAAAAATAATATCACTTCTAGTCTCCATTCAATCAAAAGTTAATCTATATTACGCTATAACGGTTTTTATCTATCCCGTGTAACAAAGCTTGCAACCTCAAGATTCTAGAACTCTAATTTTCTCACTTACCCACTTATTCTCTTACAATAATTCTCCTTTTAGTCATGGTCTCTGGTAATTCAACTAATCTCCATGGAAGCGAGTTTACATTCTAAGATGCTAGATTCATTCTACATTCCAAGAAAGCCTTTACAAAAAAGATAGATAAACTATATAATATCATTACAAGAGCAGGTCGAGCTTCATCAACAGAAAAGCTAACTGAACACATATTACCACTATTCCAAACGCTCTCTCAACAAAATTCAAAAAAGAATAGTGCAACACTTAAGAAGATTTGGTGGCTCAAAAAATTTGGTGTTGTAGCAAATAATTAAATCCTTAAAATTAGAGATTTTTGGTCAGCATTCCAAACGCACAGCTCTTGCCACATCGAACAGTGAATTAGTGACCTCGACTGCCTTGTGCACTCACTGGTCGCTTGTCAATGCCTTTTTCAAGATTTAACATTATAGCATTGTACACACGTCGCACGTCGACGGATTTTTACACAATTTAAACTTCTTTATTTCTACGGTCAACGAGTAGCAAATATCACACTTGTATTCTGACTTAATTATTTTGGATGTGACCATAAACTTGTTAACGTTGTAAAATGTGACAATGAAGTCATGAGTAACACATTCAGCGAGAATTTTAGTGCAGTCAGAAAACTTCTGACTCACGATCTAGTCTTAGCTAATATTGATATTAGCATCCACCCCGATGTGAAGTCCACCTATATGGGACCCACATCAATGTGAGAAGGGTGGATGCTAATATTGATGTTAGCTAAGATGCCACCAACAAAAACAATAAAGTCATTATAACTTACAAAGATCTTTTTAATGTGTATGAATGAAATAAATAGACAGCTGCCTTCATTTCACCAGACAATCTTAACATAGTGGAAGATTAAAGTTTCAGTCTTGTAATTACTGCAGGAAACAAACATAAAAAAAAGTATCATCACCACCACATTCATCTAAGTTTCCCGACAACACTTAGATTAATTAATCTACTGTTTACTTAAAATATTATACAGAACACCATACCGTCTGTAGCAACATGGTAATTCTTCTTTTAATTTATTAGGGTACTTAGAAGATATATATGTTTGTCTGGTTGTGCACCATTTGATAGTGCTCCCACTATGGCTCTCCAAAAATTTCAACCCCTCAAAAATTCAGTCCCATTGATAACGTTGGTAGACCACTTTCCATTTCTGCCCCCAGCAAATCAGTGACGAAAGCCGAGATATGAGGATCAGAGGCACCGTGGCCTATGCAGTCTGATACATATGCATGTCCGTTTGCAAAAATATTTTGAAGTTTTTGATAAATCTTAGGTTCATTTAGTATACATGCATATTCTTGTGATGTGTCTCGAAAGTGTCTATAGTTCTAAAAGGGTTTAGACTACACCAGTTTACGAGGTGTTTTACAGTGTACTCCCTGCTATATGAAAAAATTGTGAGAAAAATATAGTTTAATATTTCGGTATAAAAATAAAAACTAATCTATTTTGCGTTCTAAAAAGCAACAAAAACAATACCATAACTTAACAAAAATACTTAAACCACAAAATTAACTTAATTAAAATAACAATATAAGGATGTAAACGGACATTTTATCCACGTACATTTAACAAAAATAATTTAAATTCATTCACAACCCAAAGTACAACTATCAAACAACATAAACTAAAAAAATAATTTATATTATAGAAATATAATGAACATACAACTATATGACTTCTGAAATTTTTTCTTGCTCACTATATTCCTCCACAAATATATAAATTAAGGGTGAATGCGGGCGGATTTTGACGGGTTGTCATTAAAAATGTGACTATACCCAAAATTTGCGGGTTACCAATTTATCAACCCGAGCAGGTTAAGTCAAAAACTAAACCATGCGGGTTGCGGGTTCGGCGGGTCGGGCGGATCAGGCGAGTCATGAACACCCCTAAGGGGCTATATTCTCTCTTTTTGTAATTTAGGTGTCACACTGTGAATGACCAAATAGATTGACGGTTTAAAGCTTTTTATCCTATAATTTTATATTAAATATCACAAATCTACCACAACTCTCAAGTGATGTCATAACTATTTGAATAATAGGTGGCAATTGTCTTACATTTCAAATAAATGACTAAAGTGAGTTGTATACTATTAGATATAACCAATAGATCTACTATATTAAGGTTTTGAGTTAAGGCCTAGAGCAAAGTCCAGTAATGTGCATTGTCACGTTGACTCATGGACCTGTATTTAGGGGTGGACAACGGGTGCGGGTACCCTTTCCGATCCAGACCTTGTAAGAAATTTTTCGATAGGGTCGGGAAAAATCGACTAAGGATACCCGAACTCTCATTATCCGTAGGTTATAAGGTGGAATCGAGAACGGGTTCGCGTAGTTACCTCTTATTTTCCGAATCCGATAGGGTACCCGCCCTAATTCCGTTAAACTTTTATTTTTGCTATTGAATCAATACCTCAACTTATTATGTACATGAAGTAACTCTTTTCTTTTCAATTGTACTCTAGACAATTCACAAATCACATAGCTAATCATAATTATTGTAATGTTTGATTTATAATATGTATAGGAGGATATTTTGATCCCAATTAATTAAAGATGTGCGAATGTATACTTATTATAACTGTTCGCAAGGGATTACAATTGACAAGATAAATGAAAAATATGTCAATAATTTTGAAAGAGAAAAAAAAAATATAGGGTACTGAGCTAATTGCCTACTTTTCGATTTAAAAATAAAAGAACTCATTGTCTCCCGCTTACTATTTGAAAAGAGATGGGAGTTTGAGTTTGAAAATTGAGAAAAAAAATATGTTAAAAGTCTAAAAACTCTTTTAAAAAATTAAATAGAAAAAGAATTGGGTACCGTAAACCCGCAACGTCGGATACCCGTCTCCAATCAGGTTCCCTATTGCAGGTACCGACAAAATTGGGTTCAGAAACGAAAATATTTTTTTCGTTCCCGAACATGCGGGTACCCGCAATTATTTCTCGAGCGGGTCGGGTACCCTACCCGGGCCCACCCCTACCTGCATCTCCTTGACAAGTGGTTCTCCCAGTCTTAACAGTACTACAAAAGTTAGGTTCGACAGGGTATGAGTGTGAGACAATGATAGAGAACTGTGAACTCGGGATATGAATGAAACATGTGGTGGCTAGCATGGCTCTAAGAGTGGACTCCAAAGAAATTTCACTCCATATGGAATGATTCACACCTCACAGCAAGAATTTGTCCATATAGAAAGGGAATTGAAGGATTTTTCTAAATTAGTGAAAAATTAAATCGAAATTAAAAGAATAATGACATAAAGGGAATTTGAGGTTTCCATTGTAAGAAACAGCCTAATCCGTTTTTATTGATATTAAAATAAAATAATATAATTAAAAAATGGGCAGAAACGGATAGCCTAAGTGGTAATAGTTGTAAAGAGAGCAGAAATGGAATATTCTCTTTCTGTGGCAGAAAGGGAATTGTCCCTTTCTATGGCAGAAATGGATACATCCCTTTCTAGGGTCACGCGGATCATGCATAGGGTATGATCCGCGTGAGTGTAGAAAGAGAAATATCCCATTATTTAACTTTGGTTAGGATTCTATAAATACCCTCTGTAGTTTACTCTTCCTCAAACTCTCACAGTTCCTCCATCTAATATCCTCTCCTAGGGCTCCAATACAACCATTCTCTCCATCTTCTTTATCTTTTTTATTTTTAGTTTTTAAGCTTAATTGTTTATGGTTTTTGATACTTTTATGTAATTAATGATATATTTTGTAGATTCACCCATAATATATAATATTGTAAGTATGTAGATATATAATTTGATATGTTAGAATGTATATATATATATATATATATATATATATATATATATATATATATATATATATAGTTACAAGTTAAAATACTTCAATTTAGATTATTCAAAATCTAATTATAATGAAAAAAGTGGCGGTAAAATGCCATTTTTTTAATTCACCGAAATCATGGAAACGGATATTTGAGTTTCTGATTTTGATTTTTCTTTTTTCTTTTTTCTTTTTTTTTTTAATTCAAGGTGTAGATCTATAATACATTACAATATTATTAATTTATTTTTTATTTTTGAAAAAATATGGGAGAAGCGGATTGCTCTCTTTTCCAAAAATCGGTCACATGTCGATTCAAGACTTGGATTACCAAAAGAGTAATCCTTGTCAGATGGCGAAAAGATTATCACAGCAATTTGTACACAACAAAGAATTGAAAGCTCCGTGGCTTCTTTGAAGATGCGCGCCCGGAGTTTTAAGAAAGCGACTTGTCGATCTTTTTCATTCTCAATGAATTTGGGTTCAGTTTTCTTGTGTCGATTGAGAATTTTTCTTGATGTTGAAGAAGCCATAATATTATATGTGATTGAGCAAAAAGATATTTTTATTTTAATTGTTGCAAAAGGTATAAAGGAGATTGTGATTTTCTGTCATGAGTATGAGAAATTGAGCTCATGGACCTCTAATTTATAAGTAGGAGCCCTTAGATTGTTACCTAATTGATTTGGTATTTCTAGCTTTATTAGGAAATTTCAATTCCCAACGACATTATTAGTTACCAATTTATCCTTAAAAGCTCTTAAACGTGGAAGATAATTTTTAATAAAATATTGTTTTTAAATGATATTATTGTAATTCTAGAAAAATCATATTAGAAAGGGGTGTAAATAGGTTCCTTGGAATCATACCTATTATGTATTGCTTTTCTCCTCACCATTTCATACATGATAAGCAAAAAATACATACTAAAATTGAGATTATTCCGTATTAATAAGAAGTCAATTTCCATATTAGAACCTACTATCGTTCATAAAGTTTCAACCCGACACCGAAATTGAGATAAGGCCGCATTAATCACAACCAAATTTCCAAATTAGAACCTATTATTGCTATTAAAGTATCAATGCAACGATTACGAACATCTTGTTTCAAAGAAGAAATTGAGATAAGGCCGCATTAATCACAACCAAATTTCCAAATTAGAACCTATTATTGCTATTAAAGTATCAATGCAACGATTACGAACATCTTGTTTCAAAGAAGAAATTGAGATAAGGCCGCATTAATCACAACCAAATTTCCAAATTAGAACCTATTATTGCTATTAAAGTATCAATGCAACGATTACGAACATCTTGTTTCAAAGAAGAAATTGAGATAAGGCCGCATTAATCACAACCAAATTTCCAAATTAGAACCTATTATTGCTATTAAAGTATCAATGCAACGATTACGAACATCTTGTTTCAAAGAAGAAATTGAGATAAGGCCGCATTAATCACAACCAAATTTCCAAATTAGAACCTATTATTGCTATTAAAGTATCAATGCAACGATTACGAACATCTTGTTTCAAAGAAGAAAAAAAAACGATTATGAACATCTGTATCGTAATATATATATATATATATATATATATATATATATATATATATATATATATATATATATATATATATATATATTTTCTTTTTAAAAGATAAACGTGTGTAACAAAGGTTCAAAATTTTATAGTTTAACATTAGTACAAAAGCTCTTACTCATCATAAAAATAAGCAAGTCAATTGGTTTTTAAGAAATCTACTAGTTAACAGACCCAAAATAAGTTAATTAATAAATTAAAGATTATCATAGCCTATTAATAATCCTTTAACAATCAAATTAAATAAGGTGCAAGTGGGTCTAGGAAACACGTTGATTAACACTAATTTATGGTTTCACCGACTATTTTTTGCTTTTATTTTTTCATACAGAGCAAAATCTCTAATTACAGAGTAATTTTTTATTATTTATTATTTTGCCCATTCTAAATCATAAACTAATCTATCTTCCTTTTTAAATTTCTCAATTCTTCTATGTATAACCACCACAGAATATACTCATTTCTATATATTAATGATGATTGAGATTCTCTTACCCAAAAATCAAAAATTAAATTATCTATTCGTGTTTTTTCCAAAACTAAAATATCCAAGGAAATTTTTCGTGAAAATTTTCCGGTGCATAATATCTTCTTCTGTATCTGGTTATATATGAACAGAAGTTACAGAACTTCATCTTCCTTGGACTGTGAACAAAATTTATACATTTATTTTAGTTCATATATTCTTATGATTTTTCTTTAAAATCTTGATTTATGTTCAGAACTTAATAGTTCTTGAAAAAGATAGACTGACCCTAATCATCAATAATTATTGGGATAATATCACTCACACCCCCTGAGGTTTGGTGTAATATCAGTAACACCCCCTGAGGTTTCAATAATATCAGTGACACCCCCTGAGGTTTGATTTTCAAGGGGGTGTCACTTATAAAATGACACTTGTACCCTTTAGTTTCATATTACCTAAAACTTCTCAAAAATAACGACACAAGTACCCTTTATTGTCAAATAATAAAATCAACTAAGAATATCGTTGATCATCTTGCATAAATTAAAACAATTTCTATATTTAATAATAAGAAGACAAAAGAAAGTCCTTTGTAACCCTAGTCACTTGTTTTCAAAATTTTAAGATTATGTGGCCCTTTCCTTAGTATGAAATATATTACCGAAACTCCAGGAATGACTCTATATAATACGTCAAGAATATAAAGTTAACATCATTATAAACAATTATTATATCTACAAAAATAGTTTCATAGTTATGAATTAAAACAAATTAATTTTGACTGTGATACGTAGTATTCAAATCAAAATATAATTTATTTCTTTTACTAATAACATAACTAAGATTTTTAATTTAACAAGAAAACAAACGATTTACTAAAATGTAAAGAACAACAAAAAAAAACAAAAAAGTACTCGTGTCTTTTAATTATATTATTGTTTGAATTTATTTGAACAATAAAGGGTACTTGTGAAGGGTATTTTGTAATTTAAATTAAAGGGTACAAGTGTCATTTTATAAGTGACACCCCCCTGAAAATCAAACCTCAGGGGGTGTCACTGATATTATTGAAACCTCAGGGGGTGTTACTGATATTACACCAAACCTCAGGGGGTGTGAGTGATATTATCCCATAATTATTTTGTTTTCGTGTATGATGTGATCTTTCATCCTTAATATTTAGTGGCTGCATAGCATCCTTACTACTATCTTGTGTTGCTTTACACAATATAGTTATGTACTCTTTTATCTTCTTATTTGAGTTTTTAAAGCATTCCGATTGGGTACTGAAGAACAGCCGTTGCACTTAGCTTCGTGAATTAAAAAAAAGAAATCCAAGACTATTTCCTATGAAGCAAGAAACTATTGCCAAATAAATTAATTCCAACAAAGAAAACTACAAAGACATCCTCCTAGATTTTTGTCTAATTTTAATATTATTTAAATCAATAAGGTTGTGGTAAATAAATTATATATTTAGGTTTCTAGCAATGACGTGTTTTGTAGTTTATCTACTCTCTTTATATATATAAAAATACAATCTTTCCTAATCAATAATAGGAAAGATGTAAGTTTCTAAAAATCCTGTAAATCAATTATAGGTTCTAAACAGTAAAATGATTTTGTAATTAATTTAAAAGGGGTAAAGTAGTAAATAATAAAAAATTGCTCTGTATTTAGGGATTTTGCTCTGTATATATCATCTCCCTTTCTAATATGACAACAAAATCATAATTACCAAATTGAGATTGGTCTGCATTAATGAAAACCAATTTCTCGTATTAGAACCTATTCCCCACGTATAATAATAGTTTTTTTAGGTAAAATTGTTCATAGAATATTAATGCACCGGTAACGAACAACTATATCATAATAAATATAAGCTTTTTCAAGATAAATTATATTGTTATGTAGCTAATGTAGTGATATTTTTTAAATAGATATATTTTGCAAGAAAAAGAATAACAGATCTATTTCAAGAGGTAGAGAAGTGGACTCTTTAAAAGAAAAGATATCATTTTTCTATTAGTTATTTCATCTCTTTGTGAACTCTAGTTAATCCAAAATCAACAGGTGATTATTTATCATTTGCAATAAATATTTTAAAATATACATTTTCCCTTTTTCAGAACTTTTAAGGATAAATTGATAATTGATAATTAATAATGTTGTTGGAAATTGAGATTTCCTATTAAAGCTCAAAATACCAACCATTTAGTTGAACATATTCTTATATTTATGTTGTATTACAACAATCCAACAGTTGCTACTTATATATTATTAGAGGGTCGTGAGTCATTTCTCTACTCTTTAAGCGAAATTAATGTCTCCTTTATACTTCTTGCGTCAAATCAAAAAATAATATTTTTTTACTCAGTTAGATTTTACATTATGGTCCTTCGACATCAAGAAGAAACCCAAATGGACGCAACAAAACCAAAGTAAAATTAATTGAGAATGAAAAAGCTCGACAGGTCGCTTTCTCTAAGCACCGGAAGGGCATTTTCAAAAAAGCCACTGAACTTTCGACTCTCTTTGGTGTACAAATTTGTTTTATAATCTTTTCGTCGTCTAACAAGGCTTAGCCAAGTGATGAATCGACTTGTAATCGGTTTTTAAATTAAAATAGGCAGGGAGTCGTGGCATATGTTATTGCCAGAGCTTAAGTTCCAAATCCCAACAAATAATTTCATTCAACTGGTGGAAGAGTCCGAAAAGAATTAGATTGTATGAAGAATATCAACCTAGCTAAGATTGATATGAATGAGAATGATCCATATGTACTTCTTTTCATATCAAGAAAATTATTTAGGTTGTATATATTTACTATTTATCCAATTCTTTTGTACCACAAAAAGATAAGTGTCCACTCAAACTGCATGACTTTGAACTAGATATTTTACATTTTGAAAGACTGGATAACATAATCCAAAAAACAGTTTATAGTATTGAATTGTCTTTTTAACTTGTTTTTTAACTTATTTTTTAGTATTGAATTGTTAGTATTGAATTGTTTTTAACCATTTACTGTTGCTAAAGTATGTTCTAGAGTGCTCAAATATGTGTTAACAATAAATTAAAGTTTATGACGGACATACAAGAGTGTTGTTTACTTAAGGGCATACATTTTCTTTTTCCAATATCATGTTGTGTTGTACTTAATTGCGAAAATTACAACTTTGATCATTTAATTTGGCTTTGTTTCGTAAATGGTTTTTTAACTTGACACCTTGTCAAATTAGTCTTCTAAATTGGCTAAAAATTCAATTTCGTCATCCAATGTCGGAAATTACTTAATTTTCAAGCACGTGACCTAACCATCCAGGTGAACCCGATTTGAGGATTTAGGGTTCGCAATTGTCGCACGTGTGGTCGAAAAAAAAAATTGATCCTAATAAACTAATACGGCACAATATCAATATAGACAAAGAAATTCATACACTTAATAAACGACAATCTTGTATGTAATAACTTTCATAGTTTTTTTCATACAAAAAACAAATACGACATTTAAATTTTAAAAGTATGATTTGCATTAAATCACGATTTAAAATCGCATCATAATTTCAACCAAGTCGCCACATCATTTCCATCCATCTCAACCTTAGCAAGGTTGATATTCATCATACAATGTAATTTTTCTTTGGACTCTTCTACTCTTTCCTTCAGCTCCGTCAACTGAATGAGATTGCTTGATTTTGTTTCGTCTACATGCCCTAAATCATGTGGATTTGGCATGGACTGATTGTTCTCTTCTAAAAATCAGTCACAGGCCGATTCAAGACTTGGATTACCAAAACAGTAAGTCTTGTTAGATGGAGAAATGAACTCACGGACCTTTAATTTATAAGTGCAAGACCTTAGATTGTTACCTAATTGATTGGTATTTCTAGCTATATTAGGAAATTAGTTACCAACAACAATATTAGTTATCAATTTATCCTTAAAAGCTCTTAAAGGGGGAAAATATTTTTTTCAATAAAATATTGTTTTTAAATGATATATAACCACGTTTTCATATTGGATTAACTAGAGAAGACAAAGAGACGGAATAACTAATAAAAAAGTGATACATATGTAAATTAGAGGTAAATGGGTAATACACATTCTAAAATTTCTTTTAATGAGTTTCACTTCTCTACTTTTGAAAAGAATACCAATTATTGATTTTTCATGCAGAAAATGTTTACGTAAAAAATATAGATTATACTTACCGCGAAGAAAATCAATTTGATTTTTAAAAGTTTATAATTATTACGATGCAGTTGTCTGGTACAAGTGCATTAATACCCTATGAACAACTTTACCTAATAAAACTATTATTGTAGAAGACACTTAGATTTTAATATGAGAAATTGTTTTTTATTAATGCGAGTCATGAATCTCATAGTAAAATGTGACATTGAAGTCATAAGTAACACATTCAGCGAGAATTTTTAGTGCAGTCACAAAACTTCTCTGTCACAATATGAGATGTATCATTGGTTTTATGACTAAATCACTAGTGTGTTAGGAAAAACATAATTAATTGCAAACAAAAACATAAAGTCATAATTATGAGGATCTTTCTAATTTTGCATGAATGAAATAAATAGACAGCTGTCTTCATGTCACCAGACAACCTTAACATTGTGGAAGATAAAAGTTGAGGACTTGTAGTAATTACTAATTACTACACAAAACAAGCAATTAATTAAAAACTATTCTCACCACCACATTCATATTAAGTTTCCCGACAACACTAGATTAATTAATCTACTGTCTACTTTAAATATTATACAGAATCATATCGTCCGTAAGAAAATCGTAATTTTTCTTTTAAATTTCTTAGAGCACTTATATGTTATATCTGTTTGTCTTGTTATGCACCTTTTGATAGTGCTCCCACTTATGGCTCTCCAAAAATTTCAACCCTGGACCAAAACTTCAGTCCCATTTGATAACGTTCGTAGGCCACTTTCTATTTCTGTCTCCTACCAAAATCAGGGGTTTTTCGCAAAAATAGTCCCCTAACTTTTTTCTTTTGCAAAATTCGTCCTTTAATGATTTTAATTGCAAAATTAGTCCCCTAATTATACACCCTTCACAATTTATGCCCTCTGGTCACCGTAGACGTGAGAAGCGCCAGGTGGCAGAACCATTTTTTCCCCCAAACTTTTTCTCACTTCTAACGTATTAAAACCCATTAACCAACCCCTATATTCACAATTTTGGAGTGTATTATGTGTTTTGTGGTGTCAGGTTTAAAATAAAAAACGTGTTTCGCAACTCATATTTCTTCTCTCACGTGAGAAGAATTATAAATTGTCTAAACTGCCCTTGATTATGCCTCATTTGTTGATCTTATAACATTTTTCGGCGAATATTAAAATTTTCCGAGGGCATAAATTGCAAAAGGTGTATAGTTAGGGGACTAATTTTGAAAGGGCGTATAGTTAGGAGATAATTTTGCGAAGAATGTATAGTTAGGGGACTAATTTTGCAAAGAGTGTAAAGTTAGAGGATCAATTTTGCGATTAAAATTATTAAAGGACGAATTTTGCAAAAGGGAAACATTAGGGGACTATTTTTGCAAAAAAAATATGAGGATCAGAAGCACCATGGCCTAATTGTGTAGTTTAATAGATTGTGCAAGTCAATGTGCAAAAATAGTTTGACCCTTGGCCTCAGTCAAACTCTCAACTCACCAACTTGAACCTTGAATTTTGTCTATTGGTTATTTTATTTTATTTTTTTATTTTCTTCCACGTGGCGTCCAAGATGGCAAATGGGAGAATTGGGAGTTTGATAAGGATAAAAATCTCCAAATTTAGTCCCAAGAGAAAATTTTCGTCATTATTTTGAAATCGCCGTCGTCGGGGTACCAAAATTGAAAAAGATTCCAAATTAGGGTACCAAAATTGTGATCCGCCAAGTTAAGGTATGAAAAAAGAAATGGTGCCAACTGCCAAGTTAAGGTATCAAAATGCAATTTTCCCTATGAGTTGAAGTTGAAGAATCTAAATAAGTCGATTATGATAAACTAAAATAGCATAATTTCCCTATAAGGTTAATCTATATATATTTTGATTCAACATACCCCTTTGTAAATTTTTTATCAGTTATTTAGCCTAGCCCCCCCAAGCACATACGCTCTTGGTGTTATCATCCATCTCTATAAAAATACCAAGTGTGCAATTGTCTCACATTTAGAAAGAAATGAAAACGGTGAGTTGTATATTACTAAATTAATGTGACCGATAGACCTAATGTCTTAAAGTTTTGGATCAAAGCGTGAAGTTAAGTTTACCAATGTGTATTCTCATGTTGGCTCGCTGGCTCGTGGATCTGCTTCTCCCTGGCAACCAGAGGCGGAGCCAGGGGTCATGTGGGGGCCCTCGCCCCCCAGCTCCAGCCCCCACCTTATTTATATATCTATATATATTGCTATAGTTATATTATATATTGTATTCTATAAATCATATTATATATTATATATAGAGTTTACAGATTACATTAAATATAATCCTAAATATTCTGAAATTAAAATCATAATTTATATCCAGATATTTTATTTTGTATTTCTTAGTTTGTTTAATTCTCTAATCTTTTAAGTTTTTGCCAACAAATTGTTGTACAAATTTATAAAGTTTATCTTAATTCTCTTGTACTACTCTTTCATACAATAAATAAAATAAAGGGTGACCATCCAATAACATTTAAGCTTATATTTATCTTTTAGAATATTCTTTTAATTTTTTTTAGACACCTTTACGATAAAATGTATATTTTTTCTTATTAAAACACAATTGTGGTAACAAAAATCACAGATTAAAATTAGATATTTTATTATTATCATTGCAATACTTGATATTTATTTGGTTAAAATTTATATGCTTTAAAAGAATGCAAAACTGTTATAAATATTATAGTGAAGAAACTAAAGCCACTCTTAATGAGTATACGATATCAATATATTTTTGTATATGTTTAAGTAGACTTATTTTACAAACTTTAGCTAAAATTTTGTCACTTGAGAGTTACTTTTAAAAAAAATTCTATCAAATATTTGTTTCTTAAGGTGTTAGTATTTTTATGATGATTCATTTTTGGATACAAATTACTAATAGAAATATTCGTATTTATAAAAAAAAAAAGTTCTCACTTAATTCCGCCCCTAACCAAAATTCCTGGCTCCGCAAGTGGCTCTCCTAATCCTTACGGTGGTACGCAAATGATATTTTTGAGAAACGTAAATTTTTTAACGACTCTCGCTGAGCCAAAAATCGTAGTATTGGATTGCGCATTGTCATTTTTGGCAGACTGCATAGTTGAAGCAACAGAATTAAGTGGAGAAATATGTAGTAGCACTATTTGGCATGGTCATTATAACCAGAGAAACTAAAGTAAGCATTAATATAGTAAACTCTATATAATACTTACATAAGCTGTTTGCACCTTGCCCAATATAAGGGCGAAAAATTGGTAGAAAAGCAGTTTGACTTATAAAAAGGTGAAGGGCATAATCAAAAGCAAAGCTGAAACTGGCAAGTGCATGCAAAGTGGTCTTGAACAAAATTGTTGTCCACATGCATATATGTGAACTGTTGGCTTCTAATTTGATGTAACATGAATATATGTGAAGGTTGACTTACGTTCTTAGCTACTGTTTTAAGATTCGCCTAAAACTTTATATATACAAGGAGCTAGGTCATGAGATTTGCTAATGATAGTAGTTTATGAATTCGATGTAGAGAATTATATTTGCTTGAATAATGAAAAGAGCAATTACAAGTATTTATAGATTACCAGAGGTTTCCTGGTAGACCTAGCCTAGTAAGGAATACTTAACCAGAGGTTTCCTGGTAGACCTAGTTTAGTAAGGAATACTTAAATTACATAAAAATAATAAAATAAATAATATAAACTATTTTATTCTATCATGCCCCCGCAAGATGGAATGGCTAAGAGACAGACCAATCTTGGAGCATAAATTGGTGAACTGAGCCGACGACAAGGCTTTGGTGAGTAAGTCAGCAAGTTGATCTTCAGAGCGAACATGAGAAACACGTAGGATACCTTGCTGCACATGTTGGCGAATAAAATGATAATCCAGAGCTACATGCTTCATCCGAGAATGGAACACCGGATTTGCACAAAGTTGTGTAGCACCAACGTTGTCACAGTAAATGACTGGTTGACTCGGAATGAAAATACCAAGTTCGGTGAGAAGAGAAAGAAGCCACCGGAGTTCAGTCGCGGTGGAAGCAACTGAGCGATATTCGGCCTCGGTGGAAGATCGAGCAACTGTCTGTTGTTTCTTGGAGCTCCAGGAAACAGGGTTGGAACCCAGAAAAACAATATATGCCCCCGTGGATGAGTAGTCATCTTTATCACCCGCCCAATCAGCATCAGAATAAGCATGAAGAGTAAGAGGGCTTCGGGCCCGGAGAAGGATACCCTGATCAAGCGTACCATGCAGATAACGTAAGACTCGTTTAGCTGCATTCCAGTGATCAGTACCAGGGGATTGCATGAACTGGGACAGTTTGTTGACAGCAAATGAGATATCCGGACGAGTGAGAGAAAGGTATTGAAGACCGCCGAGAACACTCCGATAAACACTCGGATCTTGGAGCGGTTCGCCACCATCCCGACGAAGAGTAGAGGTAGCAGAAAGAGGAGTTTTGACCGGCCGGGAAGATGCCATCTTGAAGCGGGTTAAGAGGTCAAGAATGTAGCGTCTCTGAGACAAAAAGAGACCACCAGGGTATGGTTGAACCTCAACACCCAAGAAAAAATGCAGAGGACCGAGATCCTTGATGGAAAAGCGGCGGCCAAGGTCCGCAATAACGGAATCCACTTGTGAACTATCACTGCCTGTAACAATAATGTCATCAACATAAACAAGAATATAGACCAAATTACCATCTCGACAAAAAATAAAGAGAGAAGGGTCCGCTTTAGAATTAGAAAACCCGGAGGAGAGTAAAAAATCCCGAAGCTCAGTGTACCAAGCACGAGGTGCTTGCTTAAGACCATAAATCGCCTTGTGTAGGCGACAAACGTGAGAAGGCCGATCACGATCAATAAACCCCGGGGGTTGAGCCATAAAAACATCGTCAAACAGACGACCCTGAAGAAAAGCATTATTGACATCCAACTGGCGAAGGGGCCAGGACTGAGAAACAGCTAGAGAGAGAATAAGCCTGATGGTGGTCGGTTTGATAACCGGACTAAAAGTCTCATGAAAGTCTACCCCAGGACGCTGATGAAAACCCTTAGCCACCAGGCGGGCTTTATAACGATCCACCGAACTATCTGGGTTACGTTTGATACGAAACACCCACTTGCAACCCACAACATTCAGAGAAGGAGACGGTGGAACAAGATCCCAAGTACCATTTTGAACAAGCGCCATAAACTCAGTAGACATGGCGTCTCGCCAGCACGGGTGAGCAAGAGCCTGAGAAACACACGTTGGTTCGGTATCCACAGAAGGAATGGAAGCAGAGAGGTTAAGTTTTTGGACGGGTTTGGAGATATTATGCATGGAGCGAGTGACTATAGTGCGAGGCGGAGGTGGGGAAGGAGTGGCTAATAAAGGAGCCGATATGTGGGATGCAGGCGAGGCTGCATGGGAGGATGAGGAGGAGCTCGGGAGGCCCGACGGTTGATGAGTGGACCCCAATGGAGAGGCAGATGGGCCCGCGGGCGGAAGAGAGACTGCGGGCGCCGTAGGAGGCCCGGGCGAGGTGATGGAGAAGCCCGGAGGTGCGCACGGAGCCTGAACAATAGGGGTCGGGGTTGGTAGGATAGTATGAGGTGGGTCAGAAGCGGAAAAATGCGGAGAAGGGCTAGAGGATGGAGGAAGAGAGTGTTGCCGAGAGGCAAAGGGAAATATAGACTCGACAAACTGGACATGACGAGAAACATATAGTCGAGATGTGAGAAGATCTAAACAAAAATATGCACTTTGGGACGGTGCATAACCCAGAAAAACGCATGGGACAGATCGACCAGCAAGTTTGTGAGGTGTATATGGGCGAAGCCACGGATAACAGAGACACCCAAAGACACGTAGTTTAGTATAGTTGGGGTTGTGACCAAGAAGGCACTGGTAAGGGGATTTCATAGAGAGAAGGGGAGTAGGCATGCGATTTATGAGATAAGTGGCGGCGGGTAAGGCATATGACCAATAAGAGAGGGGGACAGATGCATGATGAAGTAGGGTGAGGCCAGTTTCAACAATGTGACGATGCTTACGTTCAGATATACCATTGTGCTCAGGAGTATGGGGCGGGGACGTGAGATGAGAAATCCCAGTAGTAGAGAGGTAAGATGATAAAGCAATATATTCACCACCATTGTCAGAGTACAAGGTTTTAATTTTGTGGTTAAATTGATTTTCAACAAGAGCACGGAATTTAGGAAAGACTTGATAAACATCACTCTTGCGTTTGAGCGGATAAAGCCATGAATAACGAGTAAAGTGGTCAACAAACACAACATAGTATTTAAAACCATCAACAGAAATAAGTGGAGATGTCCAAACATCAGAATAAATAATTTGAAGAGGATGAGTCGACACAACAGTAGAAATATGAAAAGGGAGTTTATGCATTTTGTTGCATTGACAAGCATTACAATTTAAAGAAGGTGACGCAACATCTACTATGGATAAATGAAAAGTGGACAAAATATTATTTAGAATTGAGCTAGATGGATGTCCTAGCCGACTGTGCCAAGCTGAGGAAGAAGCTTTGACACCAGAAAAAGCAAGAAGAGGAGGGTTGGTGGACTTGGTAGACTGAGAAGAAGACCATTGGTAGAGACCATGTTTAGTTTTGCCTTGGACCAGGATTTTTCCCGTACGTGGATCTTTGACACGAAAAGAAGAGGGGGAGAATTCAATAGTGGTGTTATTGTTTTTGCAAAATTGAGAGACAGAGAGAAGGTTATGACGAGCGGACGGGACACATAGAAGCTGATTAAGAGTAAAAGAACGAGAAGGAGAAGAAAGAATACCAGAACCAATGTGAGTTATAGGCATGCTGGAACCGTTGCCGACAATAACCTTATCTGACCCAGAGTACGGAGCATGAAGAGAAAGATTCTGAAGATCCGGAGTAACGTGATGACTGGCACCGCTATCCATAATCCAATTTCCGGAATCAGATGTATTTCCCGAGTAATGAACTCGAGGTGTGTGTGCCTTGCCATTGTTCCAGGGAGACAGCGGTTGAGCAAGCTGATTGATCGGCAGGATGCGGAAATTGGGACAGGATTTGGCGGTGTGACCCTGAGCGTCACAAGCCTGGCAATAGCCGAGATATGGACGAGAGGAGGAATATGAAGAGAACGACGCTGGAGAGGGGGGGTCGGTAGCCATGGCCGACAGTGGGGCGGCGGCTGGGGGAATTAGGGTTAGGGTTTAAGGTCACAGGTCGTAAGACTCATGATACCATGTAGAGAATTATATTTGCTTGAATAATGAAAAGAGCAATTACAAGTATTTATAGATTACCAGAGGTTTCCTGGTAGACCTAGCCTAGTAAGGAATACTTAACCAGAGGTTTCCTGGTAGACCTAGTTTAGTAAGGAATACTTAAATTACATAAAAATAATAAAATAAATAATATAAACTATTTTATTCTATCATTCGACACCTCAAGTCTACAAATAGTTTAGTGGAGTTGTAGTCACAGACTCGTTTCTTCGGACAATAATGATGAACCAAACTAAAAAAACTTGTTATGCAACGATACAATGGCAGAAAGTTATACACGGAAAACGCAATAAAAATGTAGAGAATTTGTTTATTCAGTTGGTCTGATTGATTACGGCTTGTGACTCTGCCAAATCAGAATTTTCCGATGAGTGAGAATTACGTTACACATTAGGCTAGTTCATTAGGGGACGCAGCCCTAAGTTGAAGGCCAATAATACCCCCCCTGGGACTATCAACCTTGAACCCTAGGCAACTAAATGCATGAGGTCAATCGTGTCCATTGTGGAATGATGTATAGTTCTTTAGGTTCCACGACCCAACTCATTACACATTGAAAGAGACTCAGCTCACGTTCAAAGAGAGTTATGAACGTTAATTATCCTTCACTTGTCTTTTATCGACACACGCAAAAAAAAAAAAAAAAAAATATAGAAGAAGAAAACCACTATCTAGAGAAGTTGACTTGAATTTGGTAATGCATATCATCATCATTGTATGATGTATTGAGTGGGTGGGGTGCACTGATATATCACATTTCATGGCCACTTCTGCTTATAAATGCGGTCTCATTTCCCCCCTATTCCCAGCTAAATATCAGAAAACCATACTACACATATTAAAATATTAAATCAGGGAAAAAACATATCAGAAACATTCATGAACCCAAGGATGAAATGTTCACTTCTAATTTTTGTCTTGATATTCATCTGCCTATCTCAAGGTGATTAGCTGAATTTCATCAAAAAAACATTAGCTTCTATATCTGCACTGGTTTGTATATTTCATTCCAAAAAGTTTATGAACTTAGTTCATTGCTCGTTTTTTTAGGTACAATTAAGGGCTCTGGCGTTGGTGCGAGTCCTTTTGGCTTGCTACAAAAGGTAATACATTCGAATATTTGGGACTATGTTAGTCTTCGTAAAGATTGAAAATATGGCTAGCATCATAAACTAGACTACAATGGCTCTGTGATGTTTTCTTATGCAATGACATAGAAAACAAAAGTAGCATCATAACTTGTTTTCAGCTAACTGCCATATGTTATTTTCTTTTCTTTGTTTTTTTCTTTTCTTGTTTTGCAATATCATCTAGAACAAGTTGTGTGATTCTTGCTAATGTTTGATGTATATTTCAGGGAAATGTCAGAGCAAGTTCAAGAAAGCTCCTGAGTTTTAACGCGGTTTTAGATTATGACTATGCCGGCCCTAACCAAAAACACGATCCAAGAGGGAAGAGGGGAGGAAGAAATCCCTGACTCTACTAAAATTCAGCATTCCAGATGCTTGCTGGAAATTTCACAATTTTTTTCAACCTTCTACGAATTTTAGTTCTTATTATGAGTTTTCGAGTAATAACACAATCTCTATTAATCAGCATGATGAAAAAGAGAACAAGCCGTAGTGCTTCATTCTGCTACTGCTTACCTTAGTTACGATGATATCATAATCAATAAAAAAATTAATTACTATTCGTAAACGAAACCTGCTCTATGCAGCTGGCAGAAAAACAGTGTTGATCTGTCATTTTTTGTTTGTAGCTATGGTCATTCTTGATTGTTGGTGTATTCTAAGACACAAGCAGATTTTCACGCAGAAAACTGGTCGATAAATTGTATAACGAGTGTACAATCCGTTTCTTGATAGTTTTGAGATCTATTTACTACTCAGGGGAGTGAAGCTAAACTTTACAATGCATAAAGCACATAAGTGATTGTATGTTTACTTTAACTAGTATATTTATATACACAGTAATACAGATCTCGTTCACGATGAAAGCAAAGTTGTCATCCATATTCCAATCGACACAGCACTGATCGTAGCTAGAGCTTGGCCTAATTCAAACACAAAATTCTGTTTTTGCACAGGTAAATTTCGCCAATCCGTTCGCCTGTTCAGGTAAAACCAATAACAAGTACTTGGTCAGTGAATAAATAATGGCAACTACAAGAAAATTGCACGAAATGGTGGTATAAAAACGACATTAAATTGGCATGCATACCCCAGATCAGCAATGATAATACTGATGTTATCTTGTGAACGTTGGTTCTGCAATACAAATTTGTCTCAAGTTACGATAAGTCGAATAAATTGGCAGTTTAGACGTTTAAAGGGAATGTTGCGTAGACTTGACTAATTTACCAGAGCCATTTGTGCAAGAGCTTCAGAAGCCATCTGTTAAACGAAGAAACAAGTTATATTTTCTTGCTTGGCAACTGTCTAAATTACTTAGCTGCAGATGATAGCTTACCTGAACATCTCCATGTTGCCCAAGGTGATTTCTAATGAAATTAACCGCATCTGAGCTGAATCACCAAAAATTATTTTGTAACATCAACCGGTTCGAGAATGAGGAGCATGTTGGTAAAAACAGATTGGATGTAATTTTACCTGTTAATATAGTCCCACAAACCATCAGATGCTAATACTACAAACTCAGTGTCTGATCCAAGTGTAACTTGAAAAACATCAGGTGAAGCGGTAACCAAATCTCCTTTAAACCGTATCCTGAAAATATAGTACAGAACTAACTAATAATAAGAAGCAGTAGCATGAAAAAGAACTTCTGTGACAGGCAAAAATAACAAAGAATCAGTCTAGTCATCAACGTTTACATCCAGCTTCTTGGCCTACCGAGAAATAAACTTTTCAGACCAGCGTCCTTCTTCGACTCCTTTCTCTAGCATCCTTAAGCAAACACAAACCCAGTCAAAAGATGTAAGAGAAGTGAATGAATCAGTATATCCACGAAGAGAAAAAAGAGAGCCACTGACTCATTCTTCTTGTTTTTAAACCGCATATCACCAAAAGCACGAGATACAGAGATATCTCCACAAATTCTTCCATCAACAATCTGCAGAGACAAAACAACATTCATTGCCACCATATAAATATATTATGAGATGATATCATATTCAATTCTGTTCTTAGATATATTTATACCGTATGATGACCTATTGTTTGTTCTGATTCGAAGTATGTAGAACGGTAATTGAAACTATTGCAGTAAAAGGACTTGATTGATTTTAATAGCGGATATCAAATGAGTGATCAAAAGAATTAGCAAAGTAAAGGCTCATAGCTTTTATACTTTAAAAGATATTTCATATTTATTGATCTTTACGACAGAAGCGAGGAGATTGAAACTAACCCATCCACCCGCTTCTCTGATTCTTCTGATTTCTTGTAAATTAGTTTTGGTTCTTCCGTAGGGCCGGTGAGAATCCGTCAAGATCTCAGCTTTGCCAGAGCGTGAGAGAGCCTACATTGGGATTATACAATTGAGAAATCAACCATGACCATTTTAGTTCTTTTCAAAAGGTTGTAATTTCCATACCACACACGAGTCACCAACATGAGAAATAATCAGCAAATCGTCCCTTATGAAAACAGCAGTAGCCGTGGAGCCTGACTCGTCTTCTTCTCCATTTGCCTCAAGCCTTTACAAAATAAAGCCTTCAATAAAGTAACAAAGGCATCTACAATCATATTGAAGCTAGTTTTCGGCAACAAAATTTGGTTAGACGATATATGTGCTCTCTGATTAAGGAAGTCAGAGCGCCTTACCATTTCAAGAGCTTTGCATCAGCACTTTCAAAAGCCTCTTCTATTGCCTTTTTTATTACTTTGAAATCCTTTCCAGTCAACAGCTTCCCACCTTGTAATGCAACGACGCATTCTTTATATAGTTCTTCCCTGAAAAAATAAGTTCAGCTATGTGCCCCATGTTACACCGAATAACTTCATTTTTTTTTTCTTTTGATGCATACAATTTTAAATGTTTGAATCAGCCTTTCTGTTACAATGAGTAGTACATAATTTTTAATGTGGAGAATGAAAAACCAAGATCATGATATAAACTGAATCATGACTACTCTATGATGATATAAAGTAACTATGACTACTTAGAATAACCATAACCGATCTACGCATATATCACTTCACCTATTACTGGCACTAGCTCATTAGCCCCAGAGAATCAAGGCCATGTTTGCAAACACTTAACAGCCCATATTAAAGTTGTCTGCGTAATATTACTCTGGCATAAAATGTTGTTTGGAATTGTATCGTTAATCTATGGTCGGAACTGTTAAATCCGTCTGACCTAATCTTATGAGCCTCTTATAATTAGCAGTAAGTGATCAAAACAGCCCAAGACATTAATCCAGTTTATTAAATGTTACATAATTGCCCACCTTTACAATACATTGTCCAAAAATGTCTTCTTTTGTGGATAGAAATGTAGTTTTACTTCTAATAGGACCTAATCATTGAGACGACGAACCTAATGAGTGATTTGGAAATATCAGTCCATTAACATGACGAACCAAACATGACGATGATGGATTAAAATTGGCGTGTTCAACATAGCCAGATTTTAATCCTCCCCTAATCCGACACAGAATATCAAACGAGGCTTTGCTTAGTTTCGTTCACCGATTTCAATACAAATACTGTATAATTTGATAGAATGAGAAAAAGGGCACAACTCAAACATCTTCTTCCTCTTAAACTTCTGCTTCAACAAATAACTGACATAGATAGAAATTAACCGAAAATTCGCCCATGCTAGTGAATGCTCAACTCGACACTCTCTTGAAGGTAACATAAACAAACACCGAAAAGTACTAAGTGATGTTCTAATCACCACCATCTCAACAACTGTACATGAATTACCAAAAAAAAGATACCATCTTTATATCTTTCATTCAAATTTTACAAAACCTGAGGAATTCAACAGAAGAGAATCCAGCATGACCATCAAAAACCGCAGCGTAAGCAAATCCATCGAGCTCATCAGACTGCACAATCACGGCATCATCCTCCATCTCTTCGCGTGCCCCTTTTAGCTTAACGGAGCCCCATCGGATCCCCGACAGGCTCGATACCGAAGACGGAGCATTTATAGCAATGGCAGAGCAAACTGTTCTTCTTCTTACACCCTTAACTATAATGTTCTTTTTGGTGGATTTATCAAAACCATAATTGGAACAAATCCTGTTTAATAGAAGCTTCTGCAGCTGTGGACAGCATAAGGCCATTTTTGAATGAAAATAGTGAAGAGGGTTCCTGGTGTTAGCCCCCTGTGAGAATATTTTGATTGGTTGAGGTTAAGTTAAGGATGATAGGGGGAAGTGAAAACCAGACAGATCTTTAACTGAATTAACGGTTAAGATTCTATTGTCTGTCCACTTAAACTTTGAACCACTAGTGCTGTGGGCTTGTAATAATTGAGTTTTTGTTGTGGGCTTTTTTATGTGCTAAGAGTGAGCTAGCGGCCCAAAATTGACAATATATGAAGGAGGGTTTGAAGCTTTAACTTTTCCTTAATTGAAAATAAAGTTTTTTTGCGCCCCATTTAGGTGTTTATAGTTAAATTTGCATCTTTTGTCAAAGAAATTTTGGTGAATTTTACCAACTTTTATATTTTTATTAATTAATACAATTTAAATTTTATTTGATTTATGCGCAATATAGATTTTATTAATGAAACAACATGACTCTCAATTTGCTAAGAAGATTATTTCTTTACGCTTTTGCTCAAATCTATCTGAATGAATTTATTCTAGATCTCAAGTATTCTAGGCGCTTTGGTTTTTTGGTTGCAATGACCCCGTGAAGAAGCCACGTAAAAATACGCAAGACCTTTTTTTTTCCAAAAAAAAAAAAAATTGTGGTATTTGAGCATAAGATTTGTATTATTGGTGTAAACTCACATTTGTTAACGTTGCAAGCCTGTGTATGTGTTTTATTTAATTTCGAAGTTTCTGAAACACGGTCCAAAGTTAAAGGTTCTGTATATGCTTTGATTCATTAAATATTAAAAGTTTTTTGTAATACGTTCAGATCTTTTTAAGATGTTCTACAAAGCTCGTAAAAGTTATGGTTATGGTGGTGATGAAAAATACTTGAATATTTAGTCTCTATAGTTAAAAATTAAAATGTATTGATGTTTTCTTAAGGAGTTCTAGAAACTCTGGTTTATGGTTAAAACAAAATCCATTAGTATTAACCAAGAGATAAGGTATAATTGCTCAATATTATTGTGAATGTCATGAGTTCGATTATGAAATTGTTTGTGTTCGATTATGAAATTGTTTGTGGGTTTGTGATATCGATGAAAAGCCTTCACTAGGCTATGTGCAAGGGAATGGCGAGGGCAATCAACGCTATTAAGAAGACTTTCAAACATAAAGACCATTTTTCCCAAACTTATGTTGATATTACAATTTACAAATGATAGATGGGATAAGATGTTGCATAAAAACCTACATGCTGTTGAGTTTTGGTTCAATCCTGCATTTCAGTATGATGATGAAAGTCCTTGCAAAAAGCCTAAGGCCTTAAAGAATTTACTCGATGTCATTGAGAAGCTTCTTCCAGATGTGGACAATGTGATGGGGGAAATTGATCTATATCGACATCGTAAAAAAAGGTTTTGGGCATGCATCAACTAAGAATAATGCAAAGACTACTCTCCCACGTATGTTTTATTATTAATATTGTTGCTTTATTTTACTTGACCCCTAAACTATAAAATAGCTATAATAGTTTATTGTTTGTTAAATGAGTGGTGGAAAGTATTTGGTTTTGACACACCAAACCTACAGAGTATTGCAATAAAAATCTTGAGTCAAACTTCATCTTCTTCAGGATGTGAGCATAATTGGAGTGTATTTGAGCGCATACATACAAAGAAGAGAAACAGGTAGGAGCATCAAAGACTTAATAATCTCGTATATTTCCATCATAATTTGCGCTTGCGAGATTGGTAAGAATTCTAGTTTTGTTCTCATGTCCAAGTCTTTTCTTAAGTTTTTATATTTTTTCACAAATGGATTTTCATTATTTGCAATGCTAAAGTGAAAAAAGGAGCATATTACCCACTCGATTATGAATACATTGATGAAGTAGAATTCAGAATAACCTAAGAAGAACCAGCCGCAGAGCTTGATTATGATGAGTTGGAAGAAATATTTGAGGAAGAGCAAGCTAATAATGAAAATTCTCATCCATCTAAAGGTAATAAAGATTATACTATTAACTAATTAGTTAAATTTGGGTAATATGTTATATTACTTATATTTTTTACGAATCACCAGGTAATCAAGATGATACATAGATGACCAATGATGGTATTGGTTTGTCCAATTTGAGATGTTGGCCTCAAGCTCAAATTGTGATGCTCTTCATATTTTGGGACAAAGAAATTTGTCTGATGATTCGGATAATGATTAAATAATTCGGATAATGATTAAATATTATTCTCATAAGTAAAAACACTAAGACGTTTTTTTTTTCTTTTTAGATTTGTAACTGAGATTCCTTTAGTGTTTGATATCAGAAACAATTATACTTTCTGAGACGTTTGTAATTTGGCACATTTTTTACTACTTATTATTATTTATTAGTTATTAGCAGTGTTCTTAAAATCGGACCGAACCGGCCGGTCAAACTGGTTCGACCGATGACCGACCGTTCTTCCGGTCTAGTTTGCTGTTTTGGGCCGGTTGAAAATCGGCCCAGTATGGACCACCAAAATAGGGAATCGATCGTTGGTTTTGGCGGTTCAAACCACTGCTTCCCTACAAAAACCAAAAAAAGAAACAAAGTGAAATTACAATTCTACCCTCCAACATAACAGTCGAAATCATGTAATCTGGAAATCAAAATTCCATCTCCTCTCACTCTAAAACTCTAAAATTTCCATCGCCCCTCTCCTCCTTCGGCGGCGCCGCTCTTCATCTAGGTAAAAGCTCGAGTCATGCTGTCTATTTTAAGGTGTTGCATTAAAGTAACTTCTTTAATCGATCCATGCTTTAAAGTAATTTCATAGGGTTGATTGTAGATGATTAAGGAAGTTGAATGTGAATCTTGAGATGAATTTTGTAATTTTGGAACTTGAAAGAAAACAGGACTTTAGAATTTCAGATTGAGGAATTACTAAATTAGTAATATAGATGCTATATTCTAGTTTTCTCAAGTTAAACAAATCACAATTATGAATTATATAATGAAATAACTCTTACATTTTTGTTCCAAAAATTGATTTAAGAATTTAAGAAATGTAACTATTAGTTTAAACTGTAGAATTTATAAATTGATTAGCTCTTCAATTTGTTCATTGAGTAGCTTTTTAAATATTCAAGTATTGCTTGTGTTATTGTAACACTTTGTTAAAGGAATTTGTCATTGTTAATCTCATGTTTGTCATGATTTCATTATTAAGATAGTTTTATTCCCATTTGTTGTTGATAATTGAAATAGGCAATCGAAGAAAATACATCAAGTGCACAAAATTGAGCGAATGAATCAGCTACTGCTAGCAATGAAAATCCTCGGCATAAAGTTGATCTAGCATGGGATCATTGCATTGAGATGCCAACAACTTAAGGGAAGATAAAGAGTCTCAATTTATTGATTGTCACCAAATAATCAGTGGTGGTGGGATTAACCGCACGAAGCAACACCTAGCAGGAAAAACGGGTAATGTAAACATTTGTAAACGTGTGACCGATCTAGTTAGGCATGAGCTTCTTTCAGCACTTAATGAGCAAGAAAAGGCTAAAAATGATAAAAGACCATATATTTCTAAACAGGAAGAAAATGAAAGTGAAGAAGCTCAAAATTCTTTCGAAACAGATGGTAGTTTTAAGAAAGCAAAGACAAATGAGATAGCCGGTTATATGAAAGGAAAAGCAGAGGTAGACTCTTCTCAGCCTAGCATTAAGGTTAGAATCCAAAGTAAGCAAATTTATCATGATACAAATATGGCACTTGCTATGTGGATGTATGATGCGTGTAGACCTATGAATGTTGTGAATTCTCCATATTTTGAACCGACAATTACAAGAATAGCAGCAATTGGTCATGGTTATACGGTTCTAACTTTCATGCTTTAAGAATTCATTTGTTTAAAGAAGCTAAGACTCAAAGCAGTTGACTATGAATACACTTAGAAGTACT
The DNA here is from genome assembly GCA_946800315.1 of Misopates orontium. Classification (NCBI taxonomy): domain Eukaryota; kingdom Viridiplantae; phylum Streptophyta; class Magnoliopsida; order Lamiales; family Plantaginaceae; genus Misopates; species Misopates orontium. The sequence continues at coordinate 24,392,909 of OX326951.1, forward strand.
TAGTGGTTGCACTATTATGGGCGATGGTTGGTCATATAAGAGCCACATGACTTTGATCAATTTTATGGTTTATTGTCCTTGATGTATCTACTGTAGTGTCCAGTGCTAAGAATCTATACAATCTTTTTTTCTGAAATTGTTGAATATGTTAGTGTCAAAAATGTCGTGCATATAGTTACTGATAATGTAAGTAACTATAAGAAAGCTGGAAAATTGCTCAGAGAAAAGTATTCAACAATTTTTTGGTCTCCTTACTCTGTCCACTGCATTAATTTGATCTTGAAAGATGTTTTTTGAGTTACCACTTGTTAAAATATGGGCACATCATGGTTCACGAATTACTTGTTTTGTTTATAATTGTAAGTGGGCTCATGCATGGCTTAAGCAAAGGCATGAATGGACTGAAATAATTGTTCCCGGTGCCACATGATTTGGCACAAAATTTCTAGTTTTAAATAGTTTGCTTAATCGCGTGGATTTTTTGGAAGCAATTGTGATAGATGCAGAATCTAAGAAGTTTGAGAAAGATGCAAAGGCTCAAGAAGTTAAAGACATTGTTTTGCATCGAAATATTTAGAAGGATTGCAAGATTGTTGTGAAAGTTATGAGTCCTATCATGAGATTGTTGCGTATGTGTGATGCGGATGAGAATCCTTCATTAGGCTATGTATATGATGGTATGGATAGGGCAATCAATGGGATAAAAGAATTATTCAAAGGTAAAGAGCAGCTTTACAAACCATATGTTGACATTATCAATGAAAGGTGGGATAAAATGCTACGAAAAAGTTTTTATTCGGCATCTTAACCCAGTTTTCCAGTATGCTAATGGCAACCCATGTCAAAAACCTGAAATACACGATTTTTAGGAAGTTTCTCCCAAGAGTTCTCGAGGCGGTGAATAAAATGATGATGTTTCGAGATCGTGAAGTTTTGGACTACCATTAGCAATTCAGAATGTTGAACGTGTTTCTCCATGTATGTATATTTATATGTTTTTGGTTATTGTTTTGAATTTTTGATTTGACTATAGACTTGTACTATTATTATTTTTTTCATTCTCTTAGATGGTGGGAACTATTTGGTGGCGATGCACCAAATTGCAAAAGATTGCTATAAAAATTTTAGGTCAGACATCATCATCATCTGGATGTGAGCACAAGTGGGGTGTGTTTGAGCCGATTCATACAAAAAAGAAGAATAGGTTGGAGCACCAAAGACTAAGCGATCTCGTATTCGTGCATTACAACTTGCGCTTGAAGAGAATGTACAATTTATATCTATGTTGTTCTTTTATACAAGTCTTTACTACTAGAAAAAATGGCTATTGTGACGCGGGTAAATATCACCAGAAACTAGATTTAGTTTGACGCTTTTTAGTGTCTCCTAAATACGGTTTTGTGACGCATATTAGTGTCTTATATGAACTTGTTCGGTGACACTTTTTGGCGTCACAAAAATGTTTTTTTGACTAACTTAACTAATTATATTTGTGACAACAAAAGTTGTCACCATATGTACATGTGTAGACGTAACAAAATATATTATTATAGGTAGATAAATAGACACAACAAAGGGCGTCACCATATGTACATGTGTAGACGTAACAAAATATATTATTATAGGTAGATAAATAGACACAACAAAGGGCGTCACCATAAGTAGATGTGTAGATACAACAAAATGCGTCACCATATGTACATGTATAGACGCACAAAATATGTCATTATAAGTAGATCCGTAGACACAACAAAAGGCCTCACCATAAGTAGATGTACAGACACAACAAATGCATCTCTATATATGAATTTGTGGACATGTATATTGTGACGCTCGATAGTTTCATTTATGTAAAAATAATTTTTTTATACAAATAACCAAAAATAACTCGATAGTTTTATTTATCGAGTATTTTTCCACGTACAATAAAGAATATAAATAAACAATAAATAGAACAAACCCATTCATTAATCAAGAATTCATATTAATTTATAATTCAATGTGATCTCAAACAAGGAACTAAAGAGATAAAACATATCCTCACCAAGTACTAAAACATAACAAGAAAGAAAAAATAGCAGCACACTTATTTAAGTACTTTTCTGTGTACTTGATAAACATCAACTAGTATCAATACGATCTAAAATAGAGATACCAACTAAACTTGTTCATCTATAAACCTTGTCCACATGATACACTTATAGAACATCCCATGAACAACTTCCTACCATGCTTCATCCACCACAACCTATAAAATTAAAACAAGAGAAATTAAGCTTAGTTATTAACTTAAAATTCAAGAATTTATAAAATATCATGTCAAAACTAGTGAAATAAGTATACCAAAGACTTAGGCCCTACATTGCTGCAACCAATTGCATCTCCAATAACTTTGATATTTTGCATAGAACGAAGTAGTGGTTCTTCAAATTCCATCGGGACATTAACTTTTGCTTCACACCAACTCTTTCCCAACTCTTCATGCCCTATAACCTTGAATGGGTCTAAGCTTTCAATATGACCTTCTGCTACAACTTTTGAACTATCATCCATGCTTTGCAAATATACTATTGAACCAACCTACATGATTTGCAAAATAGTAAAGAAATATTACTAAAAGTATGTGACTCCATATAAAAATACTGGGGCTCATGGAAATTCTAGTATAAGAAGAATAAGTTTGGATGTTGGCCATTGAGGTTTAACAGAAAACTGGTTGAAATCATTTACTAAAAGCTTTCATTAGTTAAAACTTAAAACGAGCAGAATTCCTCCTGATATATAAACATCAAACTCTAATAGTTGTAATATTCTACTAAAGTAGACGAGGGCAAAAGATACTATTTCGCTAGTGAATCAAATGGTACAACATACTTGACATGTAATAAAATATGTTTTGCAACAACAAAACACATAGCAAACCCCAGATAATAGTTGTCTAGACTTGATCTATAGTTCTTATGATCATAATATTGCTACACCATTCAAAAGTCTAGTCTATTACAAAACTACTAATTCAATCGCAAAAATAGTTGTTCGAGAAGGGACATAAACAACATAAATGATCTTAAATAACTGAAACATTATAGTCACAGGATCTTAAAAGTATGTGAAATATTATTAAAAAGGAATACATGTAGTGAATATGAAATAATACTTGGGGCTTGAGGAGGACTATATGGCGCATAATTGCGAGAGATAGATGGTGAAGAAGCCCGTCTGACAATGGGATGCATATTTCTTGTCATTTCCTGATTTATTCTTAATAAATCTTGAATATGATTCTCTTGCGCATCAAGTCATTGCTTCATTGTTTCCATGTCAGCTTTGTATCTCATATTCATGCGGTAGCTACCAGTTCGACTTGGAATATCACCAAATACAACTGCTGCAGTTGTTCTATAACCATACATTCATACACACTCATCTTTGTCAAGCCCAATGACTTGAGCATATATGTCATTTGGTCCTATATCTTTTGCACCGACTTCAAGCTGACTTTGTAAGTTCTTCATTTGTTGCTATGCAAATTTAATACAACAACTACCAATACAAAGTTTAAGTGTTTTGCAATAAAATAATTTACATAACTTTATATATATATATATATATATATATATATATATATATATTGGGAGAGAGAAAGAGAGAGTAAGTATTTGTACCAAAGCATCGGCCACAACGGGATTATATGTATTTCCATTTTGTGTATAACATTCTGCAAAAAGATCAGTCCTACTTATCTCCTCATCCATTTCATCTTCACCATTTGCATCGTTATTCATCTCATCATCATTTCTTTTACTCCTTCTACAAACAATAATTTAGATCAGATCTAATTCATCAAGTTAAAACAACCTTTTTAGTCCAAAAATGTTACCTTTTTTTCTTCCTTAACTTGAGCAAAACTCTTTTTTCTAGTGATGTGTTGCATTTTTTTCTTTCCTCTATTTTCCTTGTTCTTCTAACTTATTTCCCGAATAAAATTGACACGTGTATTAAATAGCTAAAGATCTTATGCAATAGAAATGAAAGAACCATGTTACCTTTGTTGATTGACTACACCAATAACTTACAACGTACTTCCAATACTCGGGTAATACTCTCTCATCAGGTGAAGTAGGATACTTTCGGAGATTTTGTCCATAGATAAGTCTGGATCAAAGTACTTTTCTTTAATTATGTGTTTGAAAGTTCTCCAACACCTGGCTATGGCCTGCAAGGTGTTTACCTCAAATCTAGGACAAGGCACAAATTTTTCCTACAAAATAATGAGTTCTTAGCTAAGTCATACATAGTAGCACAAGCATTAAGCAAAACAATAGGCACTACTTTCTAGGTAATGTGAAAGCAATCATCTTTTTGTAAATTTAAACTTATAATGGAAAGCAACTACAGTTTTTTCTTCCAATTTTTTAATTTCTTTTTTCGTATTTCAATAGTAATATTTTTGCAACTACTCATTAAGATCCCTAATTTGTCAATGTTCCCGAAACAAAGGAATAACCATACGAGTATAAAAAAGTTCCATAAGTTGTGTTTCAATGAAGAGCTCAAATTACTAATCCAACACTAAGTAATTCAAATACGGGGAGTATCCAAAAGTGTATTCAAAGGCTCATATAGGTCCAATGTAGTAATGCGAGACTACTTAATCCAAAACCACTACTTAGCAATCAATTGTAAACACAAAACTAGTGTGCAACATTAAACCTCAATAATATTACTACCAAATTAGAACAAATCTTATCAAAAGCTTTTTATCATCCCTTAAGATCTATATGACACTGATTTCAATCAACTGACTTTAAGAAGGAAAATCAAGCTACAACACCATATCTGAAAGTTATTCGAAACAATTTCTTAACTACTAAGCCTTACAAATTTTGACTCAACATCAAAGGTTTCAAAAATTATTCATCAGTAAGCTACATCAATTAAAATTAAAATTATTCACCGGGATATTAAAACATATATTACCAAACAACTAATTCATAAAATGCTAAAATTAAAATAGATGAGCATCAAACCCAACAACTATAACAACAAAACACAGCAATAGAGTATCAAGTGATAGGCTTTTAATAATGTCATAAACCAAAAAACTTGATGGGTGTAAAACTCTTATTTATGACAATACATTAACTAGTTCCACCATTGCATTTTTCATGGTTTCAGGAACTTTATACCAATCCTTAACATTAAGTGGAGCCAACTTCCCATTTCTTGCTATAGTCCCTAAGAATTCGGAGTACTTGCTTTTGTGTTGGCCCATAGAATTTTCAAACTTGCCAAACTCAATCTGTATTCGCCCTTTCCCTGGTTGGTTGGGGTTTATAGCCCAAACATGGGGCAAATAGATGAATACTCTAGTTTTCTATTTCTCATTGATGTTATCTACAAGTAAAGAAGCAAAACATATCTTCATTACAATAGTAAAGAGTTAATTAATGAGCATTAATAATTTAGTAAGAATACTTATTATAGTTCATGTAAAAGATAGATTTTGAATCCTTCTGTATGATGTAACGTACCTCGGATATCACGATGTTGCTCATTGAACCATATCATCTAAATATCCACCCCTTTGTTGATCACCATTTATAGAATGCTGACCATTTCTTTCACCATTTCTCGAACGTTTACGGCCTCCCACTATTCCTGCAAAATCACTATAGTAATACATAGTAATAAGAATAATAACAAGATGAAGTGAAAAAACAAAATTTATAGTGATTTGAAAGAAAAAAATCAAGAAAGTTTAAATAGAATAAATGAGAGAAATAAAATCAGCAAAATATTATCCTGAACACATACATAATTTTTCGATAGATAAATGTGGTTTAGTCACTAATGATATTTAAATTCAGATCAAAAATAATTTCTAAACTATATAGCTCAAGTGTAGTCTTCTATTCAGCTAGGGTCGGAGGGACCCCTTTGCGATCCCATGAAATATCCCCAATCTCGTCAACAGATAGTCCATTCACTGGTTCAAACAAGATGCAATCAGCGTCACTTGTTGACAAGTCTTTTCCATCTTCAAATTTACCCCTTGCTTTAGTTTTTACCACAACATGCCAGCCTTTGTCACTAAGATCCACCACATAGAAGACCTGTTGTACTTGAGATGCAATAGCAAAAGGCTCATTATGACGCTTTATATTTGCAAAATTCGCCAAAGTAAACCCATCACTGTTTTGTTTAAGCCTTCTACCTTTTGACACCCAATCACATTCAAATAATACAACTTTCCCGCATGAGTAGTCTAACTCAATTATGTCCTTCACAATTCCATAATAAGCCAACTCTGATAAGATTGGCCTTCTGTCCTTCTTGCTTGCAAAGCTTGTTGTTGTTGTACTAACCACCACCCCACAATTCTTTGTTTTTCTTTTTCTCTCCAATTCTTGAGTGTGAAATCTGAAACCATGAACTAATAGATCTTTGAATCTTTTTCCAACTGGAAGTGGACCTCTTACAAGATATGTTATATCACTTTGCCTTATATCTTCTGTGTCACTACTCAATGCATCAACCTATAGATAAGTCATGTAGATAGAACATTATTAATATATAAAATAATTCACAACAAATTTTCTTAAATAATTATTCATTCAACTTACTTGGCTACTAAACCATGAAGAAAATGTTTCACTATGTATTCGTCTTATCTCATGCTCTGGAGATCGACGTTTTTTTTTGTCTAACCAAAATCTCATGTTGCCTGTACAACACCATTAATATAAGTAAAGAAGTAGATTAGATTATATAAATAATTATTGATATGTTAATGTGAGCAACTTACACTCTGTATGGCTCGATCTCATTACAATTGAAAAAAGCACGTATCTATGTGCTTTATCCAAAGTGTTTTTATCCAAGACAATTAGATCTCTTGTTGCATTTGGAATAAAAAACAAGAGCTTGAATATTGAAGATATGGATCCTTCTATCTACAGAAATAGAGAGTGCGCACAACAAAAAAATCAAATATGTGGAACAGTAATAACTCTTTCAAGAGTGCAAAACATGCTATTGGTAAGTGGTTTATCTTTAGCAATATCTCTCCAAATGCAACCTCTAATCCTTATTATCAAGCACCGATTGACGAGATTGCAAAGGCTGGTGTTGGAGTAAAAGGTCCGACATTTTTAGATGCTGAGATAGAGGAGATTCGAGAGTATGTGAGTAGCTTTAAGACGAAGTGGGAAGTCTATGGGGTGACTATCATGTGTGATGGATGGACTTCGACTACCAAGTTGTCCATAATTAACTTTTTAGTATATTGTGATGGAAGATTGTATTTCTCAAGTCTATTAATGCTTCTAGTCGAGATAAAGATTTGAATTATATATACGAGCTTATGGATGATGTTGTAGAAGAGATGATGTTGTTCAAGTAATAACTGATAATGGTTCTACATATAAGAAAGCTGACGAGTTATTGATGAGGAAAAGAAAGAATTTATATTGGACTCCTTGTGCTGCTCATTGTATTGACATGATGTTGGAAGATTTTGCAGACAGAAGTATAGTGAAAGATACCATCAAGCAAGTAAAGAAGATCTCAAATTTTATTTATAACCACGGTAAGGTTCTTGATATCATGAGAAAATTCACAGGTGGAAAAGAATTATTACGCCCTAGTATCACGCGTTTTGCGACGAACGACATTGCAATAGAGAGCATAATAGAGCAAAAGTCAAATCTTCAAAGGATGTTCACATCACAAGAGTAGGCGAACAATTCAGCTAGCAAAGATCCATCTGGGAAAAAGATACATGAGCTGATTTTGAATCCTTCATTTTGGAATAATGGAGAGCTTGTTTTTAAGTTACATGCACCTATTTCACGAGTTTGCGCATTAAATGGTGAAAAACAAGCTACAACTGTTTATGTGTTTGAAGGAATGAGGCGTAGCAAGTTAGCTATTGAAGCAGCCTTGCCAAGATCACATAAAAAATATTGTGATATTATTGACAAGCGCTTGCAAAATCAAATGATATGTGACATTCATCTAGCAGGTAAAATTGATTATCATAATACTTATATGGCTTTTTTAGTATATGATATGAATATAACGTGTAACAATTACTCATATTACTCATATAACATGTACTAATATTGTTACTTGATAATTTTGATGACTTTCGATACATCACATTACTTGAATCCTGCTTATCATTATGATTTAGAGCTTTTCCACAAGCAAGAACTTTTAGATGCACTAAAGAGATACTACTAGAAAAATCATCTTTTGTGACGCAGATAAGTGTCACCAAAAACTGTATTTAGTGATGCTTTTTTTATAGTGACACTTGTAAAAAGCGTCTAGTTCGTGAGCGTAACTATAGGTTATAGTGACGCTTTTTAGCGTCTGCTAAAGAACATTTTGTGACGTATATGAGTGTTTCATGAAAGCTTTTTGGTGACATTTTTTGGCGTCATATAATTAATTTTTAACTAACTTAACCACCTACATTTGAGACAACATAAAGCGTCACTATATATGAACGCGTAATCACCTATATTGAGACACTAGGTGTTCATATGAAAAAAACAAAGTCATTTCCGGGGCATTTTCACCTCCAATAAAGAATACAAAACCGATAAAAAAATGCAAACCCATTCAACCATAAAGCATTAGTATAAATTTACAATTTTATAGCATTTTAATAAGTATTACAATGTTAAAGCTTCTGAATTGAAAGCCTCTATTACAACAATAATAATTAAACCAAACTATACCTCAATAAACCAGCTTAAAAATATCTTAATCGATACGTAAGAATATCTAATCACTACAAAGTTTCATGGAGATTCTTCGATCATGAACAAAGCTTTAATTAGATGTACACAAGTGTCTTCCGGATCCACAAGAAACATAACTTCCCCATCATGCTTCATCCATCAGAATCTACAAAAATATATTTGCAGAACAAATTAAATATAAAAACAGTGAATAGAAAACGATAGCATATTATTGAAATGCAACACCAGCATAGTCCGACAAATTACTCGGATGACTTCAAATATAGATTCCAACATGCATATAAACTCAAAAGTATACTTTAGTAGCTCTTCAGAAATCCAACCAAAAAAATTTAACTAACTACTTCATCAAATGTGTTCCATGTATTACCACAGACCTCATTTGACATGGTCTTCCTATTACATCATCAACAACAACCATCATAGAGAGAAAAAGTTTATGTGTCACCAAACTAAGGAGAACACATGCTAAAAAGAAACCACCAATAAACGACAAAAGCGAAAGGAGTAACACAATATTTAGAGATAAAATAAGACACTATTTTAGTTATTGAACCAAACCTTTTGTTAACCTGTTTCATAAATTAACCAATGCTCTGTAAATGGCCCCTACATGTCCTGTCCACAAAAGAACAGAGCATCAACTAGCGAACCAAACTCCAAAAGCTACCTTTTACTTCTTTTACTCGTTCAGAAGTTCAAAAAAAAAAAAAAAAAAACAGGTACATTTTCTTAGATATTCACTTAAGTTCATCGCAATCAAACATCATCCACAGAAAAAGAGCAAAAGAACAAAAAATTGGCACACCTAACAAGAACTGTATCCATAATATGCAGAGTCGAAGAAGCTTTAGCAACCAAACACTTCTAATCTCATCAAGTACTATTCCTTTAATTATTTCTGACAACATGCTTCACTCGCAACTTGAAGCAACCTACAAAAATAAAGTATAAGAGATATTAGATTTACCCAATATTACTAAATATGATGATTGAAGAAGAAAAGATGATGTACATGATATACCTTATCCTTAGAACTTTTGAGTGTCCTGGTGCCTGGAAATGGTTATGTTATCAACAGATGATGATCAAGATAGAGCATTAACCGGAAGACAAAACCTGATGTATTGTACGAAGAGAAAGACAGTATTCCAAGACATCTTTAATGGCACAAAAGAAAGTACGCACTAGCTAGCACCACACTCCATGGCCTATAAGTTTCCAGGAAATAACTTTATCACAGTGACCGTAAGTGTCCATTGTGATTTTGTGGCACTATCTATAAAAAAAGCAAACATTATAACCCATAACCCATATTCATATGAAAGGTACCTATGTGATGAGAAATAACATGTGTTATAAAGAATAGAAGTGCTTTCCAATCTGAGAAGAGTGTAGATGGAGGATGCACATATCTCAAAGCCGAATTAGGAATATAAACAGTTAGCATGCTCGCAGTTTCTTCACCTTTTCAATCCAAAATAAAGAAGATATATCTAGAGCTGTACTAGTATGGCGTTCCTCACAAGTTGCATTGTGTCCTCAAGGCATCAATTGTGGCTAAATAAAGTTACAGGTGAACTGAACCTACCTTTTTGTTTGACTATACTTGAGTTGTGACTCTTTCATGTACAAAATATTAATATAAGCCAAGCTTCACATTGAGCAAAGAAAGTGCTCCCTATCTCATTTATGTAAACATGCTAGTCTCTGAAAAAATATTTACATGATTGATTGGCATGTATATTTGCAGGATAACGTGGAAAACCTCAAACATTAATGATTAAAACACACTGGTATGTAATCTATCATAGTAAAAAAGCTATTTATGTCATCTCTTAAACAAGAGAAAATTTGTGTATGCATCGATCATGAATTACCAAAGACACCGCTACTCAAATACTATAGATAAATAAATTAAATAAAAAACAGGGACGATTCTTAACAGGAAGACAATATATATTTAAATTTGTCTAAAAATAAGAATAAGTAGACTTACATTTATATATGATACAAGAATTAAATCTTCAACTTCGATGCTGCAGTTTGAGCCCCTAAATATTCCATCAAACAAAGAAAATTGAGAAGTTTGTACTCTCTCATAAATTTACAGTTTCTTCTTATCACCCCTAAACAAAATAAGCTCAGCTAGTTATCATTCAACCTTGAATTCACGCCCAAATTCAAGTTGTTCACATAGTAATTAAAGGTATCACCTTCGATTAAACATGGAAAATGTCACCTGCTCTGTTTCTTTGTTAAAGAACAAGTAATATGTTAATTTATCTTGGCTAATGACACAAATCAACAGTTCAATAAAGTGATTTAAGAGAAGATACCTAAATCCAACATGTTTAATTTGGTGAAATGCACGAATGAAAGGAATATTTCATCCTTATTTGTAATTAAGAAAACCCAAAATCGACAGGGAAGAAATTAAAAACATAGTGACTTCAAACAAGAAACAAGAAACAATGACAAAAGAGAATTCAGTACAAAGAGAAACAACGAGATATACCCATTAGAGTGAAATATTCAAAAAAAAAAAGGGCAGAATTGAAAGGGGTAAGAGCTTACAACACAAAGCAGCAACAAAAACCCATCTTCAGAAATCGATTGGAGAACCTACCTTCGGAAATCGATTCGGATAACCCACCTTTAGAAATCGGCATCACAGATGAGCAATTTTAATTAATCCAAAAATAATAAGAAAAATAATTAAGAAAAAGAAAAATTCCAAAAATAAAAATTGGCTGCCCAAATTGAGAAATCGAGCAAAATTCGTCACGAATCAGCGGTGGAGCAGAGGCAGGACGTTGGTGTGTTCGCCACTGTGAACGCGGTGGAACGGCGAGTGGAACGCGACGGAGCAGCGGAGAACCGGATTGTCAAGGTAGGGTTTCGCTATCGGAGAAGAAAACGGCGGCGAAATCCAACGAGTTTGGGGTTGGTGGTGGCGCTGGACGGCTGGGTTACACGCCTGGTGGTGGAGAGGTCGGCGATGGTGCAGGCGGTGACGGTGGCGGACGATCGTTGAGCAATTTGAATTTGAGGGAGGGGGTTTCTTTTCCTTTTTATTTTGATAAGTGAGGTCTCAAATCTTTTTGAAGAAATAAGTACCTCCCAAACCCACAGAAATTTTATAATGATTAAGCGCTTTCACTAGGCGTCACAAAAGACACCATTTAGAGATGCTTTAAGTTTAGTGTGATAATAGATCCGTCAGATTATGGTTCTTTTTTAGTAGTGAGAGTCGTACAAAAAGCTTGAGCCCGATGTTAATACAGCCGCACAAGCTATTTCAGAGATTGGTCTTATTTTTTATTTGAATTTATTATTTGTCAGCCCTTAAGACTAAGAAACAAGATATATATAATATAATTATTTAATTTGTGCATCTTTTATTTAAGGAAAGTACTTTCAGGATGCTATGTATGGTTTTCGAGACTCTATAGCAATTACAGCAAGATCAGAAACTTATCCCGATATGATTTTTTTTAATGTATTATGGGAGATCTATATAGTTACTCATTGTGATAAATATGATGAATTTTTACCTTTATTTTTCAGCTGAATGGTGGTATATGTATGGCACTTATGCTCCGAACTTAAGAAAAATAGCTTTAAAAGTTTTATCACAAACGGCTTCGTCTAGTGGATGTGAGAGAAATTGGAGCACATTTGCACAGATACATACCAAAATGCGCAATTGTCTCACCTACCAAAAGTTAGAGATTAGTTTATTATCATTATAACATGAGACTTAGATTGCGTCATCTTATGAAAGATAAAGCAAAAACCGATCGAAATTTTCAACCGATTGACTTGAGTAATATCTTTGATGAGGATGATATTATGGCAGAGTGGTTAGATGATCCTGGAGATGCTATTTTGGATGAATATGAAGATGATGGACAACCACGTAGGCCTAATTCTTTTCTAGCTACAAGGGCTGAAAGACTAAGTGCTCCACATCGAGCTAGTGCAAGTTCAAGTAGGGGAAAATCCATATTGTTAGATGTTGATGTCATGGAAGATGACGATGAATTTGACTTCTTAATGAGCAAAAGAGCTCGAAAAAGATTTGAAAATACAGGTGGTGATGAATTAACTCCTAAACGAGGTGATGTTACTGGTGATAAAAGTGATAACAATATTACGGTTGATTTAGACAATGTGCAGAATACCTCTGATCATCAAGGCATGTATTTCATTGAGGAACAATACTTTGATCATGCAACTCAAAATGAGGATCATGGTAGTCGCCGCTCAAAATGTTAACCACTATCTAGTAGGTAGTATATAAATGTATCTTTCTTTTAATACTATAAAATATATTCTTATGTATTATCATAATCCTATATTTATTTTTTTTAATAAATCAATAATGTCATTTTTTTCTTTTGCAGGTTTTTAGTATCAATGGTCATAGTTTGGCTTCACTTTTATGTTTGGTGCATTTGTAACCCTTTTGAAGGCTTAATTTAGACAAGCAACTTATACCTCTTAGTGCTTTTATTTGTGCTACTTTAATTGCTTAGTTAGTTTTTTTCCCAATTGAATAGAAGACGTTGTTTTGATTTTATCTCATATTACACTATTAGAAATTATGGAACCCCGTGTTTGGGTATATTGCATTTTTTGTGGTAGTATGGATGAGTTTCTAGCAAGAAGTTAAATATATTGATCTTTAAAATTTATTTTTTAAGCTTTGGAAACGTTTTCGAAACATTTCCGAAATGTTTCTATTTTTGAACTAGCCCAAAATAGTGCATGAAACGAAACTTTGAACCATGATTATATCAAACAACTTAATTCGAAGAAACGATATAGTAGTTCTAGTTATCAATTATCACCAAACTCAGTCTAGTGCTAACCAAATCATGTATTAACCCATTTATTAACTTTAGTATAATTGGAACCCATGTATTCTAGTACGATTATTAGTTACCTTCTTTTTTCAATTAGAAATAGCTTTATCAAACCCCTGTAATAACCCTTAGTTTGAAGATTATTACCTCTGCACAAACTCAACATCCAGAATTATCAATTAAATCTCCAATTAACTCTTCAATTTAACAACTAAGATGACCTAAATCAAATTAATACTACCACAAAATATTATAATTGGAAAGGCAACTCACAGAAGATGCATAACCAGTCGCAAAACATAATCAATTGGAACAGAAAATCAAATCGAAATCAGTGAGAGAAGAACGAGACCTTCTTAATCCTTGTTGATTGGAGAAGATTGTGTATTGATAAAAAATTTGATGTGTTTTGATAAAGTTTCTTCGAGATGAAGATGGATTTGGGGAGAAGATTTTGTGTTGTATAATTTGATCTAAACAAAAACCCTCAATACACATAATGTTCTCAATCTCTATCTTTACTTTCCCTGTTTTTAGGTAGAATTGTAGTGGAAAATAAACATGCCTTTTTGTGGGAAATATTTTCGCCTCCAATTTCTCAATGTTTATACCGCCTACTTACACCAAAATAACAAGAATATAGTGGCACCTTAAGTTATGTGTGACTAAAGGCATAATTGGTGAAGGATTTTAAAAAGTGTGACTATATCACCGTAACAATAGGTGATTTTTTTAGTAGTTAGTTTATTATAGTATTAACTTATTAGTTTATGTTATCTTATAGAGATGAAGAGAAAAAGAAGTCGTATGATCCAATTGACTACGAGCACATTGATAAGGTGGGAGAGTGGATTGTTGAGGAAAATCTAAGTGAAGACTTTAATTATGATGATTTGGAAGAGATGCTCGATGCGGAGCAACAGAATGCTACAACTTCACAACCACTAATTGGTAATTAATTATATGTCAAATTATTAACATTTATCCTCGTAGATCTTCACTTATGATATCTAATAGACTATTCTTTGTTTATTTTTTAAACTTTTGTACTACTTTATTTAATGTTTAGGTGATTGAAGTACGGATGTGATAAATGCCGAAATGAATTTGACAAAATATGGAATGGCAATAAGAGCTTTTGGTATTTATGTCGATGATGATGTTGATGGTTTAGAAGAGAATTGACAAAAATGTGTTTTAACTTTTATGAGATGTTTATGTGAGATGTTATAACTTTACATGTGACATTGTTATAGGTATTATTGTTTCGGTAATTTCACGAATTTGAGAATTGAGATGTTTTGTGTTTCAGAACTAAGTTGGTTTATTTTATGAATATTGTGTACTAGTGTGATGTTTAATGTTAAGTTGTTGTGAATTGTGATGACATATGTATTTTCTTAGTATAGAGTTGTGAAAAGTTTGAGAATGTTAAGAAATAGAGATAAATGCATCAAACACCCTAACCTATACATTGTTTCTCAATGTGCACCCTAACGTATTAGAATGTGTGATTTACACTCTAAAGTCTCATAAAGGGTGCACTTTACACCACGGTCAACATTCCGTTCGAAACTAATGGAATCTAACCAAATATTCCATTTTGTTTCCTAGATGTAAAGTGTATATAGAACAAATAACAAGACATTAGGGTGCATATAGCCCAAATGACAATACGTTAGGGTGCACATCGCACATGTTACAATACGTTAGGCTGCACACTGCACAAATGATAGAATCAAAAATAAAATATTCTGTTAGTTTTAGATAGAATGTTAACCATATTGTAAATTGCACTCTTTTTAAAACGTTAGGGTGTAAATCGCATATTCTGATACGTTAGCGTGCACATTGAAAAACATGATACAGGTTAGGGTGTTTGACACATTTATCCCTAAAAAATATAATACAAGATATATTTATTGACTATATTTGTAGGTTGTTGACTTTGTATACCGGTTCGACCAATGGTTAGAGCGGTTCGACCTATTATACATGTAACTAGTAAGGTCACCTGTTCGGTTACTGGTCCGGTTATGAGAACACTGGTTATTAGTTGTCCCATTATTTATGGTGCGTAAACTAGAAAAATGATCAACACAACTGTTTTCTTTTTAATTGTTACGCCTATGTTTTACATATATATCCAGGGGCGGAGCCAAGAATTTAGTTTACGGGGGCGAAACATCGTGAAATTTTTTTTTTATAAATAGTAATCATAAAAACTCAAGTAACTTGAAAAGCAGATATGTAATATAAATAAAAATAAATATATATATCTAAAGTAACATAAATGTTTATATAAAAGTTAAATAAGATCATATAGCATAAACAAAAATCACGTGGTAGGAAGTATTTATATTTTATACACACTTGTTAGCTTTTTATGATATATATTCACATGAACATCTATAAGTATGACGTATGCTTTGAGAGGGTAAGTATGAAATTAACATCAAGTTTTAGTAACTCTTTCTTAATATGTATTATTGTGCAATGTTTAAGAAATTATATTTAGTTTTTAAGTATAACTTTCTCTGTATAAATTTTCTACTTTAAAAAATGTGTATGGTTGTAAACCTGTTTTAAGGAAAAAGTCAAATCGTCCTAAATTAAAAGAGTAATAGGAAGGTTAAAATAAAATTTCATGAATAGTATGACAAGTTAGAAATATTATTTTATAAAATTAAACAATTGAATAAGTAAAAAGATTGAGTATCAAATTATATAAAAGTCTTACAGTACATTCAACAATATATATTATATGATAAATATATATTAGAGTGTATATATATATATATATATATATATATATATATATATATATATATATATATATATATATATATATATATATATATATATATATATATATATATATATATATATGCGGATACAATATACTTTAAATGTCATAAGAGCTATTGCGAATTGTCATTCCCCTCACCTTCCTTCTCTAATTAAAGTACTCAAAATATAATTACACATCATCATTTCTCTCAAAAATTCAATTTAAATATTTCAAAACTAATTACGTATCATCATCTTCTCTGGAGCAAGCCTACTTTTATGGTTCAGTCAAAATCCTAAAACCTCTACAGATTTTGCTCCAGGTCTATAGCACTCAAAACCCAAAATCAAAATAGATCCCCAAATTCTGCACAGTGGGAATAAAGGGAAAGAGTAAATACATAAGGGAGGCTGTGAAGTATATGCATATATAGGAGGTGGAGCTGAGGCTGGGGGGGGGGGGGGGCGCCCTCATATGCCCCCCCGTCTCCGCCTCTATATATATCTATATATATGTCAAATATACTAAGAGTGGTTCAACCAATGATCGAACAGATTGGACCTGTAGAACCAGTAACCAGTTAGGTTGCTGCTTGAACCTCCGGGCCACTTTTAAGAACATAGCTTAATAGTAAGAACTATAATTTTAAAAAATGTATACTCATAAAAGAACTTTTCACAAAATTCATAAAAAATCACAAGTTCAATAAATTTGTTTCAAAATGCTTTTCAAACCGTTTTTGAAATATGTTATTTTAGAAAGTTTTTGAATTTTTTTTAGTTCTCTTACTATTTTAAAAGAATATGCAAATACTCACTTTTAAGTCAAAAGTAATTATGAGTTATAAAATCTTGTAAACGATGAATTATTTTATGAAACTATAGCACGATGATGTGATCTATACAATTGTTATTGGTGTAATACACAGTTGGCATGAGGTTATGAGATGTTATTGTCTACAACTTAGAAAAATAATTTTTATTTAGATCATTGTTGCATTTCTTTAATTTTGCATAAAATAAAAGTTTTCTTAAAAACACATAAGAATTAGAAAAATAGCTAAAAGAACTTTGAGCGCAAATCCAAAATGACGTCGTTTCGAAGCAGCACACAATCATATACAAAATACAATAGATAATTTTAATACTACTCTATAAATCGGTGCATTAGGTCATAAGGGCATCCAATGGGCCTCTCTCCCCATTGTTGACATGTGTCCTAAATTCACTTTTTCTTCTTTTGAACTTTTGTAGTTTGAAAAATTAAAATAAATTGCAATGATCCACGTGAACAACTCTAACCTAAATTATTTTAATCTTTTAATTTCTCAACCATGGTAACTTCCCATGGTTAGATAAAATTTAATATAGTACAACATATTTTACCTTTTACCATAGATTTCACTTGACACATTTACTCCAAAAGGAATTTTTAGCTTATGTGTACAGTCGTCGACCACCTTCTTCTGACGCCTACCTTCCATTGCCGATGCCCTCTTTTATCCACTGTCGTCACCCTCTTGTAGATGTACAATGAGTCTTTTTTTGTCCGCACTGCCTCTTCTATTTTATATTTTGAAAAGGAAATATTTGGGTGTTTCTTGAAAAGAAAGAATAACAATAAAAATGTGTGAGTTTTTTGTTAATGAAATAGAAGATAATATTTGTAAAGGATATGGAAAGATTTGTATTGCACTGAAAAACATCAGAGTGAGAATGTAAATGCTAGTCTATTCCATCTTATTTATGCTTTGGTGTAGTTGTTTTTTCTTGAGTCCAGTTAAATGAGAATGAAATGAAAGTGAAGTGATAAAACTTGTACTTTGCTTAAAAAAAGTTAGGCCTTGGTGTTGTTAGATAGTTTGCATGAATGAAAAGGGAATAGAGAAAGGTCATACCATGATTATTGAGATAACACCAAAAAGTATATTAATTCTGAATAAATAATAAGAATGTGGGTTCTAGTAAGAGTAATGAAATAAAGTAAGCTTTTGTATTAATTTCTCATGATTCTTTTGTTTTAAAAACTGATCTATTTCGTATTGTATATTAGAAGTCTTTCAAGCAATGGATGATTATTCACACATGTCATCACTTGCAGATGAATAAGTAAATAATTTTCTAGGTTTGTTTGACATAACTTGATTTTAGTCATTGTTGTTTTCTTTCTTAGATTTGAATTACGCCGATGAAATAGAAGGAGCATCCGATTGTGAGGAGCAATTATTCGAAGAGTCATGTTTCTCCAATAGTGAAGAAATACAAGCTACAAATGAGGTAGAATCTACCAATTTAGTTGTACAAGAAACAAAATGTAGATTAGATATATATAAAATTATAGCTAATCTACTTTTTGCACATGGGAAGGATTTGAAGTCACACCTCTCTTGGTTGTTTTAAAAATAGAAAAATAGGAGAGATATCCAGCTGAACTGTAGCTTGAATGTTGTGTACAGGGCAAAAGATACACTTAAATAGATTGAGGGGAGTGTGAGTGTGGAGTATGAAAGACTATGGGATTATTGTGGTGTTGGTTACATCGAGAATAGAGATAGCAAATTAGACATGAAGTTAGATAGGTTTGTGGACCCTCCAGCCTTAGAGAAAATGTGTTTTGGTTTAGGTGGTTTAAAGGCAGGTTTTTAGGCTGGTTGTAGGCCAATGATAGGCCTGGATGCTTGTTTTCTCAAAGGAGTTTACAAAATTCAACTATTAGCAGTTGAAGGACGAGATGTGAATTATAATTTGTATCCACTATGGTTTTTATTGAGGTTGAGAACTACAAACACTTGGTTATGGTTTCTAGAAATTTGGTTGAGTGACATTTGTTCACAAGAAGACAAAGGATGTACATTTTTATCCGACCAACAGAAATATCTTATTCAAGAAGTTGTTGAGTTTGCACCACATGTCAAACACGTGTATTCCCATAATTTTGTTAAAATTGTAATTTTGTGAACATATTTTGTTTAAATTGGCTGACTTATGTTATCTGTGAACAGATTTTACTTTAGGCACATATATAACAACTTCATAGCTAAATTTAGATGGCTTGACATGCACTTGAAGTTTTGGGGGGCAGCTTTGACAACAAATAAGTAAAAACATCTTTTAATAACGAAAAAGATAAATGCAGCTTATCCACAAACAAAGAAAAATGAAGTGGCTCCTTATGTGTGTCTGGGGAGAATTAATACACGTCACCAGGCAAGGGCCTATTTTTCCACAACATCCAAATGTAATATGTCGGTAAACAATATGTCTGAATCTTTCAATAGTTATATCATGGAGGCTGGGGATTTACTGATTATTAGCATGTGAGAGTAGATAGGAGCGAGTTAATGAATAGAATCCAAGTGAAAAGAATAGGGATGATGAGCTACGATAAAGTTGGATGCCCAACATTCTAAAAAAATAGAAAAACAGAGATTGTTTAGCAGTATCTGTTATCCAAGTTGGGCGGGAGAGTACAAGTTTGAGGTTTACATGGTAACTCCAACCATATTATCATATTAAATATCAAGCAATGCACTTGTGGGATATTTCTGTTGTCTCGCTACCCTTGTTGTCACGTCCTTTCCGCAATTCTTTATCACAGATTAGAAGTTGATGACCATGTACATGAGTGTTTCAAGAAAGAGAAGTATTTATAACATATGATCACATGATTCACCAAGTACCTGGCATGAAGCTCTTCGTAGACAGTGGTAACGGACCAGTGGCCCTTCCACGTGTGAGGATAATAAATGAAGTTGTAAAAACTCCACACACAACAAGTCGAAGTTTTGTTAAAGATTGAGAAAGTGCACAAGCGAGAATGAATGAAGAACACGAAGAAGTACATGGGGATGCAAATGCAGATAATGTTGATGCTCCTAGTTTTGAGGAGCCAGAAATTGAGTTTAGCTTACTTTTCAATTTTGGGGATGACGTGTAATTGTATAAAGAGACTATATATAGAGGTAAATTATGTTATTCTTCTTAAATTTTAGGTGCTGACCTTTTGTAATTTTTATGATGCATTAATTTGTAGATTTTCGCACAATCATCTATACGTCAATTAACACAAATATCTTATGTTGGTGCTTCTAATCTTGAGGAGTTGACTATTGAGGTTAACCTACTCACATTACTGAGTTGACGTAGTTTTTGTATTGAGAGGTACTTTTCATTTTTCTTATTATTTTGCAGATCCCCAGGCAACCATCTCCACTTCAACCAAATCTACAGGTATAATTTCTTAATTTTTATAAAAACATACAACCCTTTACTTGTGTATCTTACCCCCATTAACGTAAAATTCTTTATTCTTTATATGTAGGCAACAAGGTCAAATATATTGTTGTTCCTCCTCCTTTACTGCAAACAAAAGAAAATTATGAACTTCCCTTAAGGGCAGAAAGTTTTGACGTAATTTCTTATACTTCTAACATGGATTTGCTCTACTTCAAATTATTGCTAATGCTCTCTCTCTCTCTCTCTCTCTCTCTCTCTCTATATATATATATATATATACATATATATATATATATATATATATGCTCAATTTACATGATTTAGGGATGTTCCACGGATTCTTTTGTCGATCAACAAGTAAACGACGCGCTAGCAAAGAAGTCCAGACATAAGAAGTTGACTGTTGCGCAAGTGGTGCAAAGAGTAAAGGAATAAAAAAAGAGAGGAGATCCATTTTTGTGAGCGGCTGTATGAAACCATCTACTGTTTTTTTTTTTAAGATACTAGTTTAAAATGATGATGGTGGATTTAATATGATAATTAAAGTCTAGTTTTGTGTAGTGTTGGCAGTGTGTTGCAACACATATTTTGTCTATTTATGATGAATTACTATGTTGTTGTAGTAAGCGTGTTGCAACAAATGTTTTGTACGGTTATGATGAATTATTATGTTGTTGTTTAGTTAGTGTGCTAAAACAAATATTTTGTACGGTGATGAAGAGTTGCTATAGTACACTGGCATTATTGTTGTGATTTTGTATCATAGTGATTTAATATTTTGATTGATAGTGTTTGATATGAAGACTGCCGATAAAATGGTTCTATTCTTATAGAAATATGCCAACTTTAGTCCTTTAATGTGTATGGTTTCCAATTTTAGTCATTTATTGTGCACTTTCCTTACTTTGGTCCTCTAATATGCAACAATTCCTAAAATGGTAATTTTTGGCTTAACCTCAAAATAATCAAAGAATAATTGCACAAAATACCCCTAAACTATGGATAAATCACATAAACCACCCTCATGTTTAAAAAAAAAAAAAGAATGAAACCGAGCCACCACCTCCACCGCCCCACCAACCCCACCCATCTCATGCAAACTCATCTACGGTGTCATCGTGTCGCGATGAAACTTCGATTTTATGCAATATGTACTAAAATATTAAAAAGTAAAAACAAAGATTATCTCACAAAAACCTAAATAAAAAGTATTCCAATTTTCAATACAATACAAAACAAAAGGTAATTAGGACATTAAAATTAGATAATTAACAAAAAAATCTTTAAATTATCTTATTCCTAAAAAAGAATAATGATACCAACTAAAGATCAATTTAACTATACTAAAATATTGACCATAAATTTCCTATAAAAAATAATATTGACCATAAGTTCAACAAAAAAACGAAAGGAATAAGATTTTCTCCCACTAATTTTCATGTTAAATTTTCAGAATTCTCACTTTTTCCAATTAAAATCATCTCACTGTTCATCTTCTCAAAATTCCATCACCTCAACTCCATCACTCTAACCAACAGCTAAAACATATCTATTTCACAAGCAACAACTCAATTTCGAAATAATCGATGGAGAAGGGCACAAAGTGGAGTGCAAGGGCTTCAGATCACAATTTTTGCTTTTCTTTTTTCAAAAATAAAATTGAGTTTCTTGCCCACAATCACGAGTTGCCGCTTCTCATCTTGGGCAGTCGAAACGGGCGGCGCCACTTGGAGTTAGTGTCGATTGGCGGCGGAATCGGTGGGTCCGGTCCGCTTTTGAGAACATAGCCAAATAAGAAAAGAAAAGTAGAAAAATGACCGGAGCTTCATCGCGACGCGACGACACCATAGATGAGTTTGTAGTAGATGGGTATGGGTGGGGCGGTGGAGGTGGTGGGCTGGGTTGTGTTGGATTTCATTTTCTTTTTTCTTTCTTAAACATGATGGGTGGTTTGTGTGATTTATCTATAGTTCATGGGTACTTTGTGTAATTCTCCCTTAATTATTAGTTAAAAAAGGACTATTTTAGGAGTTTTTGCACAATAGATGACCAAATTAGGTAAAATACACATTAAAGGACTAAAGTTGTAAAATTCTCTGTTCCTTTAAGTGTAGTTTATGTACTAAAGTAGTGTTGTTGATATTGTAAATAAATAAGCTATATATACGTGATTAAAAAGGGTAATTAGTTTATTAACTAAAGTCTGAAGAAGGAAATTACATCCCATTCTCACTTTTAGCTTAATTAACCAAAAATAGCAAAATATTTTTTTTTTTTGAATTAGGAAACATGTTTGATGTGTTAAATAAATTTTAATTGTATAAAACGTCATTTGCTAAAATTTCCTAATGTAAAATGTAAAAAGAAATAAACATGTGAAGCTTTTGTCTAATTTTGCAAAATTTTATCATTATATTAAATCAATACTTTGATATTATGAAACTTACAATTATCACATATTTATTTCAATAAGGGAATATTATTAAATTGCAATATTATTTTTATATCAATAAGGGAATAGGAATAATTTTATATTTGATAATAAATAACTTCAAACAGGATTTTTCAAACCATAAGGGAGTTTCGTGCAGATTGTTAAAGCACAAGGGGATTTTGTGTTTTCAGTTTTAAAGGGTAAAATAGATTTTTCAAGAAAAAGTACACAAAAATTAAGCCCCCTCTCACACGAGAGCGAGTGCTCGCCACGAATTAGAGATATTGTACAAGATTTTCGAAACCACAAGAATGTTTAGTATATAATTTTAAAACTACAATGGATATCTAGACAATTACCAAACCACGAGGCGATTCATTGCAAACCACTACGTAGTTTTCACAAGACGAATAAAGTTGGCAGTACATCAATTGGGCCGATAGATATTCTTTGATCCAGGAAGCCCACTAGCTAAAACCTCCGTAATCTTCCTCTCGGCAGGCACAGCTCGAAGCTTCTTTCTTCAATTCAATGGCTTCCGTCTTTTCTTCTCCCCTTCTTCTCAGGTATATATATTTTAATTCTCAATTCTCTAAAGAAGGCGCGTTTTACCTTTTAAGATTCAATTTATTTCTTTTGGCTTTGTTATTGCTGTCCTAACCGAATATCAATTGTAAGTTAAGTCTCACTTATTTATGTAATAAAATTATCCACAGTAATCAAAGTTTCTTTTCCTATCGATTACCAAAACATTTTCATTTTTGATGGTAGCTTATCATCATTCCATTTTATTTTGAAGTTTAGAGTAGCCATTTAATTCCTTAACTTTTTTGGCTCAGGATTGACCAAATTAATCCAAAAACTCAGTTGCAATTACAGAAAGGGTTTACATATTCTCCTGTGCACATAAGTGTATCATTTCCAAAATGTTCTCGACGGCGTGTTGTTAAAAGTTGTGCCCTGGCTAGTAGCAGCTCATTGCAATTTGGAGGCGTGACTTCAGTTTCGACGAATTCTGATAGGTATAAACTCCATACTAGTGAGTGTTGCTCATAGTGCTGACTGATGAACGTGCTTTTACTTTCATTTGTTAAACGTTTTACTCATGTTTTTTGTGTTGGTCATCTCAATGAGTTTACAAGTGCTACTGGAACTTGTATATGTGTAACATCTATCAGTTTCATATTTTGGCAGGCATATAATTTTGATGTCATTTTTCATGATATGGTCTAAATTTGCCGCACTTGTGTCGTTTAGCTTCGGGTTTGTTTTGTTATGTGTTCCATCGCTTAGTCTAATTAGCTTCTACGACTCATAACAGTTTTGATGACTCCTCAATGAAGCCATGGGACAGCAGCGCCAATGATCTTGAGAGACAGCTTGAGGATTTGTTTAATGAAGTTAAGGCTATGATAAAGATGGGAAAGGAAGATAATGCAGTTGATTTACTTCAAGCAAATCTTCAAGCTGTTAAGGAACAGGTGGATTCAGGTGCTCAAGGCATCGAAGAGGCTGCTGTTCTTGACGTAATAGCCTTGGGTTACATGGCCCTTGGGGACTTAACGGCTGTTAAATCCCTGATGGATATGGTAATTTGTTTTGCAACATGTTTACGTACACCATTTCATCATTTTCTTGGTAAGGGGTGGATGATTCCATGCCATTACCATATTGTTAACTCCTGCTGCGTGCATATGGAGTATTGTTTTCTATGATTCTCGAATAGCAATAAGAAAATATGTCTTAACACTAAATAGGTGAATATAAAATGCTTATAAGATTTTGTAATTTGTTGGAAGACAAATCTTTTCTTAAAGAAGATCTGTGGCTGGTTCAACTTCACTATATTCTGCAGTGGACAATCTTTTTGGGTAAACATGCAACATATTAGGTACTAAAATTTTTTGTTCAACGACATGCGATCAAACAATTTATCATGCTGGTCTGCATTTGTTGATTGTGGTTCCAGTTACACAAGATTGTGAATGAGATAAAGGATGAGGAGCTGCTTCTTGATTCAATACTCATGCATATGGGGAGTATGTATGCGAAGTTGGAAAAGCATGACACATCCATTTATCTCTACAGAAGATGCTTGAAAATTATGGAAGGAAAATATGGTATGTGGCTTTTCTTAGTTTTAAATAATAGGTATAGTATTTCTTTTGTCTTGTCTCATCCACATTTTATTTTATATATCCTTCTGTTATTTTGTCGAATTGATTATTTTAAGATTCTAGGAACTTGTTATGGATATGCTGAAATGGTCCTCTAACATACCCGTATCATGGTTTATTTTCTTCTACAGGAAATAAGAGCTCGTTACTTTGTACTCCATTGCTGGGACTGGCAAAAGTCCTGGGTACTAGTGGAAGAGCCACTGAGGCAATAGAAACATACCAACAAGTTATTACACTACTAGAATCTAGCAGGCCTGGAAAGCATGAGGAATTAGTGGTCCCATTATGTTCGTTGGGCGACCTTTTGATGAAGGAAGGAAGAGCTTCAGATGCTGAATATCCATTCAACAGGTTTCTTCATTTAAGCATGTATAGTTAGAGCTTTTCTTTTTCTTTTTTTTTTTTGTGACCATATTCTTTCTTTTTATTTCCCTCAAGAGTTTTAGACATTTTTATGAGCTCATATGGGGAAAAAGATGGAAGAGTCGGAATAGCTATGTGTTCTTTGGCCAAGGTGAAATGTGCCAAAGGTAATTTAGCAAGTGGCTTTGTTTTATAGTTTGCAATGACTTTTCTCAATCAACCGTGCTCTTGTATGCATGTTCCCATCTTTAAATTATTCTTAAAGCCGTTGTGTGTACTCATCTGGGAGTAATGAATATGATTCCATCTCCATCCGTATAAGAACATATATGGTATATTAATTGTATTATTCAGCTCTAGTATAACTCTGCTTCAAGCTGTAATTCGTACATATGTGTGAATGCACAGTGAGGAAGGGTGAGACTCATTGCTAACAATTCTGTATTTTTTTTGCCCTTTCTTTCTTGTCATGTTCATTCTTGGTGATAATACCATATACCTTTTACATATTATTCATTTAATGGTCTGCCAAAATAAATTAAAAGCATGAAGTAGGTATAATGAATTGCATTTTTCTAACATACCATTCTTTGGCTAAAAGTGAATTAAACCACGAGGTAAGTCCCTTTCTGAATTTGCCTTTTTCATTCTTCAGGAGATGCGAATGAGGCCATTGATCTTTACAAGAAGGCCATTCAGATCCTCAGGGAGTCAAAATACATGGCATTGGATGACAAAGAGATGGAGAAGATGAGAATAGACTTGGCTGAGTTACTTCACGTAGTGGGAAGGTAGAAGTGATCTTAGAATCTTTATTAATTGATCTGTGCATAAGTTAGGATCTGCATTTTTTCATTATTATGTTAGCAGGAAGTTCTAGCTGTTGTATCAATCTTATGTTCTGAGTTCACTTATTTATTGCACCTTTTACTAAGTTGAAGTGTCTATAACTGCATAATCATGCTTTACACAATTATGCACAGTGGGTTTTTCTCTCCTACGGACTCAACTGGTTTCTTCGTCTGCTAAGATTTAATGACGTCTATCCATTCAGGTGGAGCAAGTAAACATATGTAGCATCCTAACTTGTAGAACTTAAATAATGTTTCTGTTTCCCTTGTTAGTATATGGTAGCTGCTGTTATGCTTGTTTAGCCACACTAACAACTAGTAGTTGTTTCCTGTCATAATGTAGAATCTATCTTTACTTTGGTGTTATTCTTATATTGTGTTTGTTTGCCAGAGAAGAGGAAGGGCGAGCCCTGTTGGAAGAGTGCCTCGTAATAGCGAAGAAATTCAAAGGAAAAGAACATCCGGACTTAGTACCCCACCTCGTAAATCTTGCTACCTCTTATTCGCGCTCTAAGGTTTTTTCCGAAGCTGAGCGGTTGCTGAGGATAAGCTTACAAATAATGATGGAGGCTGTGCCCCCTGATGATCCATCCATCACATTTCCCATGTTACATTTAGCAGTTACGCTGTACAACTTACACCGTGATGAAGAAGCAGAAAGACTTGCTTTGGATGTTTTACGCATCCGTGAGAAGGCATTCGGAAAGGAATCTTTACCAGTTGGTAATCATATTATCACTTGTGCATAGTTGATTCATTTACCTGGATTATACGTCATAGTTCCCCCTTAGGGCAATGAAGTTTCCAATTAATATTTTAATTGATGGCTTTTCAATTATGTTCTTGTTTACACTTTTTCATTAGTTACTTGTTCAAGTTGTTCTGAAAGTTTTCTTTCATGAACTGATTCAGGGGAGGCTCTCGATTGTTTGGTATCCATCAAGTCCCGGCTGGAGAAGGACGACAATGAGTTGGTGGAGCTGCTCAAGAGGACTTTAAAAATTCAGGACAAAGCTTTTGGCCCTGATAGTGAGGAGGTCATGGAAACCATAAAGAAACTTGTGCATTGTTTCGACAAAATGGGGATGAAAAATGAGAAATACCCTCTCCAAAGGAGGTTGTCCATATTGAGAGACAAACAAAAGCAGAGGGTTATGTATTAGCAGCTATCGTCTTAAGTTGCCTACTTCTGATCTTTCCTTAAATGGAATCATATTCTGGAACTTCGTCCAAGCTGCTGCTGAGCAAGCCGTCGAGGTGGCACAGCATTGCCAATCAATATACAGCATTTGTCAGATTAAATTGAGGGTATTATCAAAATTAATTTCATTTAAATACTCGAGGTGATCCATTTTTCTGGCTTGCTGTTCTTTTCCAGATAACGTACTGCTTGATAGCCTTGGCTAATGTCTGGGCTTAAGAAAATGACTTGCTTGACTTTCTAAGTAACATCTGCTTGCCAACAAAGCTTTGTGTTAGACATAATTTATTCATATGGAAAAAAATAGTTTTGAAATGCAGAGCGTTTTACTCGTAACAAAAAGTTATGAAACTTGATTCTCAACTTTGCTCGGAGTTTCCTTCTTTTTTGTTTTCCGGGTTTCAAATATTGTTTGTTGTGTTCTTATGGGTGCACCAGTGAAAAGTGCTTCGGTCAGTTGATTATTTCCCTAATTCATTTATTTTGTAGAATCTTGAGTGACGTCGAAGTCCCTGGCAATTAACATCTGACTGGAGACTGATTTCACAGAGGTATAGCATGATCTCATTGGTATACCGGCTAACTTAAAGCTGAGCTGAACCTCTTGGCTTGGAGTCTAAACTAGTCATGAAAATGAAGTGAACAACTGCCTCGTGGAAGTTTCACGGTATACGTCCAAATTTCAGATAGCGGGTGCAGTGGCCATAGCTGTTATCTTTCAGGCGGTGAATGTGATGGATCTGGAGGAGCAATATAGTCATCAGAAGGAGATTTGCTTGATCAGTTGCTATTTGCTACCAGATGAAGAGATTCAAATTCAGATAGAACATGCATCATGAAAAATAATAGATTGTAAATGTATGCCGCTTCTTGCACCTTCTTTTACTTTGTGTTCGTAATTTTGTTGTGTAATTTAAAAGATTCTGATGACAACCAATTTTTATGGTTGCAATGTTCATACATTTTGTATAGAACTGTTTGGGGTTGGTACAAAAATAACACATCTGTTTGTAAATTTATGTAAATGTAGGAGACGTCAAATATGGATTCGATACATATTTGTTCCAATTATACCTTTTGAAAAGATTGATAGTGAAGTCTTATTAGCATTTTGTATTCTTTTTACATTCATATCCAAAAAATGGTTGAAACTTCTTGTGGGATTGTTGCAAGTTAATTCGCTTCATACTTTCATTAAAATAAACTACAACAAAAGAAATGGTGCACATGGTTCTATTTTCTTCCAATATAATTGGAAAAAATAATAATTCAAAGTGCAGTCTCATGATTACTATACGGTGTCTTAAAAAAATAAAAAGAAATTAATGGTCACAGTTTTAATTTTAGAGTGATACATTTCTTAGATAATGTAACATGGTATACATAAATTACTTAATTATCTAAATATTCGAACTTATGTTGCCCAAAAAGCTTTATTTTGAGGTCCAAAATGAGGATTACCCTCAGAAACTTTTGGCACTTTGCACCCTGGAACTAGGGGTGTGCAAACATAATCGAATCGATCGAATCGTTTCGAAACCGATCGAATGATCCGATTTAAAAATCGAATCGAATTTTCGATCCGATCTTTGGTTGTCACAAAAGAATCGAAACTCATTTCGATTCGATTTTCGATTTTAGGGGTCGATCATCGAATCGAATCGAAAATCGTAGCTAAATGTTATTTTTAATATATACGTATAGAACATAATAAATTTAATGTTGTGTCTTGAATATTTATGAATTTTGAAGTGTTACTTAATTTCTGTTATATTTAATTATGTTTGAATTTAATATTTTATTGTTTGTGAATTGTGTTGAATTGAATAGAAGTATCACTTTTAAATTATGAATTTTCAATAACTGATGAATTAGAGAGTGTACATTATTTTTCTATTGTTCCATACATATTTTCTTTAGTTTTAAATGCATATTCGAAGCCCTATATTGCTTGTTTTTTGAAATTAAAAATACAATAAATAGAAGGCTCGCGAAATCGGATCAAATCGAATCGAATCGAAATCAACTCGATTTAAATCGAATCGAATCGTTTCGAACGATTTGATTTTGATTGTCAGTTTCCCACAACCAGAATCGAATGATGATCCTGGCTGATATAATCGATTCGATTCGATTTAATCAAAACGCACAGCCCTACTTGGAACTCACTTTTTTGACACTTTATAGTTTGCAGTCCAAGTAGAGGTAAAACAAAATTTGCTGTTTAGCTATATAAATTTATTTTGACTCCGTCTATAGTTTATTAATTCTTTCCTTTTTCATTTCAGTCATATTTTAGTATATAGGTTTTTTATTTTTCAAATAAACTTTAATTAATAGTTTTTACTGAAAAATAACTATAAAGTAGCTGGAAACAATAAAAACACTAAAATAACCCTAAATCACTCAATAACCAATGTGAAGAAACTATAATTCTAAGAAGCAAGTTTCGACATGCCAAGTGGTTTTAAGTTGTGGTGAAAAAAGAAATAACATTTGTATGGTGCAAAAGGCTTAATTCGAGGGTCTAAAGTGTCAAATAACACACACCCTTGCCAACGATGAGATAATTGAGTTTCATTTAATTAGTAGTCTTAAATGGCGACTTCCAGATCAATTCTCTTCAGTTTCTTCATAAATCGTGTTACTGTACGAACCGCAGGGAAAAAGAAATAATAAAAAAAAGATTACTAAAACTTGTAACTTAATAAATTTTCCCTTTTTCGATCGCAAGCAACAAAACAATACGTGTTCATCTGCTATTTCTTCTTCTTCTTCCTTCATTTGATAAACTGATTCGATACATGTAAGTGCTTAATTTCGCATTAGGACCGATTAAATTTTGAAGTTACATGTTGAAATTTAGGGTTTTTTTTCGTACTTGGCGTGATGTAGAGGATAAAATTGTGAAGTGAATTTGCTCAACCTCATTCAGTCATTTGGAACAGACAATAATCAATATATAGTATGTTTGATTCTTTTGATGGTGTGTTGAACTTTGTCTAATTTACTTTTTGAAGTACGTGTGTATGTATCGCAAAATCTTGGTTATAAAAAAGCTTGGTTTGAGTATTGAGAGAAATGGCTTTTCATCTTGTTGTGTTGTGTAGTATATATATGGACACCTTGATGATCCCGTCTTCGGATTATCGTCTCAGTATTGTTCGTTTGTTCGATCGAAAACAATGGTTTTTTGAAATACAGATAGAAATTGCGGTATTTACGGACTGATGTGGATAATTGAGGATCACTTTTCCTAATGTGTGCCTCTGTGTGTGTGTGTGTTTGTGTTCAGTACTTGTGTTTACCTGAAATAACCCTAAAGCTCTTAGCTGATGGGTTGGTTTTTATATTCTGTATAAAAATTTGTCTCATATCCATGCTCTTCTGTGCTATACAGGAATTTACCGTAAAATATGGAGCTTCAAGTCCCAGGCGTGAGGTGAAAGTGTAGCATGAATAAATTCTGCTAGCTGTTTCTTTCTGTTGGAAAAGCTTTGCTGCTAGCGTGCTGTTCAATGTCTAATCTGAAATCAGAATCCAGTGGCAGCTCTGGTCAGTTTACGGGTGGATCTTATACTTTCGTCCAGGATACCAACTGGTGCAAATGTGCTTCTTCTGATCTGGAATCTGTGCCAGACGCGAAATCCTGCTTGAATCATCGAAGGCCGGGGAAATGTTATTCGTATGACCAATTTAGTATGTTGGATGAGGATTTAAAGTTTCTGAGTGCTACTTATATCGATGGAGATGTGAAATCAAATACAGAGAACCGATTTATTGAGGAATATTACCCTTGTTATTCCCAGAATGATGCGGCTTTTTCTTCTGATACGCTGTTGAAGCATTTATTTTCTGATGCCAAAAGTCCTATAGATATACAGTTGCAAGAATTTGAGTCTACAACTTTCAATGAGTTGAGTAAGATACCAATGAGAAAGGAGATTGAACATTTTTGGCTCTCGAGGGATTCAGACCATTCCGATAACCTGGACTTTGAGCAGCCAAATAAGCTTTGTTCTGATCTTGATTCGCACTTGATTGGTCTCAAGCAGGTTGAACCATGGTGGCATGCTGCTGATACCGACGATTTAGCAAACTTGCCTTCTCAGTTAATTAGAAATTGTGATCTTCCAGAAGCTCACGCAACGGATGGTGTGACAAGTTCAGGGGATTGCATTAATTTTTCTGAGCAAATTAAAGAAGGAACTGCAAATAAAGAGACAAAGACCTCACATGTGGTTAATTGTACTCAAAGAAATATCACTTCAAAGATCAAGGATAGTGCACTGGCTGGATTAGGATTAAAAGAATGCTTGGTACAAGGATCGGATGCAACGTTAAGGTAGTGCTCGTTTAGCATATAAGCCTTTCCTTTCAACGGGATAATCCTGTTTGTATTGAATTTTCATTCAAGAGTAGAAGTTAGCAAACACCTGAAATTAAGTGTCCTTTTCTTAGGCAGTAGCATTCATGGCAATTGGCTTTGACTTGTTTTCTTTTCTTAGCATTTCCGAAAAAACTTTTAAACTAAAGACTGGTGCTGTTTTTTAAGACTTTTTGATAACCAGCTCGATAATTAAAAGTTCTTTTGCATGAAGTCAGAAATTAGTTTGTACACATGTCCTCTCCAGAGATTGGACAACCAAGTAGCAGAAAATTTTAGAGTTTTTTCTCTCTTATTCTTTTCGCCTCATCGAAATTAAGATATGGTCCTTTGTTTTACTTTGAGCAGAAGTGATGATTCTAGTACAGCAAAAGTGGAATCAGTTGATAGCCACGAACCGGTTTCTGATAATCTAAGCAGAGTCGAGCTGTTGGAAGCACTCTGTCATTCTCAAACACGTGCAAGAGAGGCTGAGAAGTTGGCTCAGACAGCATATGACGAAAAAGAACATGTCATCGATCTCTTTTTTCGTCAGGCATCTTACCTCTTTGCTTACAGACAATGGCTCCGAATGCTGCAGCTCGAGACTTTATGCCTTCAGCTCAATTCCTCAACCCCGGCTTCTCCCTTGCCATGGATTCGCAGTAAGGGCATTGTAGTAAGGAAGAAACGACGTGGGACAGCCAAGAAGAAGCCCGGTAAACATGGATGTCATGTTTGCAAATACGCCATCGCTTTTGCACTAGGACTGGGCCTCGCTGGTGCTGGATTGCTCGTTGGCTGGACTGTTGGCTGGCTTTTCCCGACTAAATAGGCACGCTGCCTGTACATATGGTTCGGTTCTTTGTGAATTAAGGTGGTGGTTGCTATTCTCAGAGGCAATGCTGCCATGTAAAATATGTCTGAAAGGTTTGGTGATCATGTTGATAAGGGTCTCTTGTTTTGTATATATTATGTGGCTTATGCTTGGCTTAGGCAATTTGTGAAGGTTTTGTTGTCTGTATTAAAAAAGTATGCGTGACTGTTATATAAGTACTCTAGTAGTAGTCAATTTGTGTAGGTTTTGTATGTAAAATGTGTAAGATAACTGCAGTATTGTACGACACGGTTCTCGAGTTGAATCCTAGTTGTATTTATTTATGAGAAGGGTAGTTTGTTTTCATACTCTTCTTCTCGGGTGATTATAACAAACTTTTATGGGTAATTTCAACAAATTCTACCAATTTTCTTAGAGAAATTCACCAACATTCGATTCTTAAATTTCTATAACATTTTCATAAGAAGTGTAGATATATAATTTCGTTTGAATTTTTTAAGATACTTTTTAATTTCAATTCAACAATTGTTTGCAAACACTCTAAAGTTTTCAAAGCATTACGGATTCTTTTTAGTGCTAAATCAAACTCTTGTTGACAATGAAGATTCTTTTGTTCCAGTAAGGACAGCTTACTCCGATATTTTGTTCCGAATGGCGAAGAAATACATGAACATTTTGTTGTCTGCATTGGATTATGACAAGTGAGTCAGCCCCTTCGTGTCACATTTCTATTGAATTATCGCTTCATAGCCACAAAATCTTAAGATGTTTCAATTGTCTAAAAAAACAAAAAAAGATAAATTAAAAAAAAAACTCAAGATGTTTCACTTTTTTACATTTGTCTTCCGTAAAAAAAGTTAACAATATCGATAATTAAAATGCTTAAAATTATGTAGGAAAAGGATTTCTTCAAGTAAGCACTTTTTAACATCCGTTATGTCAAAGTTAAAGATTATATTATAAGATCTGAATTCTACAATTCCCCCAACTTAATGATGGATCTATAACTATGACTATCACAAGAATTCAACTTACCCAGGGCCACTTCTGAGAAATGTCACCATTTTTACATGAAAACTATCGTTTTGAAAAAACTAGTGTTTCCTAATATCTTAACCAAAAACAAATTAGTAGTAGACCGTTCTATTCTAGATAAAGAATTATAACATACCCATAGTCGCTATGAATGTTGACTGTAATTACTTTGCATGAGACTTTATAAGTTTCTCAATCCTGATTTCTGTAAGAAATTAGATTTACTTTTCTTTTTTCAAATTATGAGGGGGCAAATTCCATACACATAGTTAATGTACAAATGTATTAGTTTGGGGGTCACTTCAACATGAAAAACAAGAAGAAAACAAAAAAAAATTATTTAATTTCATAATTCAATAGTTTATATATCTTGTACTTTTATGAAGAAATTAAAATTCATTGAATCATACACCAACTTTTATTTTATTACAAGGTATATGAACTATTGAATTATTACGTTAAGCTATTTGTAATACAACTATGAAACTTAATAATATAACAATTACTAATATATAGTAACTATCAAAAGAAAGTTACTAATACATAGTATTCAATGAAAAATATTAAATTTACATAATTAAACTTTAGAAACGATATACATGTTCGTATTCAATTAAGGATGAACGTAGTTAATATTGTTATAATTATATGATGTTTATTTTACATATGCAGCTGAATGCACGAATAGACGACTATTTTGGATTTTCCAAAAATTAATTCACATGTTTAACATAATTGAAGAAAAAGAAGAGGTGAATCATACATGTTTTGTACAATACATGTTTTGGATTATCCTTACTTTTGTACATTAACTATACTTATATTTTGGTTTAAAATAAACATGTATATTATTATTATTAAAATTTAATTATTCAAATATAAAACTTACACAATTACAGCTAATACTTTTCATCCCATTATGCATATTAATAATGTTAAATATTAAGTTGTTTGGATGTATTATGAATAGAGTTCAATAGTGTATTTTGGTTTTTTTAATTGTTTGACACTTTTACCTCTCAAATTTAACTCTTAATTAATAGTCAAATGAGTTAAAGGCGGCGGATAGAAAATTTTCAAATTAGAGGGGAGGTGGATGTAGAGAAAAGAAACCTCCGGGAGGCGGATGAAATTATCCCAATTATGAGGTGATCGATGTTCCCGTCAAAATTAAAGGTAGCGACATAATTAGTCAAAACAATTAATAAATTCAACCGCGTGAGTTTATATATATAGTAAATAAACGCATGAAACATCTTTGAATTGGTCAAATTAATACGGATACTTGTCTAGTTTTAGACCACTTGATTTATATCATATATATTTTTCAAAATTCAAGATCACATACTAAAATCTCTACTAAATTCTTTCTATTAATTCCCTATAATAACTAAAAAAATAGTTACCAGTTACCAAATAATCAGATCACATTATTAATCCAATATAATTATTATTTTTCGAATATGGTAACCTACTCAAACCAATTATTTATAATTTAATCCGACAGACTTTTATTTTCTTACATAACATAAAATGAAATTACAGCTCATAGCCATGATATATATATATATACTAATAGATACATACAATTCAGCTAACAGCTGAATTTTCTCTCTCTTTCTCTCTCTAGAATCTGTAACACACAAAAAAAAAAAAAAAAAAAAAAAAAAAAAAGAGAAAATGCCATTCTGTAACATTGATTCATCAAACAACAACAGCACCAAAATATTCTACAGATGCTACGGACATGGACCGGTTAAAGTTGTATTGATCATCGGTACTAACACATTACATTACATTACATTATGCAAAAATCATATATCTTTTTTTTCAGAATTTTAATTTTATCAAATTTGGATTGAATTTTGCAGGTTTAGCTGGGACCCATGATTCGTGGGGTCCACAGATAGAGTGCCTCGCCGGAACATCGATTGCTAACGACGACGATGATCAGGAGTCGCCGGAGAGTGATCGGAGCTCCGACGTGGAGGTTTGCGCGTTTGATAATCGTGGAATGGGTCGGAGCTCCGTTCCCACCAAAAAAACAGAATATACGTACGTCAGAGATAAGACTCATATTTCTTATTTATTTATTTATTTAGTATATATATACATATATAATTTTTTTAACTAATTTGTGGTAATAGTCAAATTTTGTGGTGTGGGTTTTTATAAAGATTTGTTTTTGTGTGGATCCCATTAGACTACAACCTTTTTCAAAATGTCAAAGATTCATTGTATTTTAAGTTACGTTTGCAAAAGTTGTTCTAAATCATATACTAATATCTAAAAGCTGAATATCTTAAATTGAATTTTATTTAAGGAAAGTAGTATGCAGTTAAGCTAAAAATATGTCCATAGATTGTGTGGATTTATAACTTAAAAAGGAATTTACAAACCTCAAAGTACTTAAACAAGTAATACAACTGTTTTTAGCTTTTCTTAAGAGTTTGCAGAATGCCACGCGCGTTTTCTTGATTTTTGAGTTGGTTTCGGTTGAGGTTTGACAAGTTGAGAGATATATCAAGTGGGAAGTTTGAGCTTCTCATCTTTTTATTTAGTGGTTATGCTCTTAAAAGTGCTGGACATGTTCAAGCTTGCTTTAGTTTTCCTTTTTTGGTTCCTATACAGGACAACAATTATGGCAAAAGATGCAATAGCGTTAATGGATCATTTAGGTTGGAAGAAAGCTCACGTTTTCGGCCATTCAATGGGTGAGTTTTTGACTCCGAATTTTCAAGTCGACATATATGCCTCAGGCTGTCTCGTATATGCTACAACCAATACTCATGCTTATTACGAAAACAATTAAAATAAAAAAGACCATATTCTCGCTCCGTGATTTTGTTACAACGTAGATAATTAAAGACCATTTCTTGTCTACAATACATTTAGACGTTTGCAAGTTCCCAGTATAAACATATAGTTAATACTGATAACCTGATTGAAAATTACGTCTTGATGTTCATCTTGGGTGATCAATAAGTGTGTTCTTTTATGCAATGACCCTTGGTATGTCATACTCGGCCATTTCCTTGCTATGACGAAATCTGAGACCAGTTGGAGAATGCATTTTGCACTATGCTTATCACATGTATGCATAAAACTCAGCTCTTTATCTGGTCGTGCAAAACACGAATCTGGCTGTGTTCAGTTAGTTTTGCTGCATGAATTTGCTATCTTCACTCGTTTAGCTGTTTGATTTTGATTATGCAGGAGCTATGATTTCTTGCAAATTAGCCGCTATGGTGCCAGAAAGAATTTTGTCTTTGGCTTTATTGAATGTTACTGGTGGAGGTTATGAATGTCTACCAAAGGTAATATCCCTTTGGAAGCCATGTATAAATTACATGTGATAGTTATAAACTGGCTAAAGAATAGTCTTCTCATCTAAGGAATGTAGAACAGATGCAGAAGCAAAATTGAGGAAATAGTGGGACCATTTTCTTGGGGTTGGGAACAAGAGTTTTGCAGTAGGATTTTCATTTCTGCAAGATTCTTTTGGTAAATTTGCGAGGTTTTGTGATTGCCGCCCTTCAGCCCTTGATTCAAAATGTCGATGGGGTTTTCTCCAGCAATACTTGAGTGTAGTTGTTTGGGTTTCTGAATATATATTAAGATGATATTGAAGCTGCAAATTACCTATAGAAGGGTTTGATCAACTCTGAAGTTTTAGTATATTTAAGTCTAAACAGCTTACAGGGAAAGGCCAATGTTAAATACTGTTATCTTGAGATTTATTTCGTACCATATCTCATGAATTTTGTTTCTTTTGTATTTCAGATTGACAGACAAACGTTGTCAATTGCAATCCGGTTTCTGAGGGCAAAAACTCCTGAGCAAAGAGCAGCTGTCGATTTAGATACCCACTACTCACAGGTAAATGAGAAAATATCATTTCACCAGATGAAGCGAGATTAACTCTTTCATTTGTTTGTTCTCCATTCAGACTGTCTCTATCCTCTCCCTGCTTTTGGGCTTGATTTTATTCTCTCTATAATGCAACATTACAACCTACAAGTTCTGAGTTGACAGAAAACAGGATTTATATTTTGCAGGATTACCTTGAAGAGTATGTCGAGGAGAAGACCAGAAGATCAATTCTATACCAAGTAAGAAATTACAAGCACTATAACAATTGTTAAGAAGAAAAGCGCGACAATGTACATTGTTTTCCTTGTCGTGAACAGGAAGTTGAAGAAGTTAAAGGTTCTGGTAGACCATAACTTTTCTGCTCCCTGATTTTGCCATTAAAAAGTTTCTGTTTGTTTAACTAACTTTTGAAGTAAATTGTTAGGTTATGTTATAACCAGATTTTAAGAGTATGTTGGACATGTCCTTTCTGTTTTGCCTTAACTTTGTCTATACTTCTTTGTTAGAGAGCCCACCCAAACATTCAAACTTAGAGGGCGTAACACAGCCTTGTGATTATGACAATGACTGATGAATCGAAAATCAATCCATTTTGTTAATTAGCATTACTATGTGCCAAATCCAATATTCTTATCGGGTTGTACTCTGCAGGAATACGTTAAAGGCATATCAGCAAGTGGTATGCAGTCAAAATATGGATTCGAGGGTCAGATGAATGCTTGCTGGACTCATTCATTGTCACGAACAGAGCTGGAGTCTATACGTGCATCCGGATTTCTTGTATCTGTTATCCATGGCAGGTAGCTTTAGCACAGAAGCCTGTGAATTGTTCGCACTTATCATCTGAGAGATGTCTGCCTAATTGACTGACCAGATATTTGTTTATGGTGTAGACACGATGTCATTGCTCAGATGCGCCATGCAAAAAGGCTTGCAGAGAAATTATATCCGTGTGCTAGAATGGTAGAACTTAATGGGGGGCATCTTGTAAGCCATGAAAGATCTGAAGAGGTTACATCTCTACTTTTTTCTGGCACATCTATAAATAACTGAAGCACCCAATGTATACAAGTAAAGTATATTAGGAATAAACCCGAAACCAAATAGAAATAACTTAATCCAATTCGAAGTGATTGTTCTTGATGCAACAAGAATGAGAAGATCCAAATTCTCTGACATCAGAAAGTAAAAGGGTTAATCAAGAGCTTCTTTTAATGAAATTACTTCAGGTTCTTATTTTCTCCAGGATTTCAGGTGATAATCGATGGTGTTTCCTCTTCGATCATACTAAGGCATCAAAATTTGATTTTCAACATACTGAATAACCCCAAATGCATTAGAGAATCAAAAGTTTAGAAAGAATGAGATTTTATAACAACTATTATAAAAGCAACAACAACAACGGCAACTTTTATGCTAATACTGATTTACTGTCAATACTATTTGTCTTCTCACTTGATCAGCATGGTGGTATTTAACTACCACATACTGCTCAAGAAAGAATGCGCAATTGCAAAGCTGAGGCTGTGTTGGGGTTTGTTCTAGAAGACTGAATTGGTGCTTTACATATATAGCTTGATGTGGTCATACAAGGAAAAGGTTGAAAGCATATTCAAGTAAAAGAATGTGACACCAAGATTAAGTTGGACAAAAAGTTTCTGTTTATTTACTGAATCCTTTCAAATTCGGGTTGTCCCATTTTAAGAATCTGGATGCTAGCTTACCCCTTCCAACCGTCCCAATGGGTGCCTAGCCTATTGTCGCTGTATAGGAAATGGCTGATACGTTATAATATTTTCTGTCTTAAGAATCTCCAACCATCTTTCATTTCATCTGCATTTACCTACAATATGACACATCAAGAAAGTTTCGAACTTGGCAAAACTGGAAGAATGAATATATTTCTAAACTTCATGTTGATGGTATAGTTTGGGGTTTCAGGTCAATAAAGCTCTTCTTGAACTGATCAAGGCATCAGAAAGCGTGACAAGCCCATATGAGTGGACAAATTTGTCCAATAAAAATAACGGTGGGTGTTTTTTCTTTAAACAACTGTTTCCTCTGTATTGTTATTGATCTGATCCGACCAGTAACCTAAATTAATTGATCTCACCTCATTTTTGACTCTTTAAGATGACCAATTGGTTCTTGGCCTTCATTTGTGAGCTTAAATGATATCCATCATGAAAAGGAAAGAAACAGTACATCAGGCTGTGATGTAGTGAGACGTATAGTTTAAGCATTGTTGATAGATATATATTGAAATATATGGTTATCAAGTACGAGCCCATACGATAAAGAGAACGCCAAAGTGGCCTTACTCATACAATTGTTGGATATTAATGAATTAAACTCAGTGTAATGTCATTCTTATGTAATATCTCAATGGTGTATTCTGTTTCAGGTTATAAATTTACTTGGATATCATTATGGAGAACCAGCAGTTCATCCTTCATTGTTGAGAGTTTAGGGAAGCTACATATTTTCCTACTATACATTTTTGGTCTCTTTGTGCTGGCGTTTGGACACATACGAAGAAGTGTAAGAAGTCTAAAACCCGCCAGAGTAGGATCTGCACTAACATAAGCCATACACCCCTGCAGCCACTTCTGGTAATTTATGTTCCACCGCTATATATAAGCTAAATTACCTACCTATCACTCTCATAAAGACTCTCACCGGTCTCTTGTGTCGCAGGGGATTATGTTTTTTATGCAAACTCCCGGCAGTGTCTGCTTTTGTAAAGATATATGGGAATTGAGGAATAATTATATGGAAGCCTAAGTTCAAAGTATAGTTTGGGATGGGAGCAATGGTCAGCTTTGGCAAGGTTATATGAATTATGAAGTAAAAAAATTGCAACAGCAAGCCTCACTACTTGCAGTTCCATCTTGAATGAAATGAAGCGCATTTCGAACCTAAAATTTATTCATGTCAGATATTGGAATATTCCATTTTTCCCTTTTGAGATATGATGGGAAATTATTGATTACTGAATATTACCAAATTAATATGAAACATTAAATGATTTATCATCCTCTGAAACTAATGATATATTGTAAGGTCTTATAGCAGCAGCTTAATGGCCGATCAAAAAAAAAAAAAAAAAGAAGCAGCAGCTTAATGTGTAACTTCTAAACTAGGAATCTAGTAAAAAGCATACAAAAGAATTGATCAATAAAGTTATCAGTTATCTCTACAAGTCTATAACAATAACCATGCATGTTTATGCATAGACCAATTAAAGCAGTTATAGCCATGCAGCATGAATCAAATAACAATGTTTCATTGAACAACTTCTCAAAAAAGAAAAAAAGAAAAAAAAGGAGACAGATATAAATAAAGTTAAGACTTACATGTATGTTGAGCTAATTTTGCACCTTGAAGCCTCTTGCGGTGTTGTAAAATCACTCTCCGCAAAATATATGTGACATTCACTTTTGTGGGGTGAATAATGCAAATATATATAGCAGTTGATCCAGTGAAGTAATATACCGGAAGAATATTCTTATATGCTTAATTGCCCATCTAGAGTTATAGCCAAACAATCTGGTCCAAAGAATTCCAAAACCAAAATGAATATACTTGGTCTAGTTAGCTAGATATAATAATAATTTGTCTGGTCAGTGATGTTGGAGATTATATACATAAATATATAAATGTCAATCCTCTCTATGAACTTTAGATTTTTATTGAATGCGGATATAGTTATTAAAATTAATCCAAAATTCATGTAGCATATTATAAGAAAACTTAGAAAAATTAATCAACTGTTCACATAAACAAATAATTTTTTTTAGAGAAACAAATAAATTTAAGGTTGTCATAAAACAATGAATTCATCCTTGTCCCATGTCTAAAAAAGCAGCATAATAAATAAATAGGGAAAAATGTGAGACACAAAAGGAGCCCGGTCCGTTGCTTTTAATTACTCGAGTCGTTCGAACCGGATACAGATTTGCCCTAAACCGGTTACCTACCTAATTGGTTCTTCTGCCTCCTGTTTCTTTTTTCTCTCTCTAAAAGTGGAGAGAGAAGAAAGAAAGATGGAGCCTTTAGCTGCTGTAGTCACAGCAAATACCCCAAACAAATGGGACTTCACTTGGTAATCTTTCTCTTATTATAAATGATCTGCATAAGGCCTATTTTCATGATTGTCATTCATTTGCAGCAACTTAGAAGTGGATTATGGGAATGAGGAAACTGCTCTTATAGTTTATGCTGCATTAGCTGTTGATAAGGAGGTAATAACATTGCTTTAATATTATTATTTTTGAAGTTTATGTTCTCTTTTTAAATTCACTCTTGTGAAAAAAAAAACAGTTGCAGCCAGACAAAGTGAAAAGGCAGATGTCAGTCTCCAATGGAAAGCTTTCTGTGTGAGTACCTTTTGTTTCACACAACATAGCTAAATGGTCCTCATGAGTCATCATTATGTTTGTTTTTCAAACTTTACCATTTTTTATTTTCTTTTTTGTTCATGTTATTGAATTATCATATAGTTGTACTTTGCGATAGACTTGGAAGATACTTTAATGTTTCGTTTCCATAAAGTGGAAAATATAAACGTTTTTTGGTACTTTTTGGTGATACGTTTGGAAACTTTTTATCCATTTTTTGGTGTATTTTAGAAGATATTTGAGGTGATAACTGATAAGTTAATTCAGTGTTAGTATTTGCCAATGCGTTTCACTTGCTTTTCAATCTATTGCAAAGTCTGATTGGAAGCTTAGGCTGTTCGACCTCGTTTATGTGCAGGCATTTTGAAGCAACCGAAGCAAGATTTCTCCGTGCATCATATAGCGCCTTTGTCGATGTTCTTACACTTGCCACCAAGACTATCGAAGAATTTGGTCCCGGAATGAAACTGTGACGTTCTAGTGTACTCTGCTGTTAGGAATTGTCTAATTGATTGAACTTTGTAATCAGGGATTTGTCGTTCATTGTACTGTTTCTTGATGATGATAGATACATATGCCAATTGAGTTTCTTGTTTATAGAGGACTGCCCTCTTTGAGTTAAAAAGATTGGAAGAACTTATTGTACAAATCCACTAGCTATTGTATTTCATGAGGATGTTTTCAAGAGTAACTTTTCTATCATTTTTCCAAATTAAATGCAATGCATTGTGAACCTGCCTTAGTTTACCCTCAAATCACAATTCAAGCCAAAGAATTTGGTGTCCTGTCCAATGTTTGCATGTATCACTATAATAAGTGCTAACTGAGCATTAATGAACTTTGAGATTCTGAGACACAATTGCTTGCATTAATACTTGATATATATGTTCCTGATAAATTACAATTACACTTTTGCTAATATACTGTAAATCGGCATTTGAGGAAGAAAAAAAATCCCTAAATCATAGAAAAGACGGCACAACTCGAGGAAATCTGCAGCCTATCTCTCCATTCTCCTGAAATTTGCATTAATATTCATCCAAATAAGTATAGAGTGTATCATCTTTCTTTGATTTGCGTCGACTGAGCAACGCTTTCAGAAGACGTTTACTTTTGCTGGGCTGGTGATCAAAATCTTTGGGACTTTCTTTCCCAACCCGAATCCGCATTGAAGCTGATTTCCGAGGTTCAGAAATATACTGTTATAATAAACAAACAGAAGCAAAGAAATCAGCACATAGCAATTTACTTGAAAAAGTAATAAGCAGAGAAGAATCCCATGTTACCATTTCTCTTCCTGCGGAAGGGTTTGGAGTGGTTGGCCTGCTACGGACGGGGGTGTTTGACTGTGAACTTTTTGGTGTTGTGTGCTTATTAGAGAGAGAACCCGAACGTAAAAGTGGAAACCGGTGTGGAGATGCTGTTCTCTTTTCTGTATCATCAAAATATATCAACAGAAGAATGAGTCAATAATTACCTCAAATCATTGGGAAAACAGAAGATTTAACCATAAAGACTAGATAGGAACAAACCCAAATCTTTGTTAGGTTTGTTGCTCGAAAATGAAAACTTTCCGGGTTGTTGGGCAAGCCTTGGAGAAGGTGATGGCTGTCGGGAGTTACTGCAAAAATTATGATAAAAATTGAGAAATGATGTCTCTATAAAATATGATAGAAACTGTGCCTTTGCCAACTTAAAATGTAAAAATAGAGAAATAGTGTTTCTGTATAATAAAGCTCACCTAACCACACCAGGTGGTGGAGTTTCGCGGATTGTAGATCGAATGGCTGCAACGAAATCAGCTCATAAGAACAGATTTTACAATAAAAGCTTATATAAATACATAAAAATATTGACAACAAATAGACAGACATCAGATAGGTTACCGTTTCTAAATTGGTGCCAGTCATCTACATCTTCAATAGTGCACCCTTGG
This sequence comes from Misopates orontium, assembly GCA_946800315.1. NCBI lineage: Eukaryota > Viridiplantae > Streptophyta > Magnoliopsida > Lamiales > Plantaginaceae > Misopates > Misopates orontium. The sequence goes on from OX326951.1 coordinate 24,437,057, forward strand.
TACTTTGACTTGGACCGTACGGCTCCATGCATAGTCTCTCCCACTAAATAACAGTGTTAGAGTTTTACATAAGAAACCTCAAGAAGAAAAAAAAGAATAACTGAGAAAATCAACCGAAAGTAAAGACGATAGTTTTAAAGAAAATCACAGTGAGGGTAATAACCTGGCAAGATGTATCGCTTATGGTACTTGGGAGTGTTTATCACTAATGACTGCTGAGAAAGACCTTCTCGGTCAATATAATCTTGGCATGTCCGCAATCTCTAATAATAACATAAAGAAAATGACAAGTCAATGATGTAATCATTATTCTGTCCAAGAAAAGTGCGGCGAAATTGTGTATGTGATAAACAGTGGCTTGGAGTCCATACAACCTTTCAGATAGGGGCGCTAATACAGAAAACCAAATTAATCTAAAAATCCACATTTCTCAATCTCCCTAGAATCCACGGAGAGTGGGAATTTTTCACCATGAAGTATTACTGAATCTTTCACTTACCCAAGCTTATATTGCATATTATGCAGCTGGATTTATAATTTTCTTGGGTAACCAAGAAGGTTCACTTAGTCCAATTGATTGAGATTTCTAACATCTGGAGCATGCAGTTAGTACTATGGTCACAAAGTAATTTATCCTTGGCTACATAAAATGCTACATTTGATAAATTCTTGTCGAGGTCTTATTTATCTTCGTTTAAGACAACTATCTAGCTGTTCAAGAACATACACCAAATTTTATAAGTCTACCAAGTTTATATTGCTAACTACAACTAGCAAAAACAAGAACACTTATTAATCTCATGCACTAGAAGTATGATTGCCCTATCTGTTACTCGACCATTATACACTTTATCAAAGAGGAAAATGGAAAACAATTCTTCTAAATCTATATCAGCCAATTGCCATGAGTTAGAGTAGCATGCTCTCCTCACTACACTAAGCACTAATTCCATTCACTCGATCAAGAGTTTTGAGAATAAAATCTATTCCAATTAGAATCTCCCAGAGTAGCGCCAATGCCACAAAATAGGACAACAGAAAGATGATCAACACAAGATAAAAGCAAGAAATACTGGACAACATTTGCAATCTAATAGCAATTTTCTGTACTTACTATTGAACACTAGCCATTCTAATTCAGTTTATGATTTTGAGGAAAAAGAATCAGAATCATAAAATTACAAAAGATACCTGCTCAATGCAAGATACGCGGAGCTCGGTTCCGGAAACTTCTTCAACATTTTCATCTAACAAATCGTTGAACTTAAAGGTGACAGAGCCCAAATGGTCTACTGTATTGACGAGAGCTTTAGTGGTATAATCTTTCAAAGTATTTACCACTCTGCACATTCAGAAGTCAGAAGGTAACAGTTTGAGATAGATTCTCCTTGGAGGAGATAAAATGGATAAGGAACAGATTAAAACTAATCTTTTCTATAACCTGGATGTACTTACATCTGTTTCTGGTCATCGTTTGTATAAGAAAACTCGAAGTATTCTGCAGCGGAGTAAAGTTGTTTCCTAAGATTCTTCAAATCCTGAACATATAATTAGTTAATAGTTTACTACCAAGTTATCGTACCAGAGCCAAATCAAAAGATGCTTAAATGATACTAAGTATTTTTTTCCCCATTTCTTCCTTAGGCTGTCTCTCTCTAGGAGCAAATGTAGATGCAATGATTTCAACTAATTGAGATTGAAAGAACGCTACCGCCCAAGGAGGACCACAAATGGCTAAAAAGCTATGCAGTACAATGAACAATAAATCACCTTCAAACTATCAGAGAAGAGCATGCTCTGCTGCATAGAAACCTCATCATAATTGGCCGGCTCACGAGGAAAGGCCGTCGACGCGTTTGCAGTCATTGTCTCCATGAAAGGAGTGACTGATCGACTGCCGAAAAAAGTAGCTAGGAAGTCCTTATCCTGTAACAACCATTCCCACCAATATTAAGCAAACTGCGCTTCAAATTCCAAAACACCATAAAAGAAATTCAAAGTCTTTAACATTATTAAGGACAAACAAATAACAAGAACAGTATACATTGAAAACATAATGGTCCCTGCAAGAAATAGCTAACTGATGAAATAGGAATGAGAGAGAGAAGCTTTAGACAAGTGAAAAAAGAAAAGTAAACAGCTAAATAACCCATATCCTGTTTTTTTCTCTTTATATGTGAACTGTTATAGACAACCAGAATCACATCTCAATCTTGAATAACAGCAAGTACAATCAGAGACAAACCCAACAGACTTTAGCAGAAAGAGATAATAAATTAAGAACCAAAAAATGAGTAATTTAAACCCTTTTCAAATTAAAAGAAAAAAAATCCATAATCTAAAGAACTAAGATTGCAGCATAAGCTAAATCTCCACAAAGCTTAACCAACACACTCCATTGTTTCATTACAAAGAATATTCCTCAATGAATCACACACTTTAAAAAAACCCACCAAAAAATTTCAAATCTTAGCACAAAAGTAAACTCACAAACACTCTCATTAACAAAAAGAAACAATTTTGGACCCCAATTTCAAATTCCCAAATACACTAACATCTCAATAAGCCAAAAATAAAACCTGGGTTTTCAACAACTCACCTTAACAACACCTTCCAAAATTCTGAATAATCTTCAACTTTATGAAGCAATTTAAAAAGACCAAGAAAAACCCACAAGCTAAAACCGACAATAAGTAAATGCAAAAGCACAAGCACTCCCAAAAATCACTTTATTTCTCACTCCCACTTGATCATAAAACAAAGAGAAGACAACACAAAAATAGGCCCCAATAAAACTGAAAACGACACTATTGTGGTTAGGTACAGATATTATTGACAAAATTGTTTGTGGGATTTAATGGGAATGTGGAAAAGAAGAGGAAGAAGAAGAAGCTAGCACGTTTGTTTGTGTAATAACTAATAAGAGAATGTGAAAGGATTTGAACAAGTGAAGAGTTTAAAGTTTCAATCTTTAAATTAAAATTAAAATTGATGTTGTAGACTTGTTGTAGTAGTGCAATAGCACTATGAGGCTCCTTAACTCTTTCTAATCATTTGCTTGTTTAGTGGGTCACCACTAAGTTTAACCCCTCAACTCATGAATAAAAATTCTTCTTTTTGGGCTTATTTAGATTTAGAAAACAAAACCCTATTGTTAAAAGTGGGGCAGGAAGGATTGTACAAGCATTGGTTTTTAGTTGAATTTTGTTAAAAGTTGTTGTGGCAAACAGATTCTATGAGGAGTAAGTTCATTTTGTGCGATTCGGTTAAATCTGAATTAAGTCGACTAAAGTTAAATGGGTATATTTAGTTTTGGTTATGAGAAAACAACAAAAAAACATATATCTAAATTGTTTTTGGTGCAATTTGGTTTCACTTTTGCCCGTCTGATTTTTATTTTGTATTATTCATTTTTTAAGAAAAAGAAACGTAATATAATGATTATTTTTGCCGTTAGGTGGAATCAACTTTTTTTGAAATTGAGCAGATGTTTGTTACTGAAAACGGGATTGCTAGAAATCACCCTAGTTTGAGATAAGTTTTTTTTGGCAGAACTTCTTAAACTTTTATCTAAAATTAGAGAGAGGAAGATATGTGTATCAAATACTACAACAGTATACATACATATATATATATATATATATATATATATATATATATCAAATTACTTCATTTGCTATTTATTACTCATATCTATGAGAAATTAAATTCAGAGATGAACAAAAAAGTCGTGGACCTAAGATGTTGAAATTTGAAGTTATTCAACTCTCTTAAAGTACTAATTATGGTCAATTTGTTCAAAAAGATTGTATTATAAAAGAGGCATAGTGGACCCACAAATCAGTGTTAGCACTTTAACTTTTTATTGAGCCAATTCCGTTGATGGGAACATGGAATTTGAATTCCATGATTAGTTAGTGCAGATGGCAATATTATTAAATTAAAATATGGTTTTGTAAATTCTTTAATAATATGTACCGTGAATGGCGGAAGACAGAAATATGATTGCCTGTTAACTTGTCACCATCATGCCTCTACGCGCATGAGCCATGGCTAATTCTTTGGAAACTTAAGGTCTATGATGAGTATTGAGCTTCATCAAATTAACAATTTTTTTATTATATTTGATGAAGTTTGGAGCTTAAGTACGAGTTCAAGCGACGGGTACATAAAATTTGTAAATAGTAAGAATTATAGGAAAAACCGACATCTGACGGTAAAACAAGAAAATAAAGTGGTGAAAAGAAAATGATTCTTTTTAGATAAAAAAGAAAAGAAAAAGAGAAGTCTAATTCATAATATTAGAGATACTAATACTATTTTAACTCCAAAGGTTACTTTATATAATAAGATAAAAGTCTAATTCATAGTATTAGAGAGTCAGTTCGTATGATATCCTAATATAACTGTGTGAGCTTCTGCAAAGAGTGGAGAGCTCTCCACGTTTGATCTTAACCAATACGTCTGCTATATTTGTTGTCTCTCTTTGGCGAAAGAGAATTCACAAGTCACATAAGTTATTTGTCGGACTTTAAATATCCTAAAGTAGGACATCGAATCGAGCTTGAGCTATTTATCTGAGAAAAAATATAAAAAATAGAAATAAATAAATTACAAGGCAAGCGACCTTCTATTTGGACTATTTTTCTCATAATCTTCTCCTCTTCCTTTTCATAACACATCTCATTAGTACCTCCCAAAAACTCCAATTCGAGGAGAATATCGAGAATCAAAGTAGTTGCACCTATTTTGAAGATTATATATACTTGGGCCGCAACAATTACTATTTTGAATATAGCTGGGCCATGGCCTACTAAATAAAGCCTATGCTTTCGTCAATTCTCATCAGAGACCCCAATCTTACTATGTGACTTAATTCTAAAGAATAACCAGGCTTAAATGGCATATCGTGGATTTACGAATTTGGGCTCCACACGGGTCAGTTTAAAGATCTTTATGCAACTCTTGTGCTCCAATTAATGTTCTGAACCAAAAGTTTTATAGGCTAATATTCAACTCATTTGTTTTTAGATGCTAAAATAATGATCAAAGTTTCTTTTCTTTTTCCTCGAATGTTACTGAAATGTGTCCATTTTTTATTGTATGGAAAAGAATATACAATATGAAATAATTTCACATTTATCGTGCGCACAATTTTTACGAAATTTCTAAAATATATTGAAAAGATTTGGAAACACTGCAAAAAAGTTTATAATATTTAAAGAACTGAAACATACTGTTGAAACGAAACTTTCATCCATGACTAAAATCTTAATTGTGGCTGAGATTAAGTTCTAGAAAGTTTTTTTTTATCTGAATATTAAGATATAACCTGGTTTTCCATCTTATATTGTAGTTTCTTTTCTTAATTTAATGTTCCAATCAATACATTTATATATTTCTTAAGGAAAATTAATGAAAGAGCAGCCATATCGATCGGAACTAATAAAATCTAATTGCAGGTGATTATTACTTTCTGAAGTTTCAAACAGTGCGGCGCTTCCTCACTCCCAATACACGGACTCAAACGTGTACGTATAAATATATGGTTAGTTATTCATTTAATTGCTAATTCCATGCCTTTGACAGACTTAATTAGTATTAATTAGACTATCACGAAAATCTAAAAAAACAGCCGGAATAATCTCTTAATTAGCTGTTTATCTATACTGATTATTAAAATAGCATCCTAATTGTTATTATTAATAAATACTTCTCAGCCTCGTTAATTGTACTGTGTTCTGATGTTCTCCAATATCTTTGGAATTGAACGCATGCATGGCGAATGTCACATAAAAAATGAATCTGAGATTATATATCCACACCACATCCATGCACTAAGAAATTCAGAAATATAATTATCTTGGTTTAATTAATTTTTTGAAATTCGAACTAAATAATTTAGATGAAGTCTTAGACCTTGACTTCTGCCACTTTGACCGTTCAATATATATGATGTAAAATTTATTGCTTATACACTCATAGTAGGAGTAAATTATGAAAATGGAATTAGTTCTCAAATTATATAGTATAAGACGTAGATAGTTAATGTTTTTCTACTTTTGTATTCTCTAAAAAATAAAAATACTTTTGTCGTAAGATTGGAACGTTAATTTTATTAAAAAAACATATAGAAAAAAATATCTATTTGTGCTAACAAGTTGTTTGACAAGTAACCTGGTCTCTAAATTCTGAAAGATTTTTACACTACATAGTTATTACAAATATATAGGAGAATTGAAAAAAAAAAAAAAAAAAAAAGAATAGGTACACGCACAATACTCTATGTAATGCGTATCTACGATTTCTTGTGTATATTGCGTGTATTTAAGATGCATTGATTTAGAATCATGATTCAGCCCCCATGTTGATAATTGGTAATTGTTGTTTAATTAATATACCCTATTAAGTGTACTCATAATTTTACTTATCGTAACTCCCATAATCGTGTGCACGAACTTCAATCCATTTTTTCCCAACATTTATTAATGTTTCCTCCCCCTACAATTTATACACACAATCTCACTGCATTTGCTCTTATTTTTCAATTGAAAAAAAAGAAAATAAAGATTTTAGTCTGCATATTGCCTCTCTTTTATTTACAATGGCTTCAAGGGAACTTAGCCTTATGAAGCTGGAGAATCACAACGAAAATAACTCCCTATTCTTTGAAGATCAAGTTCCTTTCGGGTATATTCAAGTTGCATTCATTTTTTGTTAAGAAAATTGATTTTTTTTTTAGATGATCTATTGTACGCAAATTACTTGATGATACACATGCAATGAATCATGAATTCACATTTTATTTAATTTATCTTCCAGAGCGTGGGACCAACCTTGTACCTATGGTGGGAGCTTCAACTTAGGTGATCCTGGATTATATGAATTCGAGCAATATTCTCCGTCTCAAATTACTAGCACTTGCCCTATTGAGTTGAATGACTTTGAAGAAATATGCGGCGATCTCGCCTTTTGGGATATTAATCTACCACCATTCCCCATGAACGATGCTCTTTCCGTAACCCCTAATCAAGTCGACGGCCAACTTCTCGATCAATTTCAGGACGGTGGTACAATAATGTACCACTCTAGTACTCTTACATCAAGTGTCATGCAACAGAGAGGTGTCCTAAATTTGAACAAGAAAGTTGTTCAAAGGAGACAAGGTAGGAACAAGTCATCTGCACTAGAATTGGACGAGATACAAAAGTACTTTGATATGCCAATTACAAAGGCCGCCAAAGAATTGAACGTTGGGTTGACTGTTTTGAAGAAAAGATGCAGGGAGCTGCACATCATGCGATGGCCTCATAGGAAAATCAAGAGCTTGAAGTCACTTATTCACAATGTCAAGGTAATTATAGCATATACGTGTGTTATTTTTAAATTGATAAAAAATTCCCCTTGTGTTATTCGGTTGATTTTTGAACTGCACGGGCTTAATGTGCGATTTTGCTCTCGATTGCGACTATTATGGATGATTTTGCCATCTATTTCTCCTCATAATACTACATATGTTCTCAAATGGAAACCCGTGTTTGAACAAAATTGGCAAAAAAAAAAAAACATGATTTTATGGAGTTGGCAATAACACCCTTGTTTTTTTTTCTTCATAAATTGGCAAGAACCCTCTTTTTGTGTCCTTTCCTTAAAACTGATATTACATCAATTTCGTGGATCTTTGAGGAAAAAATTTCAAAGGGTATAATGGTTCGTTTAATTACCTCTAGTCATGTTTAAAATTAAAATGAAAACAATGTACTAATATTGAATAACTCAATGATTCTTTTACCAATTAAAATAATACAGATTTTTCTTTTTTTTGTCCAATTAGAAATGACACGGGTAGTTATTATAATTAAGCATACTGAAGAATTGTATTTATTTGTTTTTGGATAGGAGTTGGGATTGAGTGGTGAGGTTGAGATGCTGGAGGAGCATAAGAGAATGGTGGAAATAATTCCAGAAATGGAGCTGACTGAAAGGACTAAGAAATTGAGGCAAGCTTGCTTCAAGGCCAATTACAAGAAGAGGAGAGCTGCTCAATTAACCTTCTAATTAGTTAATTAATCCCGGCCGTGCATGTGTTTTAGTTTTTAATTATAGTATTATTATGTAATTTGGGTTAGAATGGATTATTGATGAGATTTTAGTGCTCCAAAAAATAAATGAAGGACATCTTGTTCTAATTCTTCTCCTCAAATTTTGTCTCGTCAAATTAAGAACTTAGATTTATTCGTATCCAATATTCCAAAGTTGCGGATGTGACTCCGAATATATATATATATTACATGAATTAATTCTGAGAAAGGAGAAATTCATGTCTTGGATTATATTCTTTGGAGATGATGCGGTGAGGAAAACATATGCATCTCTGGTGAATTTGTTTCACAAACTACATGTATAATACTTTGGTTAAATTACAAAACTACACGGAGTAATAAGATTCCCGTAACGTTAAACGCTCAGGATGTTAATTAGTTAATTACTATTGTTGGGTGTTTTAATTGGCCAACTCCAATTGAGCATTTCATTAGTGATTCTACATTTGATTATCTTCTAGGGATAATATCACTCACACCCCCTGAGGTTTGATGAAATATCAGAGACACCCCCTGAGGTTTCAATAATATCAGACACACCCCCTGAGGTTTGCAAAGACATATCAAGCACCTCCCCTCCATAAAAACCGGTGACTGATTATCAATATAAAAGCTAAAAAAATTCATGCAATTCCTATTTCACCCTTGGTCAATTTTGACCAAGATTTTTTCCTATCTTTAAAGACAAAAATACCCTTAATGTTTTAATGAGAAGCGGAGCTTATCTCTTAAGTATGTAGCACCAACTAATTAAAAGAGATTCATTCCATGAATCTAGGGATTATCCTATCGTAATTTATGGTTTTTTTTTCAAATATAAGACAAAAATGGTTATAATCTCTTTCTTTTCTCTTTTGTTTCTTATGTTAAAGGTTATGATATAACAATTATTCTGGGCAATTTTTCTTATGAAATTAATCACTAAATAAATTATTACGAAGAAATTCAATTTATATTATAACAAAATCTATTACACAAATTTAAATACATATGTGTGTTTTATTTGTTTAGATAATACTTTTACACATTAATACTTTTATATATGATTTAGTTAAACAATAATTATCAATTTTTGGAGCATTTTTCCATACATTTCACATATTATGATGAAATGCTTTTGATAGGATGCAATCTGTCTGTTTCCAGTTAAATCTAAAAAAATGATTATGAACAATAAAATATCACACTACCAACATTCAAGATTAAGAAGAAAAGAAATAAAAAAAGACCAACATTAAAAATGTTACACCAAAATCACCATACAAGTGACGTCAACTAGTCAGAATATCTAAACATCCAAAATAAATAGCGTTGGTGACTCAACAAAGTCACTACAAAATAGATAAATGACCATAAAAGATCGCACAAAGTTAACTTTCTCCACAACCGTCAGTGACATCCATCAACTAAACTAGAAGTTAAGCATGCTCACGATCAATATAATGACCACCAAAACTAAGTGAGCAAACAAAAAATAAGCAAAATACTCCAATGAATTTGTTTTGCAATCATAATGAAAATAGGAAGTCGTCCATGCTAGGGTAGGTGGGTATGTAAGGAGTCTCGTGCTCATTGACTGCAACAGGTACAGAAGCTTCCTGCTCACGTGGCTGACTTTCCTCATTCTGACACAAATGAACATGAGAATCGATATGTCATAATGTAAAAAAGTGTAACAAACTAATTACCGAAAAAAAAAAATATTATAAACATACTACAAATATAAGAAGTTTCAATAGATAAACTATTAAAGTGACATTCACCTGTTGGTAACTTCTTCTTTGTCTAACTTGACTTTGTCTTCTTTGGCTTCCTACATCAGCCCTTTGACATCTTCTTCTATTGTGCCCAAACTTTCCACACAAACCACATCTCAACGTGTTTGATCTTTTATGTGAACTGGAACTTGGACCTTCTTCTTGCTCTCTTCTTCTGTTCTTTTTAGGTCTTTCAGGCAATCTCCTTAGTGGTGGAGGAAGTAAATTATTTGGTACTAAATCGGGCATTGTCGGCCAAAACTTAGGATCAGGCACATGCTTTATTACACATCTATAAGCATTTAAGAATTCGCTAGTTGAAAAGCTTTTATCCGTGAAGTTTGCAACGCTTTCCCTATTATGAGAAATAGCCAAACATGCATGCCTGCATGGGATTCCAGATAAGTCCCAAATTTTACAATCACAACTCTTATTGAGCAAGTTAACAATATAATTCGTATCTATCTCTCTCACTTCAAATAAGGTTGAGCTTGAAACCATAATATTGCAACTTCTAGACCACTCCATTTGTGCATTCGCCTTTTTTAAAATGTTTGGTGTAATTTGATTGCTCCACTTTTGTGCCTTCTCATACCTTTTGCTCAATCTCGTCATAACTTTAGACCTCAATCCATCAAGTAGTGTAAGGACTGGCTTGAACCTTAACTCATTTATCCAACTGTTGAATGATTCTACAAAGTTGCTAGTGATATGATCATTTTTCAACTCTGTTGGATATGCATGCCTAGCCCATAGACTGTCCCCTATATCCAAGAGCCATTTGTGAGCACCTATATTCAAATCTTGTATTTTGTTCATTGCTTCACGAAATCCTGCTTCATTATAAGACCGTGCTGCCCGCCAAAAATATTTTCTCAGTTGTTGCTTCTTGGGAAATAACTTGATAAAATTAGCAAATATATGCCTAGCACATCTTCGATTTACCGCATGAGGCACCATTTCAACAATACATTCCATCAATCCCTGGGAAAAATAAGTAAATTTCCATAGTAAAACCATAATACATTTGTCTAAAAAATAATTAATCTATCATACATTTGCAATATATGGTTAGCTAAACTAATGGTTGAGTATTATTTTGAATGTCCAGTGAATCAATACATGATCATGGTAATTATAAAACTAATTCTTACAAAAATATCTAGCATGACAAATCAATGAATAAATAAACATTTATTTTAATACATAATAAAAAAGTAACTATTATAATAATCAACCATCTAAAGCACATTGGTACCAGTGCACTAAAATTTATGAAATAAAACTTTCAAAATGAAATTACTAATAGAAACGAAAGAACGAGTTTTTTTATCCCACAAAATACACAACTAAGATGGAACTTTCATTTTATTTTCAACTAGTATTACATTAAAGTAGGCATTCAAACATCTTTGTAAGTATTAGCCACATTTTACTGAGCTCCTTTAAGTAAGAAAATATTACGTTTTGCCTATCAGATATGAATGTCCAAGGCTTATCACATGGAAAGCCTCCCAACATCTCGCCAAGGCACTCGAAGAAAAACATCCAACTCTCTTTACATTCAGATTCCACCACAGCCCAAGCAACTGGAAAAATGCCATTGTCACCATCTAGTGAAGTTGCAGCTAATAATACACCTCCGTAAGGACCTTTCAAGTGACAACCATCAAATCCCAAAAATGGACTACATCCAGTCAAGAAGCCAACTCTCAATGCCTCTAAGCCAATGAAAATTCTATTGAATGATGGCACAATATCGCTTAAGTTCCACTGGATCTTCACAATGCTTCCAGGATTAATCCTTTTTATAATTTCTGCATAGGAAGGTAATAAGCTATAAGAGGATGCATGACTACCTTCAATCATTTCTTTGGCTTTCATCTTTGCTCGATAAAGTTGAAGGTATGGTGGATTTAAACCATATTTTTGTAACTCATTTCTAATTCCCGACGTTTTCATGTCTGGATTCTCCCTCAGTACATCTTTCAGCTTACCAGCCATCCATGTACTTGTGGCCTCTTTAGTCTTGCCAACTCTTACACATGTGTGATTCGAAGTCAATGTCTTAATTGAATAGGTTACACCATCTAGAAGAGGGGAAGCGTGTATTCTCCAAGTACATTCTTTGGCAGCATACTTACATGTTACCCTGGTTCTCTCATTTTTTACCCTCAGCATACTTACATGTTACCCTGGTTCTCTCATTTTTTACCCTAACCATGTGAAACCCCTCTTGAATAACATAGTCACGTAAAACATCCCTAAACTTATCAACTGTAGCAAATATTTGACCAACTTCAAGCACAATTTTCTCACCAGGTGCATCAGGCATCTCATATTCCTCTCTATCCATGTATTTAGACATTGAATGAGTCTAGTCACCTTCAATATCCTCATCCCAATACCCCAAATCTTCATCAGGCTCAATATAATTATCATCAGACTCATAATCACTAAGCACGCCATCACTGTCATCATCTTCATCAAGATTATTGTTATTTACACAATTTTCATTATCTCCACCGCCCTCCAAACGATTCTCATCACAACCATCATCCCCGTCTTCATAGTTACCATTTGTCATTTCTTCCCCTTCATTTATATCATCATCTTCCCTCTCACCTTCACCATTGCCATCGCTTTCATCATAAATCAAAACCATACCTGCACCAAAATTCAAACCACGTATTCCATCAAATTTATTATTACTTTTTGAAAGCATATTAATATAGTGCAATTTTCATTTTAATAACGGACACTTTTTCCTAAAACTATCATTGGCATGGATCCAAAAATCTGATCCTATCCTATATCCAGTAAGTGCTAACAATTTTTATTAACACTTTCAACTTTCTTAAAGTACATATTTTTTGCTATATGCAAGTAGCTTATTAAGATTAAAACACTACATTTTTGTATGCATGATCTCATGTAAACTGAATTATCTTGAAAATCTATTGAATTAATAGCTTAAAAATGGCAGTTAGCGGTCTTCTTAATCAAAGAATAATAAATTATGCTAACGACTATTTAGAATAATAAATCTTCGTAATACTTCTTATTTAGACTTTCTTGAACCAAAATCTTTCTTTGAGCGTTTTATATAACTAAACAAACTATCATTCAAAAACAATTGAGACACCAAGAGATAATCACACTGTAACTAGTGTCACTAGTGAACATAAACTCTTACTACTATTTCATCCATCTATGGTTATAGGGCTTAAAATACCAGAAAAAATATGAATTACGATACAGGAAAAATTAAAATGAAGCATACGTATGCAAATACAAATATGAATGTTGTATTAACACAAGAAGTATAAGTTTAGGTTTGAATTTGGACGACATTACCTCTTTTAGTAAAAATAGTCGAAATGGATCTCAAATTGATGGTCTTTCAGACTTGTCCGCCATTCATAGCTTCAAAACGGTATATGAATCTCTCAATACGGCGGAGCTCGGCTGAGTTTGATGGAAGAAAATTGAATTTTGAAATAGAGAAGAGAAGGAGACGGGGAGAAGCTCTTTCTCTCTCCTGTAGATATTATGTGAGATTATGGAGGATTCTCTTTCCTCTACGTGGGAATTAGTTTACTTAGATGAGATTTTTAAATAAGGGCAAATAAGTAAAAGACATTAGCTCTGATTTCTTTCCTTTTTTTGTAAGATTTAAAGAAGGCTAACGTAGTCTTTTTCTAAAGTCTATGTTTTTTTTTTCATTTGATTTATTGATAGGGGGTGTGTCTGATATTATTGAAACCTCAGGGGGTGTCACTGATATTTCATCAAACCTCAGGGGGTGTCACTGATATTATCCCTATCTTCTATAAGGACTTGATGTGTAGTGAGATTATTAGAGGCATGATGACCAACGAAATCATGAAAATGATAAGATCACAAGTTAATAATTTGTTTTATTAGCAGTTAGAACAAGGATTTCAGAAAATTGAGGTCAGAAGATAGAAAATTCAAGAGAAAAGATTTTATGTTTCTGCATAATTCGTTCCCTATTAGAATTTGGTACTTGATAGCGAAATAAGAGAAAATACTTAAGTTTCAACTTATTTATAACTGCAATTACATTACATGATATAAAGTAAACTTCATTAGTAATTAACTACAACACAATCAGTAAAACAATACTAGTGTTGGGCTAATTACAATAGGAAATCCTTGGCCCAACTGGTACGCTCATCATACATCTGGGGCCTCTAAGGATGAGCCAATGATGAAGAGTCTGGGCCAGGAGTGTTCGCGGGCGATTTTAGGCGGGTTGTCGTAAAAAATGTGATCATACCTAAAGTTTGCGTGTTACCAATTTGTCACTCCGTGCGAGTTAAGTTAAAAACTAAACCATGCGGGTTGTGGGTTGGGTGGGTTGGGCGGGTTGCAGGCGGGTTGCAGGCGGGTGACGGGTTTATATTATGAGGAAAATATAGTAATATTTTGGTATAAAAACAAAAACAAATCTATTTTGCGTTCTAAAAATTAACAAAAATAATACCATAATTTAATAAAAAATTTTAAACGACAACTTAACTTAATTAAAATAAAAATACAGGGATGTAAACAGACATTTTATCCACGTACATTTTAAAAAAACAATTTAAATTGATTCACAACCCAAAATACAACTATCAAATAACATAAACTAACAAAAAGAAATTATATTATAGCAATATTATGAACATACAACTATATGAGTTTCGAAAATTTTCCTTGCTCCCTTCATTCCTCTACAAATATACAAACTAAGGGTGTATGCGGACGGGTTGTCATTAAAAATGTGATCATACCCAAAATTTGTGGGTCACCAATTTATCAACCCGAACGGGTTAAGTTAAAAACTAAACCATGCGGGTTGCGGGTTCGGCGGGTCGAATTTTGACAGGTCTGACGGATCGGGCGGGTCATGAACACCCCTAGTCTGGGCAATATCACATGTATTGTGGTATACAAAACAAACTAAAAGTGATATTAATAGTTACTTATCTATATCTATATCTATACTATATAATAAGAATGGTTTTTGGCAATTTACCTTCTTGTGCGGCAATTTACCTCCCCGTGTTATGTTAAATTGACAAGTTACCTCTCTGTGAAAAATAAATAGGCAAATTACCTCCGTGTCATTTTAAAAATTGGCGCACCACTTCCCTATGATTCTTTTAGTGTATTTTTTATACTTAATGACCAAAATACACTTGTTATTTCTAATATTTATTTTCTGTAATTTCAAATTTGATTATAACATTTCTTTAAAAGATTATAAGTAAAAGTACGAAATATATTATAAAACATACATATTACGAAATCATAACTTATTTTTAAAGTGTAGTTTAAATTTCGCATTTTTTTAACAAGTTAAAATATTAAACCAAAAATTTACATAATCTTTTTGAGAATAAAGGGTATAATTGTCTTTTTAGTCTAGAAACCCATTCTCACTCTCAAATTTGAGCAAGTGAACTACACTTCCCTTTATAAGGAGGTAATTTACAAAATCTTGAAATCACAGGGGGTAATTTGCCTTCTTTTTTTTTTTTTTTCCTCACAGGGAGGTAATTTGTCAAATTATCATAACACATGGAGGTAAATTGCCAAATGAACAATTTTTTTGGTTCATTTTATTCATTTCAATTTTGGCCCTCTAAATTCTTAATTTTTCATTTTGCTTTTCTCCCTTTATATCCGATGTTGCCCAATTTATGTTAAAGAAATGGGACTCCTATGAGAAATGCTCAATTAATCTTTCTCATACTCTGCTATTAAGGAAATGAGATCCAATTTGTTTGTAATAAAATGTTGTCCCTTAACATTCGTCCTTCCATTATTAACAATAATAACAATGTCAATCAATTTGTGTGTATGTAATTTACTTTTTCCTTATGTTATTTTAGTTTCCTTTTTTATTTCCACTTTCGTCCTTCTTAATATATAGTATACTATTGTCTGTCTCGCTTCAAAGAAATCTTATCTTCGAAGATCTTTCTTCTTCAATTCTCTGCTCTGCAAATTCATTTAAGTCTTTAGGTTAAATCTCTGGTTTCTAAAGATCATTTCTTCAATTCTCTGCTCTGCAAATTTTGCACCTCTGAAAGATTTGTCTACGCTGTCACACGAGCATGAATATATATATAGGTACGTACATGCATCTATAGAGCTATTGTTTTTTTTGTTTTGTTATTTCCTAGCGTACGCTCTACAATTTTTAAAATTGAATAGATGTTGTTTCGGTGGTCCTCAACTAATATTTGTGCAATGGATATTAACGGTAAATTTGCATTGAAATAGTTCTTTAACTAACATTAGATAAACTTTTCTTTTTCCTCAATATTGTGATTGTCACTTTAAAGGTAGAAAGCTGCTCTCGACGACTGCAAAAACTGATATTCTGATCAATCCAGATACACCCGAGGCACAAAAGTTGGAAACATGGTATGAAACTATTGTAAATAGTTGATCTTAATTTGTTACTTCTATTTAGTATTTCAATTATAAAATGCTCCTCCAGTGAGAATCTGATTAGCCCACTGTAGCAAACAAATTTTCCGAGTCCTTAAAATAAAAGACTAAAAAAAATAAGTTAGAACAAATAAATCTATAAATCAATATATTGGGAACAAATCTCTCTTGAATCCTCTGATTCGATTTACAAGAACAATAATTAAAGATTTAAAAAAAACACTTGAAAAATTAAACTTCACTTTGATCTTCTTGAAAGTAATTCCAACGCTCACAAAACGTTAATTCAGGGGCGTGAGAGCTTGTTCCTGAATCAAAGATGAAATTCCTTGAATTTTGTTGAAGAACAATATGGATTTCCTCAAATTTGTTGAAGTTCGATCTTCCTTAGCAGAAGCGTGACCTTCAAAAACGGTTTTCCAACGGCTTTGCAGCTTGATGTTGAATCAAATGAAGCTTTTCTTTAATATTCTCGAAGAACGATCTTGATCCTCGCGAAGAACACCTTGAAAGTGATGAACTTGAGAGAGAAATTCCAGAGCTTCTACTCTTCAAGAATGATATATTTTATTTGTTGTCGATTTTTCTTGAGTGAAGACCTCTATTTATAGGTGTAGAAGTAGAGATTTGATAAGGTCAAGAGATGAGGTGGAAGCATACTATTGGTTCTTCCATTTTCAAGATAAATACAAATTTATTTTGTATTTATCAAGAAATAATTAAATAAAACACATCATATATGACACATGTCTTGATTTAATTGGCCATATAATTGAATATGATTTAACTGAATTGAACACCTCATTTTAACACATGGCGTCATCTCATTGGCCGATGAGAATATATTAGGAAATTAATTAATTTCACTATTTTCTATTGGAATTAAATTTAGTGAAATTCCAAAATGAGAAATAGCAATAATTAATCTAATTTCTAATACATTAAATAACACATGTCATCATTTGACTGGCTTCTAAGATTTGCCCGTCTACAAATGCCCCCTCGAGACTTGTTCATGTAAATAGTCTCATTAATTCTTGAAGTGAATAAGTCTCGACCATAAATTTAATTAACATAAAGTTGTGTCTTCATGTCAAAATTTATGGTTTAGTTGGACCATGATGTCAATTTTTTTTTTTTTAGGGTCCCCAAATTGAATATGTGGAAGTTTGAGCACCAATTTGATCCTTGTAGGGATGTGGATGACTTTTTTTTTTTTTTTTTCTCGGTCTATGTAGACCATAGTAGATGATAATTCCTCCATAAGTAGTCTACGCAACTTTCCACTTCCCCTTTTTTTTTTTTTTGTTTTGGTGCATTACACCAACCTCACAGGATTCGGACTCAGGTGGTCTACGTAGACCACAACACTGGATAATTTCTTTTCTTCATCTTCTTCCTTGAAATCTGATCGATCGCTGCCCCTTTTTTTTTTTTTTTTTTTTTTTTTTTTTTAATTCCAACTTCTCTTAGGACTCTTTCACTAACAACCCAACTAATTAAGAATTCTAATCCCACAATAATTAAACCGATGAGTTTGAAACCTAGTTCCATCGGGATTTTTTTTTTTTTTTTTTTTTTGAACACAAGTTTCACTTGAACTCAAATTCCTTCCATGAAAGATCTATATAATGCGTCGAGCCTCCACTTTTTTTCTTCATCTTTTGCACTTCAACGCAGCAGCAGAACAGGTTCTTTTTTTTTTTCTTCTTCTTCTTTTTTTGTTCGTTTCACCATTGAAGCTTCTTTTTTTTTTTTGTTTTCTGCGTCTAGCTTTATTTTTTTTTTAAAAAAAAAACCTTCTGCCTATACTTTTCATAACAGCAACTCAAGAAAAATTCCGGGCAAATAGAGTCGAAGGATTCGTACGGAGAAGTAGAATACCGAAGGAAATTTCGCCAAACACGTGAGTTTTATTCGAATCTCTCCTTTTTTTTTTTTATATTTATTATTATTCTCCATCTAATCCTTCTCGTCTTCTCAGAAAGTAGCGTCTGTCGTAATTCTTTTACCAGATTTTGCTACGAGGCGGAATCAAACCCATCACCACCTTGCTCCGTCTCCTTTGGTATTTAAAAGTGCTTGGAAGTTGAAAAAGTTGATTAATATTCCAATTGTGATATTAAAATCAACTTAATCTAACATTTTTTTTTTTTTTTTCTTTGAAGAGTTAACACCATGGTATTTTTTAAGAGTGATGTGTCCTCGTCTGGCGTAGAGAGTTTGGTCGTTCTCTCCGACGAAAATCAACCCACGAAGCGCGGCATTACTTTAGGAGTTAACAGTGCTCTAACCGGCAATTATGCCAAACGGTGGCCACCTCTATCGAATTCTCTTTTGATGGAAGACTGGACTGCGGAGTATATCAAAAAATCAGGCAAAGCTACTGGATTGCGAACATTATGTGCCTCCCATCACAAAAAATCAAGCAGTACTACTCCTTTTCCAACTCTAGGGCGACGGATTATCCAAGGCGACACCAAGTGGGATGATGCTCCCCTTGATTTTCCCGGTGAATTTCATTATTTCCCTGGCTACTGGGAATGGACGGAGGATGTTCTTAGTCGTTGTGAGGGCAAACTTGTCGCCTCAAGACTATATAGCCCGGTTTATGCATCTTTGTTCACATACGACAGAAATTCGAACGTTGTGAAGGCTTTTTGCGAAGCATGGTCACCCTCTACAAATACGCTCTTGACTTCGTTTGGGGAATTATCTATCTCGTTGTGGGACTTACATTTTCTTGCTGGCTTTTCCATATCAGGATTACTCTATGATGAGGTTATACCTAGCGATGAGGAACTTTGTGGAAGAGATGGGGCGGGAGATGTATTTATTCCGCGATCTTGCCAAGTCTTGTTTCACTCTTTTTATTTACTTCGAGGAGAGCCTGGCGATCATCGAGTGTCTATTGAGGATTGGATCAAGTTTTGGTCAAAGAAGGAGATCAAATACCAATGCCCTCCACCTCGAAAAGAAAAGAAAACCACGCGCCCTAAATCATCGCACAATCCTCTTGGTAATATTGATGTCCACAAGACATGGTCGAAGGCGGAAGAAGACTTATTCTCTAAGCTTGGCGTCAAAGGAAGCTCTAGGGAAGAAGCATTTTTGGCTGCACATTTGGCATGCTGGTTATGCACATTTGTCTTACCTATTAAAGACGTTGGATTCATTCGTCCGAGCACATTCAAGATGGCTAGTATCATGGCAAGTGGTCGACGAGTGAGCCTTGCAATCCCTGTATTAACGTCCATCTATAAAGGGTTGAACGTTATATCGAATTCCTCACAACCTCCTCAAGGAAATTTTCCTTTTCCAATTCACTTTGTCTATAGTTGGTTGGCGCACTACTTCACTACCCACTTCAATGTTTACAAGACACCGCGTGGACCTCAAATGACGGGATTTTCTGGGGAAGGCGAGGCAAGACACTATGATGCCACACGAGCTCGCAAGAGGATCCACATTGGGGATTATGTCTCTTGGTCATGCAATGCAGTCTTAGAGGGCAAGGGAATTACGTTCACGGACAATGATAGTGCTAGTGAGGATGAGCAAAGTTATTTTGCCAGCATTCGTTCATGTTACCTAACTCTGAGGCAAGGTGAAGTCTTTTTGGTTGAACCATATAGTCCTCACAGATTCAGTCGGCAATTTGGATATTACCAAGATGTTCCAGGCGTGCTCAAGTTTGATAAGCGTGAAGCTTCTTTGATGGAAGGTCTTCGATTTTGGAGAATGAGCATTCTACACAAGACTTTATCGAAGGCTTGGCTCCCTGGAAAGGCTGTAGCCCTTAGAAGCTTTTACTCAGAAGGTTACAAATCGTGGTTGTTTGAAACCAACATGAGATATCTTGAAGCACATATTGATGATTTATTGGCCCCACGACCCCGTTTGACTATTGGTGGAGACGAAGGTAGTGGAAAGGAGCATGATTCAGGAAATGCTTCTGTGCAAAAGAGTGTACGAGATTCCCCACCTGTTGAGGGTAAAAAATCCAAGAAGATTAATCCCAAGGTTGATGCTTCTTTGAACCCTGGATCTTTTGCTATAGTCCAAGTTACTAGTTCAAGGGCTAGTGAACCTGTGAAAAGAAAGAGTGTTTCTGCGGCAAGTGATAGCAGCAACGTTGATCGCAATTGGAAAAGGGTTAAGAAGGACTTGAGTTCCCAAAAACAAGGGGAAGATGATGTTGGTGGAGGCACTCCATGCAATCCGTTGTCAGTAGCCAACTCCACTGAAAAGGTGTGTAATTGAACCTCACTTTTTTTTTTTTTTTTTTTTTTTTTATATATATATAACTCTTGTATGCATCTTTTCAGTTAGAAGATGAGACAATTCATGTCGCAGATGATGATAATCAATCTCAAGCCAGCCAAGGGTCTGTTTCATGCAGCGGTTTGCAAGCGAAACCTTCAAAAGTCGATAAGTCATCCCAGTTAGTGTCGCCTAACTTTGCAAAGGACAAAAGAAATCCTAAACATATTGTTCCCTCCGTCCTTGTGGGCAAAAGTCTTGTGAACAACTGCCAAAAGAAATTTCTCAATGATCTATGGAGTGATCTCAGCCGAAAAATCTCAGAAACTCCACTTGATTTAATTTCATCAATGGAAGAAGATGTTGAATATGTTCTCAAAACAATGAAGCGTTTTGAAGGGAAGGATATTAATCGCGTAGAAACCTTATTGAGATCCCTTTTCAAGAAAGCTACTACTTATGATAAAGCCCGGTCTTCATCTTCAGACAAGATGCCAAAAGAGTTGCTTGCTCAACGACTTAGCACGACAAAAGATCGCCTTCGTGATGCCAAAGTCAAAAAGGACAAAGGAGATTCCCAAATTAAGTCCACGAAAGACAAACTTCAAAGTGTTAAAGAAGATTTGATGGCCTTGAAGTTGAAGCAGAAAGATCTAATATCCTCTTTGGAGCGCCAACAAGAATTACTTCAAACAGTTGACAGTGAAATTTCTGAGATTGAAGAAGAGATATCAACTCTCAACAACACTCCTTTACTTAGTGATGCAGTGGTAGAAGACTTGGAAGCTTCAAGAATGGAATTGGAAGGTGCACAAAGGGAGTTGGCCATCATTAGGCCGTTTGCATGAGAGACTTTTTATTTTTTTTTTATTTTTTTTATTTATGTTACTGGTATCTCCCTTTCCCTTTTCCCTTGAGTTTGTAGTATCAATGGTACAACTTTTGCAATTAATAAAAGATTTACTTTCATTTATATTGCTTTAAGTGGTACGTCATTCTCTTTTGCTTTCAATTGTTCTTTTCAAGCACAACTTATTCTAACTCAAGCATATCCAACATAACTCGAACAAAAACCCACTTAATTTATTTTTATGGCTGGACTTAGAAAAATTCCCAAGCTGCCTACGTACCCTGTGAGGGGATCAAGTCATATCGTAGTTCAAAACAAATTGAATTTGTTTAGTGGGTGCCGTGCACAGTTTAAACTCATGCGGGCCAGGAGTATCCATTATTTAATCACTTGGACAAAGTGAGATACTTAAAATTTAACCACATAAAATACCATAGTGGGGTAACTTATCATTTTAACCACATAATTTACCATTGGTGGGTACCATTCACAGTTTAAACTCATGCGGGCCAGGAGTAACATGCAGTTTAGGCTCGTGCGCCAAGGAGCGTACTTCAATTATCAAGGGTAATATCTTTTTAAGAACTTCCCATTTATAGGACCAATTCTTAATCCATCTTCAGCAATCAACTTATATGCGCCATTTGTGTAGGCTTCTTGAACAACATAAGGACCATCCCATTTTGATGTAAATTTATTGCCAGTGCGATGAGTGATAATGATGGGTCTTCTCACAGCAAGCACCAAGTCACCAACTTGAAATGACCGCAAGCGAACCTTCTTGTTAAATGCTCTTGAGATGCGAGCTTGATAACACTCAAGTTTTTGTTGCGCTTCCAACCTTTTCTCATCTAGAGCTTCCAACTCTTGTAGTCGCAAGCAAGCATTTTCCTCCTCAGTGAGGCCTTCTTGTATTGCTATCCTCAAAGATGGGATTTGTCGTTCCAGGGGAAGTACTGCTTCCACGCCATATACCAATGCGTAAGGAGTTGCTTGAGTTGGTGTTCTATAAGTTGTTCTATAAGCCCATAGAGCTTCTCCAATTCTTTCGTGCCAATCTCTTTTTGACTTTGCGACAACTTTCTTTAGCAAATTGCACAAGGTCTTGTTAAATGCTTCAGCGAGGCCATTGGCAGCAGCATAATATGCCGAGGAATTTCTTTGCTTAAACTCAAACTTTTGACAAAGTTTATCAATGAGACTATTGCAAAAGGGCTTCCCATTATCAGTGATAATATAGCGGGGAACTCCATAGCGGTATATGATATTGGTGCGAATGAAATTAGCAACACTTTCTTTCTTCACTTCTTTAAGAGGTATTGCCTCGGCCCACTTGGAGAAGTAGTCAGTAGCAGCCAAGATGTATAAGTGTCCACCAGAGGACTTTGTCATAGGACCAACAGCGTCAAGTCCCCACGCATCAAATGGCCACGATGCGACAGTCGGATGTAGTGGTTCCGGTGGTTGATGAATAAAATTGGCATGAAATTGGCAAGCTTGACACCTCCGTGCATATTCCATACAGTCAATAACCATTGTGGGCCAGTAGTAACCCATTCTCTTAATTCGAAAGTGCAACTTTGGGCCTGACTGATGAGCACCGCAAATCCCAGAATGAGCTTCCTCCATGGCTAGAATAGCTTCATCTTCACTTAAACACCGTAAGAATATTCCTTCAAATGAGCGTCTATAGAGTGTGCCCTTATAATATAGAAATCGAGTTGCGCGTCGCCTAACATCAGTTCTTCTACGAAGATCATCAGGCAATTTCTCATACTTCAAGTAGTCAACAAGTGGTTGCCTCCAATCTTCTTTCTCAATCTCATAAGCTCCCACAACATGATTTTCTTCTTCAGTTATTTCCTCATCTTCATTTATGACGGATGGTATGACCCAACTTTGGCATACTGGAACATTGACTTTTTCTTCAGTCATGACAAGTGTTGAAGCAAGTTTTGCCAAAGCGTCTGCTTGTCCATTTTCCCTTCTAGGTACATGTTCAATTGACACATCTCCAAGACGTCCAATCAATTTTCGAGCATAGTCACAATATGGGAGTAATTCGAGCTTCTTTACTTCAAACTCACCCAGAAGTTGATTGACCACCAATTTGGAGTCTCCATACACCTCGAGGTTCCACCACTCCATATCAACAGCTAATTCCAATCCCAATATGAGGGCTTGATATTCAGCAACATTGTTGGAACATTTTTGAGTTAGAGTAAAAGAGTAAGGAAAAACTTCTCCATTCGGTGTGAGAAAGACAATTCCAGCACCAGCTCCGCCCTTATGAGCAGCTCCATCAAAGTACATCTTCCATGGGGGAATAATTTCAATTACGAGGACATCTTCATCAGGCAAGTCGTCCACTAGTTCCCACTCAGCAGGGATCGGATGGTCAGCCAAAAAATCAGCCACAACTTGTCCCTTCACAGCTTTTTGAGGAATGTATGTTATTTCGAATTGTTGCAGTTGAAGGTACCATCTAGCGAGTCGATCAGAGAGTACGGGCCTTGACATAACGTACTTCAATGGGTTTGCCTTGGAGATCAGGCGAATGCTATGAGCTTGGAAATAATGCTTCAACTTTTGTATTGCAAAGATAAGAGCCAAACACAATTTTTCAATTGGAGAATAATTCAACTCGTTTGGTGTCATCCTTCGGCTCAAATAGTATAAGGCATTTTCTTTTCCATTATCATTCTCTTGTGCAAGCAATGCTCCTACAGAACTCTCTTGAGCAGCAATATACAAGATTAATGGGCGTCCAGACACTGGGGCAACCAACACAGGAGGCTTCATCAAATAAGATTTTATACGCTCAAAAGCATTGGTGCAAGCTTCATCCCATTTAAAGGGAACATCTTTCTTCATGAGGCGGCTAAATGGTTGACACCGACCTGCCAAATTTGAGATGAATCTCCGAATATACGCCAATTTTCCTTGAAGACTTTTGAGTTCATGCAAGTTACGTGGTTCAGGAAGTTTCAAGATAGCATCGATTTTAGCTTGCTCAATTTCAATTCCTTGTCGACGAACAACAAAGCCAAGAAACTTTCCAGACGTCACGCCAAAAGCACACTTCAAGGGATTCATCTTCAATTGATATCTTCGTAAGCGTTCAAACACTTGTCTTAAATCATGGAGATGGTCTTCTCTTTTCTTTGACTTCACGACCAAGTCATCCACGTAACACTCAACATTCTTATGTAGCATGTCATCGAATATCTTTTGCATAGCTCTTTGGTAAGTAGCTCCAGCATTTTTCAATCCAAACGGCATTACCTTATAGCAATAAATTCCCTTTGGGGTTCGAAATGCAGTGAACTCTTCATCTTTTGGGGCCATACGAATTTGGTTATATCCAGAAGAACCATCCATAAAAGACAAAGCCTCATGGCCAGTGGTAGCATCAATCATGAGTTCAGGGATTGGTAATGGAAAATCATCTTTGGGACATGCCGCATTGAGGTCCCTAAAATCCACACAAACTCGAATTTGTCCATTCTTCTTTCTTACTGGGACTATGCTAGAAATCCAAGTAGGATATGTAACTTCTCGAATGAACCCTGCTTCGATGAGCCTATTTACCTCAGCCTCAATTAAAGGAACCAACTCAGGGCGAAACCTTCGTTGTGCTTGTTTAATAGGGCGAGCTACTTTCTTTACAGCCAGTTGATGGACAGCAACTCTTGGATTTAAGCCAGGCATTTCTTTATAGGACCAAGCAAACACATCTTTAAATTCTATCAGCAGCTCAACGTAAGCTTTCTCTTCTTCATCGTTCAACAGTGCACTCACATAAATTGGACGATGTTCATTTTCATTCCCGAGGTTGATTTCTTTCAACTCATCAACTGTGTTCTTAACACCTTCTTCAAGCTCTGGGGGAGCCTCTTCAGCATCTTCTTCTTCCCCATTTCCTTCCTTCAAAGTAATGTGATACGATGATCCCACACTCTCTTCATCGTTTTCTCTCTTGCGTTGAGCTTGTGTAAATACAATTGTCTGCCGCTTGACTTTCATAGATTCATCATGCGATATAATCAAGTCATCACAACGCCTCATGCGTGAAGGGAATGTGCTTCGGAGCCTCTCATTCAAATACAAATCATATGCCTTCTTCGAACGTTTTGGAGTACTTAAAACACCCAACCTTTGATGTATAGGTTTCTTGCGGGGGCCAAGTCTACCAAAAACGGATGTTCGAAATAACTTCTTAGGAGAAGGCCCAAGTCTTTCAAAGACTGATACTTGTGGCAACCTTGGCACGTCATTTGCTGATGAATAATCTCTCTCGCCTATATAATTGGCATTAGCTCTTTTGATGGTGATGCGCATAGGACTTGATAGAGAAAATCCAAGACCTACGCAAGATTTAGGAATAACGTGCCCCTTTTGCTTCAACATACTTTGGGTGGCGTCCATCCCTATCTCTTTTCCCATAGCTTGGGGAGGTGATAGTGTTTTAACATCTAGCTTTGTTAAAGGCAATATCAAATTCTCCAATGACATATCTTTGAGAAGTGGTGCCTTGTCCTGCGTGAAGTTTCCATCATTAACATTCTTTTCACTTGTTGAATTATCTCTTTGTTTTGGCACTTGAAAAGAGGATTTTACTTCATCATTTGTTGATTTCATATGCGAGAGATAGTATTTCGCATCAGCAAAATGAGATTCAGCTTCAGTAAATGGTTTGTCATCAGCGAGTACCTTCTTTGCTATCCCTTGTTGGCAATATTGAAAGCATTGGTGTAAAGTAGAAGGGACTACACCATTCTCATGTATCCAAGGCCGACCGAGAAGCATGTTATATGAAGTTTTAGCATCTATGACATGAAATAAAATGGTTGATAACATATCATCAATCAACAATTCTAATCTTATGATGCCAATAGCCCTTTGCCCCCCTTGGTTGAATCCTTGTATCATCAATCGACTGCTAGAGAGCTCTTCGATAGAAATTCCTAACTCTTTCATTACGCGCAATGGTAATATGTTAACAGCCGAACCTCCATCGATTAAGATCCTATTAACTTTTTGTTCACGACTATATCCAGCTACGAATAGTGGTTTGTTGTGAGGTTTTGAGCCAAGTAAAAGATCTTCATCTCCAAAGCAGATGGTTGTCGCACAATGCTTAGCGTTGGTGTAGTTTGTCGCTACCTTATCTTCTTCTAGTGATATCTTGCCCTCACGAGACAGTCGCATGACTTTGTCCTTAAATACAAAGCAATCTTGAATAGGATGGCCAATAAGGCGATGATATCTACAGTATTTTGGATCGTCTGAACGTCCAGCCTCTTCGGGTCTTTTCATCTCTGGTAATTCAATAAGACCCGCTTCAAGTAAGTCATCAAAAATCCCTGGGACATCCGAGTCTAAGAATGGATATTGCTTTGCTTGCATCTCTTTCAAAGTTAGCTTTCTTTGCTCCATATCTTGTGGAGTATTCTTTTTCTCGAATGTCGTATGCGGCTTTCTACCTTCAGTGGATTTTGTTGATACTTTGAAAGGTGTGGTGTTTACTGCCATGGATTCTTTGGTTGGAGTCTTAGCAAAAAACTTGCCCCCTTTCCTTGGCTCTGATTTGCTTTGTGTTTTGTTGGAGTCTCCTATTGGCGGTCCATCAACTCCACTGGCAGACATGCTTAATTCCATATCATGCGCTCTAGTGGCTAACTCCTCAAATGACTTGGGTTGTATGCCTTGAAGTATATAACGAAGACCCCAATGCATTCCTTGAATGCACATCTCAATGGCCGAACTCTCAGACAGACGATCTTTGCAGTTAAGGCTCAAGTCTCTCCAACGATTGATGTAATCAACAACAGCTTCTTCTTTCCATTGGCGAGTGTTTGTGAGCTCAAGCATGCTAACCGTTCTTCGAGTGCTATAGAAGCGATTAAGGAACTCTTGTTCAAGTTGATCCCAAGAATCTATAGACTCCGCTTCCAAATCAATGTACCAGTCAAATGCATTTCCTCTGAGTGATCGAACAAATTGCTTGACCAATTGATCTCCATAAGTCCCGGCATTGTTGCATGTCTCTACAAAGTGAGCCACGTGTTGCTTAGGGCTGCCTTTTCCATCAAATTGTTGAAACTTTGGAGGTTGGTATCCACTTGGCATCCTCAAATTATCGATGTTTCGAGTATACGACTTTGAGTAGGTGAATGATGACTTAGAATTGCTTCCAGTGTTCTCCTTAATTGCTCCCATAATAAAATCTTTCAATTGTGTGGCGTGAATCATGCCGCCAGGGAGAACTTGGAGCTCTTTGCTTGCGGGATTTTTAATTAACCCTTGCTTGATGGAAGCTTCTCCTTCTTCAAGATATTTGGAGGGTGTTCGTGCAACATTAGTTGTTTCAGTGACTCCTCCCTTGCTCAAAAGTTTCTCAATCTTTGCATCTTGCTCCATGCTGTGCTTTGTAAGCCACTCCATCGCCTTTGTCAATGCAGTAAGTTGTTCCCCTAAATTTGCATCACTTGCTCCAGTGGATGGCGTTGCATTCAATGGCAATGGTGCACTTGACTTTGAATGAGGGGATGTTGGGGAAGACTCTTTTTCCTCGTTAGACCCTTCAAAGGTAGCTGGATCATTTGGGTCAGAGTTATATGCTCCTTCCTCCACCATCCTTTCTTTTGGATCTTCCGTAGCTTGAGCCTTGGACCGAGTTATTCTTGATGTCATGTCGGTGACTGTTCTTGATGAAAAGAGATGAGAGGTAGAGATTGTCCCACCGGGTGTGCCAAAATTTGTAGCAAACAAATTTTCCGAGTCCTTAAAATAAAAGACTAAAAAAAATAAGTTAGAACAAATAAATCTATAAATCAATATATTGGGAACAAATCTCTCTTGAATCCTCTGATTCGATTTACAAGAACAATAATTAAAGATTTAAAAAAAACACTTGAAAAATTAAACTTCACTTTGATCTTCTTGAAAGTAATTCCAACGCTCACAAAACGTTAATTCAGGGGCGTGAGAGCTTGTTCCTGAATCAAAGATGAAATTCCTTGAATTTTGTTGAAGAACAATATGGATTTCCTCAAATTTGTTGAAGTTCGATCTTCCTTAGCAGAAGCGTGACCTTCAAAAACGGTTTTCCAACGGCTTTGCAGCTTGATGTTGAATCAAATGAAGCTTTTCTTTAATATTCTCGAAGAACGATCTTGATCCTCGCGAAGAACACCTTGAAAGTGATGAACTTGAGAGAGAAATTCCAGAGCTTCTACTCTTCAAGAATGATATATTTTATTTGTTGTCGATTTTTCTTGAGTGAAGACCTCTATTTATAGGTGTAGAAGTAGAGATTTGATAAGGTCAAGAGATGAGGTGGAAGCATACTATTGGTTCTTCCATTTTCAAGATAAATACAAATTTATTTTGTATTTATCAAGAAATAATTAAATAAAACACATCATATATGACACATGTCTTGATTTAATTGGCCATATAATTGAATATGATTTAACTGAATTGAACACCTCATTTTAACACATGGCGTCATCTCATTGGCCGATGAGAATATATTAGGAAATTAATTAATTTCACTATTTTCTATTGGAATTAAATTTAGTGAAATTCCAAAATGAGAAATAGCAATAATTAATCTAATTTCTAATACATTAAATAACACATGTCATCATTTGACTGGCTTCTAAGATTTGCCCGTCTACACCCACTTCGCTTGAAATTAGCACGATGTGTGAGTTTATGAGCAGACATATTTTTTTTATCTGCATGAATATAATTATGTAGGTGCAGTCATCTTACATGTAAACTAACTTTGTGACTTCTGGAACAGAGAAAAATATGACCCATGTAACTGAATATAATAGGATTTTGAAGCATCTACTATAGGATTCGATTCTCTAAGAACTTAAGATTTGAAGCTTCATTATTGTTATTGTTAAGCTCAAATGAGAAGGTCAGTATCTTGGATATTTTCATTGAACTTTGAGTATCTTCTGAGATTTTAATATCGGTGCATGCATGAAACTTATTAAGAATGAACTAGAATCCTTGTCGAATGAGCGTAGCTAGCCACGTCTGTCTTGTGGAGCAACCTGTTACTGTTGACTTTTTGTTGAACTCTACAGATTTGGTGTGTGCTTTTACTTTCTTTTACATAAAATATTGATGTGAAGAATGCTATCTACTGCCTAAAGGCTGCAATCGATCGTCAATATTCTGCCACAAGAGTGTTCATGGTATATGGTGTGCAACATCTTTCATCGAAAAATATCGTCTCCACATAAAGCTTAGTTTGCGTGTGATGGATGTCGGAAGAAAAATGTCGTCGCTGACCCTTGATTAGAATATGTGATTATTTTGTTACTTTTTGAATTGTAACCTTTCGCATTATTAATTTGTTGTGTTATGTTGATGTGGCCTAACCTAAATGTATTCTTGTAGAAATGTTTTGACTTTCTTGAGAAGCTCAAGATAGAAGCATGTGTTCTTGGCGAAATTAGTTAGGACACAGACCCACCCGGCCCCATTTGCGCATAACAGTGTTTCGTGATATGGAATGATGGTGTGGCTAACTATTCCTGAAAGTTGGCTTGGTGTGTTTTTCTTTTGTTTGTGCGTACGTGTGTGGTTGAGTATATTGTCGGTCGCATGGGCTGCTCGACAGACATTGTTTGGGTGTTTGCTGTTGTTTATATGTTGTATGATAAGGAGGATGACTCATGACTGCTTTTTTGTTGCTTCACCATTGTATAATAGATATGTGTCTTTTTGTTTATTTATCTTCTTGCAAAACTTTGTCGGGCATGGTTTATTTCGTCTTGCAATATGAGAGCATGTTTATGTAGTTCTGTAATATGAAAGCAAAATATTTTTCTTAATATGACAAGTTGCAATAAAAGGCCCTCGTTATGATCGAACAGATGAACTTTTCTTGCCGGATTGTGATCTATTGGGTCTGGTAACTATTGATTTCAAGAGAAAAGCTTTTCGTTATAAAATTAGAAGCTAAAGCATATATCTCTCTTGTTTTAAAAAAAATAGAAAAAATCTCTAGACACAACGATGACTCAAATTATTGTTTGCATATAAGCAACATAAACCAGATAATGTTTTTGCATCTATAAATGACTATATTTTTATTATATTAGTTTTGTAACTTTTTCAAGTGATACAATTATTCTGCACAAGACAGAGAAGTGTAAAAAATGATATTCAAACCAGTCAATTTTTTTTGATAGAGTAGTCTGAGATGAATATGTGATGAATGTTAAGAAACCAAAACACATGCAGTCACATGTGTGTCTTTTTTTTTTTTTTTTTTTTTTTTTTTTTTTTTTTTTTTTTGTGTACATCGGAAGGGGGAGACCCCAAGTGTTTAGTTAAACCGTGATGGAACGGTAACTAAAACCACCAACAACATCAAATAAAAGAGATGAAGAAACAAAGCTAGGAGGACTACTAAAAGAGTGCACGCCAAAGGTGAGGTCGTGGCCGTAGTTCGCAAGCTTATCCGCGACGAAATTTGTTTCCCGGTACTCATGATTGATCGAACAGGAATTGAACTGGGCCATAAAGTTATGACACGAAGCAACAAGACTGGAATGCGGGTGAGTGACTTGCAACGGAGCATTAAGAAGACTATCCACCACCTTAGAGTCACAAGCGAGAAAAATGTCCCGAGATCCATGAGAAAGGGCAAACGACAGTCCATAAAAGGCGCCCCAAAGCTCCGCCGAGGTGATACTACCGAAGCCAAGATTGGCCGAAAACCCAAAGGTCCAGTTACCGTCGCTATTACGAGCCACCCCACCGCAAGCAATGAGACCAGGATTACCGTGAGCACTTCCATCGACATTAATTTTAATAACTCCTGGAGGAGGGCTTGCCCAACTTAATAAGCGAGTAAGACGGGATCGACTGGGATTTTGGAGCGCTGAAATTTTGTTCCAAGCAAGAAAATCCGATTTGGCCGATTGACGGATCCAAGGAATAATACGATTAGGAACAAGATCCACATTATCGAAGACTTTCTTGCATCGCCA
Source organism: Misopates orontium (assembly GCA_946800315.1). NCBI lineage: Eukaryota > Viridiplantae > Streptophyta > Magnoliopsida > Lamiales > Plantaginaceae > Misopates > Misopates orontium. The sequence goes on from OX326951.1 coordinate 24,468,525, forward strand.
ACTCCAAAGTTTCCAGCAAGCCGTCGCGAAAGTAATAGCCCAAGGAGTCTCTTCGGCATTCAAAGTCTTAGTCTGCCGGAGATTAGCGCACAGCCAATCGTGGAGTTGAGGCTGGAAGAAGGAGTGGAGAGCGTCAGAGGGAAGAAGCCCCGTCCATATAGCTCGACTGGTCGGACAGTCACGGAGGAGGTGAAGAAGGGACTCATTGTGCCAAGTGCAGCGAGGGCATGATGGATCATTCGTCAAATGACGAAGCAAACGTTGCTCGTTGCAAGGTAACTTGTTGTGAAGGGCGAGCCACACAAAGGTGCAAATACGGTATTTCGTCCGCAATTTCCAGGCGAGATTTCAAGACGACGAACGAGGTTGATCAGAAGGATGTAACATGGCGCAAGCGGATTTAACCGAAAACGTCCCATCGTTAGAATAACCCCAGGAAGGGAGATCTGGAGAAGAGTCATTTTTATTACAATAGACGCTCGCGATATTTGCAAGCTGCCGAGGCGGAAGAATATGCTGAAAAAGGTCCCAGCGCCAAAGATTAGAATCGGTCAAAAAATCTGCCACTTTGCAATCAAAAAGTTCAATAGGAATAGGGAGTAAGGCATGACAAGCAAGAGGATTTGATCCAACCCACCAATCGTTCCAAAAATCAATTGTTCGACCATTACGCACAATCCATTTAATACCTCCACGAAACGTGGGGATGTGCGCACGAAGTTGGCGCCAAAGAGGGGAGCAAGACGAAGATAATCTGGGGCTCAAAACATTTTGGTCCGTAGTATATTTAGCGAGCAGCATCCTAGACCAAAGAGCATCCTTTTTAAGAAGCAAATCCCACACTAATTTCATAAAAATCGCTGAATTGAATTCCTCCATACGAAGCAGTCCTAAACCGCCTTGATCTTTAGGCGTGCATACCGTGCGCCAGTTTATTAAATGAAGTTTCCGGCGGCTATTAGTGCTACCCCACAGAAAATTACGATTAAGCCTATCAAGCTTGTTAGTGACAGAAATCGGAAACTTGTATGATTGCATGGTATGAACAGGTATCGAGGAAAAAACCGATTTAATGAGCGTGTGACGCCCTGCAAGAGAGAAAAACCTCGAACGTCGTGACAACATTCTTTTCTGAACTCTCTCAATAACTTTAGAGAATAAGGGCTTTGAAATTCTTCCGTCACATATTTGAATTCCGAGATATTTGCCGAGCGATGAAGCCTGAGGGATCCTAGAAATTCCTGAAATAACACGGCAAAGATTGTGAGAAACATTAGGCGAAAAAATAATGACAGACTTACCAAGATTAATTCTCTGATCGGAAGCCGCTTCGAAGGATTTCAAACACTCGAGGATGGTATGAATCTGCTCCACACTAGCTTTCGCGAAAAGGAGAAGATCATCCGCGAAGAAAAGGTGGGAAACCTTCGGCCCATTTCTAGAAGCCGAGATAGGATGCCAATCACGATTCTCAACCTTAGTGCGAATGATATGAGTGAGCCGTTCTATACAAATGATAAAGATATAAGGAGATATCGAATCACCCTGTCGAATACCCCGAGAGGGTTTAAAGGATTCAGTAATTTCGCCGTTCCAGATAAGATGAATATTAGGCGAGCGAACACAGTGCATAACCAATTTGATAAAGGGTTCGGGAAGATCAGCGAGAGTGAGAGTTTCTTCGATGAAATCCCAAGAAAGCCGATCAAACGCCTTTTCCAAATCGATTTTAAGGGCCATATAGCCAAATTTACCGGTTTTTCTCCTCATTGTATACATGAGTTCTTGCGCCACAATAATATTATCACGGGTTTGACGCCCCGGGAGAAAACTGGTTTGCTCAAAACCAACAATCCGCATGAGAATAGGCTTAAGGCGAGTGGAGAGAATTTTAGTAATAACTTTATAGGACACATTACATAACCCAATCGGCCGAAAATGCCGAATCGTCTCAGGATGATCGACTTTAGGAATGAGATGGATATAAGAGTCATTGAGCCCCTCCGGAAAGGAGCCCGTAACTAAGGCTATGGAGACCAACCGATGTAAACTCGGTCCCAAAAGATCCCAAAATTTCTGAAAGAAGAAAGGTTGAAATCCGTCGGGCCCTGGGCTTTTGTACGGTCCCATTGCAAAGACAGCGATACGAACTTCTTCAATAGATAAATCAGCCAAGAGAGTGACTTTTTCCGAGGAGAGAAGCGGTAAATGTGCCTCTTAAACCTTCACACAGATCCTTGCCAACTCATTCAAAGGGATTCTTGAATTTGATTTAGCAGTAAATGTGCCTCTTAAACCTTCATAATGTAATATGTCAAACTAATATAAGACACATTGTATACCAAACTAATAAATCCAAATGTTTGATAAATTCCAAAACAAGACAACTGTTTAATAGATATGGATCAATTAATATATGGTGAAAATTAATTATAAGTATATCAATTCTTGTAATAAAGATCCATGGCCAGGTAATCAGAAGTTTTTAAAACCATGAACATGCAACATAGGTCAAAACATAGTCATAGCTGTTTTATAAGAGTCTCGACATGAAGAAAAGCAATTCTCATTCTTCTTCTTCTTCCACAGTTCATCTTCCGAAGTTTTATATATAGAAATACTAAATTTAGATCGTTCACATCCTTATAGTTGTTGCAGATATTTTCATATTCCAGACTTGCTCAGGTTACGTGACTTCTTTAGAAAAAAAGATAACCGTGCTTTATTTTATAGCTAGAAAAATGGCTTTTTATATTATAGAAAAAAGAATAATTGATATTTTCATCGTTCACGCATCGCCTGTCGGCAATATCGTTTATTTATGGTTATGGATAATTTCTATTTGTATGATCTAGGTGTCAACAATGATCTAGGTGTCAACAAGGATAAGCTTTTACCATATAGTTGATGTCATTTTTAAATTTTGCGAAGATTAAGTATCTTGCTAATAGCTTGGCTAGAGTTGATTTATTTTTGACTTTGTTTGTTTTCGACAAATTTGAGGCTTTTTTCGATTCGATAATATTTCAATAATTTAACAAAAAGTAGGAAATCTAGATCAACTCATTCTTATTTTTGTTTTTGTTGCTTTTCATATCTATTATATTTTAATCCAAATGATTAGACAAACAACTAATATAATATAATAAAAAAAATCGGAGAAGGAAAAGAAAAATGCTCTAATCATAGAACGAAAGTGTCTATTCATAATGCAGAAAGTTCAAAAGTTCATTAAAGTACATCAACATATTTTTTGTGCTAAAAGATTACATGAATAAAAAACTGTACATAGGGAAAAATAACCAATGCCCAAATTATATTTGTTATGTGGCTGGTCCCCCGTTATAACAACATAAATTAATTTTTTGGTAAGATGGCACTAAACAGAAAAAGAAACTCAAAAGTCGTGATTATATTTTAGAGAGAAAATTAAAAAAAAAGTAATGTTGGAGAAGAAATTAATCTTCGCCACAAGAAAGTTAAGTCAAAGGTTTGTTTTTCTTTTTCTATTTTATTATGTGAAACTTAAGAGTGAGACTGTGAGAGTGAAGTTCACCTGCGGTGGTAGTGAGTGTGAATTTGATTTATCTTTTTCGCCCTACTTTCATGCCATTACACTTGTAAAACATAATAGCTTTTGACACCTAAAAAATACAAAATAATTGCAAAAAACAGAATAATACGATAGTAACTATTTTTGTTGTATTTACTTGAATAATAAAGAATTATTGGTGTTCTAACTGAAGTGCATATATATATATATATATATATATATATATATATATATATATATATATATATATATATATATATATATATATATATATATATATATATATATATATATTATCTTTGAAAAGAATATTACATTCAACATCTAGAAACCGAAATACAATATTCATTACACTACAAGAATTTTGGTCAATTGAAACGGACACACTGCAACGGATTTTCAATCCGTTGCAGGAAATTAGTTGTACCAACGTCCTTAGACGTTGGTAGAGCAAAAGTGAAAAAAATAAATACCTGCCAACGTCTTTGGACGTTGGCAGGTATTTGTCAGAACGTTTTTCAAGCAGCAACGTCGTACAGACGTTGCTGCTGCAGTTTTTTTATTTTTTTTAAGTTTGAAATGTTACCAACGTCTGAAAAAGACGTTGGTAACAGTTTTCGATGGTTTTTTTTAATTTTTTTTTTTTTGACTGCAGCAACGTCTGTTTAGACGTTGCTGACAGCCGAACGTTGATGCCAGCTGCATGCAGACACAAAGCTGCACGGCAGCATTAATCCATGGCACCAACGTCCCCAGGACGTTGGTGCCATATTTATATGGCATTTTCGCAGCAGACTTCTGCTGCGAAAATCGCCATTGCTGCTCTCGTACTAAAAATTTTTTTTCACTCATTTTCACTCGAATTCACATAATTTCACTCATTTTCAGCTCCAAATCTCTTCTTTTTTTAAGGTATGTGTTCAATGTCTTCAAAATTACGATTATACATGTTTTTTTTTTGGTTTAATCGGTTAGATTTTTATTATTTTGCATAAATATGATTTTTTAGTTGATTTGATGATGTATTTGTGTTAATTATGTATGATTAATTAAGATATTAGTCGATTTGATGAATTAATTTTGACGATCTATGTGTATTATGTTTTTTTTTTAAATTAATGGTTAGATTTGTGTAATTAGATTATTTGTGATGTAATTGTTGATTTTAGGCATATTAGTGTTAATTATTTATGCTTAATTAAGGTATTAGAGGTAATTATGTGACGATCTATGTGTATTATGTTTGTTTTTTTAAATTAATGGTTATATTTGTGTAATTAGATTATTTGTGATATAATTGTTGATTTTAGGCATATTTGTGTTAATTATTTATGCTTAATTAAGGTATTAATTAGAGGTAATTATGTGACGATCTACGTATATTAATGTTTATTTTTAATTAATTAGTTAGATTTGTGTAATATTATAGCATCATAGTGTTGTATTTGTTAGATTTGTGTAATTATGTATGATTAATTAAGATATTAGAAGTAATTTTGAACGATCTATGTGTATTATTAATTTTTTTTTAAATTAATGGTTAGATATGTGTAATTATGTATGATTAATTAAGATATTAGAAATAATTTTGAACGATCTATGTGTATTATTAATTTTTTTTTAAATTAGTGGTTAGATTTGTGTAATTATGTATGATTAATTAAAATATTAGAAGTAATTTTGAACGATCTATGTGTATTATTATTTTTTTTTTAAATTAATGGTTAGATTTGTGTAATTAGTATTTGTGATGTAATTGTTGATTAGATAGTGTATTTATATATATGTTAATTATTTATACTTAATTAAGGTAGTAGAGGTAATTAATTATATATGTGACGATCTATATATGTATATTAAGGTTTAATTTAATTAATCGGTTAGATTTGTGTAATATTATCGCATAATAGTGATGTATTTGTTGATTCGAGTGTATTAGTACTGTTAATTATATATATATATATATATATATATATATATATATATATATATATATATATATATATGTATGCTTAATTAATTAATATTAGATTTGTGATTATGTGACCAATATAGCTACGTATTTTCTTATGATTTTTGTAGAATTTAATCGATTAACTTTGTATTATATAACATATATAATTGTGTTTATGTTAGAACGTATTTATGTTAATTAGATATGCTAAAAATTAAGGTTAGTAGCGTTTAGAAATTATTAATTTGACCATTCTAAATATTTATTTATCAGATGGCCGGCTCGTCAGATCAGGGTAGGGGGAAAGGAAAAAAGAAGGTGTCGAAGAACCAGGTGCCATACCCGGAAGGGGTACCTCGAGGATCATTCTCTTCGCAGCCTGATCTTGGTTCGATGGGATCACTTTCAGCGATGATGCCGATGTTTCCCGGAGGATCAAATGAGGCAGGAGCCCGCGCTAGTGGGCCGTTTACCAATCAATTGATGGGTGTAGGATCGACAATGGGGGGTGTATATCTTGGGGGTGGTGGATTTGGTGGGGCTGGTTACGGCGGGGTTGGTTATGGTGGGCCTGGATTTGGTGGGCCTGGATTGGGTGGGCCTGGATTTGGTGGGCCTGGATTTGGTGGGCCTGGGTTTGGTGGGCCTGGATTTGGTGGGCCTGGGTTTGGGAGTGGATCTGGATTTGGTGTGCCACAAACACCGCTAACGAGGCCACAACTAAAGATTCAGGGGACGGAAAGTACTGTTGGGCCATCATCATCGGGCTCACGGGGTTCAGGCTCACGTGGTTCAGGCACACGTGCTTCGGGCACACGAGCTTCAGGCTCACGTGCTCATGGCGTTTCTGAGGAGTTAGCCGAGGATGAGGGGGGTAACGATGATTCAGGAGACGATGGTGGTATTGCTAGGGTTGCAGTGCGAGGACAATCTAAACCTCGCGAGCCCCCGGCAAATCCGGATGACAGGGAGGTACTGGAATTATTCTTTGACGGCTCAATAGAGAACCCTTCCGCCGTGACGACGATTGGTACAAATTTGAGGAACATGATGCAAGGGCCATACTTCACGTACGGCATGTGGCCAGAAGAGGAGAAGGAAATGTGTTGGAACAGATTTAAGGTAAGGAATTAGTTTGGCTTCTATATTTATTAAATATTTATAAATATTTGTTCATTTTTATTCATTTATGTGACCAACTTTTCTTTATGTCTGTATTAAATGCAGCACACTTACCAATGAGATCCTGCCATTGAAAATGCAGTCAGGGAATGGTATGATAAGGTCGCCACTGCGAGATTTGCAGGTTCGGTAAACCACGCCAAGAAATGGTGGTTGCGCTGCAGAGTTGACCCCACCTATAGTTTGACTCACAGCTGTTGGATTCACGAAGATTTTCGGCAGGCATTTTATGATTACTGGGAGCTTGAGCCCACGAAGGGTCGTTCGGAGCAGAACGCCAAAAATCGAGATAAGGGGAAAACAGTAAACTATAGGGGTGGGTCGCGCAGCACAAACAAGCATAGGATAGATCTGGTAAGTAGAAAAATATGATTGGTTATTTTTCAAATATCATCATTGATTTAATAATGTGATCTATATTTGCTTTAATGAATTTTCATATTATGACAGCCAAGGAAATGAATACAACGCCCGACAAGGTGCCGTTTCAGGATGTCTTTGTAAAGACTCGTGCAAAGAAACACGACGATGGTACGGTTGAGTGGCCAAACCCTGAGGACAAGGCTAATTACGTGAGTATAATATATTCTTTCATTAAAGTTGTGTAATCGTCAATAATTGTTGTTGTCGTAATTATACTTATGTTTGTTACAAAAAATATTTTGAATCATAATATGTCATATGTAGGATGCCTATGTGGAACACTGCCTACGAGAACATGGGCCCGATATGAGCCAGTGGCCGGTCTGGGACGTGAGACCGTGGGTGGAAATTGCCGCAGCCGGACGTGTAAAGAAGAATAGGGTGGTGGGTCTGGCGAGTTACGGTGAGCCCGAGCGCATAGGATTCAAGGCTCGGAGACATTCTAGGTTCGTTGAGACTGGCTCTAGTAGCTTGGAGCCGCTTCGCTCAAAATGTGAGGAACTGGAGGCCGTAACAGCTTCTCAAAATGAAGAAATCGCCGGTTTAAAGAATGTGCTCAAATACTTTATGTCACAGATGAATGTGCCGGTGCCCGAGGGGTTGTGGGGGTCAGCGCAACAACAACAGGGTCAACAACAACAGGGGCAACCACAACAGTTTAACAACTTCCCGGCAGTTTTCCACCAACCATTGCAACCGACGAACACGAGTGTCGGCAGCGGGCGAGTATCAGGGGGTTCATTCTATCGACCACAGTCACATTCTATCGGTCAGGAGGACGAAGGAGACCAGGAAAGAAGTTCGGGGGGCGGTGATGACGACACCACTGGCTTGGGTGATATGTAATTTGAAGCGGATAGTGAAATTTAGACTGTTATTTGCTGCTTTTATTTGTATTTGTATAATTATGAACAAACGTGGTTTGTTTTAGCTTGTTTTTATTTATGTTTGCACCTTATATATATTTATGTTTTTATTTATGTTTTTATTTATATTTATAATTTACACTAGTTTTATATATATATATATATATATAAACGTTACAATTCAAATAACTCAAATATTACAACGCAAACTTACATATTGCAAATAAACCACTGTTTAAGTTCACAAATTCTTACTACATAGGCAAACATATTGCTTAGAACACACATTACGCATAATCAGGGTCGTCGTCGTCACCATCATCATGATCTTCATCCACGTCATCGTCGGCGAACGTGTCGTTATCATCGACTTCCACAATATCATCGTCTGCAAGCCTGATAGGTGTATTGTCGATATTGTTGATGTCATCCAATCTTAGCTGAGGTGCGGTGCTATCTTGATAAATGTCGAGATTAGCCACTGCAGTTGTGTCAACGAGGTACCTCGCTCTTGTCGTGCAAACCGCCCACCATCCTCTCCTACTCGTATTTTTTTGTGACGGATACAGAGTGTAATAGACTTGTTGCGCCTGACTTGCTAAGATAAACGGTTCAGACGCTCCTGTCCCGAGTCGCATTGTTGGATTAATGTCAACAAGGCCATAAGTCGGATGAGTTGTTATTCCATTATACACGTCGTACCAATCACATTTGAACATAACAATTTGTTCCAAGTTTCCACTGCCCCAGTAATCAAGCTGTATAATCTCTTGAAGCATTCCATAGAAATTACGTGCGTCTGGGTCGCCAGTGTCGCCCTTCACATAAACGCCACTGTTCATTGTTTGCCCACCAGCCCCATATGCTTCTGTATGAAACTTGAATCCGTTAACCGTATAACCATTATACGTTTTTGCTTTCAAAACAGGACCCCGAGCAAGACCGCGTAATCTAGGATCCACACTGTAACTACCAGACACAACAACTTGTTTGAACCAGTCGATAAAATAAGCTTTACGTATCTGATCTTTATTAGCTTGCGGATATCCTGCGCACATCTGTTCATCAAACACACTGTCGCAGAAAGAAGCCGTTTAAAACATCAATTGATATATTAGCAAGAATACATCGTATGGCAATTAGTAATCTTACCTTAACCAACACTCGACCTCTGGGCAATTCAACAAGACATATAGATGAGCCGCTTTGCACTCTGCGAGAGACAAATTTCTGTAATTGACACAACGACCCATTGTTTTCCCTTTACTCTGGAATACTGATAATTGGTCGTTGGGGTCAATAGATATTGGAACTTCGTTCCTGTTCAAACGGGTTGCTCTAGTTTCAATGTTGCTGTCAAAGTAGAGTGAGGAGAAATTTGCAATTTCTGCGTAAATGTACGCCTCAACAATCGACCCTTCTATGTGTGCCTTGTTACCCCTTGGTCTCTTAAAATCAAACATCCGTCTAACAAAGACAAAAAAAGATTAACTAGTCATATTTTGAACATCGTATAGTTATCAATATAACAGTAACTGGTATTTACCTCTCAAATGGGTACATCCACCTGTACTGTACGGGCCCACCGACCTTTGCCTCCCAGGGAAGGTGTATCGCCAAATGCTCCATGGAATCAAAGAACGATGGAGGAAAGAATTTTTCCAGCTTGCACATAGTCACCACAATCGAACGTTCTAATAAATCCATGTCACTATATCGGATGTCAGGAGCTGTCAAAGCTCTGAAAAAATTACTGATCTCCACTAGCGGCCCCCGGACATTCTCTGGCAAGAAGTCACGAAATGCAATCGGAACCAACCTTTGCAAAAAAACGTGACAATCGTGACTTTTCATTCCCACTAGACGCAGCTGTGGCATTTGAACACAACGCGAAATGTTTGACGCGTATCCATCTGGAAATTTGAGATTGCACAACCACTCACACACTTTAACCTTTTCGTCCTTACTGAGACAGTACGATGCTCTACGTTTGTATAACCTCCCTCCCGGTCCAGTCTGTAGAAACAAAGATCTTCTGCCCGTCAGTAATTGTAAATCTTTGCGAGAGTTCATATTGTCCTTGGTTTTCTCAGGGTCATCCATCACAGTGTTCTTGATATTGTCGAAGAAGTTCTTTTCACAATGCATGACATCTAGGTTGTGGCGGATCAGATTGTGCTTCCAATACGGAAGTTCCCAAAATATACTTCTACGACACCAATTGTGATACAACCCAAAGCCCTGAACAAATTCTCCGCATATACCAAATCCGACCGGTGGAAGACGTTCAACGTGTCTCCACATGTCCATCCCTGATCTTCTTGGTAGAGGTTCATCAGTCTCTATTCTACCTTTCGTGAAGTCAGTTGTGTTTAGTCTCCATGGATGGTCCGGAGGCAAGAATCGACGATGACAGTCAAAGAAAGAAGTCTTTCGACCGTGCTTAAGTTGGAAACTCTTGGTTTCTTCCATACAGTACGGGCAAGATAAACGACCATGTGTGCTCCACTGTGATAGCATGCCATACCCTGGATAGTCACTAATCGTCCATAGCAATGAAGCTCGCATTTGGAAATTTTGTTTCCGAAAACTATCGTATGTTGGCACACCCGAATCCCACAGTGACTTAAGTTCATCAATAAGGGGTCTGAGTAATACGTCAATGTTCTTGCCAGGACTCTTCGGACCAGATATCATTAAACTTAGGAAAATATATTCTTGCCGCATGCACAAGTCGGGAGGGAGGTTATAAGGGGTCACAAATACTGGCCAACACGAGTAAAGAGCTGAGGAGCTCCCGAAAGGATTAAAACCATCGGTGCAAAGTCCAAGTCTAACGTTTCTCGGTTCGGCAGCAAAATCTGGAAATGTCCTGTCGAAAGATTTCCAGGCCAAACTTGAAGCAGGGTGAATCATTTGATCGGTATCTGCCTGACACTTCAAGTGCCATGTCATGTGCTCCGATATTTTGCGTGATGTGTAAAGCCTCTGCAATCGATCCGTAATAGGCAAGTACCACAGCTTCTTACGTGGAACGAGCTTCTTCTTATTAGTGCATTCCTCGTACCTAGCTTCGCCACAATGGGGGCACTCGGTCCAGCTCTTACTTTCATACTCCCCGTAATAAAGGATACAAGTATTAACACACACATCGTATGTTTTGTACCCAAGTCCTAAACCTTTGATGAATTTCTTGACTCCGTACCAATTTTCAGGCAATCTATGACGATCTGCAGGACTCATTAATCTACGGGCCGCTTGTAATTGATTGTCAGCAGAGGCGTTTGTTGTGCCATGACGAACCTTGTCGGCAATAAATGATGTTAACCACTGCAATGGTGTTGTTTCCACATCAACGCGTATTGGCACCTCGGCTTCCCGTAGCATATCAAAAAAGTCTCGTGCCTCACGGTTTGGCTCTTCTTCTGTATTTTGATTATAGTGCGTGCCTTCATACTGACCTCCGTATGCATCATTGACCATATCTACGTAACCACTTTCGACATTATCATTACGAGTCGATGACTCTCCTGCGTATGTGTAATTGCCAGAAAAGTTGTTCCTTTCTCCGTGTGCCTCCCATACGTAATAATGAGGAACAAAACCGTACGTCAATAGGTGTCCCTGAATCACATCCCTCTTTTTGCTTTTGCTAAACCCACACCGAGTGCACGGACACTTAACTCTTCGTTGACCTTGAGAAAATGCAAATTCTAGGAATCTGTTGACGCCATCTATGAAATATGGATTGATATACCCCTCATCAACGTTGCCTCGATCGTACATCCAACTCCGATCTTCGTTGTTATACATTTTTTATCTAATTAAAATCAAATTAACAATGCATCAGCACGAGAACTGACTATTTAATCACGAAAGTAAGGCTAATTAAAACTTATCATCATATACTAACAGTGTAAGCAACTAATTACACACATGCATATATATAGCATACTACTAATCAAATCACGCTTAGATCTCAGTTACTCTAAATATGATGAATAAGAGGTATTAATATTACAAAAATCACTAAATTAAGCAACAACATCAACAATATATATATAAAATTAATCAACGAATTACGATAATACTGAAATTGATACCTCTCGTGGAGTGAGCTTTGCTGAGAATTACGTACGCTTTGCAAAAAAATCACAAGCAAGAAATGAAATTTTGCTGAAAAATAGAGAAGAGAAGGGGAAGAAATGCAGTAGATTTTGGATAATGAAATGCAGGTTATGCAGTAGATTTTGGGGTTGTGAAACGCAGGTTATGGATAATGAAATGTGTGGAGGAGAGGATATGAAGCTGATAAATCTATTGCAAGGTCCAAATCCCTTGCTGCTGTAAAAAACAGCTTTTCTGACACAGTTGCATGGGAAAAAGGCCCTTGCAGTAGCCTTTCAGCTTCAGCAACCTCCTCTTCCCTTGCAGGTTTTGTTTTACTTATTTTTTAATATAATAAAGCTGCATTCTTCATTCTTTACATATATATGCATATATATATATATATATATATATATATATATATATATATATATATATATATTTAACAAAAATAAAGAGTAGTTCAATTCTAATGTAATGTTGAGTTATCAATCATATTCTTAATTAATTCAACAAAAATAAACAGTAAGTTTTCCTGTACGTAGTTGATCAATTCGTATGTAGTATAAATATTATTCATTCATATAATTTCAGTTTATTTAATGAAACTCAAGAATCGTATTTGCGATCAATCATAAATTTTTCAAAAGGGAAGGACTAAATTGTAACTTTTTAAATCTTTTTGGGGTCAAAATCATATTTTCAAAAAGAGTTGTATTCCTAGTGCGTAGTTCAATTCTTATGTAATAACACTATATATTCAAAACAAAATCAATGCTATTAAATCTAATTAATTTAGTTCTTATTTCAACAAGTTCAATTCATTTATTAAAATTTAATTAAGATTAGTTTTGTTTAATTAGTTCAATTCTAATGTAATGTTGAGTTATCAATCATATTCTTAATTAATTCAACAAAAATAAACAGTAAGTTTTCCTGTACGTAGTTGATCAATTAGTATGTAGTATAAATATTATTCATTCATATAATTTCAGTTTATTTAATGAAACTCAAGAATCGTATTTGCGATCAATCATAAATTTTTCAAAAGGGAAGGACTAAATTGTAACTTTTCAAATCTTTTTGGGGTCAAAATCATATTTTCAAAAAGAGTTGTATTCCTAGTGCGTAGTTCAATTCTTATGTAATAACACTATATATTCATAATAAAATCAATGCTATTAAATCTAATTAATTTAGTTCTTATTTCAACAAGTTCAATTCATTTATTAAAATTTAATTAAGATTAGTTTTGTTTAATTAGTTCAATTCTAATGTAATGTTGAGTTATCAATCATATTCTTAATTAATTCAACAAAAATAAACAGTAAGTTTTCCTGTACGTAGTTGATCATCAATTCTTACGTAGTTTAAATATTATTCATTCATATAAATTCAGTTTATTTAATGAAAATCAAGAATCGTATTTGCGGTCAATCATAAATTTTTCAAAAGGGAAAGGACTAAATTGTAACTTTTCAAATCTTTTGGGGTCAAAATCATATTATCAAAAAGAGTTGTATTCCTTGTACGTAGTACAATTCTTATGTAATAACACTATTCATAATAAAATCAATGCTATTAAATCTAATTAATTTAGTTCTTATTTAATATTTGTTCAATTGAGTAATTAAACTAATTTGACAAAAGTCAATGTTAGTAATATTTAGTTGATGCTTATATATTTGTAGTTAATTAGGAGTTGTCCATTCAAACAAGTTCAATTCATTTATTAAAATTTAATTAAGATTAGTTTTGTTTAATTAGTTCAATTCTAATGTAATGTTGAGTTATTAATCATATTCTTAATTAATTCAACAAAAATAAACAGTAAGTTTTCCTGTACGTAGTTGATCATCAATTCTTATGTAGTTTAAATATTATTCATTCATATAAATTCAGTTTATTTAATGAAAATCAAGAATCGTATTTGCGGTCAATCATAAATTTTTCAAAAGGGAAAGGACTAAATTGTAACTTTTGAAATCTTTTGGGGTCAAAATCATATTTTCAAAAAGACTTGTATTCCTTGTACGTAGTACAATTCTTATGTAATAACACTATTCATAATAAAATCAATGCTATTAAATCTAATTAATTTAGTTCTTATTTAATATTTGTTCAATTGAGTAATTAAACTAATTTGACAAAAGTCAATGTTAGTAATATTTAGTTGATGCTTATATATTTGTAGTTAATTAGGAGTTGTCCATTCAAACAAGTTCAATTCATTTATTAAAATTTAATTAAGATTAGTTTTGTTTAATTAGTTCAATTCTAATGTAATGTTGAGTTATCAATCATATTCTTAATTAATTCAACAAAAATAAACAGTAAATTTTCCTGAACGTAGTTGATCATCAATTCTTATGTAGTATAAATATTATTCATTCATATAATTTCAGATTATTTAATGAAAATCAAGAATCGTATGTTTAGTTTGGTTATTATTATTTAATGAGAAGTTATTGATTCTAATAACTTTAATTAATTTTACAATACAAGATTAATTCTAATTAGTCCAGTTCTCATATATGTTATTAGGATCTTATTCATTCAAATAAGTTCACATATATATATAGCTATAAATATCAAGATTAGTTCTATTTTCTTATGTAATTAATAATTATTCAATCAAATAAGTTTTATTAATTAATTAATTTAACCAAGATCAAGATTAGTTCTATATATTTAGCTCAAGTCTCATTTAATTATGATTTACAAGCCATAATTATATATGGATATAATTAAATGATTGAATGAGGAAATATATATTATTAAAACATTTTTCTAATAAAGCTATTGCAAGGTCCAAATCCCTTGCTATTGCTACTTTTCTGACACAGCAGCAAGGGATTCCAACTTCCCTTGCAACAGCTTTGACACAGCAGCAAGGGATTCCAACTTCCCTTGCAACAGCTTTCTGACTATAACCTGTTGCAAGGGATTTGGACCTTGCTACAAAATTTCAAAAAATTTTTGGCGGAAACTTCAAATTTCCCAAAAAATTTCATTTCCCTCCCTCTCCCTTCCACTATACTACTATAAATACCCCACTATATCACTCATCCATCCCACTTCTCCCTCTCATATTATTATCATCTTCTTCTCTCCCCTTCTCTCCTACACTTTATTTTTTTCCTTAATTTATTTTGCATCATCATCAACTTATATATATATTATATATGCATGCATCTTATACTATATATATATACATATATATTGTATAATTATAATTAGTGAGATTATTTTATAATTATACATTGTAAAGTTTAGTGTGTGTATGTATATATATATCATTATATTTTTAAAATGTTATCTAACATTTCTTAATATTATATATATATACATATATCTATATATATATATATATATATATATATATATATATATATATATATATATATATATATATATATATATATATATATATGTGCGTGTGTTTGTGTGTGTGTGTGTGTATAATTTAGTTATTAGTATTATATTTTTTAACATACTATACATATATATATAATATTGAGGTTTCAATTAATGTATAATGTGAGTGTGTGTATATATATATATATATGTATATATATATTAAAAAACATTTTATTAAAAGAGGCGGTATTTACCGCGACTTTTTTAAAAAAAAAATATTTATGTACAGCAACGTCCGTGGACGTTGCTGCCAAATTTGAAAAAAAAAAAATCGGGCAACTATAGCAACGTCCACGGACGTTGCTGCCATATTTTTAAAAAAAATCCTCCGGGCACTATAGCAACGTCCGAGGACGTTGCTGCAATTAAATGTCCGGACAAAAATGAAATTAAAAAAGAAACTATAGCAACGTCCGTAGACGTTGCTGTGTTTTATCGAAGAAATTAAAAAAAAAAACGTGCTTAAATCAATTGCAACGTCAAAAGACGTTGCAATTGAGCTTGTGTCAGAATACATAGCAACGTCCTTAGACGTTGCAATTGACCTTTGTGTCAGAACAAATAGCAACGTCTGTGGACGTTGCTGTGTGTCAGCACCCTATAGCAAGGGAAATGGGACCTTGCTACAGGTGTGTGTCAGAACAGCAATAGCAAGGTCCTTTTCCCTTGCAGCATGCAAATTACCTGCACCCACGCCACCTATAGCAAGGGATGCTACCAACGTCCACATCCCTTGCTATAGATCAATAGCAAGGGAATTTGGACCTATAGCAAGGTTTTTGGACCTTGCTATAGGCCACATTTCTTGTAGTGGGTCCCCCGTTTTTTTTTTGTTCAACCACTAAACTATATTCAAAATAACGGGGCTACAATGGGGTAGCCCCCATCACAAAACACGGAGTTCGGAAGTTTATCCATCGGTACAAAACCAGAAAAACTAACAACTCTACACCAATCAGCAAGCCAATGTGCTGCAAAATTACAATGCCTAGGGACATAATTAAATTTCCATTTTGGTTTAAGCGCCCAAAGCCTCTTGATCTCCTGAATGATACCTCTGGAACTCCAGCTGGAAGTCTCTTGATTAACAATTCCAGAGTTCAGGGAGCACACGTTGTTGATGACACTCAAATTGTCAGATTCAAAAATGACCTTGCTGCGGTTGAATTGTGTCGCTAGGATAGCTGCTTCAAGAATTGCTTTTGCCTCGCCAAACTCCACATCAAAACATGTAACCATTCTCATCACGCCAAACAGAAGCAGTGGCAGACTCCTTATCAGTTGAGAAAGCAACATCAGAATTAATCTTTAACCAATTTTTAGTCGGAGGGAGCCAACTCTTTTGCATCATTGAGGGAGTGGCACTCTGATGGATGGACATTTGAGCCTTGAAATGGATACTAGTCTGATCTTCAATTCTTTTAGACAAGTCTGTAATATTCACAAGGTGATTCCCATGGACAATGTCATTTCTGAATCTCCAGATCTCAGTAATCACACAGGAAGCAAAGATCAGGAACTCCAATGCTTCCTCATCATTGAGGTGGCTTTGAAGTCCTCTATCTGCACAAAACAAAAACAAGTTAGCAACAGAAGTAAGGTTCAGCTGACATAATCTAATGGACCATTTTGAAGTGAACCAAATGATTTCTGCCAGGTTACAAAAAATGAACAAATGTTCAGCAGATTCAGGTGCAATTCCACAGATGGGGCAGTAAGTGTTCTGAATTTTGAAAATAGAATTGATTTTCTCCCTAGTAGGAATAGCATTAGCGCAGATTTTCCACCATAACAGTTTGTGTCTGTTATGTAGCTTAGACTTCCAAATGATCTGCCAGACTGGAAGGGGGTGATGCTTTCTTCTGCCATGGATTATGGCAAGGTATGCACTTTTCACTGTGAATTTCCCTGATTTGGAGGGAAACCAGTACAATGCATTTGGTTCCTGGGAAATAATGATAGGAGTTTTGCAAATCTCCTTCACTATATCTGGAAGGAATAGAAAAGAGAGCAACTGAGTGTTCCAAGTATCATCAGTAGGCTGAATAAGATCTCCCACTCTAGGGCAGATAAATTGAGTGTCAGCATGGGGATCTTTGTGCACAGGAGAGCTGATATTGAAGCTAGGTATCCAGGGATCAGACCAAGTTTTCACCATAGAATCTGTGCAGATGGTCAGTCTGGCTCCCAAACAAAGAACCTCTCTGCATTTAAACAAATCATTAGCAATCCAGGATAAATTAGAGGAGGGAGTGCTCATAGATAGAAAATCCTTCCCTTTAACATATTTGTCCCTAAAAAGATTAGTCCAAAGCTTCTTCTCATGGATAGCAACACTCCAGGATAACTTAGAGACCAAAGCTTTGTTGTAATCTCTCATTTTCCTAAATCCCAGGCCACCATCCACTTTAGGGAGACATATACTGTCCCAGCATTTGAGGGGTAACACATTATTATTCTGATTCACTCCCCACCAGAAACGCATCAAAATACTATCCATCTTCTTGGTGATACAAATAGGCAAGATAAAATTGGACATATGATAGGTAGGCATAGCCTGCAGCACTGCAGAAAGAAGCACACTTCTACCTGCCTAAGGAAGAGTGTTGCTTTTCCACCCAAAAAGTCTATCATTGAGGTTAACAATAATCTTTTGGAAAGCCTCTTTTTTCCTTCTAGGTTTGCAGAAATGAATACCCAAGTGAAGGTTCTTGTGATTGCATTCATGAATACCCAAATCATCAAGGGCCCTGTGTCTATCACTCACCACAGAATTAGAACTAAAATGAATGAAAGATTTCTGTTTATTGATGACCATACTGCTCCACTTTTCAAACAAATCAAGACACTCTTTAACAGCATTGATGTTCTTTTGATCATTTTGGCAAAAAATGGTAAGGTCATCAGCATAGAAAAGATGAGAGATGGCAGAGCAATTTCTAGCAATTCTAATACCATTGAGCTTGTTATCAGCCTCTTCTTTGTTCAGCATTCTACTAAGCAACTCAGCATAAATAATGAAAAGTTAGGGAGATATGGGGTCACCTTGCCTAATACCTCTAGAAGGTTTAAAATGCCCAAAATGAGCCCCATTAATAAGCACAGAGAAACTACAAGAATGCAAACAGTTAAGAATCCAGGTACAAAATTTTTGGTTAAAACCAAGAATGGCAAGAATTCTCATTAAAAGGGGCCATTCAACTCTATCATAGGCCTTGGATAAGTCAACTTTCACAGCCATGAAATTCTTTTTCCCCTTATAAGTCCTAATGTAGTGCATTAGCTCATGGCTAATGATATTGTTTTCATGTATGAACCTTCCTTCAACAAAAGCAAATTGACAAGGGGAAATGATTTTAACAAGACACTTCTTAAGTTTATCAGCAATAATCTTGGATATAACTTTATAGCACACATTGCATAAACTAATGGGTCTAAAATTCTCCACATTGCAAGGCCTAGAAGTCTTAGGAATAAGAGCTATATAAGTGTGGTTGAAATCAGGGGGAAGCCTGTTATTGAGAAAAAAAGCCTTAATAGCCTTACACACATCAGGACCAACAATAGCCCAGAATTTTTTATAGAAGAGGCCAGAGAAACCATCTGGACTAGGACTTTTGTTAGAGTTCACTTCAAAAAAGGTTTTTTTGATGACATTATCACCAGGGATAGCACATATATCTTCATTCATGTCATTAGTTATAACTTTATCAAACAGACCATTCAGGTTATGGGGGAAAGGGAAAGGTTCATCAAGATACTCAGAAGTAAACAAATTAGAGAAATAATCAGTAAAGCAGTTACCAATGTCTTTCCATAAAGTTAGTTTTATACCTGCTGAGTTTTTAATGAACTCAATTTTGTTTGCTTTTGATCTGATAATTGTGGAGAGGTGGAAGAATCTTGTGTTGGCGTTTCCATCCTTGGCCCAATGATTCTTAGCCTTTTGTCTCCACATCACCTCTTCCTCTTTCAAAACAGCATCTAGTTGGTTCTGGAGGGATAACTCATCTTCCTTAGCTCTCTGATCACAGACAGAATCTTGCACAAGAGCAATCCTGGATATCAGATCCTTCTTGGTAGTATTGATGTTTCCCACAGTGTCTTTGTTCCACTTTGTCAACACTTTCCTGGTGTTCTCATTCCTGATCATCACATTACAGAGAGGTTGAGGATGGGACACCACTGTCCAGCCTTGGTTCACCACTTCATCACAATCAGGCCTGTTGCACCAAAAAATTTCAAACCGAAAAGGCCTTTTCAGAGGCTTAGCAGCATTCTTCATTGTGAGGAGGATTGGTTTATGGTCAGATTTTGTAGCAAGGAGGTGCTGGATTCTAGTATCCGGGTAAGTTGAGTTCCAGGCAGCATTTGCCAACCCTCTGTCCAATCTCATCTTAATGTTAGCAGCTCCCTCCCTTTTGTTGTTCCAGGTGAAAATATTTCCATGGAACCCAACATCAATCAACTCAAGCTTGTTAATCTCATCTACAAACCAAGGGTTGAATGAAGAAGCAAAAGGTAGCCCTCCCTGTTTTTCTCCTTGGTTGGTAATGTCGTTGAAATCTCCTATCAGCACCACGGCTCATCATTCAAAGGCCTGAGCGTATGAATTTCCTGCCAAAAATCTCTTTTTGGTTTTAATTTTGCACGGGCTATAAATCCCAGTTAGGAACCAGGTCTCTTCAGGATTAGTAGACAAAATATTGGCATGGATGGTCCATCTACTGGAGGACAGAATCTTCAAATTAATCTCCTTGGTCCAAGCCAAACACAACCCACCTGAAAGCCCTGTAGCGTTAACAAAAAAGAAGTTGCACAAATACAAGGTAGATAAGTACCAGGATAGAACATCATAGTTTTGCATTCTAGTGTCACTAATAAAGATAATATCTGGTTTTTTTGCCAATATTAAGTTCTTAAGCGCCCTGACTGTCGAGGCATTGGCCAGGCCCTGACAGTTCCACGCTAGCATAGTCGGCGTACTCATTGATGCTCCCCCTCTTGGGCCGTGACTTTTGGATTGGACGGGTTAGCTTCCTCAATCTCAGTTATCGAAATTATTCCTGAGTTTTCTGTCGGTGACTTAGAACTTTTGAAAGTTCTTATCCTTCTTTTTGTGATGATAGTTTCCTCCACCTCAAAGGTACTGACTTCAAGAAATTCTAATTCTTTAGCAAATTCTTCTTCCTTCTCTATCTTTTCTTCTTCGCTCTTTTCCATCGCCGATGTGATTTGGAGCTCGTTGAGACAGCCTGAGAGAGCTTGGCTCTGGCTTTCCAGTATGGCTTTGGGCTTTTTTATTTCAGAAGGTCCAGTTTCCTCAGCCCCTCTTTTAATTCCAGCGAGTTTTTTAAAGAACAGAACAGGAGAGTATGGCCCCCAGGACATAGGAATCTTTTATTCTTGGTAATGGGTTGTAGTAGGTCCACTGTAGGCGGGCCGATGCAAAAGGTGGGCTCTGACCTTATAGGACCCTCAATCTCAGTTTTGGAGATGGGCTCAACTTCCTTTGTCACCACCAGTCCTTTTTCTCCTGCTACTGGGCCTTTGTTACCGTTGGGGCCCAAAAACGGCCCAGACTCCTTGTCGTCAGAAACAATCTCTCTCTCTCTCTCTGTCGATTTTTGCCCTGAATCTTCATCAGAAACTTGTTCATTCATCTTCAAACCTCCATCAGATCCTTTTCCTGCCTTCTGGATCTCAACCTCATCATTGACCCTATCACTAGATACCAGATAGTTTTGTGGGCTAAAGTCTTTCATCGGTAAATATTTAGCAAGATCCACCACAACAGGGTTGCCTGGGATCTTTTTGGGGTTTTCCATGTTGGTTTCCACTTTTAGCCAAGGTCCAAAGGCTTCTATGAGCAGGGATGGTGGTGGGAACGATAGCCCCTCTTCTGGGTAGCAATGGTCAATTTTGTGGCCTATTTTGCCACAGCAAAAGCAAAATTCTCCCAGACGCTCATATTTAATCACTGCAGTAATAGGGGATTTACCTGGTATGTTGATCGTAACTTGATCAACCAAGGTTTGTGTAACATCCACCTCTACCCTGATTCTCACCGCCTTCCTCCACTTATTATTTTGGTTCAGATCTGCCCTTAGGAATTTTCCGACCACCGCCCCGATGCTCTTTACCGTTGTATCTGTGATGAAGCAAATAGGGATATTTTGGGTATGGACCCAAAATTCTGTCTTTGTAAGCTCCTTCTGTGTGAAAGCTTGGCTAGCGTCCCAGCGGTTTACCAGAACCTGAAGCCCTCTAAAATTCCATGGTCCCTTGTCAATAATCCAGTCCGATTCCTTTTTGTTTTTGATAAGAAAGGCTAGGGTTTTTGGTGCTACTGGTTGTATTATTGGGTCACTCTTTAAATTCCAAGCTGTTGATAGGGTTTTTGTGAGGGCGACCATATTTAGGGAGTTTTTGGTAGTGATAACTTTGGCTATTATAGTGTAATCGTCTTCCTCATTTTGATTTTCCATAACTGAGAGCACGTGAGAAAGAAGACGAAAGGCAAAAAAAAAACGAGAGAGAAAAGCCAAGAGAGAGAAAGGGGAAGTTCCTAGAGAGAGGAAAGGACTCTATTACTAAAGAAGATAGCTATGTTCTAATTTCTGGCTGGTCCCCCGTTGGTCACACAGATTACGAGATTATTTTGTCCATAATAAAACTCGTGAAACATTTGTCAACCTTTTTTCCCCACATATTTCATGATCAGTTTCATGAGGGTGTACTAAGCCAATTTATGTTGGCATCATTACCAAATAAACAAAAGAATAAAGTTACTTTAATCTATTATCAAAAAATTGATATGAAGTAGGTAGTGCACTTCTTATTTTGTAGGAATAATTTACAAACTTTCTATTAATTTGAACCATGCATGTGCAATGCATTTGTAAATTGAAATTAAGAGTTCGAAGATTTTACAAGGGCAAGATTAAAGGAAAACAGAAACAACAAATGGATGAATGCTCTGAAAAAAATAATGCGTTGTCCAAAAGGTATAAAGCTTCCGGAAGTTGGTATGGATCTTTTCTAGAAGAAAAAAAAGAAGACACAAGGGCACGTAGAATAAACCAGTATGCATCATTTTCAGGAGATAAAAAAATTTAGCTACGAGAAAAGAACAGAATTCAGTATGCCTGCAAATCCAAAGAAAAAAATAAGGCTCTTTCCTAAAAAATTAGAGATTCTTATGTGCCAATGATTAGACAGAGCAAAACGAGTTGTTATAGAAAAATCGCGACCGTCAATTCACACAAAGGGATAAATACGGTGAGTACAGTCAAAATAGTTTGTTTCTTTCTTTGTGATTAGCAAATTATTTTGGATTAAATGTTTGGCTTCTTTTAGACATATTTGTATCTTTTGGGACTAAAGTTGTTTTCTCTATCTATATCTTCAACAATATGTCTTTGTGAACATTGCGGAGCGAAAAAGTTCCCATACGAATCAAAGGGGTTTTATTGCACGAACGGGGAAGTGGTTTTGACGTCGAATGAAATTCATTCGCTGCTATATTGTTTATTGACATCGATGGATGATGAGGCTGTTGAGTTTAGGAGGCTTTTCAGATCATACAATAATAAGTTCATATTTACATCACTAGGCGTTAGGTACGACAAGGATCTCACTAAGAACACCAAAACTGTATACATTTTTAAGGTTCTAGGAGTAATTTATCATTTCATCTGCGACATTTTCCCGCTAAATGGAGGATCGTCCAATCACAATTTTTCTTCTACGTCACAGAGCATGAGGTTCAAAAAAGAATCGAAATGGAATCGTTGTTCAAAAAAGGCATTGTCAGAAAGTTAATGAATGTTTTATCAACAAATACCTATTCAGATTTTTTAAGAACCTCAAAGTTTTGGAGGATTTTCAAAGTAGGTCAATTTTTGTAAAGGCAACTCCATAAATGGATCAAAAAGTGTTCAATGCACCTTCGGTGTCTCAAGTGGCAGGCATCTGGATTGATGAAAGTGATAGGGAAGGACATAGCAGACGCGACATTATTGTTCATTCTCATGGCTTCAATCGTCATCGCATAAATTATTATTTTGGTTGCTATGATTCGTTGCAGTATCCTTTGTCTATATGAAGAGGTCAGATGGCATGAAGGTATACAAAAAACAACAAAAAATTGTACTTTTCAATCAAAATGTACCAGCATTGGCTTAGATTTTTCCTCTATCAGATCTCCGACCAAGTTACTCACCAAATAACAAGCAGGTATAAATATTTATACAAACATTAGTGTCGAACGGTATTTTTACTCGTTTGCAATAGTAACCATTTCTATGTTTGAATTGTTTCTTGTGTATTATTTCATCTCTCGAGGACAAAAAATCAAGACAAAATATATCATGCTGTCAATATTATTGTTATATACTACAAATTAGACAATCAAAAATATCAGCGTTATTGCTCTCTGGAAGGTTACTTCAGCAATATATTGTCGAGATGTACATTAAGATTGAGACGAATCGACTCGATTATACAAGAAGTGAGCGACAAAATATACGCACTGAGCTGTATCAAGGAATTGTTGACAACATCAATCATGGTGAGGATTGTGGATTTATGGTAGGTAAAAGAATTATGGCGGTCCTCAAGATATGCACCGAGGTACCTTGATGCAATGACGTTAGTCCAGAGATTCGGCAACCTGGATATTTTTCTTACAATGATATGCAATCCATCATGGCTGGAAATCGAAATGGAATTACTTTATCCTGTTGAAGAGGCACAAAATAGACATGATTTAACAACAAGACTTTTTAGATTGCAATTAGAAGAACTTAAAGTTGACATTTTGAAGAGGTGCTTATTTGGACGTGTAATAGCTTACACTTATGTGGTGGAGAATCAAAAGAGAGGGTTCACTCATGTACATTTTCTGCTGATACTACATCCAAAAGACAAAATTACTACTCCTGATGCATATGACATGTTCATTTGTGTTGTCCCCGATAAAGAAGATAATCCTCACTTGCATCAAATGGTCATCAAACATATGATGCATGGACCGTGTAGCAATCTGAGACCAAATAATTCTTGTATGGGAGATGGCAAGTGTAAAAACCACTTTTGCGAGATTTTTGTGTGGTCACTACCCAAAAGAAGAATGGTTATTCTTTATATAGGAGAAGAGACACGGGAATAAAAATCCGAGTACGTAACTTGTTGTTGGATAATCGTTCAGTTCTTCCATACATGCCATATTTGTTGAAAAAGTTTGACTGTCATAATAATGTTGAATTATTCTCCACGATAAAGGCCGTGAAATATATGTACAAATATATCTCAAAGGCTACGACAAGGTGTTGTTTCCATTGGGCCCCGGTGACAACACAAATTTGGTTGATGAAATTAAACAATTTCAAAGTGGTGGATGGGTATCGCCTCCGGAAGTTGCATGGAGAATTTTTAGTTACCCCATGAATGAGATACATCTGAATGTCATATCATTGCCACTTCATCTTGAACAACAACAACTTGTTGGATTCCAGGACACTCAAAACTTGAATGATGTGGTTGCGAATGAGCGAAAGTCAAGAACGATGTTAACACAATACTTCCATATGAATGATATTGATGAAAAAGCAATATCTTATCTATACAATGAATTTCCAAAACATTATGTTTGGAATCAAAGTGCCAAGCATTGGACCCCTCGATGCAAAAAGTAAGTTGTTGAACAAGTTGTCGCAGCTAATCCAACCGAAGGAGAAAGGTACTTCTTACGATTTTTTCCAGCAAATATATAAGTAGAATAACGCACAACAAACTTGATATCAACACAAGTTCAAATATGCAAATCCAGACCTTTTTACCCCTAGCCACACAATATACTTATCCATCAGGATCCAAATTACTAAAGGTACTACAAATGTGAATCTCTTAAACAACGATATAACTTGCCTAGGTTCAGAAAGACAACAGTTCTCTTTCACATTGAAATCCTGAAAAAATATAAGGGAAAGCATTTTGTCACTTCATGAACGAACCGTTACAAGCAAAAGGCAAATCATTTCACGCTGGCTTGTTAAGAAATGGGGCCAAGGTAATCACCCTCAAGGCTCCCAACTACTTGAAAATCTTTCTCCACCTCAATGAACTTTTCCGCAAGCACCACAAAACGCACCACCACACCCTTTTCAATTTTGACGATTTTTCATTCATGAAATAGGGAATTTCTCCTGGGACATACTGATAGTCAGCCATTTTCTGATGAGAGATGAAAATTTGATCCGCAGGCCCACATTTCAAATAGATGTCATGCTTTACAATTGTATGAACTGTGCCTTCCAAGACCTTTCCTGTGAGCATCTTGAAGGTGATGCAGCTAAAACCTACCGGAAAGAGGACATAAACCGTATCCTGAACCTTCCCTTCCCCTATTTCCTGCAGTGTAGTCACAGCAAGGAAATAGCCGAGTTCTTTGGTTGCTTTCTTGGCGGTGTAGACGTCCATGAGCTGAGTGATGATGGCTTTTTGAAGTATCAACCCTTCCCTATCCAACTTGTCAGGAGGGATTATGAAATTCCAAGACAGGTTTGTTTGAAGATACATTTTCGGGAAATACCAAAAGAAACACGGCTTAACCAAGAGTTTTACCAACTCCAAAATCCACAACGTTTCTCTATTTTGCCGCTTATTAGAATCTGATAACAGCATATATGAGTACTTGCAAGAGGCAACATTATGTCAAATGCCTTCGAGTCTTCGTCGACTTTTCTCTGCATTATTATTTTATTATTCTCCACAAAATCCACGAGGTCTATGGGAAAGTTTCAAAAAGTACATGGGTTAGGACTTCAAGAGATCTGAAATACCGTGTCCTTCGTCTATTGAAACAAAATATCTTTAGAGCATTGACACACATTTGTAGTTGATGGGAAAAAATATTTTGTTATTTGATTTGCCTACCATTACAGAGAACGAGGATGAAAAAATTCAAAGAGAGATCAGTGAAGAACTAAATATACCGGTACTCGAGGATGATTTACAAATGATCTAAAGTCTGAGCATGGAACAGAGAGTAGCATATGATGAGATATTGAAACGAATTAAAGAAAAAAATGTGGCGTTTTTTTTTTATTGATGGTCCTGGTGGTTCAGGAAAGACTGGTTTGTATCGTGCTTCGCTAACTACTATTAGATCTAAAGGTTTTGTGGCGATTGCTACAACAATTTCTGGCGTCGCAGCTTCACTTCTACCCGGCGGTCGTACTGCACATTCTAGATTTAGATTACCAATAGCTACTGAGGAGATAACATGCAACATGTCAAAACAATGTGTCAGTGCAAAGTCATTGCGTAAAGAAAAACTCATAATTTGGGACGAGATACCGATTGTGAATAAAATTCTTGTTGACGCACTGGAAAACTTGCTCCGAGATATTTATGGTTACCAATTGTTTTTTAGCAGGAAAGTTGTCGTCTTTGGAGGTGATTTCAGACATGTACTTACTGTAGTACCCGATGGTGGTAGAGGAGAGACCATAGAATCTACTCTTGTCAAATCTAAACAGAGGAAACATATAAAAAAAATTCAGTTGCAACAGAACATGCGGGCTGTCAGCAATCTTCCATTAGCAATTTTCTGTTGAGTGTAGGAAATGGTTCTGAACCAACTCTTCTTGAACATAGAATAACCATACCTCATGAAATGTTGATTGCTTTTAGGGAAGAATCAAGCTCGAAAGAATAGTTGATGGATGTTGTTTTTCCAAACCTTTCTCCAAATGCACTGGATCAAGAATTCATAACAAGTCGAGCTATTCTAACGACTAAGAACGAGTTTGTGGATGATTTCAATGAAAGATTAATAGGCGAATTTTTAGGCGACGAAAAAATATACTATAGCTTTGACTCTGCTATTGACAGCACACAACAATTTCAACAAGAAGAATTTTTGAATTCTCTTGCACCCAACGGAGTACCCCCTCACAAACTCGTTCTAAAGAATATCCTGTAATGTTGCTACGCAATATAGATCCATTTTTTGGACTTTGTAACGGCACTCGGTTGATTTGCAAACACTTCGACAACAATGTCATAGATGCTGAAATTGCAGTTGGTCATCATAAAGGTTAAAGGGTATTTATTCCCAGAACTCCTATGCATCCGTCAGATGATAGCAAGTTTCCCTATCCATTTGTGAGAAGGCAATTTTCTGTATGCACTTGTTTTGCGATGACTATCAATAAAGCTCAAGGTCAAACAATGGAAAAAGTTGGAGTATATTTGCACACAACATGTATTCTCTCATGGTCAACTTTACATTACCTTATCAAGAGGATATTAGAATTGTCATCAAACCATCAGATGATTCTGAAAGCAATACATGCACCATAAATGTTGTATACAAAGACTTACTAGACATTGTACATTGACAAAGTATACCACCTGAATATAACAAAGGTATATACATATCAGTTTCTTATTTGCATTTTTATTACATGATGTGTGATTGCATCTATAAGAAAGTGCATGGTGATTCCCCTCTTCTTATTTTCTCTGTCTCTAAGTTGATTGTGCTCTTTTAAGATTAGTCTTGTTGAAATTGGTTCATATATTCTACTTGTCACTGTTGATATCTCTTATTTGAAATGTTCTGAATATTTATCTATGCGCGGTTTATGAGAGTGGAAAATTGTTGGATTCGAAATTTCATCTTTGCATCTTTTGGGGATTGTTCAGATAGTTCTTAGAATTGAAATAGTTTCCAGAGATGTCAGATGATTCTGTCATCTGTGTTTTCTTCTGTATTCGCTGCATATACAAGTCTTTCAAACAAGTACTTTGCAGCATAGGAAGCTCTCTGTTGCTTTGGTTCTTGATTACTATTTGTTGCTCTTGTCAAGCTACAAATAAGAGTCTTTGTTGAAATCTTTAAATTGCATAGATGGAGATATTTTTTTTTTTTTGTTTTTTTGGAAGAGGCATAGATAGAGATCTTAAAAAGTAGAATAGTAACGAAAAAGAATAATTTTGCTGCATTTTATTGGGTCTGTTCAAAAAAATCCTGATTCCTTAAAACTTACATAATGTCAACTGTGTAGGGAAACAATTCTAGACCACCACGGACTAATATATTTTGCTGGACAACTACGTCTTCATCAGTCATATATACTGGTACAAGGCTGATTTTGGCCTTTTTTGCACGAGACAAGTCTGAACAGGTCTGTTACTATAATGCACGGACAAATGTTGTTTCTCTGTCCATATTTTTATATAGGCAAATGTATTCTGAGTATAGATATCTGAGAGACTTTTGCTATCATCTTCACGATTTTATTCTACTTGTTCATGACTAATAACGTTGCAATATATATTCATGTTTATTTATGCACTAATATTTGTTCTTGCCAACACTTCCATCTAAGGCTCCCTTCCCATTCACTTCTTCAAATAGTTTTCTTCCCACATTCTTCAGGATTTCTTATGCCGATAATAATAGATAGTTTATTATTCATGAACTGAATTAGTCTATGAAAAGTATCTACATCACGTGAGAACAATTGATAGTAGCTATAAATTCTACCTTATATTGGAAAAAATTTTGGAACGACATCTTCATGCAAAATGTTGATTTAACTTTTTGGATCGTATCTACAAAAAATGTTGACATTTTTTTGCTACCCGAAAAAACCAACTAGTTTAAGAGTAACTAATCAAATGATAAATATTTGACTCTTTCTCGTTCACGTAGAAATCTGGAAATTGGCGAGCTTCGACATCCAAATTGTGTGATTACAGAAGTGTGAGTATGCAGATTAACCAACAAAATGCACAATGGCTTCAAAATCAGAACTAATAAAAGAACACAGTTACAAGTGATGTACAAAAACTAAGATTTATTCATATCTTATTTTGGAGATAGATGTAGGAGTTCACTACTTCTAATATTTGTAATTTGTATTTAGCAGTTTGATGGGTTATGTATAGGTAATGTATATGTATAGTCTAAATATCTGATACTACTAGGTCTTGCGTGATCAAACTTATATCTGAATCCATACAAGAGCTATAACTATATATTGGATCTAACGATCTGAGTAAAGGACTACATAAAGCCAGGGCTCGAAATTGTCGAACTCACAATTATTAACTGAAGTCAATAGAATAGAAATACGCAAAATCACTATAAGAAATTGCTAAAATGTTGCACGTAACTTTTTTTTCCAAAGTATTAGACTATTATCTATTTTTATTTATACTTTGTTGAATAAATATTTTTGTCAGGGTAATTGAAGAATAGTAGATTGTGCATAAAGAAATTTCAAATAAAATCTTTGATCGCTCTGATTATATATGTCGAGTTTTAAAATTTACAAACATTATCCCCTATACAGTGTTAATTCAACTGTAAACTTGAAAGCTGTATGAATTTGTTGTAAGCAAAAGGAGGATAAAGGAACATATGTATGCTTGAGTTTTTCTCATACTCCATCAGCAATCAACTCAAATTCTTCACTTCAAATGACTTCTTTTGTTCCAATGACCCAAAGTTTGAAACTTTATTCATCCTCTTTGCTACCAAATGAGAATATGAAGGTTTCACAAATCTTCCAATTTATTATTTGAAAAATGTGAATTTACTATGTAAATTATAGAATAGACTTTTTTTTTATGGAAATTATTATAGACTGTATGTTTCTTAAGATTTTAATGGTACAAGAAATTAGGCATATTGTTAAACTACTCAACACAACACATCACTCATCACCAAACTCGGGTTCTCTATTCAAAGAAGCGCTCTTTATTTACACGCTTTTACTTATTTCTTTCTAATTATATTAGTTACCGTTAGTGTTAGTTAATTAAGTTTTACTATAAATAGTAGTTTGTTTATTCAGTTAATCACTTTTCCATTTTATACTTTTGTAACACTTTGATCTCCGATCACTGATGATCGTTCTCTTCTTCAGTGTAATCGTTAATATACAATTCAATTACACTTTACAATCTTGATATGGTATCATTCCGCCAGTAATTCGATTCTTCCGCTGTGTTATCTCTGCGCGTGTGGTTCTCGAGATCCTATTGATGTTTTCTGCGTAATTTTTTGAGAAAATTACGATCTGCGATTTGTGTTTTTTTCACAATCGATTGTTGTTTGTGTTTTTGTTCGGTGCATCTTGTTACTGATCATCTTGCGATTGTTTTAATCGGTTCAATTGTTGAATTCTGTTGGATATTGTTGTTTAATCATGTCTGGCACTCAAAATCCTACTGTTTTTACTCGAAACCCTAGCGATAATTCTTCATCAGTGTATTTTCTTGGTACTCAGGATTTAGGAGGATCTTCTATAGTTGGAGCTGTGCTGATTGGATCTAACTATAATTCTTGGAGTAAGGGTATCATGATGGCCTTGAAAATTAGGAACAAAGTGAGGTTTGTTGATGGTACTTTGCCCCGTCCTACTGATGATCTGACCAAGAAGACTTGTTGGATTAGAGCCAACACATTAGTCTTATCTTGGATCTTGAACTCTGTGACTAAAGATTTGAGACAAAGCTTGTTATATTTCACTAGTGCATTGGAGGTTTGGACTGAGTTAAAAGTTAGATATGATCGTGCTGATGGATCAAGAGTTTATCAATTACAGAAGTCCCTATCCACTGGCACTCAGGGTTCTCTCTCTGTTACTGAGTTTTATAATGGTTTTAGATCTTCTTGGGATGAATATGTTAGTCAGAGGCCTATTGTTGCCTGTGTTTGTGGACACTGCACCTGTGATGTCAATTAGAATATGCAAAACTTACAACAGTATGACTCTGTGCTTATGTTTTTGATTGGTCTTAATGATAGCTATTCTACTTTGAGGAGCCAAATCTTGATGATGAATCCCTTGCCATCTCTCTCTAAGGTGTATTCTACGGTTTTACAAGATGAAAACCAGAAAGCCTTGACAACAGTAGCTCCTTCTATGGATAGTTTGGCTATGTTTACCAGAAACAAAGGATCTCAAGAAGCTGTTCCTAAGGGTCAGTTCACTCAGAATCATAATCCATCCGGAAATAAGTTTACTAAGAAGGACAAAAAGAAGCTGAAGGGCTCCTACTGTGGCTTCACTGGTCATACAGTTGACAAGTGTTTCCAGTTGATTGGATACCCACCTGGGTGGGATGGTCCAACTGGAAAAAGGCAACCAATTCCTCACTCAGCCAACTCTGTGGTTAATGATGATAGTGTGCCTGTTTCTGTTCCACAGGTATCACAGACAAAGACATATAATCAAGTTTTGTTTGAGCAATTCATGGCTTACAAGCAAGCCTATACTACTCAAAACCAGGGTTCCACTCCTTATGCAGCTACTGCAATAACTGGTATCTCTAAAACTCATTATATTAAGAGCTTACCTGTTGTTCTTGCCTTATCTGCTACTATATCTAATGTGGGCACAAACTCTTGGATTATTGATACTGGTGCTACAGACTATATGGTTTGTGATGCACACCTTTACACAACTAAGCCTGTTTCTACTTACACTGTCATTCATTTGCCTAATGATAACATTACTCATGCTACTTTAATAGGTGATATTGCTATTTCTGACTCTGTCATCTTGAAAAATGTTTTGTTTGTTCCTACTTTTAACTATAACTTGTTGTCTATTTCTAATTTCACTAGAGATACCAACATGTCTTTATGTTTTTCTGCTTCATCTTGTGTGTTGCAGGACACACACAGGAAGAAGATGATTGGTTTTGCTAGACTGATAAACAATCTATATGTCTTAGATGCTAGTTATTTTACGAATAAGAGTTCCTGTAATTCTTCCATTTCTGATGTAAAGAGCAACAATGTTTCTGAACTTTGGCACTATAGAGTTGGTCATGCTCCTATTAAGAAGCTCATTTCTATTCCTCAACTGAATATTTCCAATGTATCTGCAGAACATCATTGTAATATTTGTCATTTTTCTAAACAAAAGAGAAAGTCTATTCCTTTGCATTCTCTTTCTGCTTCTACTCATATATTTGAGCTTATTCATTGTGATGTGTGGGGGCCTTATTCTACTATTTCTGTGGAAGGTTTTAGGTTCTTTCTCACCATAGTTGATGATCATTCTAGATGTACTTGGACTTATTTTTTGAAACAAAAGTCTGAGGTTGGTACTCATTTATTATAGTTTTATAAACTAGTTGAAACTCAGTTTTCTCAAAAGATCAAATGTATTAGAACTGATAATGGAACTGAGTTTTTCTTAAGGATTTTTACTCTAAGTATGGTATTATTCATCAAACTAGTTGTGTAGATACTCCTCAACAAAAGGGTCTTGTTGAAAGGAAGCACCAACACTTATTACAAATAGCAAGAGCTCTTAGATTCCAATCCAATGTTCCTTTGATTTTCTGGACTTATTGTATTGCTGCATCATCCTTTATTATCAACAGGATTCCTACTCCTGTGTTGCATAACAAGACACCTTATGAGCTTTTGTTTGGAAAATTACCTGATTATAATCTTTTAAAGTCTTTTGGTTGCTTGTGTTATGTTTCCACTTTAGCTGCTAAAAGAACTAAGTTTGAACCTCGAGCCTCTAAGTGTGTTTTTCTTGGTTACCCTAGAGGTACAAAAGGATATATTGTTCTCAATTTAGACACTCAGAAAGTGTTTATTTCCAGGGATGTTAAATTTTATGAAACCATTTTTCCTTACAAGCATGATTCATCTGTTAAAACTAATTCTCTAGCTCCTTTTCATCCTTTTGTCTTCGTTCCTAACCAAAGTGCTCATGATGTTTCTGATAGTCATGGTAATGAGGTTCATCCACAGAACATTATTAATCCAGATACTTCACAAAGTACTTTCATTCCAATACCAGGAACTCCTGATGCTGAGTTATTTCAAGACACTGAATCTGCTATGTTTCCAGAAGCAGATGAGAATTTTGCTCAATCTGATAATTCTGGTTTTTATGACACTAACCAAAACTCTCACCTTGAGAATCCAGTTAACTCTTCCACTGCAGGATCTTTACAAGATTCACTTCTTGTTCATTCTAACACAAAATCTATTCCACATCAGAATGTGGAGCAAACTGTGTCTCAAGTTTCTGAGCTGCAGGTATCTCAACCTTTGGTACTCAAAAAATCTTCCAGACAATCTGTTCCTCCAGCTTACTTACAGGTTTATGATTGCTCTTCCAAGTCAAAAGCAAATTTATCTTCCACAGATCCTTGTCTAGGTAAGTGGAAAGGTAAAAGCTATCCTATACAAGATTACATATCTATAGATGGTCTTGGTAATTCTCATAGAGCTTTTACAGTTGCAATTTCAAATAATACTGAACCTAAATCTTATACTCAAGCTAGCAAAGTTAAGGAATGGCAAGATGCTATGCAGAAAGAGTTGAGTGCCCTTGAGAAAACCAAAACCTGGATTTTGACAGATTTACCTCCTAACCAACATTGCATTGGGTGGAAATGGATTTTCAAGATAAAATATAAATCTGATGGAACAATAGAAAGGCACAAGGCTAGGTTAGTTGCAAAAGGGTACACCCAAGAAGAAGGTTAGGATTATTTTGATACATTCTCACATGTAGCTAAGCTTACAACTGTAAAAGTACTTTTAGCTGTTGCCTCTTCTCACAATTGGTTCCTTCATCAATTAGATGTTAATAATGCTTTCTTACATGGAGATCTAAATGAGGAAATCCATATGAAACCTCCACCAGGGTATTGCAATCCTAAAGTCAAAAGAGTTTGCCTACTGAAAAAGAGTCTCTATGGTTTAAAACAAGCATCTAGGCAATGGTTTAACAAACTCACTTCTTGTCTTATTGCTTATGGTTACTCTCAGACTATTGCTGATTGTTCTTTATTTATCAAAGTTTCTGGAAGTTCTATAACTGCTGTTAGGACCGCAAGTCCGACACCTTTCAAACTCCGTTGAACAGTCAGGACTGCCAGGTCCAACTAGATTTTATTTCCTTGTTTGCAAAATTATTTTAAAGGAAAATTCGGTTTTATTTACTTTGATTTATTTACTTATTTATTCACACGGTTTATATGGAATTTATCTTGTATTTAGACGCGTGAATATTTAGGTGAGTTGGGAAAGATTTAACTTGATCTTATAGTATCTTATCTTATGGAAAGTTAATCTTTATCAAACTCTTTACTATATCCTTTAGTAATCTATTCCTTGTGGAGTTCTTCTTTGTCTTTGATGTGCAGAATATACGAAGATCATGAAGATCTTATCAAACGGAAACAAAGACGTATCAAAAGGAAGAATCGCCTTATTATGGAAAGATTCGGATATATTTGGAAAGATCCTGTCTCGACTGGATATGGAGACTAGCCGAGATTCAAGGATATCTTTTAGGAGAGCTATCCTATAAATAGTAGAAATCCTAGGAATCAATGTAGAACACTCGTGTAACAAAATATACATCTTTAGGTGTTCTCTTTTATTTTGATTTCTTAGTTTTCGCCCTCTTGAGTTACATCAAGAACGTGAGAAGCCGACAAGAGTTGAAGGGAGTTCTACGGGAAAGGATTGCGCCAATTAGAGGGATCTATACGTACGTGCAGTTCGCTTGGAAGCATTCTCATAAGAAGATCACTACGGGAGTTTTGGTCTTACGGGTCAAACGGAGTAGACGCGAAAAAGGTTCCCGTGGTATCAACATTAGAGGGATTCGGTGTTAGAGTAAAACCAGTTGGTGTAATAACTTTTGTCCGTTGAAAGAAGTTTGATTCAGGCGAAAGCCTCGTGGATGTAGGACATAGTCCGAACCACGTTAAAATCTGCTGTCTTACTTTACTGTCTTACTTACCTATCTTACTTATCTGTCTAGACTAGGTACCGCAATTACTGCTTATAACGTAAAGTATTAGACTCTAAGATCTATCAACTGCTTTATGTGTTTATGTTGATGATATTGTTCTTGCAGGTAATGACATCAATGAAATCAATAATATCAAACAGCATCTTGATGACAAGTTCACTATTAAAGATTTGGGATCACTGAAATATATCCTTGGCATTGAAGTAGCAAGGTCAAAGAATGGCATAACTTTATCTCAAAGAAAATATGCTTTAGATGTTCTAACTGAAGCAGGTTACTTAGGGTGCAAACCTTGCAGCACACCTATGCAAGATTCTTGCAAACTCAGAGAATCAGACAGCACATTACTCTCTGATCCATCTTCCTACAGAAGACTAGTTGGTAGACTGCTCTACCTTACCATTACTCGACCTGATTTAGCCTATAGCATTCAATGTTTAACTCAATATATGTCAAAGCCTACAACTTCTCATTTAGCAGCTGCTCACAGGGTACTTAGGTACATAAAAGCTGCTCCAGGTAAAGGTATATTCCTATCTTCACAATCAGAAATGCATCTAAAATCCTTTTGTGATAGTGATTGGGCAGGATGCATAGAGACAAGGAGAAGTGTTACAGGATATGCTGTATTTCTTGGACATTCATTGATCTCTTGGAAGGCTAAGAAGCAGCCAACTGTTAGCCGTTCATCAACTGAAGCAGAGTACAGGGCAGTTGCTGCAACTACCTGTGAAGTCTTGTGGTTAAGCCAACTTTTAACTGATCTCCACATTGTTCAAACAAAGATCTCTGTGTTGTTTACTGACAACAGGAGTGCAGTGTGTATCGCCAATAACCCCGTCCATCATGAGCGCACAAAACACATCCAGATAGACTGCCACTTTGTGCGAGAAAAGGTCCATCAAAATCTCCTGAAGATAGTTCACATCACCAATGATCACCAAGTTGCTGATGTGCTAACCAAGCCCCTTGCTTCACCTCAATTTCATGCACTTATACCCAAGCTTGGCATCATTGACATCCATGCCAAACTTGAAAGGGGATGTTAAACTACTCAACACAACACATCACTCATCACCAAACTCGAGTTCTCTATTCAAAGAAGCGCGCTTTATTTACACGCTTTTACTTATTCCTTTCTAATTATATTAGTTACCGTTAGTATTAGTTAATTAAGTTTTACTATAAATAGTAGTTTGTTTATTCAGTTAATCACTTTTTCATTTTATACTTTTGTAACACTTTGATCTCCAATCGCTGATGATCGTTCTCTTCTTCATTGTAATCGTCAATATACAATTCAATTACACTTTATAATCTTGATACATATACACACATCTTCTCTGTGTTGTACGTTATATTATATCGACAAAGTTAAAAAATCAGCTACTTTTTGGATATGATCTATAGGTTTAAGTTTTTTGCCTCTTTCTCCTTCATAACTACCGATATAGTTTTTGGTCTCTCTTTCTCTCTCGCTTCTCTCAGACAACCTTCTCATTGTTTGTTTAAGTTTGTTAAAAAAAATATTTACACAGCAACAACGATCAAATTGATTGAGGCATGCGTAGAAAATTTTCTAATAGCGGAAATGGTATGAAACCATAAAGAATGTTCAAAGTAACAAAATGCAAATTTCAATAAGGTACAAAGGACTCTGTCGGCTAACAATTGAATAGCATTATGCACAAAATTACAAATTAAACACAAAAATAAATGTAACTTCATTTTTTTTAGTCCCGTAGGCCCGTAAAACATGCTTACTGGAAAAGAAAGAGTTGAAATTACGAAATATCTCACATGAAAATTAACATATATCCTCATTTTATTTAGTTATTTTCCTTATAGAATAATTATTCTACCCAAAAAAGTTCTCAATAAAACAATTTTACTATTTCTGGCAAGATACTTAATCATGTCATCTCAAAATCACACGCACGAAGCACGTGCCCTTTTCCTAATGTTATAAGTAATTATAAATTATTATATTAGTCATCCAACTTGTAATGAATAATTAAAGACCACGTTATTTAGCCAACTCGTTCTGTAATGATCTTGAGAAATAATTCATTCATTTAATGTGACGGAGAATTTGTAATAGTATAGTTGAATAATTCTCCTATAAATAGGTGTTCATTTCATTTGTAAATTACACTTGAAAATATTAAAGAAAAAAAATTTCTCACTTTATGTCATTCTCCTAAAATAAGTTAAGTTTATTTTAGCTTTAATCGTATTATCTACGTCAACTTAAATGTTTTGACTGTAATCTGTTATGACATTAATTGTGAAAGCAAGTTCTAAATTAATAAACATGCCAGAAATAAGAAGTAAATTTCCAGTACATCAAACGATTCTAAAGATCTGAATAGAAAAGAACTTTATATATTGCAGAATTAATTCGAAATATTCAAGGATTGTGAACGATTAAACATAAATAAAAGCTATCACGAGGTAGAAATAAGGATGCAAGTTTTGAGTGACCCAATTCAAAAAGCCATTGAAAGTTCACATTTCCATCCGTTTCTTAAATTTCTTCACCTTTATCGCCTACGCCTCCATGGAACTGCCTGCTTGAAGCTCGAGTAAATGTCAGCCTGTTACATATATAATATTGATGCACGTCACAAGTTATAAATTAGGTGCTATTGCATTAATTCTTTTTAAAATTTGACATAGTAATTATATAACAATAAATGTACCTTTAAAAAATAAGATATATTATGTTAATAAAGGAAATCCACTACAAAAAATAAATAAATTAGGAAGCGAACTTTAGGAAGGGATAGTAATTAGTTCTTAAATATATATAGAGATCACGAAAAACGAAAAGAATTTGTTCCTAACTAATTAGAGAACCGATAATTAATTAGTTCCCATGCCTAATTCGTTTCTACATTTAGAAGTTGTTTGTCCTTAATTTGCTGTTATTTTAGTGAAAAGAAGAACTCCGCATGCACAATATGTGCTGCACCTGCATATATATATATGAAATGGACATCATATATAATCTTTTTTTTCATGTGATGATAAAAAAACCAAACAAAAAATCGTCACACAACAATATTGCAAGTTATGGGGTAGAAATGGAATACTCACCCACAAGTTAGAATCATTCACGCGAGATAAACTGAAGAAGCTCCTCTTCCTCCCAACTCTCGTGACCTTCACATCCTTCTCACTCCTAAAAGCATCACCTAGCGTATGCGAAAAGTCAAAACTACCCTTATTACCCTCTTCTTTGAATCCCTCCCATCTCCCTGACCCAAACTTTCTCCCACCCTGCCCCTTTCGGAACGACAACGTGCACGCCAACGACAAAGATCGGCCTACGTAAGGCCCGTCGAGCACGGTTGTCGGTGAGAACATTGTCGTAGTTTTAACATCAAGTCTTGGAGGGAGTTCCAAACACCTTGCCACCTTGTTTTTAAAAGGTGACCTAGGCTTACCGGGTTCCTCTTCCCATTGAAACGGAATCGAGAGCGGCGGTTGAAACGGTGGCGTTTTTAGAATTTTTGGTGGTTGTTTTGGTTTGCATGGGAGTTTTGATAATTTGAGTTTCGGTGTTGAGTTTGGTTCATCCATATATTAATAATAAAGTACTATTTTTGCTTTGGGAATTTTATAGACACATGTTGGAGTATATATATATATTTTTGGGGTGGGCTATGGATTTAATTGAGTTAAACATGAGAAGGCTCCTCGGTTCAAGTCTTCACGAGTAATGAAATGGGAAGTAACGGATAGTTTTACAAGACTTACTACCATTGATGCTTTTAAATGACTATAATGGCCTTTAAAGATGGACGTACTTTCGCTTTGTTTTTATAATCTACAACGTACGGTTATTATGGTTGGAGAAGAGAAAGAGGTTTGAGACGATTCGTCTCAAGCTATAAAGTAAATGAGGATTTTATAGATATTTAAAGGTGTGTTTAACTTTCGAAGATCAAGAGCTTCAACTGCCGACGTATTTAAATATTACGATATATATGAGTTTTAATTCTTTTACTTACTTTGGCTTCTCTGCTCTCAAAAGTTTGGCATGTGACGGCATTAAAGTGATAAAAGCAGGCAGAACATGCTAGAGACTACTAATTCTCACGTTATAACAACATAAATTAATTTTTTGGTAAGATGGCACTAAACAGAAAAAGAAACTCAAAAGTCGTGATTATATTTTAGAGAGAAAATTAAAAAAAAAGTAATGTTGGAGAAGAAATTAATCTTCGCCACAAGAAAGTTAAGTCAAAGGTTTGTTTTTCTTTTTCTATTTTATTATGTGAAACTTAAGAGTGAGACTGTGAGAGTGAAGTTCACCTGCGGTGGTAGTGAGTGTGAATTTGATTTATCTTTTTCGCCCTACTTTCATGCCATTACACTTGTAAAACATAATAGCTTTTGACACCTAAAAAATACAAAATAATTGCAAAAAACAGAATAATACGATAGTAACTATTTTTGTTGTATTTACTTGAATAATAAAGAATTATTGGTGTTCTAACTGAAGTGCATATATCTATATATATATATATATATATATATATATATATATATATATATATATATATATATATATATTATCTTTGAAAAGAATATTACATTCAACATCTAGAAACCGAAATACAATATTCATTACACTACAAGAATTTTGGTCAATTGAAACGGACACACTGCAACGGATTTTCAATCCGTTGCAGGAAATTAGTTGTACCAACGTCCTTAGACGTTGGTACAGCAAAAGTGAAAAAAATAAATACCTGCCAACGTCTTTGGACGTTGGCAGGTATTTGTCAGACCGTTTTTCAAGCAGCAACGTCGTACAGACGTTGCTGCTGCAGTTTTTTTATTTTTTTTTTAAGTTTGAAATGTTACCAACGTCTGAAAAAGACGTTGGTAACAGTTTTCGATGGTTTTTTTTAATTTTTTTTTTTTGACTGCAGCAACGTCTGTTTAGACGTTGCTGACAGCCGAACGTTGATGCCAGCTGCTCCCGTGCAGCTTTGTGTCTGCTGCATGCAGACACAAAGCTGCACGGCAGCATTAATCCATGGCACCAACGTCCCCAGGACGTTGGTGCCATATTTATATGGCATTTTCGCAGCAGATTTCTGCTGCGAAAATCGCCATTGCTGCTCTCGTACTAAAATTTTTTTTTTACTCATTTTCACTCGAATTCACATAATTTCACTCATTTTCAGCTCCAAATCTCTTCTTGTTTGAAGGTATGTGTTCAATGTCTTCAAAATTACGATTATACATGTTTTTTTTTTGGTTTAATCGGTTAGATTTTTATTATTTTGCATAAATTTGATTTTTTAGTTGATTTGATGATGTATTTGTGTTAATTATGTATGATTAATTAAGATATTAGTCGATTTGATGAATTAATTTTGACGATCTATGTGTATTATGTTTTTTTTTTAAATTAATGGTTAGATTTGTGTAATTAGATTATTTGTGATGTAATTGTTGATTTTAGGCATATTAGTGTTAATTATTTATGCTTAATTAAGGTATTAGAGGTAATTATGTGACGATCTATGTGTATTATGTTTGTTTTTTTAAATTAATGGTTATATTAGTGTAATTAGATTATTTGTGATATAATTGTTGATTTTAGGCATATTTGTGTTAATTATTTATGCTTAATTAAGGTATTAATTAGAGGTAATTATGTGACGATCTACGTATATTAATGTTTATTTTTAATTAATTAGTTAGATTTGTGTAATATTATAGCATCATAGTGTTGTATTTGTTAGATTTGTGTAATTATGTATGATTAATTAAGATATTAGAAGTAATTTTGAACGATCTATGTGTATTATTAATTTTTTTTTAAATTAATGGTTAGATATGTGTAATTATGTATGATTAATTAAGATATTAGAAATAATTTTGAACGATCTATGTGTATTATTAATTTTTTTTAAATTAGTGGTTAGATTTGTGTAATTATGTATGATTAAATAAAATATTAGAAGTAATTTTGAACGATCTATGTGTATTATTAATTTTTTTTAAATTAATGGTTAGATTTGTGTAATTAGTATTTGTGATGTAATTGTTGATTAGATAGTGTATTTATATATATGTTAATTATTTATACTTAATTAAGGTAGTAGAGGTAATTAATTATATATGTGACGATCTATATATGTATATTAAGGTTTAATTTAATTAATCGGTTAGATTTGTGTAATATTATCGCATAATAGTGATGTATTTGTTGATTCGAGTGTATTAGTACTGTTAATTATATATATATATATATATATATATATATATATATATATATATATATATATATATATATATATATATGTATGCTTAATTAATTAATATTAGATTTGTGATTATGTGACCAATATAGCTACGTATTTTCTTATGATTTTTGTAGAATTTAATCGATTAACTTTGTATTATATAACATATATAATTGTGTTTATGTTAGAACGTATTTATGTTAATTAGATATGCTAAAAATTAAGGTTAGTAGCGTTTAGAAATTATTAATTTGACCATTCTAAATATTTATTTATCAGATGGCCGGCTCGTCAGATCAGGGTAGGGGGAAAGGAATAAAGAAGGTGTCGAAGAACCAGGTGCCATACCCGGAAGGGGTACCTCGAGGATCATTCTCTTCGCAGCCTGATCTTGGTTCGATGGGATCACTTTCAGCGATGATGCCGATGTTTCCCGGAGGATCAAATGAGGCAGGAGTCCGCGCTAGTGGGCCGTTTACCAATCAATTGATGGGTGTAGGATCGACAATGGGGGGTGTATATCTTGGGGGTGGTGGATTTGGTGGGGCTGGTTACGGCGGGGTTGGTTATGGTGGGCCTGGATTTGGTGGGCCTGGATTGGGTGGGCCTGGATTTGGTGGGCCTGGATTTGGTGGGCCTGGGTTTGGTGGGCCTGGATTTGGTGGGCCTGGGTTTGGGAGTGGATCTGGATTTTGTGTGCCACAAACACCGCTAACGAGGCCACAGCTACAGATTCAGGGGACGGGAAGTACTGTTGGGCCATCATCATCGGGCTCACGGGGTTCAGGCTCACGTGGTTCAGGCACACGTGCTTCGGGCACACGAGCTTCAGGCTCACGTGCTCATGGCGTTTCTGAGGAGTTAGCCGAGGATGAGGGGGGTAACGATGATTCAGGAGACGATGGTGGTATTGCTAGGGTTGCAGTGCGAGGACAATCTAAACCTCGCGAGCCCCCGGCAAATCCGGATGACAGGGAGGTACTGGAATTATTCTTTGACGGCTCAATAGAGAACCCTTCCGCCGTGACGACGATTGGTACAAATTTGAGGAACATGATGCAAGGGCCATACTTCACGTACGGCATGTGGCCAGAAGAGGAGAAGGAAATGTGTTGGAACAGATTTAAGGTAAGGAATTAGTTTGGCTTCTATATTTATTAAATATTTATAAATATTTGTTCATTTTTATTCATTTATGTGACCAACTTTTCTTTATGTCTGTATTAAATGCAGCACACTTACCAGTGGGATCCTGCCTTTGAAAATGCAGTCAGGGAATGGTATG
Organism: Misopates orontium; assembly: GCA_946800315.1. NCBI lineage: Eukaryota > Viridiplantae > Streptophyta > Magnoliopsida > Lamiales > Plantaginaceae > Misopates > Misopates orontium. The sequence continues at coordinate 24,511,407 of OX326951.1, forward strand.
ATAAGGTCGCCACTGCGAGATTTGCAGGTTCGGTAAACCACGCCAAGAAATGGTGGTTGCGCTGCAGAGTTGACCCCACCTATAGTTTGACTCACAGCTGTTGGATTCACAAAGATTTTCGGCAGGCATTTTATGATTACTGGGAGCTTGAGCCCACGAAGGGTCGTTCGGAGCAGAACGCCAAAAATCGAGATAAGGGGAAAACAGTAAACTATAGGGGTGGGTCGCGCAGCACAAACAAGCATAGGATAGATCTGGTAAGTAGAAAAATATGATTGGTTATTTTTCAAATATCATCATTGATTTAATAATGTGATCTATATTTGCTTTAATGAATTTTCATATTATGACAGGCCAAGGAAATGAATACAACGCCCGACAAGGTGCCGTTTCAGGATGTCTTTGTAAAGACTCGTGCAAAGAAACACGACGACGGTACGGTTGAGTGGCCAAACCCTGAGGACAAGGCTAATTACGTGAGTATAATATATTCTTTCATTAAAGTTGTGTAATCGTCAATAATTGGTGTTGTCGTAATTATACTTATGTTTGTTACAAAAAATATTTTGAATCATAATATGTCATATGTAGGATGCCTATGTGGAACACTGCCTACGAGAACATGGGCCCGATATGAGCCAGTGGCCGGTCTGGGATGTGAGACCGTGGGTGGAAATTGCCGCAGCCGGACGTGTAAAGAAGAATAGGGTGGTGGGTCTGACGAGTTACGGTGAGCCTGAGCGCATAGGATTCAAGGCTCGGAGACATTCTAGGTTCGTTGAGACTGGCTCTAGTAGCTTGGAGCCGCTTCGCTCAAAATGTGAGGAACTGGAGGCCGTAACAGCTACTCAAAATGAAGAAATCGCCGGTTTAAAGAATGTGCTCAAATACTTTATGTCACAGATGAATGTGCCGGTGCCCGAGGGGTTGTGGGGGTCAGCGCAACAACAACAGGGTCAACAACAACAGGGGCAACCACAACAGTTTAACAACTTCCCGGCAGTTTTCCACCAACCATTGCAACCGACGAACACGAGTGTCGGCAGCGGGCGAGTATCAGGGGGTTCATTCTATCGACCACAGTCACATTCTATCGGTCAGGAGGACGAAGGAGACCAGGAAAGAAGTTCGGGGGGCGGTGATGACGACACCACTGGCTTGGGTGATATGTAATTTGAAGCGGATAGTGAAATTTAGACTGTTATTTGCTGCTTTTATTTGTATTTGTATAATTATGAACAAACGTGGTTTGTTTTAGCTTGTTTTTATTTATGTTTGCACCTTATATATATTTATGTTTTTATTTATGTTTTTATTTATATTTATAAATTACACTAGTTTTATATATATATATATATATACATATATGTATATATATATATATACATATATGTATATATATATATATATACATATATGTATATATATATATATACATATATGTATATATATATATATATATATATATATATAAAAACGTTACAATTCAAATAACTCAAATATTACAACGCAAACTTACATATTGCAAATAAACCACTGTTTAAGTTCACGAATTCTTACTACATAGGCAAACATATTGCTTAGAACACACATTACGCATAATCAGGGTCGTCGTCGTCACCATCATCATGATCTTCATCCACGTCATCGTCGGCGAACGTGTCGTTATCATCGACTTCCACAATATCATCGTCTGCAAGCCTGATAGGTGTATTGTCGATATTGTTGATGTCATCCAATCTTAGCTGAGGTGCGGTGCTATCTTGATAAATGTCGAGATTAGCCACTGCAGTTGTGTCAACGAGGTACCTCGCTCTTGTCGTGCAAACCGCCCACCATCCTCTCCTACTCGTATTTTTTTGTGACGGATACAGAGTGTAATAGACTTGTTGCGCCTGACTTGCTAAGATAAACGGTTCAGACGCTCCTGTCCCGAGTCGCATTGTTGGATTAATGTCAACAAGGCCATAAGTCGGATGAGTTGTTATTCCATTATACACGTCGTACCAATCACATTTGAACATAACAATTTGTTCCAAGTTTCCACTGCCCCAGTAATCAAGCTGTATAATCTCTTGAAGCATTCCATAGAAATTACGTGCGTCTGGGTCGCCAGTGTCGCCCTTCACATAAACGCCACTGTTCATTGTTTGCCCACCAGCCCCATATGCTTCTGTATGAAACTTGAATCCGTTAACCGTATAACCATTATACGTTTTTGCTTTCAAAACAGGACCCCGAGCAAGACCGCGTAATCTAGGATCCACACTGTAACTACCAGACACAACAACTTGTTTGAACCAGTCCATAAAATAAGCTTTACGTATCTGATCTTTATTAGCTTGCGGATATCCTGTGCACATCTGTTCATCAAACACACTGTCGCAGAAAGAAGCCGTTTAAAACATCAATTGATATATTAGCAAGAATACATCGTATGACAATTAGTAATCTTACCTTAACCAACACTCGACCTCTGGGCAATTCAACAAGACATATAGATGAGCCGCTTTGCACTCTGCGAGAGACAAATTTCTGTAATTGACACAACGCCCCATTGTTTTCCCTTTACTCTGGAATACTGATAATTGGTCGTTGGGGTCAATAGATATTGGAACTTCGTTCCTGTTCAAACGGGTTGCTCTAGTTTCAATGTTGCTGTCAAAGTAGAGTGAGGAGAAATTTGCAATTTCTGCGTAAATGTACGCCTCAACAATCGACCCTTCTATGTGTGCCTTGTTACCCCTTGGTCTCTTAAAATCAAACATCCGTCTAACAAAGACAAAAAAAGATTAACTAGTCATATTTTGAACATCGTATAGTTATCAATATAACAGTAACTGGTATTTACCTCTCAAATGGGTACATCCACCTGTACTGTACGGGCCCACCGACCTTTGCCTCCCAGGGAAGGTGTATCGCCAAATGCTCCATGGAATCAAAGAACGATGGAGGAAAGAATTTTTCCAGCTTGCACATAGTCACCACAATCGAACGTTCTAATAAATCCATGTCACTATATCGGATGTCAGGAGCTGTCAAAGCTCTGAAAAAATTACTGATCTCCACTAGCGGCCCCCAGACATTCTCTGGCAAGAAGTCACGAAATGCAATCGGAACCAACCTTTGCAAAAAAACGTGACAATCGTGACTTTTCATTCCCACTAGACGCAGCTGTGGCATTTGAACACAACGCGAAATGTTTGACGCGTATCCATCTGGAAATTTGAGATTGCACAACCACTCACACACTTTAACCTTTTCGTCCTTACTGAGACAGTACGATGCTCTACGTTTGTATAACCTCCCTCCCGGTCCAGTCTGTAGAAACAAAGATCTTCTGCCCGTCAGTAATTGTAAATCTTTGCGAGAGTTCATATTGTCCTTGGTTTTCTCAGGGTCATCCATCACAGTGTTCTTGATATTGTCGAAGAAGTTCTTTTCACAATGCATGACATCTAGGTTGTGGCGGATCAGATTGTGCTTCCAATACGGAAGTTCCCAAAATATACTTCTACGACACCAATTGTGATACAACCCAAAGCCCTAAACAAATTCTCCGCATATACCAAATCCGACCGGTGGAAGACGTTCAACGTGTCTCCACATGTCCATCCCTGATCTTCTTGGTAGAGGTTCATCAGTCTCTATTCTACCTTTCGTGAAGTCAGTTGTGTTTAGTCTCCATGGATGGTCCGGAGGCAAGAATCGACGATGACAGTCAAAGAAAGAAGTCTTTCGACCGTGCTTAAGTTGGAAACTCTTGGTTTCTTCCATACAGTACGGGCAAGATAAACGACCATGTGTGCTCCACTGTGATAGCATGCCATACCCTGGATAGTCACTAATCGTCCATAGCAATGAAGCTCGCATTTGGAAATTTTGTTTCTGAAAACTATCGTATGTTGGCACACCCGAATCCCACAGTGACTTAAGTTCATCAATAAGGGGTCTGAGTAATACGTCAATGTTCTTGCCAGGACTCTTCGGACCAGATATCATTAAACTCAGGAAAATATATTCTTGCCGCATGCACAGGTCGGGAGGGAGGTTATAAGGGGTCACAAATACTGGCCAACACGAGTAAGGAGCTGAGGAGCTCCCGAAAGGATTAAAACCATCGGTGCAAAGTCCAAGTCTAACGTTTCTCGGTTCGGCAGCAAAATCTGGAAATGTCCTGTCGAAAGATTTCCAGGCCAAACTTGAAGCAGGGTGAATCATTTGATCGGTATCTGCCTGACACTTCAAGTGCCATGTCATGTGCTCCGATATTTTGCGTGATGTGTAAAGCCTCTGCAATCGATCCGTCACAGGCAAGTACCACAGCTTCTTACGTGGAACGAGCTTCTTCTTATTGGTGCATTCCTCGTACCTAGCTTCGCCACAATGGGGGCACTCGGTCCAGCTCTTACTTTCATACTCCCCGTAATAAAGGATACAAGTATTAACACACACATCGTATGTTTTGTACCCCAGTCCCAAACCTTTGATGAATTGCTTGACTCCGTACCAATTTTCAGGCAATCTATGACGATCTGCTGGACTCATTAATCTGCGGGCCGCTTGTAATTGATTGTCAGCAGAGGCGTTTGTTGTGCCATGACGAACCTTGTCGGCAATAAATGATGTTAACCACTGCAATGGTGTTGTTTCCACATCAACGCGTATTGGCACCTCGGCTTCCCGTAGCATATCAAAAAAGTCCCGGGCCTCACGGTTTGGCTCTTCTTCTGTATTTTGATTATAGTGCGTGCCTTCATACTGACCTCCGTATGCATCATTGACCATATCTACGTAACCACTTTCGACATTATCATTACGAGTAGATGACTCTCCTGCGTATGTGTAATTGCCAGAAAAGTTGTTCCTTTCTCCGTGTGCCTCCCATACGTAATAATGAGGAACAAAACCGTACGTCAATAGGTGTCCCTGAATCACATCCCTCTTTTTGCTTTTGCTAAACCCACACCGAGTGCACGGACACTTAACTCTTCGTTGACCTTGAGAAAATGCAAATTCTAGGAATCTGTTTACGCCATCTATGAAATATGGATTGATATACCCCTCATCAACGTTGCCTCGATCGTACATCCAACTCCGATCTTCGTTGTTATACATTTTTTATCTAATTAAAATCAAATTAACAATGCATCAGCACGAGAACTGACTATTTAATCACGAAAGTAAGGCTAATTAAAACTTATCATCATATACTAACAGTGTAAGCAACTAATTACACACATGCATATATATAGCATACTACTAATCAAATCACGCTTAGATCTCAGTTACTCTAAATATGATGAATAACAGGTATTAATATTACAAAAATCACTAAATTAAGCAACAACATCAACAATATATATATAAAATTAATCAACGAATTACGATAATACTGAAATTGATACCTCTCGTGGAGTAAGCTTTGCTGAGAATTACGTACGCTTTGCAAAAAAATCACAAGCAAGAAATGAAATTTCGCTGAAAAATAGAGAAGAGAAGGGGAAGAAATGCAGAAGATTTTGGATAATGAAATGCAGGTTATGCAGTAGATTTTGGGGTTGTGAAACGAAGGTATGGATAATGAAATGTGTGGAGGAGAGGATATGAAGCTGATAAATCTATTGCAAGGTCCAAATCCCTTGCTGCTGTAAAAACAGCTTTTCTGACACAGTTGCATGGGAAAAAGGCCCTTGCAGTAGCCTTTCAGCTTCAGCAACCTCCTCTTCCCTTGCAGGTTTTGTTTTACTTATTTTTTAATATGATAAAGCTGCATTCTTCATTCTTTACATATATATGCATATATATATATATATATATATATATATATATATATATATATATATATATATATATATATATATTTATTTAACAAAAATAAAGAGTAGTTCAATTCTAATGTAATGTTGAGTTATCAATTATATTCCTAATTAATTCAACAAAAATAAACAGTAAGTTTTCCTGTACGTAGTTGATCAACTCGTATGTAGTTTAAATATTATTCATTCATATAATTTCAGTTTATTTAATGAAACTCAAGAATCGTATTTGCGGTCAATCATAAAATTTTCAAAAGGGAAGGACTAAATTGTAACTTTTCAAATCTTTTTGGGGTCAAAATCATATTTTCAAAAAGAGTTGTATTCCTAGTGCGTAGTTCAATTCTTATGTAATAACACTATATATTCATAATAAAATCAATGCTATTAAATCTAATTAATTTAGTTCTTATTTCAACAAGTTCAATTCATTTATTAAAATTTAATTAAGATTGGTTTTGTTTAATTAGTTCAATTATAATGTAATGTTGAGTTATCAATTATATTCTTAATTAATTCAACAAAAATAAACAGTAAGTTTTCCAGTACGTAGTTGATCAACTCGTATGTAGTTTAAATATTATTCATTCATATAATTTCAGTTTATTTAATGAAAATCAAGAATCGTATTTGCGGTCAATCATAAATTTTTCAAAAGGGAAAGGACTAAATTGTAACTTTTCAAATCTTTTGGGGTCAAAATCATATTTTCAAAAAGAGTTGTATTCCTTGTACGTAGTACAATTCTTATGTAATAACACTATTCATAATAAAATCAATGCTATTAAATCTAATTAATTTAGTTCTTATTTAATATTTGTTCAATTGAGTAATTAAACTAATTTGACAAAAGTCAATGTTAGTAATATTTAGTTGATGCTTATATATTTGTAGTTAATTAGGAGTTGTCCATTCAAACAAGTTCAATTCATTTATTAAAATTTAATTAAGATTAGTTTTGTTTAATTAGTTCAATTCTAATGTAATGTTGAGTTATCAATCATATTCTTAATTAATTCAACAAAAATAAACAGTAAATTTTCATGAACGTAGTTGATCATCAATTCTTATGTAGTATAAATATTATTCATTCATATAAATTCAGTTTATTTAATGAAAATCAAGAATCGTATGTTTAGTTTGGTTATTATTATTTAATGAGAAGTTATTGATTCTAATAACTTTAATTAATTTTACAATACAAGATTAATTCTAATTAGTCCAGTTCTCATATATGTTATTAGGATCTTATTCATTCAAACAAGTTCACATATATATATAGCTATAAATATCAAGATTAGTTCTATTTTCTTAAGTAATTAATAATTATTCAATCAAATAAGTTTTATTAATTAATTAATTTAACCAAGATCAAGATTATTTCTATATATTTAGCTCAAGTCTCATTTAATTATGATTTACAAGCCATAATTATATATGGATATAATTAAATGATTGAATGAGGAAATATATATAATTAAAACATTTTTCTAATAAAGCTATTGCAAGGTCCAAATCCCTTGCTATTGCTACTTTTCTGACACAGCAGCAAGGGATTCCAACTTCCCTTGCAACAGCTTTGACACAGCAGCAAGGGATTCCAACTTCCCTTGCAACAGCTTTCTGACTATGACCTGTTGCAAGGGATTTGGACCTTGCTACAAAATTTCAGAAAATTTTTGGCGGAAACTTCAAATTTCCCAAAAAATTTCATTTCCCTCCCTCTCCCTTCCACTATACTACTATAAATACCGCACTATATCACTCATCCATCCCACTTCTCCCTCTCATATTATTATCATCTTCTTCTCTCCCCTTCTCTCCTACACTTTATTTTTTTCCTTAATTTATTTTGCATCATCATCAACTTATATATATATTATATATGCATGCATCTTATACTATATATATATACATATATATTGTATAATTATAATTAGTGAGATTATTTTATAATTATACATTGTAAAGTTTAGTGTGTGTATGTATATATATATCATTATATTTTTAAAATGTTATCTAACATTTCTTAATATTATATATATATACATATATCTATATATATATATGTGCGTGTGTTTGTGTGTGTGTGTGTGTGTATAATTTAGTTATTAGTATTATATTTTTTAACATACTATACATATATATATAATATTGAGGTTTCAATTAATGTATAATGTGAGTGTGTGTATATATATATATATGTATATATATATTAAAAAACATTTTATTAAAAGAGGCGGTATTTACCGCGACTTTTTTTAAAAAAAAAATATTTATGTACAGCAACGTCCGTGGACGTTGCTGCCAAATTTGAAAAAAAAAAATCGGCTACTATAGCAACGTCCACGGACGTTGCTGCCATATTTTAAAAAAAAAAATCCTCTGGGCACTATAGCAACGTCCGAGGACGTTGCTGCAATGAAATGTCCGGACAAAAATGAAATTAAAAAAAAAACTATAGCAACGTCCGTAGACGTTGCTGTGTTTTATCGAAGAAATTAAAAAAAAAACGTGCTTAAATCAATTGCAACGTCAAAAGACGTTGCAATTGAGCTTGTGTCAGAATGCATAGCAACGTCCATAGACGTTGCAATTGACCTTTGTGTCAGAACAAATAGCAACGTCTGTGGACGTTGCTGTTAATTGTGTGTGTCAGCACCCTATAGCAAGGGAAATGGGACCTTGCTACAGGTGTGTGTCAGAACAGCAATAGCAAGGTCCTTTTCCCTTGCAGCATGCAAATTACCTGCACCCACGCCACCTATAGCAAGGGATGCTACCAACGTCCACATCCCTTGCTATAGATCAATAGCAAGGGTATTTGGACCTATAGCAAGGTTTTTGGACCTTGCTATAGGCCACATTTCTTGTAGTGTTATTTTCGTTAAGTTTTTCAATTATTATAAAAAAAATTATAAATTTATTAGAAAGCTTATGGTATTTATCTGAATAAATATTCATTGGATATAAGGTCAATGCATAAAAGTTGTTAGTTATCGGTAAAGTCATCGAAAAATCTGATGGGGGTTATCTTTATTTTATTTTATTTTTGCTAACTTTTAAGTTTCATAGGTAGGTACTTGCTAATAAAAATAACACGTGAGTAGTTCTTGATATTTTGCTATTACCTCGAAAGAAAAAAAACTCACATGTGATCAAATTAAAACACTGGATTGTTATTTTATGCTCATTTAAAAGGAAATTCATTAATAAAAGGGATATATATATATATATTGATGACGCATACTCTCCCTCTTGGGATCGTACCCGTCCACGTGGCCTAATCCTCTGACCTTATCTCGCCTCACTACCCTCTTTTTTCTCGCGCGACACCCGAACCCAGTTATATCGACCCCCAGGTATATCGACCCCCTTCTACCCCCGCACCTTCATTAAATACTTATTATATCCTATGCTGTATGTATTCCCCGAGGGGGGTCGAACCCCTCACATGCAGGCGTATGTCACCTACTCATCAACCAGTGGCGACCGTCCCTTTTCCCCAACCAGAAGGAAGGGTCGGACGTCAGGATCAACGTCACATTCCACTCACCCGATGCGTTGTCCTCCTCATAGGGCTCAACCGCCCCGCTTCCCCAATAGAGAACGTGGGTTCGGAAATTATAAAGTGCAGCCAGAGCATGCCATGCGCCGAGGATAGCATGCAGGCACCACGTGCCCTACTCTACAAGGGTACTCAAGTACCCTATTACCCTCGGACGAACATGTACGAGGACACGTGCCCAGGAGGGTCGGACGTCAGAATCGACGTCACACTCCACTCGCCCGGATGCGTGTCCTCCTCCCAGGGCTCGACCGCCCCGCCTCCCCAATAAAGAGCGTTGGTTCGAAAGTTATAAGGTGTAACTGGAGCATGCCGTGCACCGAGGGTAACATGCAGGCATCACGTGCCCTACTCTACAAGGGTACTCAAATACCCTATTACCCTCGGACGAACATGCACGGTGACACGTGCCCAGGGCTAAATTACACTTATAACCTCTCCTTCGCCCTATAAATAGGGAGGCGGATCAGTTGCAATGAGGGGGGCGAGGACACAACAAAAAGAGCCAACTAAAGCACAACACACTCCTCCTTCCGAAATCACTGATCTCAAGATAGGTAGAGGATAGCCCCACCTAGTGAGGAGGGCGCGAGTCAAGGAGGTCGGAAGAGCTCAAGATTGGTCCGAGGAAGCAGTTTGAAGGGAGATCGTGCGAACGGAGCCCGAACCCCCAAGGGTCGTGGATAGTTGCGGAGCAGCAGGGAGCTTACCCAAGCCCAGGTGCATCTTGAGTCGGGACCGACGTTCGAACAGACCTCGGTGACGGGTCCGGAAATTCGCGACGTCATCAGTGGCGCCGTCTGTGGGAACGTCATTAAAGTCTCTGAGGCAGCTCAAGTAATGCACCGGGAGCCGGTAAGCTCAGATTTCGTAGATAGCAGAGTCAGCTTTTAGTCCCCATCGCGTTTGTTCTCCCAAGCTGTTATGGCAATAGCGTCCCAAGAGTCCGACGAGTCCATTTCCTCTTCACCGGAAGTTCCCAGCCAGCATGCATACGAGTCCCCGAATCGCGCAACAACGTCTGACGGAGGAACCACCACCGAAGTGCGTATGACTATGAGTGAACTAGATCGCTTATTGGAAACCGCCGCTGAACGAGGCGCTCGACGGATGCAGCAGCAAGAAAGGAGAACCAGAGGGAGAGAGGTCCCGCCCCCGGAAACTACTGCTCGAGTCCATGAATACTACCGGGAGCGAGGCGAGGCCCGGAGAGCGAGAATGGAAACCGGACACGCCAGAGGACCTCACCCAAACCCAGGTATGTCTGGTAGCGATCCGCATTTATTCGATATGCTATTTGAATTAAGGAAGGAAGTGCAAGCTTTGAAGAAGGATAGAAACGGAGAGGTGGAAGAAGAGGAGAGGGGCAGCCCATTCGCCCCACACATCTTAACCCCGGAAATCCCCGCGTCCGTACGTCTGCCCAACCCGGTGGTGTATACGAGTGACCGGCATGCTAAAGATCCTCGCGATCATGTCAACCAGTTCTTGGCAATGATGGATATCCTCAACGCGCCCGACCACGCCCGATGTCGAATTTTCCGATCCACCCTAACCGGGCGAGCGCAAGCATGGTTCTCCCAGTTGCCGAGGGGGTCCATCCACAGCTTCAATGACCTCCAGGAGCTGTTCGTTTGACAATTCGCGTGCAACAGGCGCTACCCGAAAACGGCTGGGCACTTGATGACCATGGTCCAGGAAAAAGGGGAAAGCTTGAGGGACTACATGCGGAGGTTTGCTGATGCCGTGATCGACGTAAGGCACGTAGACCCCCACATATTGTCAGAATTTGTGGCGCAAGGCACTCGATCCGTAGAATTCGCCGAAGCCTTGGTAAGGCACCCAGCTCGGACTTTAGAAGAGCTCATGCAGAAAGCAGAGAGATACATGCTACTCGAAGATACGCGGCTAGCAAAGCTCGGACAAAGAGGACAAGATGAGCGAACGAAGAATCGACGAGGAGATGACACTCGCAACCGGCACGATGTTGTGAAAAGGTACTTAGATCCCATCCCGGTAACTCCTTTAAAGATTTCTAACGTTGAAGTGCTAGAAGTAATGGAGGGGCATCCCGACCTACGATGGCCGCCCCAATCGCGGAACTCCGAGAACCTACGTCACACGGGGAAGTGGTGCCAATTCCATCGAAGTTGGGGGCACAAGACGGAGCAGTGTGACCACTTGAGAAACGAGATTGAGCTGTTGATAAAAAACGGGTACCTACACCAATTTCTCCTGAGAAAGAAAGATCTTCCCCAAGGAAGAAAGCCGGCCGAGGAGCGAGATGCCAATCGGACACGTGCAGCGGAGCGGGAAGAACGGCGAAGCACGGAGCATAGGGAGCCGGAGGGGGAAAATTCCCAGGCTCGTAGACGAAGGTACGAAGGCGGAACAGTAGACGAAGAGCAAGTTCCGCCCCAGTACTTACCTCCTCCACCTTCGAACTACCTGCGCAACCCCATGAACGGCAGGACCGTTAACGTAATCGAGGGAGGTCCTTTGGCATCCTCATCTACCCAAAGGAAGAGGAAGTTCTTAAAGGAGACGCAGCGGGTAAGTCTGAAATACCACGTCTTTTCTACTAGCATGTATGCACCCCCCCGATTACTTTTGGTCCTGAGGATCTAGCGGACATTGTTCATCCCCACGACGATCCGATAGTAATTCAAGCCACGATACATGGAGCTGAGGTAGCCCGAGTTTTGATTGACACCGGAAGTTCAGTGGATGTGATGTTCTTGCCCACATTCTTCGCACTCGGGCTCCAACTGGAGCAAATAATGCCGGAAAAGGTCCCATTGGTAGGCTTTGATGGGAGTCCGAGCGACACGTTGGGTTCGATTCCACTCTTGATGTCTTGGGGGGAAGGACATTTGCGCAGAACCGAGGAAGTGAAGTTTTGGGTCATCAATGCACTCGCCAAGACCTACAACGTGATTTGTGGGTGACCCTCACTTCGCCTGTTCGAAGCGGTGCCGTCGGTCCTACATCTAAAAGTAAAATTCCCCACCATGAATGGGATTGGAGAAGTCCGGGGAAATCAGGCGCGAGCCCGAGAATGCCGCCTAAACACGATAGCTGCGGTAGAGGAAAAGGAGGATGGTGATCACCGAGGCCAGGGGGATTTTCGAAGGATCGAAGCTAGAAAGCTATCCCCGACAGAAGAGCTCAGAGAGGTCCAGATCATCCCGGAAGAACCCGAGAAGAAGCTAAAGATGGGAACGAACATCGACCCGGCTATCGAGTTACAGCTACTCAAAACCCTGCAGCGATTCCAGCATGTGTTCGCATGGGTGGGAGGACCTCCAGGGCGCATCAGCCCGTATGTGTGCAAGCACTGCTTGGATGTGCGGCCTGACGCCAAGCCAGTACAGCAGAGGAAACGTAAAATGAGATATGAAAGAAACAAGGTGATCAAGTCGGAGTTACAAAGGCTGACTGGGCTGAATCTGATCCGGGAAGTGCGATACCCCGAATGGTTGGCAAACGTGGTCTTGGTCCCGAAGTCGGGAGGACGATGGAGGATGTGCATCAATTTCACCGACCTAAACAACGCCTGCCCGAAGGACTGCTTTCCCTTGCCAAGCATCGACCAGCTGGTGGATTCCACGGCGGGATGCGAGCTGCTCTCCACCATGGACGGGGATCAGGGATACAATCAGATCCCGATGGCTGAGGAGGACCAAGAAAAAACTAGCTTCATCACGGACTTCGGTACGTATTGTTACATAGTTATGCCTTTTGGTTTAAAGAATGCAGGGGCCACGTACCAGGGGCTTATGAACGCTATGTTCGCTTCAATGATCGGAAACAACCTGGAGGTATACGTGGACGACATCATTGTAAAGAGCCAAGAGGCTAGCCAGCACAACGCTGATCTGACGGAAGCTTTCCAGATCATGGAGAAGTTCGGGCTCAATGTTAACTCTCGCAAGTGCTCCTTCGGGATCCAAGGAGGCAAGTTCCTTGGCTTCCTTGTCACCCAGAGAGGAATAGAAGTAAACCCTGAAAAGGCCAAAGCGATCCTGGAGATGCCTGCCCCGGCGACAGTTCGGGATGTACAACGACTCACAAGGAGAATGGCTTCGCTCAACCGCTTTATCTCGAAGGCAGCCGAGAAAGGACTCCCCTTTTTCAAAGTGCTCCGTAACGTCAAGGATTTCTAGTGGTCCGATGAGTGCCAGAAGGCGTTTGACGATCTGAAAGGGTACCTGCTCCGGCCGCCCCTGTTGGTCAAGCCCCAGCCAGGAGAAAGACTTTTCGTGTACCTTGCCGTGGGGAAAGAAGTTGTGAGTGCAGTGCTCGTGAGAGCCGAAGGAACGGACCACCTCCTGGTCTACTACACTAGTCGGACCTTAAAGGATGCCGAAACCCGATACTCTCCCATTGAGAAGTTTGCTTTCGCTCTCGTCACGACAGCACAAAAACTCAGGGCATATTTTCTGGCTCATCCCGTTACCATACTCACGAAGCATCCGCTACGGGCCATACTCAGCCATCCCCAGGTGTCAGGAAGAATGGTGAAATGGGCTGTGGAGGTTGGGGAATATGATATCCAGTACGCCCCTCGGCCGTCCATAAAAGCCCAGGTGTTAGCCGACTTTATGGTAGAAACCTACGAAGCCCTGGAGGAGACCAATACAGAGAGGATTTGGAGGGTATATGTCGATGGCTCCTCAAGCGGGGGCGTAGGAGGAGCAGGTGTGGTGTTTAAACCAACATCCGATGATGGATCCGAGGAATCTCTATCCTTCGCGGTAAAGATAGATTTCCCGGTGTCAAACAATGAAGCGGAATACGAGGCACTACTGGTTGGGATGAGGTTGGCAAGCGAAGGAAAAATGACCCGGATTCATGTCCACAGCGACTCGCAGTTAGTGGTACAGCAAGTGAAGGGAGCATACGAGGCCAGGGATGAAAGGATGAAAGAATACTTGAACGCGGTGTGCAAGTCCCAGGAAAGGTTCGAAGAATTCATCCTCGAACAGATTCCAAGAGCCGAAAACGGGGAGGCCGATGCCCTATCTCGGACGGCCGCTGGTATGCATTCCATCGAGACCCGACAGGTAACGTTTCTTACGATTACGTCGTCGGAGAAACACCACGTTGCGTTAGAAGTACTGAATCTGGAGAACGAGAGAGAAAAAGGTTGGATGTCGGAAATCAGAGAGTACCTGGTAAACCCGGATAAGTACGAGCACCACGGTGGATTAGGATGGAGGGCCACCCGCTTTTTTGTAAAAGACGGGGTGATGTACAAAAAGGGGTTCTCACAACCCTATCAACGATGTTTGTCCGAAGAAGAGGCCATCAATGTGATGAGGGAAGTGCACGGAGGGAGTTGCGGAAACCACTCCGGGGGAAGAAGTCTGGCCCAGAAGATACTAAGGCAAGGGTATTATTGGCCTACGATGCAGAGGGATGCAAAGGAATTCGCGCGGCAATGCGAACAATGCCAGAAGCACGCCACAATGACGCACCTCCCCGCGGCGGCATGGGAGCCCGATCTTGTCCCCTGCCCCTTTGACAAATGGGGTATTGACATTGTTGGACCACTGATACAGGATCGTGGGCAGAAGAAGTACCTCTTGGTGGCCGTGGATTACTTCACCAAGTGGGTCGAAGCAGAGCCGATGGCGCAGATCACTTCTGCGGCTGTGATCAACTTCCTATGGCGCAACATTGTATGCCGGTTTGGAGTACCTCGGGTGCTAGTCAGCGACAACGGTTTGCAATTCACCAGCGACCAACTAGCCAGATGGTGCGAGCACTGGAAGATCCAACACCGCTTCACCTCTGTCGGTTACCCCCAGTCAAACGGCCAGGTCGAAGTCACGAACCGCACCCTACTCCAGGGGTTAAAAGCCCGGCTCCTGGCGTACCAGGGAAAGTGGGTCGAGGAAATCCCAGGCTTGCTGTGGGCATACCGAACCACCGCTCGATCCTCTACCGGAGAAACCCCGTTCAGCTTGGCTTATGGGCACGAGGCAGTCATCCCCGCGGAAATAACCACCACCAGTTGGAGAGTGCAAGAGTACGAAGAAAACAACAATAATGAGCATATGGCTTTGGAGCTGGACCTCCTGGAAGAACGAAGACAAAGTGCGGCGCTACGAAGCACACAGTACACGGCTCGCATGGCAAGGTACTACAACCGTCGGGTGAGAGATCGGACGTATCAAGTAGGCGAGTTAGTCCTGCGAAGGGTAGGGGCGTCGAAAGCCGTAGGAAAACTGGACCCTGCATGGGAAGGACCCTACCAGATAGCTCGCATCTTGGGAGCAGCAACGTACCAGCTGCGGGATATGGAAGGCCGAACCTACCCACGATCGTGGCACGCCTTGAACCTTCAGAAGTTCTACCCTTAACAGCTGGATGCAAATGGGAACCAACACCCCCCCCTCTTCTCTTTTCGGATGATGAAGAACGGACCAGGCCCAGGTAAGTAAATTAGCTTGTAAACTTTCCAGTCGAATTATCTACTTAAGTCCATGTAACTTAGAGAACTACGTGCGGCTTGATTCCCAATTTTACAGCAAGGGATACGTAGGAAGCCCGGAAGTTACTCGGGTTCAGCCCCAAAAAATAAAAATAATATATGTACACTACACACACACAAGGATAACTAACAATACAGGAAAAGCCAAGAAGAAATTCCATTAAAAAAGGGCGGGGTTACACGATTCACTTCGCCCGCTACCCGCCATAAGCGAGGCGAAGAGTAAAGAAAACAAAAAGAGAAGCAACAAAATTCCTACGGCCTAAGCGCCCCCTCGCCTTCACCACCCCCCTCAGTGATCCTCCCGACGCCTCTTGCCGGCCCGGATGGCTGCCCTTCTCTCTTCCTCGGTCATCTCCCTTATTACCCGCTCGGGAGGCGGACTCCTCGACCTACCGAGGGGCATCGTTGGCAAGGAGAGGGCAGGAGCAGCCGACGCAGGAGATGCAGGAACTGGAAGGCGACTTCGGGAGCGACGAGGCTCAGTCCTCGAGCGATGAGCCCCGCTGAGTGATGGGATCACCATACCCGGAGGAACCCCCGGAAGCTTGTACACCACACTTATACACAGATCGTAGCCACGACCCATGTAAGTTTGGATGTCTTCCTCGGAAGGCCCCGCAGACTCCTTCCTCTTTGCCGAAGAAGAGCGGGCAGCAGCCGAAAGCCCCTCAGCCAACTTCCTCTCGTAATCGGCACGGGCCGCGGCCAGATCCGCCTCCATTCGGATCGCGAGCTCCTCCTTCGCGATATGTGCCCTTGCTAAGGCCGCTTCCACCTCGGCTATTCGGGCCCGGGCTTGCTCCAGGTCCGATCGAAGGCCCTCCAGTTTAGCCCGGTCCTCCATCAGGGAGTCCATCAAGTCCCGCGAGTCCTCCACCATGTCCCTCAAATCCCTCGCCTGCTCCGCGAGGTGACGCTCACCCAACCTCGAGTCAGCCAAGGCCGATTGAAGCGAAGCTAATTGATGGGAGTCATGAGAAGACACGATCTCTCGGCCCTCCAATTCCCGAACCACGAACAACACCTGAGGAAGAAAAGAGTCAACAAAAATACCCACTGCAGGAAAACACCAAAAGAAAGAAAAGGCACGTACGTCGAGAGCGCTGCGAGATAAATGAGCCAACAGATGAGCGCCGTCCGCTTGACTGAGGGTCACTCGTTCCTCAGACCCCAAAAACCCATCTACCCAATCTCGCAAACCCTGAGGAATGAAGATAGATTGAGTAGATCGGGGGTCCCTGCTCGTCCCCTCCCCTGAAGGAGCCACGGGAATACGAGACGATGGAGCCTCGGATCTGGTGGGGGCAACAGGATTCCCGGAGGTAAGGGGATCAAAGGAGGCAGTGTTCCCCGATTGGCCGACCCCCGTCTGATCCGCCGCGAAACTGCGGGAGACGTGGGGCGTGGAGTGATGGCTGTGCGGCGTGGTGTTCTCTCTGGAAGCAGGTCCAGATTGAGAAGATGGAGAGGCCGTATGCCCCTCGGAAGGAATGGTGGCCGGGGCAACGGCCGGGTTCACCGGATGATGCCCCGAGGCGGCTCGGCCCACGGAAGTAGGAGAACCGTCATTCGAGGAGATCTCCTGAACAACTCCAGCCGCACTCCCGGAAGAGTTATTCACCCGGTGCGTGGCCAACTCGTCGCCTGCCAGAAAAGGTTTATGAAGAGGGGTTCAGTGCCCGAGCATCGCTAAACAAGAAGTATATAATAGAGAAATACTTACCAAAGGGCGTGCCACGTCCCATCGGAATATCAGCACCCCCGAGATAAGCAGCCCCAGACTGAAGGCCCGCCATCACCATGGCTCGAGGGCGCTCGAGGATCGACACCGGATCATAGACGGCGGAAAAGAATCCTCGCTGCTCTAGGAAGGCGGTCTTAGGAGCGGAGTCAACGGCATCCACATAGCTCACCCCCCATCGGGTAGACACAGCCCATGGCCTGCTTTGTCTACGAACGAAAAAATAGTAACTCCGCCAGTTGCGGTAGGTGGGAAAGGCGGTAGAAACGCGGGTGATGAAAGAGTTCACAGATTGACGAGCCACCAATTGGAAGAAGGGGTAGCTCTGTCTCACTGGACGAAGAGAAAAAGCCCTAAACAGCAGAGCAGGGGCCAAGGGAATGTTGTGATAATGGCACAGAAGAATAAAACCTACAAGATACCGGTAGGAGTGGGGGACTAGTTGACTTGGGCAAATTTGCAGAAGGTTAAAGATGGCAATCATAAAAGCAGGGAAAAAGTAGCGAAGCCCGTTGCGGACTTGCTCGGAATAAACAGTCAAAAAACCCTCGGGAGGGTTGTAGGCCCGTTCCTCAGGGGTCAGAATCCTCACCTCCATCCCGGGAATCCCGTGCTGCTCCAGCAGCGCCTGCACGGTTTCAGCCGTCTCAAGAGAAGGGGCGTGCCCGGCCAGTCCCGCGCCCATCATGTGGATGGGCTCGACCTCGGCGGCCACCAGTTGGAATCCTGCTCTTGGGCTGTTGTAGGGAGCCTGGTTGCCAAAGGCCGCCTCAATGTCGTCAGCAACAGGATCCTCAAGCAGGACCCGCTCGATAGAGTCCCTGGGACGACGGGCGTCAGCCGCCAGTTGAAGAGTAGTCCTCCGGCGAGACCGGGAAGCCGCAGCCCGCGAACTGCGGCGAATGCGGGAAGGACCGGCCCCAGAGGGATTAGCAGTAGGGGGGCTCGGCCGTGGAGTAGTCGGTGGAGAAGCAGGCGGTGAGGGGAACACCAACGGAGTCTCCTCGGAGAATGACTCGTCGGATCCCAAGATATTTTCGGAGTAGGAAGCAGAGGAAGACATTTTTAGCAGATAGCAAGATAGCAGATCACAAGATAGCAGGGAACAAGAAGCAAGAAGCAAGAAAATAGGAATCGCCGGAATGCAGAAGATGAAGTGACGAAATAAGGTAAGTAAGTTTGCTTATTTATAATCTTAGAAGTAACGCTTCAGTTTAGGCGGGAACAACTAAAACGCCTTAAACATTGATACCGCTCGGGCTACCAATAAGAGACGAGATGGGGGGACGCGTGGCAGTCATACAGGGGTGTCTGCTACTAATGTGCCTTTTCGAGGCACTAATGATGGCAAAGAAAATTTAAGCGTGCTAAAGTAAGTAACATTTAGAGTAGCACGATAATCAAAACTGCCGGATGGGATGTGTTGGTCCAAGAAGCGGCGGTTGTGAAGTGCCAGTTGAAAAGACTCCTCGAACCTTTACAACATTTCCGAGAAGGGCCATTATCCGAAGCGACTCTTAAAAAGATTCCCCGAGCCGTCACGACCGTTGAAGAAAACGTTTGCGAAAATATTTTAGGGAAAAGTTGACCGGTTTGGGTAGCGTTTCGAGGGGTTACATCAAACCCCGCTCTACGAGGTGTCCAGCTGAGCCTTTGAGCACCACGCGTACTTCCGAGGGGAAAAATAACAACTCTCGTCGAAACACGCAACGAGGGGCTAAGGGTACGCCCTGTTGACCGGCAGAAAACCCTTGGGGAGTATCGTGAGTCGACTCGCTCCTCATTTTACGGCTTGAGGGTTTTAGCTAACTGCTCTCAAGAGATGTCCCGTTGAATCTCTGAGCCACCACGCGTACGTCCGAGGGGAAAAACAGCAACCCTTGTCGACACACGCAACGAGGGGTGAAGTATACCCTGTTGACCGGCGACCGACCCTTTAGAAGTATTACGAGTCGACTTGCTCCTCGTAATACGGCTCGAGGGTCCTAGCTAACTACTCTAAAACGAGGTGTCTTGTTATGAACCTCAGAGCCCCACGCGAGCAACGCAACTAAGGCGACCGATTCCTTTAGGAGTATCATGGGTTGACTTGCTCCCTATGATACACCTCGAGGGTCATAGCCGCACAACTCCTGGGTGCCTTCACGGGAACCCGAGGAGCCCCGCTCGTACTTCCAAGGAGTAAAACAACAATCCTTGTCGAACCACGGCACGTGGAGCAGATGTGCTCCCGCGATTGTTTCATCCTCGAAATTCTACCCCGAACTGGCAACTTAGTAAAAGGCAACATGCAAAAGGAGACGAGGAAAGACCTCGGAAAAAATATTATTAATCTCGAAATCATTACAACTACAAGGGAAAAAGAATAATCAAATACAGGAGGCCTAGACTACAACATCCCTCAGGAGGGTCGCTTGCCCTCCCTTATCGATCTACGACGCCCCTCTAGCGTCGGAGCATCATCATCGACTTCAGGGGCCCCGACAGTAGAAGCCATCCGCAGAGCTGTCTCCGTCACCCGGGGAGCAAGAACATTAGCAAGGCGAGAGTCGGGAGGACCAGGGCCAGTCACCAGTGGCCCACCAGCCAAAATCGCCTCGGCCATCTCCCGAGTCCTTCTCGTCCTCGTCTCAGGAGAGGAACGCCGAGATGTCGTCCCACTGACCTCCGGGAGAACTATCCGAGTGGTAGGGAGCTTAGCCTGATAGGCCTCGAGAATCGCTTGTCTCTCGGCAAGGCTAGGAGGAGAACTGGGCGGTATTTCCGATGGTACCTCGATCTCCTGAGGAGAAAGGGTCCTCAGGTCAGCCTCAGGTACGATCCAATTTCTTGCTTTTAATTGTTGTATGGATCCTTTGTACCCAACCATGACCAGGGCAGCAAATACCTTCCGGAAGTAACCGTGATGGAGCGGAGAACCGATGTACCGAATGATGCGATCGAATGCGTCCTTACGGGACCTTTCGACGAGTTGTTTTCGGAGATCCAAGTTGACCCGCTTAACCTCGTCAGCAATCCGATCACTTATAGTGGCACTACATTCCTCCAACTCCGCCCGAAGGGTCTCGGCGGTAGCCACCGCCTTCGTCTGCCCCACCTCGGCCTCATTCAGTAGCCGAGAAGTAGTTTCCAGAGTGTCCCTCAAAACCCCAACTCCAGGGCCCCCTCATCCCTCACCCTCTCCGCCTCCCGAAGCTGCTCTTGGGCACGGTCCAGCTCTTCTTGCAGCCCGGTCGCATAAGTTTCCCACTCGCGACATCTCTTCGTCCGGAACTCCAGAGCCGTCTGAGCTCCCTGCAAATCGGCCAAAACCTGGGCATGGTCCGACCTCAGATTCTCCAAATCCCCCTGCCCGGAAGGATCGGGAACGGCGGACTCCAATTCCGCTACCCGATCCTCCAGGGTATGAATGTGTTCCAGCAATAGAAATTGACGGGCGCTAAACTGAATAAGAAAGGGGCAAAACGTGTCATAAACAAGGAAGAAGAAAAATTGACAAAGGAAAAGGTGAAAAGCTTACATCCACTGCCTCGTAACCAGCCTGATCCTTCAGCCATTGGATCCCTTGGTTTCGGAGCGATGCGACCTCGAGAGAATCCACCACCTGGCCTAGTCTGGCAAAGCCGCCGCCCAGGCCACGTAATTCTTCCGTCAGGGAACGCTCGACGGACCTAGGACGATCTGATTGGTTCACCACCATTCGTGAAGAGGTGCCCTCTTCACGGGCCTCCCTCAAAACACCACCTTCATCACCCCCAGCCTCCGGTCTTTCGCCTTCGGCCTCTTCTTGCTGGGGCGCCGTGTCAGCCTGAAGACTTGAAGGAGGCACAGGAGACCCCACATCGGCTGCCCCGGGCGAACCTACGACCGAGCCCGTCAAACCATCCCTCAGGGTCGGAGAAGAAGGTGTGGGAACGTCGGATTCCCCCCGACCCTCCGGCAAACGAGCGGTTTCTGCACCCTCCCCTTGGGAGTCGAGAGACGGGTGAGAGATAGAATCCCGAGGGGGAGAGGCCGGAGAGATTGCAGCCTCCTCACGAACGGCAGGGGAAGTAGCCAGGCCACCCCAGTCGAAGGTAGTAGGCAAAGATTCCCGGACCCAGCCAAAACCGGCGTCGAGATTAACGGGAGCCGGGTCACGGAAGAGGTCGAAATCGTCCTCTCGGAGGCTATGGAAACCACCAGGAGACGGCGGAGCTGAGCTCGCATCACTGCTAAGCCTTGGGGCCGGGCGAAGAGCAGACGCCGGTTCTCTCTCAGGAGTGGACTGAGATGGAAGGGGAGACGGTGGAGCATCCGTTACTTGGGTGCCTGCCACAGATTGGGAAGACGAAGTCTTCCCTCGAACGGATCTGCCCCCCTTGGGAACTTTAGGGGGCACAGGTGCGTTTTTGGCCGCCTCCGCCAAAGTAGATACCAGCGAACCTGACAACATAGATCATAAAAAGGGAGATCAGCGTACAAGGAAAACGAGGAAAGCCGGGAATCAGAGGGGTCGAAAATAAAACTTACAAAATTCAGGGTCCTGCTGCAAATTTGGGAAATGGGGTGACCTAACCCCTCCTTGGAGACCGCAAAGCTCGAATAGCCTTGGGGTCTTGGTCAGCTTCAGCACGTGGTACTTCGCCTGGAAGTACCCTTCCTCCATCATCTGGAGCCGAGTCCGGTCAAGATGGGTGGCATCCAACTCCATGGGACTGCTCGACCACGCGTTCGACACCTCCCAGCTCGCGCAGTTACGACCCGGGGGCTTTACGAAAAAGAAATTGGATTTCCAGCTGCCATAGGAGGAAGAAGCATCAGTAAGGATCCTCGCCCCCGGAGCAGCTTGAGATGAGCGGGGAGTCAGATAAAAGAAGGGCACTTGGCCGGCACCCACGTCATATAAGGCCAATAAGCGGTCGGCCGTGCAAGGGAGCCCTCGACCCCGGCAGGTAATCTCGAACCCTGCCATAATAGAGAAGGCGTTGGGCGTAAGTTGACTTAGACAAAGCCCAAGGGCTTTGGCTACATCTCGGAAAAGAGGCGGCACAAACATACGCCACCCAGCCTCAACTTGAGAAAAGAAGACAGTCAAGAAGCCGGTAGGAGGATTATTCGCCCGGTCCGAAGGCTCCGGGATCAACACCGTCGCATTCTCCATCGCCACATTATACTTGGCGATTAAGTTGTCAACAGTGGCCTGGGTTGCGGTACTCGCGGCGTCGTTTATATTTACCGCCTGTCTTTTGGATTGCGTCCCTTTCTCCTGAGCGGCGGAGGCAGCCGTGCGCTTACCGCGGCGAGTTGCCAGAGGAGAAGACGGCACTGATCGAGTTGGAGAAGCAGGAGGAGTAGATCCGGAAGAGGCGGTTGCAGCAGCGTGGGCAGACATAATGATGGCAGATGAAAAGAGGCAAAGAAAATTATAGTTACAAGAAGGCAAAAAGTTATGAACCTACAAAACCGCAACGCAGAAAACCTAAATAGACGTGCAAAAAGGCGATATAACTCCCGCTCGAAACCCAATAAACGCGGATGGATAACACGTACGACTCAACGTATGAGGGAAGTTTTGAGGAATCCCGAGAAATCAGGAAGTGAGGCCGACACGCGGTCAGATGATTAGGCCTCTAGCTATTTTACTCTCTGCCACGTTCTGTGAACTGCGACAGAGACTGGGGGACTTATGATGACGCATACTCTCCCTCTTGGGATCGTACCCGTCCACGTGGCCTAATCCTCTGACCTTATCTCGCCTCACTACCCCCTTTTTTCTCGCGCGACACCCGAACCCAGTTATATCGACCCCCAGGTATATTGACCCCCTTCTACCCCCGCACCTTCATTAAATACTTATTATATCCTATGCTGTATGTATTCCCCGAGGGGGGTCGAACCCCTCACATGCAGGCGTATGTCACCTACTCATCAACCAGTGGCGACCGTCCCTTTTCCCCAACCAGAAGGAAGGATCGGACGTCAGGATCAACGTCACATTCCACTCACCCGATGCGTTGTCCTCCTCATAGGGCTCAACCGCCCCGCTTCCCCAATAGAGAACGTGGGTTCGGAAATTATAAAGTGCAGCCAGAGCATGCCATGCGCCGAGGATAGCATGCAGGAACCACGTGCCCTACTCTACAAGGGTACTCAAGTACCCTATTACCCTCGGACGAACATGCACGAGGACACGTGCCCAGGAGGGTCGGATGTCAGAATCGACTTCACACTCCACTCGCCCGGATGCGTGTCCTCCTCCCAGGGCTCGACCGCCCCGCCTCCCCAATAAAGAGCGTTGGTTCGAAAGTTATAAGGTGTAACTGGAGCATGCCGTGCACCGAGGGTAACATGCAGGCACCACGTGCCCTACTCTACAAGGGTACTCAAATACCCTATTACCCTCGGACGAACATGCACGGTGACACGTGCCCAGGGCTAAATTACACTTATAACCTCTCCTTCGCCCTATAAATAGGGAGGCGGATCAGTTGCAATGAGGGGGGCGAGGACACAACAAAAAGAGCCAACTAAAGCACAACACACTCCTCCTTCGGAAATCACTGATCTCAAGATAGGTAGAGGATAGCCCCACCTAGTGAGGAGGGTGCGAGTCAAGGAGGTCGGAAGAGCTCAAGATTGGTCCGAGGAAGCAGTTTGAAGGGAGATCGTGCGAACGGAGCCTGAACCCCCAAGGGTCGTGGATAGTTGCGGAGCAGTAGGGAGCTTACCCAAGTCCAGGTGCATCTTGAGTCGGGACCGACGTTCGAACAGACCTCGGTGACGGGTCCGGAAATTCGCGACGTCATCATATATATATATATATATATATATATAAAAATAAACTGTCAAACTCTAAATAACAAATACTCTCAGTGTTTTTATAATTTTCTTGTATTCTGGTTTTCATCCAGTGAAGGCTCATAGAATTTTGACACATAATTGATTAAACCCATGCCCAATAAAAGTATATATTGCACAAAAAAGGGGAAACACATGCAGATGTTCACAAGTGACAGAAGATGGAAAAACAAATCCAAACTACATGCAATCATTCTCATCTATCACACTCAACTACTTAAGATTATCTCTTTAATACTAAAATTAAATATTTTAATAGGCTAGCGATATTGCCAAAGCACAAAATGTTGTTGCCAGAGCAATTTTTTTAAATTCTCTTATTTACCCTTCTTAAGTAAGGAAATACAAAAAACCAAGATCTTTCAATCTTGTAAGACCTATTTCTTAATTGGTATCCCTTAATTGAAGTAACTTAATTGTGCTAATCAATTACTACAAAACTAATTTATTTCTCTCTCTCGAGAATTCCTTAAATAAAGAAACTTACCACGATAATAACTTGAATCCCAAATTTTAGTAGTGAGGTATGGCTTGCTGCTTAAAGAAATTAAATCAATCCATTTATTAATTTTCTCGGTAAATATATATGATAATCATCATGTGCATTGGATTTAAAAAAATTAGCCGACTAAAAGTCGGGGTAGGACTATTTAAGAAAATATGTTTTGAAAGATATTTAATATTTAATTGTAGTATATATGAACATGACTAAAACTAATTTCTATTTAATTTTATTTTCCTTTTATCTAAACCCCCAAAAAACAAAAAAAATCAAAAAATCTTCATTATTTAATCTATGATCTTGATTATTATGAAGTTGATGAATACTTTAATATATCAAAGTCAATTTTGTAATATATACTTAAAATATATTTTATGTGAAACCAGATCCGCTAAATTTATTTGTGCTTATTTCAATTTCTAATAACGTATTAAAATTTATGTACTTAAAAAATCTTTTCAAATAAAGATATTTTTGTCAATAGAACTAAATATATAACTATATAAAATAAAATTTCTTGTTACCTAATAAATAAGATTATTTTTGACTTTAGAATTCCCAACCTAGAAATATTCATGCATAAACTCTAAGTATATATGTATGTCCAAATATATAAGTAGAATTGTAAAGGAGAAGTTTATTAGAAAATAAAAAGAAAGGAGATATATATGCACATATTGTAATTAAAAATATAGAAAGACTAATTTTTGAAGTGGAATATTTTGGAGAGAAATGTTCTGATGCGCATTTTTTTCCCACAAATGCTGAACAAAAAAAAATGCTTGAAATGGTAAATGGATATATTTATACATTAACTAATTTATTTAGCCATTTATAGAGTATGTTAAGTAAGAAATAAATTACAATATCATCAATAGGAGAGAAGCTTGAGTTGCCTTATTTAATGCATAACTAATTAAGATATTAAGATATTATGGAAGTTTTAATATTTGATTTATATGTTGATTGATAAAGAGGGGTAAAAAAGAGAACTTAGAAAAATTGCTCTGTTAGCAACAATTTTTGCTTTGGCAATATCGCTAGCTATTTTAATATTGTGTTTGTTGGATTGAATCCGACCGAGTATTGCACAAGTAATATGATCCGCGGTCTTTCTCAAGTGAACTATAATCTATAAGGCATAATGAATTATAGTAGGAAGTAACCTATGTTACCAAACGACACTGCAAATTGTTCACAGTACAATCTCTAGCTATTCTACTTCTTTGTTAGCCATCAAACCTTGAGTTGGTTGAAGAGACTAAAAGCATGAATTGCTCTATAATCACGGAGGATTGTAGGTCTTTTTTTAACCTTCAAGGTAGAGAACGAACTTCTAAATTATAAGTTTTCATTATGTTATTTGAGTATAAAATGAACTTCACTTTTGGTTGTTCCTATTTTGTGAATGATCACTAGCTGAATCTAGGTTCAACCGTTCAAGTGATTAATAATGAAAACGTTTTTTATACATGCAAGCGTCTTCAAATTGCAGAATGTCTTGTACAATTACATCTTCAGAATTATATATTACACATAACTATATAAATAATATTTAACACGCCAAGCTCACATATCACATTTTTTTTTTTATAAATGAGTGAAAATGGGATCTCTTAATTTATTTAAGGGATAATATCACTCACACCCCCTGAGGTTTGACATAATATCATAAACCCCCTGAGGTTTCAGTAATATCAGTGACACCCCCTGAGGTTTGCACCAACATATCACATAAGTACATAATTCCCTTTTTACCCTTTGTCAACTTTAACCACTTGTTAAGACCCAAATTACCTATTTGATATTCACATTAAAAATTTAAAAAGAAAAAGAAGACAAAATAATTCTTTTGAATAAATATTGAAAATTGAACATTTAGTTTTTAATTAATATAACTTTCGAATAAAACTTTAAAACAAGCAAAGAAAAACTAAAAAATAAAAGAAAACTAAAGTTACTTAAAATAAATATTCAAAAGTTTTATTATATTTTGGTTATATATAATCTGAAATTTAATAGATTGTGATGTGGGGTATTTTCGTCTGGATACGTGTCCGCTCTCCAACACTCCACGTCAGACTGCTTTAGTTCCTGCTGGATGCTTAAGCAGCTTTAGAGTTCGGAACCTGCACTCAACACCACACGTAAACTAAGCCGGTGCCTCCTCCGGCGAAGGCACTCCGACGCTCAAGTCAGATAGGTCGGAATTTGAGGTATTGTCGTCGGAGACAATAGCTCGAATTTATAGCTCGAAATAGGTCGAATTTATAGGTCGAATTATGCCCAAATAGGTCGAATTTAGGCTCTATAGGTCGAATTAGCACACCTCGAAATGGTATAGAGAACCGTGATGAGAAAACCCGAATAGATCGAATTACTCTCAAATAGCTCGAAATACACTCTATATAGATCGAACAAGAGCTATTGCAATATAGCTCGAATTATTGCTCTATAGCTCGAATTCGATGTATATGGCTCGAAATTAGATGCTAGAAAATAAAAAACGTACCTTAGAATGAGGCATGGGACCCCCTTATATAGTAATAAGAGTCCTTATTCGTCTAAAAGTGCAATCCAAGTAGAACTATGACTCAAAATAGGTCGAATTAGAGCTATATTGAAATAGCTCGAATTGGGCCTTCAAATAGGTCGAATTGGGCCTCAAATAGGTCGAATTTGGGCCCATATAACTCTTACTTGACTCCTGGGCCTCAAATAGATCGGATTTGAGCCCATATAGCTCGAATTTGGCTTTTGGGCCTCAAATAGATCGAATTTGAGCCCATATAGCTCGGATTGGGCTTGATATAGCTCGAATCGGGCCTTTTTGGGCCCAAATAGATCTCGCTTGGGCTCAATTTGGGCCTACTTGGGCCGATTTCCGTGTTTTGCCTTGAATTGTAATTTTGCATTAAAAAATAATGGTGCTGACGTGGCATAATATGTCCCGAAATACGTTCGTGTACTGTATCGGATATTATGACGTGGCGGTACCGAAATATAGTACATCATGGAGTCCCCCAGTTCGTAAGAGTAATGGGTACTAACATTGGTCATACGAACTATAAAGAAGTCACATAACCGAGAATCGTGCAACGAGATCGGCGTCGTCATAAAAAACCAAAAATGTGACCAAAAATATCAAAATTCGAAAATAGGTCGAATTTATTATTTTTGGTAACTCGAATTGGTATAAGTCGAATGTATCTTTGTAAAAGACAACTCGAAGTCCACAAAAAATTTTCCGTAAAATAGCTCGAATTTGTCAGAAAATAGCTCGAATTTCATATTGGTCGAAATTACCCTCCAAAAAGATACATCGAATTTGCCGGAAAAATTTTCTGAAAATAGGTCGAAATTAGAAATAGGTCGAATTTAGGGGCATTTTGGTAATTCTCGCATCATTTCGCCTATAAATACCCCACTCCCAGCTTCATTTCCTCATTTCGCACCTAAGAATTGCTCCAGAGCTCCCGAGAAATAGCTCGAAATTACTATTTTTAGTAATTTCACGTGAATAGCTCGAAAATCGTCCAAATTTAGCAAGTGTAGCAAAATAGCTCGAAAATACTCCTTATAGCTCGAAATTGACCGCAAATAGATCGAAATTGACCGCAAATAGATCGAAATTGACCGGAATAGCTCGAAAAACTCTCCTGCTAATTATATCCTTGGGTGAGTTTCGGATAGCTCGAAAATATAGCTCGAATTTCATGGGGAAATTTGAGCTATAGCACTTAGAAAAATTTTCAATTTTTTTGAAAAATTCTGAAAAATTTTGAAAATGCTAATACTCAAATCTTTTACGCAGATTTATTCACGACTGCGCGACTTCGACGTAACCGGTCTCCACGTCGTCCATCACCACCACGATCGCACCAACGAGCCTATTATAACGCACGCAATCCATCACGAGATTCGTCATATCGGCATCCTCGTGAATCAAACACACGACGTCCATCATCCCCAAATCGTCCTCGTCAGCCAGAACCTGCACGAATCCGATTACCGGGCGCTCCAAAACTCTTTGCACCTGCGCAGAGGTCCTACGAGCAAATTCACCCAAACGAAGAAGTTTCAGTAGATCTAGATCCTCGTGCCGGTAAACTTTCCACCTAAACCTCTTTATGACGCGAGTTATTAATCTTGAATCTTCCAGTAGTAGTAGTAGAGAAAGTAGTAGTGAGTCGTCTATGGCATCTAAGGCTAGAAAGAATGCGTCAACTAGCGATAGTAGTAATGCCTCAAGTGACGAGAGCTCATCTAGTAATGAGAGAAATAGCAATGATAGGGTGTCTGATATGGAGGTAGACGTAGACATCCTAGGAGATGACGAGGCTGAATCGAACCCTCTTCCCATAGTGCCTTATTTACCTCCTGCTGAGAATGTAAGGGTGTCTTACTATATTTAGTGGCTACCTGCATTGTGGTTTACGTTTTCCCATCTTCCCAATCGTCTCAGAAATCATGTCCTCTCTCAATTCTTCTCCTTCACATTTTACCCCCAATGCATACACTCAGATGTATGCTTATGCGATGCTAACCCGCATCTTTGACCTTCCTTGCTCTATGGCCGGTTTTTGGCAACTATTCATAGTGAAATTCTGCAACAGAGGTGTAGACGCCGGGTTCTATTATTTGAGCTCGCAAAAGAAGCAATGCTTCCTATCTGATTTGCAGACGAGCTTCGGGGCTCACTGGAAGAAACAGTGGTTTTATATCAAAGAATCCAAGCCGCAAGAATTTCGATTCAAGCAGCTTTGGACAGATGCCCGTCCATCACCGAGACGCCCCGATCCTCCTGTCTACACCTTGACGGTCGTAAAAAACTTGAAAGAACATGAATTTGATGCCTTTGAGTTGACCACCACCCCAGTGTTGCGGGCCGGCGGTTATACTTATCATGCAGGCGTTGAGCCTTCTGTCTTTGGTATAATATTATGCATGTTTTCGTTCTTTTTACTCATTGATTTTTATCTTCCTTTGTTGTCTTCTAACCTTTGCATTGTTTACGATTTTCAGAACGAATTGTGATGGACAAGACGAAGAAGAGGCTGGCCGCTATGAAGCGTGGCGCAAACGCTCCTCAGTCCTCAGTGCCTATTCCTGAGAAGACCAGTCGTCGTGGTGCGAAGACGGCTGGTACCAGTTCGAGAAGCGGTAATGCTCCTGCTACCGTCTCGACTCGAGGGTCGGGGCGTGGTAGAGGTGCAGCTCCTGTCCCTGTTCCTGCTCCAGCTCCAGTGCCTGAGACTGTTCCTTCTCAGTCGACCGCTGATACTGCTCCGGGATCACCCCCTGACGGTTCTGAGCCGATCCTTCCGGATCTTTCTCCTTCATCAGCACCTTCGTCTGGAAGAGTGCATCTTCCCTCCGTTGCTGAAGCGGCTCGTCGCTTCAATGAGGCCAACCCTGAGGCAGCAACGAGGAAGAGGTCTGCTGCTACTGCTGAGGAGATCCGACGGGGTAAGCGCGTCGCGCAGGACCGAGCATATGATGCTGACGATCTCGATATTGACGTGGAGGAGATCGTCCGAGCTTCAGTCGAATCGGGGCAGTTCACTCTGAAAGACACTACTGCCCTTCGACTTGTCAAAGGATTCATGCCGGACTTCGATCGTCAGGCCTATTACCAGGCGATGGGCCACGAGAAGCTAGTCAGTCGCACTGCCTTGTCTCTGTGTGAGGTTTGTGGATTTAGAGCTTTCCCTTATCTTTGTTTTATGTACATACTTGAATATCACTAACGTTTTTTCTCTCTTGTAGTTCTTCGTCAATGTCCAGACCATGGCTGAGAACTTCAACATGGTGATGACGACTCAGGATCAGCAGAGGGCTCTAATGGATAGGCACCACTCTTCGGCCTTGCAGGCTCAACGGCTGGAGAAACAAGCCAAGGAGGCGAAGGCTGAAGGGGAGAAGCATCTTGTCGCTGCTGTTGATGAGCTGAAGGCAGTACAGGCGGAGCTGGAAGCCTTGAAGATAGCGAAAGCTACCGTTGACCGGGAGCTTGCCGAGGAAAGGCGCCTATCCAGCCAGCTCACCACCGACTGCCAGCATGCCACTGCCCTTGTTGACGATCATGTCGACACCATCCGGACGATGAAGGATGCTGCTGCTGCTGCTGAGGCCGAACGTTTGAGGCTTGAGGCTGAGCTGGCTGACGCACAAGCTCACCTTGCGACTGCTGAGGAGGATGGCTACAACAGGGCCATGACTGAGGTATACCTATGATACTCGACTTTATCTCTTTTTCCTTGAAATTTGTGTGTTGCATACTTACTTGTTTTCTACTTGTTTCGTAGGAGCTCCCCGATGAAGATAAGGTGATGGTGGCTATCGAGTTCTTCCGCTCAGCTACCTGGGAGCAGATTGCTATGGAGCGGGGCGGTTTCGATACGACCAAGGGCTACAACATGGCTCTTGATGACATCGTTGCCCGCGGTGCTCTTGCTCCTGGGTTCAAGAGGGAGGACTTCAATGTCCTCAATTGCCTGAATGAGGATGACACGGAAGTCGGCGAATCCTCTAGTGCCGCTGCTGTGGATCCTACTCTGGCCGATCCTCCTTCTGGCGAACCTGCTGCGACTGTGGTCGACGAAGAGCCAAAGCATGACCCCTTCACCTCCTTTTATCCTCTTCGGCAGGTATGGCTCTCCGACTTTGCCGACGAGCTTCCATCTACGTCCACTGCCGCTGCTGCTTCTGGTGCGGCTCCAGATGAACTTCCGGAGGAGGGTGAGATGGATTTCGATCCACAGATCTTGGATCAGCCTGCTGATGGCGATCAGCCTATGCCTGATGCTCCTGTTGCCGCTGTTGCTCCTCGTCAGATTTCCCCTCTTGATGACACTGGGCCTCTGAACGAGTCTTTTGCCGATATCCAAGAGCAGAGCGAGGGTGCGGTGAAGGCTCTTGGGTTGAATCTACTGCCTTGATCTTCTAGAGTGGCCTGCGTGCCTTTATCTTTGGCATTTGTGCCTTGTTTTTAATATTCTTGAACATCTTTACTTTCCGTATATAACATTAGTCCTAGTACATTCTTTCCGTACAGTATATGTTGCTAACATTCGCGCGATTTTAGCGCTTTAACAATTGCTAGTACAGTTTTGACTTGAAAAATCTTTTGAATGTCTTTGTTTTGTCTCGTTACATCTTCACTCATATGTGTCTACTTTTTAAGTTTAAATTTGGTACTTGTTAAAACACTTAAGTTTTATAAACAAGTGTCTACGAGAGTACGAGAACTTGTGCTCAACTCTACGAGGCTTGTGCTCGTTGTGCGAAGCTAATGTCCGCGCTTGCGAAGCTATGTTCGCGGGAATACGAGAACTTGTGCTCGATTCCACGAGGCTTGTGCTCGTTGTGCAAAGCTATGTTTGCGCTTGCGAAGCTATGTTCGCGGGAGTACAAGGACTTGTGCTTGACTCCACGAGGCTAGTGCTCGTTGTGCGAAGCTAATGTCCGCGCTTGCGAAGCTATGTTCGCGGGAATACGAGAACTTGTGCTCGATTCCACGAGGCTTGTGCTCGTTGTGCAAAGCTATGTTTGCACTTGCGAAGCTATGTTCGCGGGAGTACGAGGACTTGTGCTCAACTCCACGAGGCTAGTGCTCGTTATACGAAGCTAATGTTCGTTTTGATTAGGTTTTTAAACTTAAAGTTTGTAGACAGTTTGAGTTCATCTTCATGTTTCTTGATAGATTGTAATAATGCGGACAAATAGTAGGCAACAGCTGAACTAGAATAAAATAAGAGATTTTATTAGTTTTGGGACTGAGCTCGAGTAACTTCCGAGTTGCCTACGTATCCTGCCGTATATGGGTTGGCTAGGAATCAAGTCCTCGTAGTTCGCTGCTAACTATTACAATGAGAATCCACGTAGAGGGACTCGTAATTCGTAAAAGAATAAGCGAGTGAAGTATTGAAACTATGATCCTATTGTGCCACAAGGCCATTAGAAAACTAGTGTTCTAACTATAAAACCTTCGTAAGTTCTTGACGTTCCAGGGGCGTGACAAAGTCCTTCCACCCAATTCTTGTAAGTAATAATATCCTTTTGAGCTTGCTTTCTCCACTCTGTAAGGTCCTTCCCAGTTCGGCTTCAATTTTCCAACATGCTTAGTAGCTTCAACTTTCCTGAGTACCAAGTCCCCCACTTGAAAGTTCCTGAAACGGACTTTGTTGTCATATGCTTTCGCCATCATAGATTTGTACGCTTGAGTACGTTGGTATGCTGCTTCCCTAGTTGCTCCGATCAATTCCAAATCCATTTGTCTTGCCCTTAATGCTTGCTCCTCATCATAAGTAACAATTCGATAAGTTGGCATTCCAATCTCAGCGGGTATCACTGCTTCAGATCCATATGTTAACAAGTATGGAGTTTCTCCTGTAGAGGTACGAGGCGTTGTGCGATATGCCCATAGTATCCCTGGTAACTCATCCGCCCAATTTCCTCCTTCTCCCTCCAGCCTTTTCTCCAAACTCTTCACTAATGTATTGTTAGTGGCCTCCACTTGTCCATTTGCTTCGGGATGCGTAACAGATGTAAAACGTTGCTCAATTTTCATGTCTCTACACCAGTCTTGAATCTTAAAACCTTGGAATTGCCTTCCATTGTCGGAAATTAAGACTCTTGGTATTCCAAATCGACAAACGATGTTCTTCCAAATGAATTGTTTCACATTAGCCTCCGTAATGTTTACAAGTGCTTCAGCTTCAACCCACTTCGTATAGTACTCGACTGCCACCAATAACCATTTTCTTCCTCCCGTAGCCTTAGGCATTGGTCCAACTATATCTATTCCCCATTGATCAAATGGACATCCATAACTCACAGTTGTCATAGGTTGTGCAGGTGTATGAATGATCTTCGCATGCAGTTGACAACTTCTACACTTCCTTGAGTAATCCATAGCATCTCTCATAACAGTTGGCCAGAAATATCCTTGTCGGAGTATTTTCTAGGCCAAAGACCGTCCTCCTGAATGATTTCCGCAACTCCCTTCATGAACTTCTCGTAAGACTTGTTTTGCCTGCGTGGGAGATAGGGATCTCAGGAGTGGTCCCTGGAATGACCGTTTATAAAGTTCGCCATTGAACATAGTAAATCTTGCAGATTTATACTTGAGCCTTCTGATCGCTTGAGGATCATTAGGTAAGTTCCCGTTCTGAAGATAATCGATAATCTCATCCTTCCAACATGCCTCTATTTCTACTGGCAGAACGTAGTCCAATGCTTGCGTTGGTTTTGACTCAACTACCTTGCCGATAGAGGGCTGTTCTGAAGCCAAAAGAGTTACCCGCCTTTCAACAAACACTTCGGCGGTACTAGCAAATCGTGACAAGGAGTCAGCGCGTTCATTCTCTGATCGAGGGATCTGCGAGATAGAGAAAGTATCGAAATTTGATGTCACTTCCTTCAGTTTTTCGAGATACTTTACTATTGCAGCCTCTTTCGCCTCATATCTTCCTTCAAATTGATTAGCGATCAACTGTGAATCCGTGAATGCTACAAGGTTCGTTATACCCAACGATTTTGCCATTTGTATGCCAGCAAGCATAGCCTCATACTCCGCTTGATTGTTGGTCACTTGAAAATTTAGCCTTATTGCATAGTCAAATTCTCTACCATCCGCCGATTTTAGGTAAATTCCTGCACCTCCAGCGTCGTTTGTGGACGATCCATCCACATGCAGAGTCCAAGTTCCCCTTGCAACTATAGGTTTGTCCCTTTTGTCCTCTTCCGTCACCATTGCTACATCAAGCACTTGCTCTGCCTCTGAGATAGTTTCAGCCACGAAGTCCGCTAATCTTTGTGCTTTGATCGCTGTTTTTGGCATATACTCCAAGCCATATTCTCCTAACTCTATTGCCCACTTCACTAATCTCCCAGACGTCTCCGGTTTTGCCATAACTTGTTTAAGTGGTTGGCTAGTTAAGACAGTAACCGGATGTGATTGAAAGTATGGTCTTAACTTTCGTGCAGTTATTACAAGTGCGTATGCTAACTTTTCGATCTCCAGGTAATTCACCTCTGCCCCATTCAGCACTTTGCTAACATAGTAGATAGGTAAATGTTTCTTGTCTTCCTCGCGCACCAATACTGTGCTTAATGAATTCTTCGTTATGGCCAAGTAAAGATATAGCATCTCATTGTCCTTGGGCTTAGATAGTAATGGTGGTGTCGTAAGGTACACCATCAATTGGCGAAAAGCCTCTTCACAATCATCAGTCCAGACGAACTTAGGTGTCTTGCGTAACTTCTTGAAAAAAGGTAAACTCTTTTCAGCAGAATGCGATATGAATCGACTAAGTGCCGTTATCCTCCCCACCAATCGTTGCACCTCTCGAACGGATTTGGGTGATGGTAAATCCATTATAGCTTTAATTTTGTCAGGGTTAGCTTCGATTCCTCTCTCATTGACCATGAACCCCAGAAATTTTCCGGCCTTAACACCAAAAGTGCACTTCTTAGGATTTAGCTTCATCCCATATTGTTTCATGATACCAAAAGCCTCTTCCAAATGTTTCACGTGATCTTCTGCCTTCAGGCTCTTGATGAGCATGTCGTCAATGTAAACCTCCATAGTCTTGCCGATTTGATGATAAAACATCTTGGCAACTAACCTCTGAAAGGTTGCTCCTGCATTCTTTAGACCAAACGGCATCACTTTGTAACAGTATATCCCTCTGTCAGTGATAAAGGCCGTTTTATGTTGATCCTTTACTGCCATTAGTATTTGGTGGAAACCGCTCTGTGCATCACAAAGACTCAGCAACGCACACCCTGCTGTAGAGTCAACTACGAGATCGATCCTGGGCAACGGGAAAGGATCTCGTGGGCAATGTTTGTTCAGGTCGGTGTAGTCCACGCACATCCTCCATACGGTCGGCTTCTTTGGGACAAGTACAACGTTGCTTAACCATTCAGAGTATCGAACTTCAAATATATGGCCTGCAGCAAGCTTTGTTTGTACTTCCAACTCCGCAGCCTTGTTCTTTTCATCGCTAAAGTGTCTCTTCTTTTGTCGGATGGGTTTAGCATTTGGGTTAACATTCAGGTGATGTACCGCAACTCGAGGATCTATTCCCTTCAAGTCCGAGTCCGTCCATGCGAATACATCAAAGTTTCTTCGCAAGCATTCCAACAATGCCTTCTCAACCTCCGAAGACAACTCGCTACCAATTTTAATTATCTTGTCAGGCTCATCTTTTGACAAAATCACCTCCTTAAACTCTCCCGAAGGTTTCAGACGCTCCATTTCCATCTTCTTTTTATAGCGCAATGTCATTTTGTCTTCTTTTTCTTCTTCTAATTTCTTCAAGGAGTCCTCAATACTGGAAGGGGTATGATCCTCCTGCAACATCTCTTGGTCCACTTGCGCAGCAAGCACCATCTCTGTATCAACTTGTTTCCCTATTTCAGGCGTCTCCCCTGGATGTACGTTAACTATCGCGACATTTGGATCCGTTTTTGCCTTGATAGGTTTAGTTGATGTAACATAACAACTCCACGAATCACGATAGTTTGTAGTGAGTTCAGCAATTCCACCAGGCGTTGGAAATTTGACCTTCTGATGCACCGTAGAGATGATCATAGCAAATGCCGTTATTCCTGGCCTACCAATCAGTACGTTGTATGCAAATGGTATGTCAACGATAAGATATTCCACATTCAGTGTTCTCCTCTTCGGATTCACGCCAAAGGACGTTGGCAACAAGATCCTTCCAATGGGTTTTACTTCACTTCCACCAAATCCCACTAGTGGTGAGTTAACATCCGTGATCTCGTATTGTCCAAGTTTCATTTGTTGTAAAGCATCCATGAAGATTATGTTGGACGAACATCCATTATCAATCATTATCCTCTTTACCCCGTGATTTGCAATCACCGCGGAAACCACCATAGGGCAATTCAAGTATTACGCTTCCTTAGCTTGTGGAGACAAGCTGTCGAAATCGCTATCATCGAATGTGATTCTTGTATCCAAATTGTCCACCGCAAAGACAAGATCTATCTCTGGACGCTTCAGTCGTTCATTGTATATGTCTCGTGAGATGCGTTTTCTACTTTTGGCTGAGTCTGCGCCAGTAGGTCCGCCAGCAATCACATTGATTCCATTCTCGATATCATCATTCCCATTTCCCCGTTTACGCTTTGGTTCTTCCTTCTTCTCGTGTGGGGATCTATCTCGCTTGCGTCCAGATGACGCCTTCTCTTCACGTGACTCTCTATTCTCGAGGATGTACTCGATGAGTTCCCCCCTTGAATGAGTCGTTCGATCTCGTTCTTTAGAGCCTTGCATTCGTTAGTAAAATGCCCATTCTGCCTGTGGAATTTACAATATTTCTTCGATCCCTAAGTCTCCTCAGTCTCTCGGAACGGTTTAGGAGTTCTCAGCAACCCGCTATCTTTCTCTATGGCGTAGATTTCACCAATTTGTTTCCTCAGCGGAGTATAATTGTCAAATTTCTTAAAGGGTTGTCGATTGCGATCTCGATCTTTTCCCCTTTGCTCCTTCCTCCAATCTCTATCTTTATTCTCTTTGCCCCCATGAATTCTCGGCGAGTCCATCAACCCTTGATTCATGGTTGCCTCCTCTACTTCAATGACCTTACTAGCTAGGTCCATTACTTGCTCAATGGAATCAGGTGTGTTCCATGTTATCACTTCTATAAGCTTTTTACTTCGGCAACGATGCTCCAATACAGATATGACCAGGTCGACATTGGGAGCATTCACTCTACCCATCTCCAGATTCAAACGCTCGATATACCTCCCCAAAGGTAGGTCCTCTATAGATATTAAACAGCGTGCTTGGAGATTTCTTCTTTACGCGATAAGTAGCAAACTTCTTTACGAACATGGTCCTAAACTGTTCAGATGATTCAATTGATCCCGAACGTAAGTTTTTGAACCATTCCTTTGCTGGACCTCTCAGACTGAGCGAAATAAGTTTCGCCCTCATATTCTCTGCATACCCCAAAACCTGCAAATCTCCATCTAATTCATCATAATGTGCAACTGGATCAGTATTTCCATCATACTTCTTCAGAACAGGAAGATTAGTTCCTTCCTTCAACGTCAATTTACTGATCGCCTCACAAAAGGGGTTTGACCTCTCCCTTAGTGGAATATGTTCTGCTACAACAGGTTCCAATCTTGGTGCGATTCTCTCAGGCAAGTCCCTATCTCTTCCGGCAGTTCGACTTGCTGCAGGTCGATGATCAGGAACTCTTTGCCTAGAATTCACCTCTCCATCCCTTCCTTCTCTATCTCGACCAGTTGCCCGACTGGGAGCTCGGTTAGCATTGGTCCTCACTGAACGAGGATTCCTCCTTTCAGGCGAGGGAGATGGATCCCTTGGCCTTGTCATCCTAGTTTGCGTATACTGCCTCGAATCACGACGCTGGGTCGGATGAGTCCTTCCTTGCTGCGGTGCCGCAGGCTGTGTTGTTGGTTGTTGTGCTATTGGAGCTTGAACATTCTGTAAAACAGAAGTGTTAGCCAATTGCTGCACAATCATTGGGACCATAGTCCTTTGGAATGCCGCCATGATTTGATCCAACTGAGCGGAATTCAATAGCTGTTGTTCCGTGGGAGGAACTTCAGGTTGATTCGCTGTGTGAGTTGGAGGATCAAGGGGAGTGCTGGGTGCTGCCACCGATGTTCGCTCAGAAGCATCAAGTACCCGATTATCATCCTCCCTTTGTGATCTAGTCCTTCCTGCCATTCCATTCTTCTCCGTTGCTCTCCGTTGAGCCATTGAGTGTCAGTGTTTGTTAATAAGTGCGTGTAGAAGGTTCCTACAGACGGCGCCACTGATGTGGGGTATTTTCGTCTGGATACGTGTCCGCTCTCCAACACTCCACGTCAGACTGCTTTAGTTCCTGCTGGATGCTTAAGCAGCTTTAGAGTTCGGAACCTGCACTCAACACCACACGTAAACTAAGCCGGTGCCTCCTCCGGCGAAGGCACTCCGACGCTCAAGTCAGATAGGTCGGAATTTGAGGTATTGTCGTCGGAGACAATAGCTCGAATTTATAGCTCGAAATAGGTCGAATTTATAGGTCGAATTATGCCCAAATAGGTCGAATTTAGGCTCTATAGGTCGAATTAGCACACCTCGAAATGGTATAGAGAACCGTGATGAGAAAACCCGAATAGATCGAATTACTCTCAAATAGCTCGAAATACACTCTATATAGATCGAACAAGAGCTATTGCAATATAGCTCGAATTATTGCTCTATAGCTCGAAATTAAATGCTAGAAAATAAAAAACGTACCTTAGAATGAGGCATGGGACCCCCTTATATAGTAATAAGAGTCCTTATTCGTCTAAAAGTGCAATCCAAGTAGAACTATGACTCAAAATAGGTCGAATTAGAGCTATTTTGAAATAGCTCGAATTGGGCCTTCAAATAGGTCGAATTGGGCCTCAAATAGGTCGAATTTGGGCCCATATAGCTCTTACTTGACTTCTGGGCCTCAAATAGATCGGATTTGAGCCCATATAGCTCGAATTTGGCTTTTGGGCCTCAAATAGATCGAATTTGAGCCCATATAGCTCGGATTGGGCTTGATATAGCTCGAATCGGGCCTTTTTGGGCCCAAATAGATCTCGCTTGGGCTCAATTTGGGCCTACTTGGGCCGATTTCCGTGTTTTACCTTGAATTGTAATTTTGCATTAAAAAATAATGGTGCTGACGTGGCATAATATGTCCCGAAATACGTTCGTGTACTGTATCGGATATTATGACGTGGCGGTACCGAAATATAGTACATCAGATTTTTTTATTCATTTTCAAAGTAATATTCACAAAATCTTTGTGTTGCATATATTTTTTGAATTTTAATTAAATATACTTATCATTTTTCGAAATGTAATATTTGGATATTCAAAAAAAATCTATTCATTTTATAAAAGTTTATGTTAAAATATAACTCTATGTTAACAAATTTTAAGTTATATATATAAACAAAATCATTGTTAGAATTTGAATGTGAACAAGGGCAAAAAGGGAAAACTGGACTTATGTGATATGTTGATGCAAACCTCAGGGGAGGTTTATGATATTACACCAAACCTCAGGGGATGTGAGTGATATTATCCCTTTATTTAAACTATATTAAATTGTCATCTCATCAAAAAACTTGAGTTTATAATAAAAATTGACATTTATTACTTTATATATAATTTACAACTCTACCTTTTTTTATCTTTAATGATTAAATTGTTCTTTATGGTGTTTTTTTTTTTTTTTTTTTTGGAGAAGAATTGTTTTGGGTGGGCAATATCATAATGATTTGTGTTTTTTTTTTTGGTGGAAGCGATGCTACAAGAGGCACATCAAGACGAAAGAGGAAGAGAGGTGATGATTGGTAAGATTTAGAATTTAGCTAAACTTAATATCTTCTTAATGATTCTAGTGCTTTTTGGTTGTTCAGTATAATATTAAAACATGATGTACCATATTTCGGTACCCGCCACGTCATAATATCCGATACAATATCGTGAGCGTATTTCAGGACATATTATGTCACGTCAGCACCATTATTTTTTAATGCAAAATTAGAATTCAAGCAAAACTCGGAAATCGGCCCAAGTAGGCCCAAATTGAGCCCAAACGAGATCTATTTGGGCCCGAACAGGCCTATTTCGAGCTATTTCAAGCTCAGTTCAAGCTACTGGGGCCAAATTCGATCTATTTGAGGCCCAGAGGCCCAATTCGAGCTATCTAGGGTCAAATTCGATCTATTTGAGGCCCAGTTCGACCTATTTGAAAGCGCAATTCGAGCTATTTTAAAATAGGTCTAATTCGACCTATTTAGACTTATAGTTCGACTTGGATTGCACTTCTAGCTGAATAAGAACTCTTATTACTATATAAGGGGGTCCCATGACTCATTCTAATGTACGTTTTAATTTTTCAAGCATTTAATTTCGAGCTATATACGTCGAATTCGAGCTATAGAGCAGTAATTCGAGTTGTTTGCAATAGCTCTTGTTCGACCTATATAGAGTGTATTTCGAGCTATTCGAGTGTATTTCGAGCTATTTAAGGGTATTTCGACCTATTCGGGTGCCTTCATTTTGGTTCTCAATACCATTTCGGGGTGTGCTTTTTCGACCTATTCAGCCTAAATTCGACCTATTTGAGCTATTTCGAGTTATAAATTCGAGCTATTGTCTCTCACGACAATATCTCGCATTCCGACCTATCTGACTTGAGCGTCGGAGTGCCTTCACCGGAGAAGGCACCGACTTAGTTTACGTGTGGTGTTGAGTGCAGGTTCCGAACTCAAAAGCTGCTTGAGCATCCAACAGGAACTAAAGCACTCTGACGTGGAGTGTTGGAGGTTTGACACGTATCCAGACAAAAATACCCCACATCAGTGGCGCCGTCTGTGTGAACCTCTATACGCACTTAGTAACAAACACTAACACTCAATGGCTCAACGTAGAGCAACGGAGAAGACTGGAGTAGCAGGAAGGACTAGATCACAGAGGGAGGATGATCGGGCACCTGATTCATCCGAGCATACATCAGTGGCAGCACCCAGTACTCCCCTTGATCCACCAACTCATACAACGAATCAACCTATAGTTCCTCCCACGGAACAACATCTATTGAATTCTGCTCAGTTGGACCAGATCATGTCAGCTTTCCAAAGGACAATGGTACCAATGATTGTGCAACAATTGGCTAACACTTCTGCTCAGCAGAATGTTCAGGCACCAATAGCACAACAACCAGTAGCACAGCCTGCAACAGTACAGCAAGGAAGGACTCATCAGACCCAGCGTCGTGATGATTCGAGGCATTATACGCAGACTAGGATGATAAGGCCAAGGGACCCGTCGCCCTCGCCTGAAAGGAGAAATCCTCGTTCAGTGAAGACTAATGCTCACAGAGCTCCAAGTCGAGCAAAGAGGTCCTGATCATCGACCTGCAGCAAGTCATACTGCCGGAAGAGACATGGATTTGCCTGAAAGAGTTGTCCCAAGGCTGGAGCCTGTTGTTGCTGAACATATTCCACTAAGGGAGAAGCCAACTCTTTTCTGTGAGGCGATCATCAAACTAACATTGAAGGAAGAAACTACTCTTCCTAACTTGAAGAAGTATGATGGAACTACTGATCCAGTAGCACATTATGATGACTTGGATGGAGATCTGCAGGTTCTGGGATACGGAGAGGATATGAGGGAAAAACTGATATCACTAAGTTTGAGGGGCCCTGCAAAAGAATGGTTCAAGAACTTGCGTTCGCGTTCAATTGAATCATCTGAACAATTCAGGAGCATGTTTGTCTAAAAGTTTGTTACTTATCGAATAAAAAAGAAGTCTCCGAGTACGTTGTTCAATATCAATCGAGGACCTGACGAACCATTGGGAAGATATATAGAGAGGTTGAATTTGGAGATTGGTAGAGTGAATGCTCCCAATGTGGACTTGGTCATCTCTGTGTTGGAGCATCGCTGCCGGAGAGAAAAGCTGATAGAAGTAATAACTTGGAATACACCTGATTCCATAGAGCAAGTGATGGACCTCGCTAGTACGGTCATCGAAGTTGAGGAAGCAACTATGAATTAAGGGTTGATGGATTCACCAGGAATTCATGGAGGTAAAGAGAATAGAGACAGAGATTGGAGGAAAGAGTCTAGGGGGAAAGATCGTGATCGCAATCGACAACCCTTCAAGAAATTTGACAATTACACTCCACTGAGAAAACAAATTGGAGAGATTTTCGCCATTGAGAAAGATAGCGGGATACTAAGACCCCCAAAACCTTTCCGAGAGACGGAGGAGACTAAGGTGTCAAGGAAATATTGTAAGTTCCACTGGCAGAACGGGCATTTTACTAATGAATGCAAGGCCTTAAGGAACGAGATTGAACGACTCATTCAAGAGGGGAAACTCGTCGAGTATGTCCTTGAGAATAAAGAGTCACGTGAAGAGAAGGCGTCATCTGGACGTAAACGGGATAGATCTCCACATGAGAAAAAGGATGAACCCCGGCGTAAGAGGGGTAACGGGAATGATGATATTGAAAACGAAGTCCATGTGATTGCTGGTGGACCGACTGGAGCAGACTCAACCAAAAGTAGAAAATGCATTTCGCGTGATATATACAATGAACTGCTGAAGCGCCCTGAAATAGATCTTTTCTTCGCAGTAGACAAGTTGGATACAAGGATCACATTCGATGATAGTGATTTTGATAGCTTGTCTTCACAAGCTAAGGAGGCGCAATACTTGAATTGCCCTATGGTGGTTTCTGCGGTGATTGTGAATCACGCGGTGAAGAGGATCATGATTGATAATGGATGTTCATCCAACATTATCTTCATGGATGCTTTGCAACAAATGAAACTTGGTCAATACGAGATCACTGATGTAAACTCACCATTACTGGGATTTGGTGGAGGTGAAGTTAAACCCGTTGGAAGGATTATGCTACCAACATCATTCGGCGTGAACCCAAAGAGGAGAACTCTGAATGTGGAATATCTGATTGTTGATATTCCTTTTGCATACAATGTGTTGATAGGAAGGCCTGGAATAATGGCGTTTGCTA
Source organism: Misopates orontium (assembly GCA_946800315.1). NCBI lineage: Eukaryota > Viridiplantae > Streptophyta > Magnoliopsida > Lamiales > Plantaginaceae > Misopates > Misopates orontium. Next base: position 24,554,967 of record OX326951.1, read on the forward strand.
TGATCATCTCAACGGTGCATCAAAAGATCAAATTCCCAACGCCTGGGGGGATTGCTGAACTAACAACAAATTATCGTGATTCTTGGAGTTTCTATGTTACATCAACTAAACCTATAAAGGCAAAAACGGATCCAAATGTCGCGATGATTGACATACATCCATTGCAAACGCCCGAAATAGTAGAACAAGTTGATACTGAGATGGTGCTTTCTACGCAAGTGGACCAAACGACAATGCCGGAGGATCCCAATCGTCACAATGAAGAAGACGCACCAAAGGAGGCGAAGGAAGAAAAGGAAGACAAAACGACTCTGCGCTATAAGAATAAAATGGAGATGGAGCGTTTAAAACCTTCTGGAGAGTTTAAGGAGGTTATCCTGTTGGACAATGAGCCTGATAAGGTCATTAAAATTGGTAGCGAGTTGACCTCGGATATTGAGAAGGCATTATTGGAATGCCTACGAAGAAACTTTGATGTATTTGCATGGACGGACTCGGACTTGAAGGGAATAGATCCTCGAGTTGCAGTACATCACCTGAATGTTAACCTAAATGCTAAGCCTGTTCGGCAGAAGAAGAGACACTTTAGTGATAAAAAGAACAAGACTGCAGAGTTGGAAGTACAAACAAAGCTTGCTGCAGGCCACATATTTGAAGTACGATGCTCTGAATGGCTAAGCAATGTTGTACTAGTGCCAAAGAAACCAACAGTGTGGCGAATGTGTGTGGATTACACTGACTTGAACAAACTTTGCCCACGAGATCCTTTCCCTTTGCCTAGGATTGATCTCGTGGTTGACTCTACAGCAGGGTATGCTCTGCTAAGTCTTTGCGATGCACAGAGCGGTTTCCATCAAATACTAATGGCGGTGAAGGATCAGCACAAAACGGCTTTTATCACTGACAGAGGCATATTCTGTTACAGGGTGATGCCATTTGGTTTGAAGAACGCAAGAGCAACCTTTCAAAGGTTGGTCGCAAAGATGTTTTACCATCAAATTGGCAAGACTATGGAGGTTTACATTGATGACATGCTTATCAAAAGTCTAAAGGCGGAGGATCACGTAAAACATCTGGAAGAGGCTTTTAGTATCATGAAACAATACGGGATGAAGCTAAATCCCAAGAAGTGCACATTCGGTGTTAAGGCTGGAAAATTTCTGGGTTACATGGTGATCGAGCGAGGTAATGAAGCTAACCCAGACAAGATTAAAGCTATAATGGATTTACCATCTCCCAAGTCTGTTCGCGAGGTGCAACGATTGGTAGGGAGAATCACGGCACTTAGCCGTTTCATTTCACATTCTGCAGAAAAAAGTTTACCTTTTTTCAAGAAGTTACGTAAGACACCTAAGTTTGTCTGGACTAAAGATTGTGAGGAGGCCTTTCGTCAGTTGAAGGTCTATCTTACGACACCACCATTATTATCTACGCCCAAGGACAATGAGGTATAACGAAGAATTCATCGAGCACAGTACTCATGCGCGAAGAAGACAAGAAACATTTGCCTATCTATTACGTTAGCAAAGTGTTGAATGGAGCAGAATTAAATTATCTGGAAATCGAAAAGCTAGCATACGCACTCGTGATAACTGCGCGAAAGTTAAGGCCATACTTTCAATCACATCTGGTTACTGTCTTAACTAATCAACCACTGAAACAAGTTATGGCAAAGCCGAAAACATCTGGCAGACTGGTAAAGTGGGAGATCGAGTTAGGAGAATACGGCTTGGAGTATATGCCAAAGACTGCAATTAAAGCACAAAGGCTAGCGGACTTTGTGGCTGAAACTATCTCAAAGGCGGAGCAGGCGCCTGACGTAGCAATGGTGACGGAGGATACCAAAAGGGATACTTCTGGAGTAGCAAAGGAAACTTGAACTTTGCATCTGGACGGATCATCCACACTCGACGCTGGTGGTGCTGGAGTTTACTTAAAATCGGCAGATGCGAGAGAATTTGACTATGCTATAAGGCTGAATATTCAAGTTACAAATAATCAAGCTGAGTACGAGGCTATGCTAGCTGGCATTCAAATGGCAAAATCGTTGGGAATAACAAAACTTGTTGCATTTACGGATTCACAATTGATTGCTAATCAATTCGAAGGAAGCTATGAGGTGAAAGAGGCTGCAATAGTAAAGTATCTCGAAAAATTGAAGGAGGCGACATCAAACTTCGATACTTTCTCTATTTCGCAGATCCCTCGAGCGAAGAATGAACGTGCTGACTCTTTGTCACGGTTTGCAAGTTCCGCCGAAGTGTTTGTTGAAAGGCGAGTAACTTTATTGGCTGCAGAGCAACCTTCTATTGGCAGAGGAGTTGAGTCAAAACCAACGCAAGCATTGGACTACGCTCTGCCAGTGGAAGTTGAGGCATGTTGGAAGGACAAAATCATTGACTATCTTCAAAACGAGAACTTACCTACTGATCCACAAGCGGTCAGAAGGCTCAAGTACAAATCTTCAAGATTTACTATGTTCAATGGCGAGTTATATAAACGGTCTTTCGAAGGACCACTCTTAAGATGTCTGTCCCCATCTTAGGCAAAACAAGTCTTACGAGAAATTCATGAAGGAAGCTGCGAAAATCACTCAGGAGGACGATCCTTGGCACAGAAAATACTCCGTCAAGGATATTTCTGGCCAACTATTATGAGAGATGCTATGGATTACTTTAGGAAGTGCAGAAGTTGTCAACTGCATGCGAAGATCATTCATACACCTGCACAACCTAGGACAACAGTGAGCTATGGATGCCCATTCGATCAATGGGCAATAGATATTGTTGGACCAATGCCAAAGGCTACTGGAGGTAGAAAATGGCTATTGGTGGCAGTCGAGTATTACACTAAGTGGGTTGAAGCTGAAGCACTTGTCAACATTACGGAGGCTAATGTGAAACAATTTATATGGAAAATATTGTATGCCGATTTGGAATTCCAAGAGTCTTAATTTCCGACAATGGAAGACAATTCTAAGGTTTTAAGATTCAAGACTGGTGCAGAGACATGAAGATTGAGCAACGTTTTACATCTGTTACGCATCCTGAAGCAAACGGGCAAGTGGAGGCCACTAACAACACATTAGTGAAGAGTTTGGAGAAAAGACTGGAAGGAGAAGGAGGAAACTGGGCAGACGAGCTGCCAGGAATACTATGGGCATATCATACAACGCCTCGCACTTCTACTGGAGAAACTCCATACTTGTTGACATATGGATCTGAAGTAGTGATACCTGCAGAGATTGGGATGCCAACCTATCGTATTGTCACATATTATGAGGAGCAGGCATTAAGGGCAAGGCAAATGGACTTGGAATTGATTGGAGCAACAAGGGAAGCAGCTTACCAACGTACTCAAGCGTACAAATCCATGATGGCGAAAGCATATGACAACAAAGTTCGTTTCACGAACTTTCAAGTGGGGGACTTGGTACTTAGAAAAGTTGAAGCTACCAAGCATGTTGGAAAGTTGAAGCCAAATTGGGAAGGACCGTACAGAGTGGAGAAAACAAGCTCAAAAGGATACTACTACTTGCAAGAGTTGGGTGGAAGGACTTTGTCACGCCCCTGGAACGTCAAGAACTTACGAAGGTTTTATAGTTAGAATACTAGCATTCTAATGGCCTTGTGGCATGATAGGACCGTAGTTTCAATACTTTATTAGCTTATTCTTTTACGAATTTCGAGTCTCTTTACGTGGATTCTCATTGTAATACTTAGTAGCAAACTACGGGGACTTGATTCCTAGCCAACCTATATACAGCGGGATACGTAGGCAACTCGGAAGTTACTCGAGCTCAGTCCCAAAACTAATAAAATCTCTTATTTTATTCAAGTTTAACTGTTGCCTACTTACTACTTGCATGCTTACAATTCACAACCATAATTAGAGTCAAGCTCATACTGTCTACAAAACATAAGTAAAAAAACTTAATCAAAGCAAACATTAACTTCGCAAGCACGAACATTAGCTTCGTACAACGAGCACTAGCCTCGTGGAGTCGAGCACAATTCCTCGCACTCCCGCGAACATTAGCTTCGCTAGCACGAACATTAGCTTCGTACAACGAGCACAAGCCTCGTGGAGTCGAGCACAATTCCTCGCACTCCCGCGAACATTAGCTTCGCTAGCACGAACATTAGCTTCGTACAACAAGCACGAGCCTCGTAGAGTCGAGCACAAGTTCTCGCACTCTCGCATATACTTGTAAATAAAACTTAAATGTTTTAGCAAGTGACAAAATTATAAATATAAGCATAAAGAAGTAGACACGTATGAGCAAACACTCACCAAGACAAAAGTAGCGACATTAGGAAATTTCTAAAGTCAACTGTACTAAAATAGCAATGGATAAGCGCTAAAATTGCGCACAAGTCAACAAAAATATACTGTACGAATGGAAAAAGAATGTACTAATGCAAATATACTGTACGAAAACTAAAGATGTGCAACATAGTAGCTAAGGCACAGACGCCAGTGATACAGGCACGCAGGCCACTCAAAGCAATCAGGGCAGCAGATCCAGTCCCAGTGACTTCACATCACCCTCGCTCTGCTCCTAAATCGCAGCAAACGACTCGTTCAGCGGGCCAGTATCATCAATGGGCGAAATCTGACGAGGCGTAGGAGCGGGAACTGGGGCATCGGGCATAGCCTGGTCGCCCTCCGCCGGATGATCTAGGACCTGAGGATCGAAAGCCATCTCACCCTCCTGCAGAGGCTCGTCCGACGTAGTGGAAGCAGCAGCAGCAGTGGAAGGCTGCTCGTCAGCAAAATCCGAATACCTGACGGGGGGATAGAAGGACTTAAACGGATCATGCTTGGGCTCGCCAACTTCCTCAGCAGTAGCAGGATCAGCAGGAGAAGGATCAGCAGCAGAAGTGCCTAAGGATTCGCCAACCTCTGCATCGTCCTCGTTCAGGCAATTGAGGACGTTGAAATCCTCTTTCTTAAATCCAGGAGCGAGCGCACCTCGGGAAACAATCTCCTCAAGAGCCATGTTGTAACCCTTGGTCGTGTCAAAGCCGCCCCTCTCCAAGGCAATCTGCTCCCAGGTAGCCGAGCGGAAGAACTCAATGGCTATCACTACTTTTTCCTCATCAGGAAGCTCCTACAAACCAAGAGAAGAAAAACGTAAGTACAAGATACAAGACATTAAAATACGAGAAAGAAAAGTTCAAGTATGAAAGAACCACCTCGCTCATGGCCCTATTATAGCATCCTCCTCAGCAGTCGCAAGGCGAGCCTTCACATCAGCTAGCTCAGCCTCGAGCTTTGCGCGTTCCACCTCAGCGACTGCATCAACATCCTGCATCGTCCTGATGGTGTCAACATGGTCGTCGACGAGGGAAGTGGCGTGCTGGCAATCGGTGGTAAGCTGAATGGAAAGCCACTTCTCCTCGATGAGCTCTTTGTCAACATTAGCCTTAGCCGCTTTCAGGGCTTCCAACTCGGCCTGCACCGCCTTCAGCTCATCGACCGCTGCCACCAGGTGCTTCTCAACCTCAACCTTAGCCTCCTTGGCCTCCTTCTCTAGTCTTTGAGCTTGTAAGGCTGAGGAGTAATGCCTGTCCATCACCTCCTTCTGCTGGGCCTGAGAGGTCATAACCATGTCAAAGTTCTCAGCCATAGTCTGGAGGTTAACGAAGAACTGCAAAATACGAGAGAGAGTCAGCATAAGATATGACAAAAGCAAAAAACAAGTATAAGACATGATTCAAAAAAACCATGTAAATACACTAACCTCGCACATTGACAAGGCCGTCCGGCTAACCAATTTCTTGTGCCCCATCGCCTGGTAATAAAGCTGACGGTCAAAGTCAGACAAGAATCCCTTCATCAGTCGAAGAGCAGTAGTGTCCTTCATGGTGAATTGCCCCGACTCGACCGTAGCACGCACGATCTCCTCCACATCGATATCAAGCTCATCGCCCTCAAAGGTGTTTGATTTGTCGTGCGCATGACGCTTGCCCCGTCGAATATCCTTAGCGGTCGAAGATCTATTCCTGGCTGCCGGATCTGGTCCAGACTCATTGGCACAGCGCACGGCTTCAGCAATAGAGGGGAGATGCACTCTTCCAGTCGAAGGTGCTGGTGGAGGAGAAAGGTCAGGAATAATCGGCTCAGAACCGATGGGTGGCGATCTGGGAGCAGCAACGGAGGTCGACTGTGATGGAGCCGGCGAGGATGCAGGGCCAGTGCCCCTACCTCATCCCGACCCCCGTATCGAGACAGCAGCAGTGGAAGGGGGAGCAAGAGCATTGGCACCCCGCGAACTGGTACCAGCCGTCTTCGCACCCCGGCGACTGGTCTTCTCATGAATAGGTGTCGAAGCCTGAGGGACGTTCGCGCCTCGCTTCACAGCGGCAAGCCTCTTCTTGGTCTTGTCCATCACGATGCGCTCTGAAAATAACAAGTAATGCAAAGGTTAGATAACAATAAAAGGAAAATAAAAATTCAACAAGTAAAGGAGACAAACACGCATAATGTTATACCAAAAACAGAAGACTCAACGCCTACACAATGAGTATAACCGCCGGCCCGCAACACTGGGGTGGTGGTCAACTCGAAGGCATCAAGCTGATGCTCCTTCAGGTTCTTAATCACTGTCTGAGTATAGACAGGAGGAGCGGGACGCTTGGGCGATGGGCGAGCGTCGGTCCATAGCCTCTTGAATCGAAATTCCTGTGGCTTGGATTCTTTGACAAAGAACCACTGCTTCTTCCAATGCGCCCCGAAGCTCGACTGCAACTCAGACAGGAAGCACTGCTTCTTCCGTGAACTCAAGTAATAAAACCCGGCGTCTACACCTCTATTGCGGAATTTAACTAGAAACAGTTGCCAGAAACCGTTTACTGAACATGGCAGGTCAAAGACACGGGTGAGCATCACGTAAGCATACATGTGTGTGTATGCGTTCGGAGTAAAGTGTGAAGGACAAGAATTGAGGGAGGCCATGATCTCTGAAACGATAGGGGCTATGGTAAATCGGAGACACAGTGGAGGTAACTACTAAAAATAGTAAGACACCCCTCTGGCGGGTTGTTCATCCTATCCTCTGGCCCCGGAATGATGATTTCATAGGTATTAGGGATATCGTAAGTCTCGCGGTAATAACTTATGTCGTGGGTAAGGGCAGAAGGAAACTGATCGAAGTTAATCAAGTTTCGTGCCGGGATTTGTTCAGGAGAGTTTGCGGCAGGAACGGGAGCATAAGTAGGCGGAGGCACATAGGGCACGATGCTAAGAGGGTTAGAGCTAACCTCATCATCTCCTAAAATGTCTACTTCCATATCTGACGCCCTATCGTTGCTAGAAGAGGTCTCTTCAGTCGAGTCGTTACTACTGTCGCTAGTCGACTCATTCTCCCTAGACTTAGAAGATCTAGAAGATCTACTACTATCTTCGCTACTACTACTCGACGACTCAATATCAATAACGCGAGCCATAAAGAGGTTCAGGTTGAAAGAATACCGGCACGAGGGTCTAGATCTACAAAAACTTATTCGTTTGGGTCAACTTGCTTGTACGATCTCTGCGCGGGAACAAACAGCTTCGGTGCACCAGGAACTCGGATTCTGGCAGGTTCTGCTTGTCGAGGTCGAGCTGGAGATGTTGGACGCCTTGTGTCTGAATTCCACGAATTGCGAGACGAAAACCCACGCGGTTAGTTGCGAGAGTTGTAGTACGGACGTTGGTGAGATCGGGGTGGTGATGGTTGTCGTGGAGATCGGTTACGTCGAAGCCGAGCCGTGGTAAAAAAATCTGCAAAGCCAAGTTGTTAGCACTTTACAAAAAAATTTCAAAAACTGAAAATTTTTACAAGTGCTATAACTCGAAATTACATAGGTTTTTCGACCTATTATTTCGAGCTATTTCAGGCATCACCACTCACCAAAAATTTCACAAGTAAAAGGGGAATTTTCGAGCTATTCTGAAAACTTTCGAGCTATTCAGGGATTTTTCGAGCTATTCAGCGCACTTACTAAAAATGGAAAATTCGAGCTAAAAATTCGATCTATTTTTTTGAGAGCTCTGGCTGAATGCTTTGGCGAGAAATGAGGAAATGAAGCTCGGAGCGGGGTATTTATAGGCAAAATGATGCGGTAATTACAGAAATACCCTCAAATTTGACCTATTTTCAAATTCGAGCTATTTTTCGGAAATCGATTTCTGAAATTCGAGTTACCTTTTCGGGAGGTAATTTCGACCTATACTATTTTGAGTTACCAAAAATAGTAAATTCGACCAATTTTTGAATTTTGGTATTTTTGTCAAAATTTTTGGTTTTTCACGACAAGGCCGATTTCGTTGCACGATTCTCGGTTACGTGACTTCTTTTTAGTTTATATGACCAATGTTGGTACACATTACTCTTACAAACTAGGGGGACTCCATGATGTACCATATTTCGGTACCCGCCACGTCATAATATCCGATACAATACCACGAGCGTATTTCGGGACATATTATGCCACGTCAGCACCATTATTTTTTAATGCAAAATTACAATTCAAGACGAAACTCAAAAATCGGCCCAAGTAGGCCCAAATTGAGCCCAAACGAGATCTATTTGGGCCCAAACATGCCTATTTCGAGCTATTTCAAGCCCAGTTCGAGCTATCTGGGGCCAAATTTGATCTATTTGAGGCCCAGAGGCCCAATTCGAGCTATCTAGGGTCAAATTCGATCTATTTGAGGCCCAGTTCGACCTATTTGAAAGCCAAATTCAAGCTATTTCAAAATAGGTCTAATTCGACCTATTTAGACTTATAGTTCGACTTGGATTGCACTCCTAGCTGAATAAGGACTCGTATTACTATATAAGGGGGTCACATGCCTCATTCTAAGGTACGTTTTAATTTTTCAAGCATTTAATTTCGAGGTATATACGTCGAATTCGAGCTATAGAGCAGTAATTTGAGCTGTTTGCAATAGCTTTTGTTCGACCTATATAGAGTGTATTTCGAGCTATTTGAGGGTATTTCGACCTATTCGGGTGCCTTCATTTTGGTTCTCAATACCATTTCGGGGTGTGCTTTTTCGACCTATTCAGCCTAAATTCGACCTATTTGGGCTATTTCGAGTTATAAATTCGAGCTATTGTCTCTCACGACAATATCTCACATTCCGACCAATCTGACTTGAGCGTCGGAGTGCCTTCGCCGGAGAAGGCACCGACTTAGTTTACGTGTGGTGTTGAGTGCAGGTTCCGAACTCAAAAGCTGCTTGAGCATCCAGCAGGAACTAAAGCACTCTGACGTGGAGTGTTGGAGGTTTGACACGTATCCAGACGAAAATACCCCGCATCAAAACCTATTGTTCTAGTTTTTAGGAATGATCTATAGCTCATGAGTATGGGTTGTAATGATTAATATATACTGAAAAAGTTAGTTATATATGCACGCGCCTTCAAATTGTAAAACGTCGTACTATAACATCATCGTAATTACTAAACATGACTCTCTCTATGTAAAGGATTTATTTACATAGGTAAGATTTTTTTTGTTGCAGGTTGAAGCTTGTTTCTAACTACATCTTATCCTTGGGATCAGGAATCCAAGTTTAAGTTCAAGTATATTTTAGTAGTCTAAATATTATAAAAAAAATCATAATAATAGTTGTTTGTACACAAGTCTTTTCCTAATTTTTGGAGTTGAGTAATCAGTAATTTGCTATGCGACGTATTGCCAGTTTCATTACCTTCTGGGAAAAAATCACTTGTGTTTTAGAAAATAGCATATTAGCTTTGGTCATTAATGTTGTGCGTTTGTGTATGTTTATTGAACTAAATATCCTCGACGTTATTAATTATTTTTCTGGTTATATCATGTTTAATAGTACTTATATTTAAGTATCAAAAATGTAAGTATATATATAATATTAACAAGTGTAATTCAAATTCAAAACTTTTTTTCTTCTTATTTTTCGTTAAAAAAAAGGTGAAAGAGCGTAATATTTTGCTTTGCGAAAGCACAAGAGAGTAATGTGACACTCTCTAATATCACAAGAGGTTAATTTTTACCTCTTTGTTTTCATTGAGGTAATTTGCCAAAAAATTCATCATCTGCACATAAAACACGTGTAGCATTATCTTTAATTTTGTTCGAAAGTTCAACTTATATGAACTGAAAATAAAGAAATTTTAATATATTCGATAAAGGGTGTATAATCTTTTGAGATTTATATGTTTTGTGTGTTGCCTTGTATTTTCTGAGAGCTTAAATAAAAAAGAAATATAAAACCCACATTATTACTTGTTGTAACTGAATTGCTTGTCTCTTTATATCCTTTTGTACTTTTTGGATTTAATGATTTTCTACAATGTTTTACAAATTGTCCGATAGAACTAGTGGACATTCTGAGAAAATAAGAAAAACATATCAAAAGATATAATAGGTAGTCTTCTCAACAACTAAAACAATTATACGATATATCTCATTCCATGTATATGTAGACACATTTATCTTGGGTCTAATTAAATAATTAAATGTTTATAAAGGTGCAATCGGAAGAAGAAAAAAACAAATATTCCATAAAACTCAATATTCAAGGTATAGAATATATATTCAAAGAGAATGAACAAAATTCCATCAAATTACAAGAGAAAGAAAAAAATTCTCAAGACTCAACATTATGGAGATGAAAATAAATCATTTTCCTCAAATTTTGTCTTCCATATTAAGAAATTCAAGAGTTGATCTCAATCATCCATCTTATTAGAAGATTCTACCTGAATCCTTTTCTGCAACTACATTTACAGGTCTTCATCAAGAAGAAAAATCATAAAATAAATCAAGCACTAGAGGAAAGAAGTTTATTATAATCATTTCTAAGAAGTTCATCATCTTCAAAAGCGTTCATCCAAAGATCCAAGTTGTTCTTTACAAAGATTGAATAAAAATTTCACTTTGATTGATTAAGCTCAAAAGCCCTCCAAGTATTGTTTCAGAAGATCAAGATTCCACAAAAGTAGATCAATTTTAATAAATTCAAGAACTTGAGACGAAGATCATCTAGTTCGTCCTGAAAATTCAACTTTAATTCAAGATCAAGCTGATGAACCCTTAAACTAAAGTTTTTCTAAGTCCAAGTCAACTTCAACAAAGATCAAATTGAAGACTTTGCCTCCAAATTCAAAAATCTAGAAGATTGATGTTCTTAAGGAACTGAATAAGAGAAAATAGGTTGTAACTCTGAATTTATTCAAGATTTATTAATTGTATTTGTACTAATTTTTCTTGTCTTTTATTTTAAAGACTCAAAATTTGTTGTTACAAATTCGCTGAGCAGAGAGGCTGCCCAGGTAGGCCGCCTAGGCTAAATTTGTAATTTTCTATCTTTAAAGGACGTTTTTAGTAGCTATTAGAGATGTTTAGAAAACCTAGAGAGGCCTAATATTTTCTAAGTCAGTTAGAAGAGTGTAGAAGCTTATTTGTAGGCGTTAGATCAAGTTGATCTCAACCATCCATTATGATGTAGCCTTGTATATTTAGGGGTCTTTAAAGTCATTGTAAATAACACGAATTCACTTTTCAGCAATACATACAAGCCACATGCTCTTGTCTTCTTTCACTTTTTAAGCAACCTTATGAAACGCCTTCTTTGAGACGAGGTCAATTTGCCCTTCAGCTATGCCACTTGCAGTCTCATCATCCAACATCTTCCCTAAGAAATCCGTATTACAAGCCTTATGCTTTTCTTCAACGCCATTCATGTGAACCATCTTTGTTTTGGATGGATCATACACGATATAGTATTGGTAGGCTAGGGGAGCTCTTTCCACTTTCATATTGTAGCCTTCCTCGCAGCCACACTTGTCTACAACTTGCACCAATTTCTAAAATCAATATAAAAAATAGACAACAATAGAAATAATAAGTTTTATACCTTTTTCCAGCTTCCTTGCAAATAATATGTATTTTTCGGTACGAATCAACATAGTCACAACCACTCAAGACACAAAACTCCTTGAAAATTATATCATTGAAACCTTTGAAGCTTATGTTCTTCTTTTGCTTACGATATAACAGTGCTTTACTCTACTCTTTACATTTGCCAGTTATGAAAACAAATAAGGCGGGCATTACACATTTGAATTGCTCATTTAAATTCCATGCATTTAGTCACCTGGGAGAGGAATATTAGTTAGTTGGTAGTACTAGGTTTTTATTCCTTTTTGATTCGTTTTTATCCTTATCTAGCCTAGGTGGATTATTCTATTTTTGTACTATATATAGAGGTACATTCTTGATGTAATCAATCATCAAATTCAGGAATTCAATAAAAGATATTATTTCTTTTGCCTACCATGTTTGTTCTCTCTTTTCCTTCGTCTTTGTATACCATGTTTCTTTATGGTATTAGGGCACACTTTTCCGCATAAACACCTCTGTGAATAGCACCACAAAACCATGTCAGGTGCACCCACGCCTTCATACAGTCAAGTCGTTCAAGGACAAGCTGCAGATGATCCTTCAAAGTCATTTTACCTTCATCATGGTGAAAATCCAGGCCAGATTCTGGTGAATCAACCATTTACATCACAGAACTACCACCAATGGAGCCGAGCAATGTATATTGCTCTTCTAACAAAGAACAAGCTAGGATTCATAGATCGGACAATCCCACAGCCACCAACAACAGATCCATCCTATGGAAGATGGATAAGATGCAACTACATGGTCCTTGCTTGGATCTCCAACAGCTTGTCACCTGAGATTGCAGGATACACTCTCTATTCAGAATCTGCTTCTCAGGTATGGAAAGAGTTAAAGCAGCGCTTCTCTAACTAGCAACAATCGCATATATGTGTTAGAACAACAGATAGTTAGCACCAAATAGAGTGGTAGTCCTTTGAGTCTGTATTTTTCTAAACTAACGACTATATGGGATGAGATAAATTTGTATGAGGAAACTTCTGTTCCAAATGTTGAAGCAACGGTTATCTAAGTCTAGCAACAATCGCATATATATGTAGAACGGCAGATAGTTAGCACCAAACAGAGTGGTAGTCCTTTGAGTCTGTATTTTTTTAAACTGAAGACTATCTGGGATAAGATAACTTTGTACGAGGAAACTTCTGTTTCAAATGTTGACTGTGCTGTTGCATTAGTTTTGAACAAAAGAATTGAGACTAGGAGTGTGATGCAATTTCTCATGGGATTGGATGAGTCTTATGTACAACTAAAGAATCATATCTTGTTAAAAGATCCACTGCCAAGTTTGATGATGTGTTCAATCTGGTTCTTCAAGAAGAAGGAAATATGGAGCTTTCAGCTCAACCAAACCAGGTTACAGATTCAGCTACAATGGCCTCAAAAATCCAAAGTTCAGTCACACCCTCTGTAGCAGCAGCTTCTGGTTTTCAAAGGAACCAAACAAAGCCATGCAACAAATCTGCTGAAAATAGTTATAAGGGAAGAGCACCTTGCAGCAAATGCGGAAAAATAAATCACACCGTGGATTCATGTTTTGACACTTATGGATATCCACCAGACCACAAATATGCTAAGTTTAGACCAAGTTTTACTCGCAACAGAATGAACTCATCCACAGCTACTCAGGTCTCTCAAGCTTCTGGAGATAGCAGATCACAATTGCATGTGTCTCAAGAGCAGTTTCAACAACTTTGCAATCTTCTACAGGGGAATCAAGGGATTCTAAATCAGGTTAATCATGTCACTAAGTCAATGGGATCTGACCCCTCATGTAACACTCACATAATACTAAACTGCACCTCTCACAAAATCTTTCACACAAACATATCTCCTTCTTTCTTTTCTGTAGAACATGGCACCTGGATCTTAGACTCTGGAGATACAGATCATATAATTTGTAACTCCAATCTCTACACTCATTGTACTGAACATCAAAAATACTTTTGTTAAACTTCCTGATGGGAAAACCACTGTTGCAACACACTGGTTCTGAAAAATTCAACAGTGACATTATCCTTACCAATGTTTTGTGTGTACCAACCTTTTCTTTTTGACCTTATTTCTGCTTGCAAGTTAGTTCATAATCAAAATTATTGTCTTCTCATATGGTCTAATATGTGTGTGATTCAGGAGCTAAGCAAATGGAGAATGATTGGGATAGCTAAGGAGGAAAAGGGATTGTATTACATGGTTTCCGATAGGAGTAGTGCTACTGATTCAAAATCTGTCAATTCTTTTCATGTCTCATCTAGTTTACATTCCTCTAAACTATGGCACAACAGGCTTGGGCATCCGTCTGTACCTAGAATATCTCTTTTGCACCATTCTAATGAAAAATTTCCTATTACTTTTGATTTTGTAGTTTCTGAAACCTGTCACATGGCTAAGCAACATAGGCTATCTTTCCCTCATAGTCCACATAAATCTTATAACCGCTTTGATATGATTCACATTGACATATGGGGTCCTTTTAGCACTACATCTCTCAATGGATCAAAATATTTCTTAACTATAGTAGATGATCACAGTAGGTTCACTTGGGTGTATCTCATGCAACATAAAAGTCAAGCCAGAGATCTTATTAAGAACTTCTTTCACTATATAAAAACTCAATTCAACAAACATATCAAAACCATGAGATATGACCAAGGCAAAGAATTTAACATGACTGATTTCTTCACCTCAAATGGCACCATCCATCAACAAAGCTGTACATATACCCCTCAACAAAATTCTGTAGTAGAACGCAAGCATCGCCACCTCCTCAATGTGGCTCGTTCTCTAAGATTACAAGTCAACTTGCCTCTCATATTTTGGGGTGACTGTGTTCTTACTGCAGCATATTTGATAAACAGAACACCTACACCTCTTCTAAACAATTTAACTCATTTCTTTCACCTACATTCTAAGCACCCTCAGTTCTCACAACTCAGAACCTTTGGTTGTTTATGCTATGAAACCACACTGCCTAAACCTCGTAACAAGTTCTCTTCTAGAGCTACCAAGTGCATTCTCATTGGTTATCCTGCAAACATCAAAGGATACAAGTTATTTGATCTCCAACACCACAATGTCCATCTCCAGGGATGTGATTTTCTATGAAGATCATTTCCCCTTCTCTTAAACCTTACCTCAACTTACTCATCCTCTATTTCCACCATCTCCTACACATTGTGTTGAAGATGTTATCCATTCGAACTCCCAAGAACCATATCATGTTACACCTACAGATGCAGTGCCTCATGATCACTCTCCATCTCCAATCTCTTTACCTACCTCACCTTATTCTCCAGGTCCTTCTTCTCCTTCTCCTTCTCCCATTCCTCAAACTATTCTTTATGACACTTCTCTCAGACGCTCTACTCGAATCAAGAACACTCCTCACCATCTAATGGACTATAAATGCAGTCTTACTCAATCTCTAGCTACTTTAGTCATCTCTCCGGCTGCAGGCTCTTCACTCAGGTAATTTTCTTTCCTCTACTTACACTTCTGTTCTTTCCAACACCACTTCACTCACTGATTCACACACTGAACTATCCACTTATGAAGAAGCTATCCTAAATCCCTTGTGGCAGACTACAATGGATGATGAATTACTGGCTCTTCAGACCAGCAAAACTTGGTTTTTACAACCTTTGCCACCTGGTAAGACTCTTATTGGGTGTAGGTGGCTTTACAAGATCAAGTACACTTCCACTGGCTCTATTGAAAGATATAAAGCACGTCTGGTGTCTAAGGGGTACAATCAACAAGAAGGTTTGGATTATTTTGAGACCTTTTCTCCAGTAGCTAAGATCACTAGTGTTAGGTGTCTCCTTGCTGTTGCAACAGCTCGAAATTGGGCTTTATATCAGCTTGCTAAGGGAGAACTTAGTTTGCAGGCTTCACAAATCTTTGTATGGTCTCAAACAAGCTTCAAGACAATGGAATCACAAGCTAAGTTCAATCATACTTGATCAAGGTTTCAAGCAGTCAAGTGCAGATCATTCACTGTTTATCAGGCATATGAATGGTGCTACAACTGCTGTGTTGGTATATGTTGATGACATTATAGTTGCTGGAAATGATGAAACATCAATTGAGACACTAAAATCAACTCTAAAGCAACATTTTCAGATAAATGATCTTGGTCCTTTAAGATTCTTCTTGGAATTGAGGTACAGAGAAGTAACAAAGGGATTTCCATTAATCAGCACAAGTATGCGCTTGAAATTATCAAGGACTATGATTTACTTGAAGGAAGATTAGTAGGAATTCATGTGGAGCAGAATCTAAAGCTATCACAGTCTAAGGGAATAAGCATTGAGATCCAACTGATTTCAGAAGAATAATAGGGAGGCTTTTGTATCTAGCTGTGACAAGACCAGACATTTCCTATGTTGTGCAATGCCTAAGTCGGTTCATGAGTGATCCTAAGCATACACATATGAAGGCAGCTTATAGAGTGGTGCAATATCTGAAGTCATCTCCACAGCAAGGGATCTTCTTTCCAAGCAGTAACTCCATTCACATCAATGCATACCGTGATGCAGATTGGGGAGCATGTTTGGACACCAGGAAATTTATCACAGGCTACAACATATTTATAGGGAATGCCTTAGTCTCATGGAAGTCTAAAAGAAGAAAATCATATCCAGATCAACTGCAGAAGCTGAGTATAGGTCCATGGCTTCAACCACTTGTGAGATAGTCTGGTTGAAGAGCTTGATGTTGGACCTTGGTTTTAATCATGATCAACCTGGACAACTTTTCTGTGACAATCAGACAGCACTTCACATTGCATCCAATCCGGTTTATCATGAAATGACAAAGCACAATGATATAGATTGCCATGTGGTAAGAGAGAAGTTGCAACAAGAGCTCTTTAAACTGTTTCATGTTTCCTCAGAAACACAGCTGGCTGATATGTTCACAAAGGCCCTTGGTTATAAGAGGAATAGGGAGCTCATTCGCAAGATGGGAGTGATAACACACTCATGTCTTGAGGGGGAGTATGAAAACAAATAAGGCGGGCATTGCACATTTGAATTGCTTATTTACATTCCTTGCATTTAGTCACATTGGAGAGGAATATTAGTTAGTTGGTAGTACTAAGTTTTTATTCCTTTTTTATTCATTTTTATCCTTATCTAGCCTAGGTGAATTATTCTCTTTTTGTACTATATATAGAGGTACATCCTTGATGAAATCAATCATCAAATTCAGTGAATTCAATAGAAGATATATTCCTTTTGCCTACCATGTTTGTTCTCTCTTTTCCTTTGTCTTTGTATACCATGTTTCTTTACCAGTCACTTTCCATTCAAACAATATCTAAAATTAAAAGTACCGACATTAATAAACCACAAAAAATATGCAAGAGGAGATTAATCAAAAGAACGACGTACCGTGTGGACATCGTAGACAATAATATCTGTGTCATCCGTAATAACAGTTTGAACTACTCATTTGGGAATGAACTAGGAAAATTGGCTGCTAATTTTGCGAGATATTTGATAGATTAACATGTTATAGATTAACAAGATTTTGTTAAGGGTATATTGAAAAAAAATCCAAATTGATCAGTGGAAATGATAAAGCTTTGTGAATATCTCAAATCTCAAAACAAACATCCTTTATTAACCTCTTTTCTTGTCGCATTTACTACGATGTCACATCATTTACAGACCTATTCACTATTGTCCGCATTTTTTCGAAGAATAGGAATGTTGCATGCTATCAAGAATAAAGCAGTGGTGTTGTCGCTTCAAATCTTTTCACCTCAAACTAATACTAGTGTGGGGAACTGTGTGTAGGTGTAATTATGTATATTATAGTCTGTAGGTGTAATTATGTACTCAGACAATCTATAGTTATGTTGTAGCCTATAACTAGAATAATTTTATATTAAACATGTTGTACTTCTCATGTCAAGTGTCGGAAGAAAAAAATATCATTTTGTTCTAGAAGATCTTAAAATTACGCAATGGGAGGTTTGAGGGTATGATGCGACCTTTTGTTTTCTTTTAGGTAGAAGATAAGATATTTAGAAGCGAAATATAAATTAGATGTTAACTATCAACTTTTTTCCTTTATTAATCCTTAATTTTTGATAATACATAGGCTCACTTGATTTGAGAGAATCTCTATTCTTGTTTGATCATTTAAGGATTTTATGTTAGCTGTTTGAAGGATTCATTAGGCTTTCATGCTATATGTTGCATTTGTCCTTTGCAATAAGAAGTTAAAAAAATGTTTGGATGTTGATTTTATAAGGCCCGGTTTGATTAATGTGATTAAGTCTTATTAACACGTTATCTTGCATTTTCTTGTGTTTGGATGAAATGACTATAAATGATGCCTGATGAGATTAAGCCTCGGTGGCAGCTTTATCATCCATTAACTAATCTGCCCACTAGGATGCAGGGATACTTGAAAAAATTCCAAAATGCAGTATCGAATACGATACGCGCCGGATACGTATCGGATACGATACGCGCCGGATACATATTGGATACGCCACGTGTCGTATCTTCTAAATTTTTATTTTTTAAAATTAGGATACGTGTATCAGATACGCCTTTAGGACGTATCCGACACGTGTATTCTGTAATTTAGGAGGTGGTTTTTTTAGTTTTTAAAAATTGGATGGGGTTATTTTGTAACATCAAGTAACTATGACTTGATTTTGTAAATATTATTCAAGTTAAAGGATAAATAATGCTACGGATTCTTCAAATGAAAGAATTAACATACAGAGAAAAAAAATGGAAGCTTATATTTCTTTGAAACAAATAAAATAGAGATGAAATAGTTGAACAACGAAGAAGTTATAATGATGTTATTGGAGCTTGAATTGAATATTCACTTATTATTATTGTATAACTCTTTAATGTTGGTGTAATTTTTTAATTTACATTTTGGTACTTTGAGATTGGATGGATTATGGATCTTTTAATTTTTGCTTGCATAATTGCTTAGTGTTTGAAATTGAATATGTAGATATATTTATTTATCAATGAACTCAAAATATTATTGACAATAATTTTACATATTATTCACGTATTGTATCCTGCAATTTTCGAAAAAATCGTGTCCCCATGTCCATATTATGTTCGTATCTGTATCCATGCAACCTAGTCTATCCACCTTCCTAGCGATTGAAATTGTCCGAGTTTCATTAGATTTGAAAAGTCTATTTTGTCTTTACAACAATATTAGTTCTACCATTCTGCCCAAGGCAACACGTGAGCAATTGAGAATTGAGACATGCTCTTTTTCCCCTCTTTTCAACTACAAGATATTATTTGCTCCTCCATCAATAATGTGGATTTGAAGGAATGAGATCTGCTGAAAAAAGAAAAGGGACGACATCTAGCTAACAAGCTTCTTAGTCAGAGGCTTGTTCTCATTCACATCATCATGAACATTGAAGACCAAGTGAGCAATTGATATTTTGTTGTTTATGGAGGAGAATGAGCAAAAAAGATTAATAAAAGAATAATGCCTGATGGGTTTTACATTTACTTTCTATAATGATAAATCATGTCACATCATACATAAACAACTTTTGGTTACTCTCTAGCTTAGGTCGTCTGCCCCTCAATTTTCATTTTTTTTTTATGTCAAATCTCATCTTAAGATATCTCTATACATGTAGAGATACGTACTGTAATTGGGCTATTAGCAAAAACTACCCCTGTGTAATTTCTAATTGGCATAAAACCTCCTGTGTAATTTTTATTGGCAGAAACTAACCGTGTTTTTTAAAAATTAACACAACCTGTAATTAAATTTTGGGCATTGACTAGGCGTTAAGTGACTGTTTTACCCTTAAAACAAATATATCCCATAGTTATACATATTTTTTGACGTCAAACACCGCCCAACTCAAAAACCCTAGGTTTTCTCCCACATTCAACAAGATGAAGGTACATAAGCTTAAATCTTGTGATTTTCGATCGTATTCTTGAAGAAATCCATACACCTCCTTCGCGTTTTGCTGTTTCGAAGAAAACCCAGTCGATTTGGTGGTGAAAAAACTTCCCTCGTTGCCGATCTTGCGGGTTTCTATTGTGTGTAGTACGTGGGTTAAGAAAGAGGAAGATAGGGGCAAAATTGTCCAGAAAACTTGTGGAAATATGTTTTATTCACAGAAGACGCGGGTGAGGCACAAAATCTGACTCCAGGGTTTTTTTGCTTCTGACCGAAAAACAGAGGGGTTGTGTAACGCCCCTGAAATTTGGAAGAAAATAAAAGTAATTTTGAATTTTCATTTTAGTCCTTGAACTTTTAAAAATATGATTTTTGACCCCTAAAGTTTTGAAAAAGTTACAATTTAGTCCTAGGTTATTTTGAATCAGCCATAAACGTTTTGTAGACACTATATTTGTTTCAAATTGATTATGATATGTTTTAATTTGTATAATTATTCTATGTTTGATTTTTAAATGAACTTATCGCTTTTATTTTACGATATAGTCATCCATTGGTTCTTGACCGGTTATAAATTAAATAAAGGTTAAAGATTTTAATCATAAGGTTTTCTTGGTCTTAGAACATTGATTTCAAATCTCTTTTGCATTGAAATTTTTTTGAATTTATCGACCATGTGGTAAAAGTTTGATTTAAACCTAAATTACCTCAAGTTTTTACGTAAAGTGATATATGCATAAAGTAATATTAAAATTTTATTTTTTATATTTTATTTACAGCTATATAACAGCCCATACATCTGGAGAGAGCTAATACATCTGATTGGAGATAAAATAAAATATTCAAGTTAGACAAAAATGGGGTATACCTATTTACTCCATGTCTCCAATTCTTGTCCATATAATGTTCATCATCTTCAACACTTTTTCTACACTTATCCTTTCCGAATTTCTTCTCATTTCCTTCTGCACAATTTCTCTACTTGATGTCTAGTTTACCATAAAAATTGTTTCAGTCCTTTAAGCCTTCTTTATAGTCCTTGAAAATCCTCAAAACCGAGTTTGGTCAAAACTGCCAGTTTTGGTACAGAAACTTTAGAAGTCCGAAAACCATATCAAAACTTCGAGTCTTTCTCTGAAATTTTTACCACATACTGGTTATTGTGTAAGCTAACTTTTATGTTCAAAAACCTTCTTCAACCAAAGTCGTTTGAGGGGTCTAAAAATTATAAATACGTACCACTATCCAGAAAATCCGAAAACAGCTCCCATCTTTCATGATTTATTTAAAATACCAGAACTTGTCCTATTGATCTGATTTTGAAACTACATACTCTCCATGATGTTGAAGATTGAACCCCTCAACCAATTTCAGATTACCATGTCGTTTGAAAGTCCGATTAAAGGTGAATCCGAGACTGCTACAGTTTTAACCTCAGATTTGCATTAACCTTTTGTTTAACTAAATTATGTTGCTAAAGCTATCTAAACCATGAAGTTGATCATTAATACGGACTCATTACACACTAATAATGATGTTGGATCAGTTGATCTTAATTTAGAATCGTGTTTAATATTTTTCATGGATTTTGCAACATTTAGAATGACATGTAGTTTGTTTTACAATTGATCTTTCACTTTCTTTAACTTTAAGTAAAGTATTGTATTTATCTTATGATCTAACCATCTAATCTAGTTTATTAGAATAATAAGTCTTCTGGAAATGTTAATTCTAATTAGATCTACATGTTTACAATTTATTTTAATTGTTAATATTGATATATGCAATATTATGTTATTTAATACTAATAATTATAAGAAAAATACTTTTTACCAAAGTTATATATGTGATGTAATTTTATTCAAGGGCATACTGAGATATTTGTTCAATGTTAATATCAAGGTAAACCTTTTGATTTAATATTATTATGTAATAAGTAATTTACATGAATTTTGTTAAGAATAATTGTTTTAAAAAGGGTTAAATATGCATTGAAAATATATATGTTTGTTAATATGAAATATGTTATTAATAAATTAGATATTGAGACTCTAATAATAATTTTGTAAATTGATTTAGTCTTCAACTTGTTACTTTGAAATGGTAAATCTCATTATTTATAATTTTACGTCATGGCTAAAGTTAAAATAGGTAAATGTTGAATTTATCCAAAATTAACAAGAATTAGATATTTAATTGAACTTCTTTAAATATGATAAATATTGAAAGTATATATTATTGTTGTAAATTTATGAGCAAACAATTGATTATATCTTTTTGATTTATTTAAGGTTCTGCAATTATCGACGTTAATCAAGAATTTCCCGTACGGTAAAAGGTGAGGTTTGATTTCTGATTTGTTCCAAACCCTGTTTGGCATCCGGCCCTGAGAAACTTGGACATAACAATTGTGATTCTTTGTTTCGAATCACGAGCAACATTCTATCACCATTTTAATGCTTTTATTTAAAATTGTTAATTCTTTACATAATCAGTTTTCTTGCCTATTGTTAAATCAAATCTCATTTAAATCATAATTGGGAATTTTCTTCATAATCATAATTAACCTGATATCATGATCACCCAATCAATTCTTGAATTGTGCAACGAGCAACGAACTATGTTCGGCCTATGTAGCTCGAAAACGAGCAACGGACATTGTCCGGATTACTAGCTCATCTGATAATTCTGTTTCACCCATTGGGACGCCTTTGGGAAGTTGGGCCCAGGGATTGAAAAGATTTACTACTGGGCAGCAAAGGGCTGTCGGTTTAAGTAATTCTGATTAATACCCATTCTGTCTAAGCGCCGCTTGCAGTCAGGAGTTGGCTGTGACCCGCGTGTTAGACTGACATGTACTCGAGCATGTCTTCTGTTCTGTTGCAAGGTAGCTCCTCGTAGGGAGGTATACGGTTGAATTTTGGAGATAAGGTTGGATCTGTTATATGTAATTGCACAAGTTCATTTTCTCGTTCTTCTGAATACTCCAGTATTATCGTTAAAACCGATAATTTCAGTTCGGTGATGCAGATGTAACTATTCTGGTCGTTCTTGTTCGTTTTGTTCTGATTTACAGTTTGATTATTGTCATGTTCTAAGAATCTCACTAAGTCATTAAAGACTTACTCCTCTTTTGTTCTATATGTCCCTTTCTCAGAGTAAGATTGGTATAGCAACACGGATGGAACGAATGATCGACAAGTCCGCTTTTGGAAACTTTGCAAAAATTGTTAAGTGTTTGATTATGTATTTACATCATTTTAAAATTGTAAAATGTATTTGTATTCCAAAGACTTCCGCTGTATTTAAAGTAAAGATATTTTATAGTGCTATGGTTTTGATCCTGGTCAGTGAGACCCCTTCCTATGAGCTACAGTTCGGTCTGAGTTGAGTTTGTTAGGTGGCCAACACCGGATCAACTCGGATCGGATTGTGACTCGTGGGGCGCGGTCCTCACAGGTTGTTTCTGCCAATAAGAATTACACGGAAGGTTTTATGCCAATTAGAAATTACACAGGGGTAGTTTTTACTAATACCCCTATTGTAATCGGGTCAAAACTGCAGTAAATAAGAGTTTACTACAAACCCTAGGTTTTCCAAAAAAGAAAAGGCAATCTCACAGGAAAGAGAGAGACAAGAAATGGGAAATTTGTGATTCTACTTAACAACTTTGCTATTAGATTTTAGGGGTTAAATGGGTATTGCAAGTAAAAAAAGATTGCAACTAGGTCCATCCAAACACAAGTTAGTTTTTTAGTCCCTCAACAAATGAAATGCAATTTAATAACCAAACAGCAAAATAATTACTCTGAAATTCAATTAATCAGTTAGCTAGTAGTCTGGCTACTATATACTACAACAACCAAACTGGGCCTAAGACTACTGATTTAGATGTGAGTAATATACTTATTTTTAAAGTTAAAAAGCGTCAAACCCCATGTGGTAGATCCCATTTCGCTAAGTATCATGTATCGTTCGAAAAAGAAAACGCGACCCCAAAATCAATATTCTGTAAAGTGTAGCATATTTCCTCTGTTTTTTATAGAATATTCGGCGAATTTGTATCAAACAGAGAATAATCAGTCAAAAAAGAACCGAAAGTTGATTTGGCAAATAACACATTCTTGAAATAGGTAGGGGGCAAGTTTCTCGAACAATAGCAACACTTTGTGAAATGAGGTACACCATGAGCAGTTTGCCGCTTTTTTGCCTCGTACTTTGACGAGTTAAGTTTGTGTAGACTGTATGTAAATTTCTAACCTTGATTAGGTGTATATATATATATATATATATATGTCATAATAGGAAACTATGAAAAAACGGTGTACACGTATTAAGTTTGTGTAGACTGTATGTAGTAGCACGCTTGATGTCTGGATGCACATGTATGTGGAATGTGATTGTTTTGACTTGAAGCTAACATGACATGTGGTGGTAGTCCCCTAGCTCTATGGAGAAAAGGCATGAATATATATTCATTCAATGCACATTTACGTATATAACTCTTGTTACGCCACATGTTTTTCAAAACTCCGAAGTTAAACGTGCTTGTGTGAAAGTAATACCAACACTAATTAGTGGCCAACAACTTCCTCAAGGGTGAACGGAATTGAGAACCAGAGAATACGATCACAATCGCGCCGCTTCATTTACATTTTACTAGCTAGCTGTAAGCATCATTGATCACAAAGCTGAGCAAAATAGATTAAGATTCAGAAACCTCGATGATATTGAAGCTTAGTATATTCACTGTACAAACTTTACTATAACCTCTACTGCAAGTAGCAACACCGATAAACCTCATTATTCACATTCCCGCTCTATCTTTTGAGATGTATGATACCGTCGCATGCCAGCGTTCCCCCAAGATCCCCTATAATTCGAGATATCCGAACTTCAAGGCCCCTCTGGACTTCTCTAAAGAGCGCTCTTATACTGTCTCCAAATTTCTTCATATCGAAGCTCTCAGGCTTTTCAATCTCTTCTGCATTGTCAACAAATCCGAATGCAATCTTAGCTTGCACTTCCATTAATTTCTGCCCTGTTGCAACTATATATCTCTGAAGTTGAAATGTTTCTTCAAGAAAGTGCTCCAGTTTTTTCGTTTCATCTTCAGTTTTAGCGATGGTCGAACCTCCGCAGTTTAAATTAAGGTTGCCCTCATGCTTTGCAGCGTACATATAAGCAAAAAACAAAATCAATCCCAGATTAATATAACATATGACTAAAATGTATGTAATATTGTGAAGCATACCATTCTCACGCAAAGATCATCAGTTTTGCCCTGAAGAGACTGATACCGGTCAATTTGTTTGTTCAGGAGGGATATAAGAGCATGGAATCCCTTTGTCCCAAAGTTGTTTTCACTTTCTGAACTTTCTTGTTTTCCTGTCAATCTTTCGAGCATGAGTAATTGTTGCTTAAGTCTTTTGATCTTGTACGAGACTCCAAGAGCATGGATATCCATCTTCCAAGTGGAACTACTTTTATTACTCAATACTAGGCTTGCTGATGTTGATGTTTCAGTGCTTGAAGAATTCTCAGAATCAATACTTCCCTGCCGAACATGATCTGTCTGCAAGACTGGAACTTTTGCTTCTTTAACATCTTTATGTGAAGATTGAAGAGTCAAAACTATATCATCGAGTTGTTCCTTAACCGGGAGTTCTTCTAATTTTTTCTCCACTTCTTGAGAAATATCCTCCGCTATTCTCTTCATTTCTTTCCTTTTCTGGCCTGGTTTTTGTTTAATGATCTTGACCTTCGACCAGACAGTGTCGTGAGCTATGGCTGTTTCGTGTGGAGAAGAACTAAAGTTTAGTTTCTGGAGACTTGGAGGTTTGAGTTGCAACATTAACTGTTCTTTAAGAGTATGCAATTCTGCTTCCCTATCTAACAGTAGTGCTTCTAATTTCAAATTATCATTCCTTAGCTTTGTAATGTCGTGATCGAGCCCTTCCATATGCGATTGCAACCTCTTTGATTCTAGCTCCATGCTCATCAAACGCCAACGATAAGCTTCTAGCTTTTCATCTTTTAGACTTAGTTGCTCAGCGAAAGCATCTAGTTCAAGATTATGCCTTTGATCGATCGCAATCCTGTATTTTTCAGCCTCGGAATTGACCCAATTCTCTAAGCGCCCCATGTCAGCTGAAAATGAAATTGGCAAAGTTAGAATGAACTAAACCAATAATTGATGTTGAATGTATAAAAATGAATGATGTGTGTAATAATGTGGTGTTATGTATCAAGGATGTAATCTTACGCTGCTTCTCAGTTTCGTCAGTAGAGTATGGGTCAGATACGAGCGAAAAATGAACCCCTTTGCCACCTGAAAACATATCGGATTTGGCATGTACATGCTTAGACAACATATTTTTCAGCGAATATCTTTCGTGCTTGGATTCAGAAACCGTCTTCCACTTGGCCGATTCTAGCTCAGCTTGCTTTTTCTTGGCCTTCGACGATTTAACTTCCTTCAATAGCATTTGTCTTTCAGCTGTATCTAACTTGGATTTCCTCAGCATAGCTGATAAAATCTGGTCTTTCTGTTCCAAATCCTTCCGCATATTAACAAGCTCCATTGATAATCTTTGGTTCATAAAGACAAATTGCTCTTTTTGTTCCAACACCGAATCAAGATCTTGTTTCGCCGCCTCAACTTGCCTAAGGGCCCGACCCATCTCCGCTTCAAGCTGTCTCTGATTCGACACAAGTTCAATAAACGCCGTCTTATGTTTTGAGATTTCGTTACAATAGCGTTGAGCTTCACGTTTTCCGTTTTCTCTCAACTCATCTGCGAGATCTTCCGCCTTTTTAAGCTTTTCCTCAATCTCCCGTCTCTTTTGCTCCTCTTCCTCGATCGTCTTATCCTTCAACTGCAGAATTTCCTCACTCTCCTTCAACTTTTGGTTCAATTCAGACAAACACTTATCGTTATTCGTATCAAGAACTCTCAAGTCATTCATAAGAGAACCAATATGCTGTCTAAGATTCTTTCTCTCATGAAACCAGCTCTGTTCTCTCGCTGCAACTATGCTTACGACTTTCGCATTTGCCTTTGCATCTTCACTTCTCATTTTCTTCAACTGTTCTATCTCCTCCTTCGCATTCCGCAGCTCCTCGAAAATCTCAGACTTTGCATTATTACTCCCCTCCCTCTGAGCTCTCCAAACAAACATCCCCAAAAGATGTGCACTCCCTTTAAGCATTCGATTTCTTATTTCTAACCATCTTTCGTCGCACATCTCAGGCTCAGGCAAGAGTCTGAGAGCGAAAAACGCGCACGAAACACCAAAGAGCATCGGATACAAACTATCAATGTTGTCCTCAGATACAACCATAATTGAACCAGAGACTCCATTTTCATCCATCACTCAGTTTAACAGATTAGCCCCACCTCTAAACTGTTTCATAGAAGCAATAAAAATTAAAAAAAAAAAAAAACAACACTTTTTATAAATGTGAAATAACAAAGAATTCATTCAATTTGCTAAGGCTAAGTCCAATTCAAAGGCATTTTAATGCATACAGAGTAAAATAAATCTAGCCCCAAAAAAAAAAAATTTGTCTAAAAGCTGTTACAAAGGCTTCCATTATTGTAAAATGCTTATCTTCATAAAGAGTATCAAAAACAAGAAAAAAGAACAGATAATGCCAATTTATCTTAACTGAAACAGAGTACATTTAATTCAAAAAAACAGAGTGAACTTACAAGAACTGATACACAAGTGATCTTCAATCAGCTCATAGAGATTCCAATAGCAAATCTCAATTAAAACAAAACCCTTTTTTTGGAGGAGCTAATTCAACTCAAAGCAACAATCTTTTTTCCAAGAAGTGAAAAACCCATCAGACAAAGCTGATAAAAATGTGTTTGTTGTTATGTTTAATCACATATAAATGGCTCAGAGCATGTCCAAAAGAGTGGACTTTTACACGTGTGAAAACTCTGCAAATTCAGTTAAAAAAGAGGCATTGTACATTTTGTATTGTCCTATGTTTAAGAAAAAATCAAAGGAAAAAAAAATTGGTTTTTTTATTTTTATTTTTTAGTTTATGGTTTTCAGTGCTGACCCCATGGAACCAGACTTTTTGCAGCACACCTTTTTTTCTCACTTTTTATTCTTCAGTTTTATGACTTTATGATTAAAATAAATGGAAAGAATTTTTATGCAATAAAATATTAATTATAATAATGAATGTGAGTAGCAAATGGGCGAGATTCCTGGTAAAATTGTCACCACTTATTGTTAGAAAATTGAGGTACAAATCAAAAAATTGACATCGAGTCATTGTCAGGAGTATCAAGCTTTTTTATTTTTTTAATTTAAGAATAAATTGTAATCATTCCAGGGTGGCTTGTCTCTTCATTTCTTTCTGTCAATAGCCCCACAAATTGGATATAACAAAATTAAATAGGTGGTATTAGTCGGACATTTGATTTTGTACCAAAAGTGTATATTTTTCGTTGTATCTATAGCTTTTAAGGAACACATGTATCTTGCAAGCATACTTCAACTTTAATATAAAAACTTTGTTTGATTTTTTTAGTAAAATAGTATGAATTTTTACAGAAAACATGTTCTTGGAATACAATAATAACAGTTTCTTTTAAGTCGGTTTTTATTTTTTTTTTCCCTAAAAAAATTGTAAGAAAGTGATGTTCTTATAGGTAGAGTGAAGGTGTTAATTACCCACTCTAATAACTCATCTTGAGAGTACATTTCATTATGTTAAAGTAATTAAATTGGGGTGGACCACAATATCAGTATCAGTATCAGTCCACCAATAGTGGATAATTCATGAGAATATGTCGTTGTTGCAGAATCACATAAAAAGATATTTTCATGATTCATGGCAATAATATTTTCAACAACTTTCTGTTCACACTAGAATTAGTAGTAACTTGTTTGGAATAACTATGTGTAATTAATTGCTTGATAGCTCTAGGTATAGGAATAAAACTGGTATGGCATGAGCTGGTTTTCAATTTGGCCATGCTACGAGTGTACTCTAGAAGTGCTTTTGTTAATTAAAATGAGCAAATGGGGAGTTTTGAAAGAAAATAAAAATTACTATGCCGATTGTGATTTAAAGAGGAGCTATAAGTATTTTACCTATGTGAAAGTGAAATAGGCCACATTGCTTTATGTGAAAATAAGTAGACAAATTCCTTCTAATGTTATGATAAAAAGGACATATTACTCCCTCTGATAGAAGCTATGAAAATCATTCGTAAGTAGTACATATTACTCCATCTGACAGAAGCTATGCAAATCATTCGCCTATGATTTTGCACATCACCCCCCTTATGCATGTTAGACGGGGTATTTTGTAATGTATAAAATTATGCAAAGAGTTAATCAATGGCGCAACATAATATAAGGATAAATTTGCCTATTTAATTTTACAAAAGGTAATTTGCCTTTTAAATTCTTACAATAAGACAATTTGCCTACTTCACATGACCAAAGGGGATGTTTTCTAAAAAGCTCTTGAAAGAGTTTCTTGTCAATATTTGTCCTTCAATACCAAGAAGTAGTGCACATCTCTTTACCATTTTTTTTTTATTTTTTGATGAATTTTGGCATATAAAAAAATCATAAGATTTATATAATTATTTAGACACGTCTCAAAACTTCAAAAACACATAAAACTAAGACGCTCATTCTATTTTTCTTAACTTTAGGCGGCATCTCTATAGTTATTTAACTTTTAAAAGACTGTATTTGATGTATTCTAAGTTTTAAAATATTAATATAATCGTTCTTACTGTAAGAGAAATTTATCCAATTAGACAAATCTTTAAGAACTATAAATATAATTATTCCTAATTTATGTTGACTTACAAGATTATTTTGCTAACCTTTTATATCACAGTGGTTTAATGTGACTTATAGGCACATTACATGGTATTATTTACTTTATTTTGTGAAACATAAGGATATAATTAATTTAACCTCTAAAAAGGACAAGTTGTTGCGTGTGCTAACTTGTATACAAGAGAATATATCACGTATATAAATTGTTAACTTTTTTCAATAAAAGATCTCATACTTTAAGAAATGTCGGCATCCATGGACATACATTTACCTGTTGATGGTCCATTTGATGTTGAATTTCTGAGACACACTCAATTGCTAAACAAGCAACCCAATTATATGTATAATCAAGAATACGACTTAACATTATTCAAGGAAAATAATCATGAAGCCATCTCAAAACCAGGCTTTCATGGGCCCAAAGTTGAAGGATCACATGGGATTTGATCACTGATGATTGGTAAGCTTTTGGTACACATACTGATATTTAATAAATTGTCCCCTAAAACCTGTAAAGAGGACTTTGCTGAACAAAAGCTGTACACTGCTACAAAATTATTGGCTTATTGCAAATCACTAATTACATTGGTATTGGAAAGAAAAAGAGTGACCACCTAATTATATTCCATATCAAGATGTAAAGATCTGCCCTTGGAATCTGGAGTTGATGACAAGGCTGGAATCCCCACGGTTTGATGCATTTAAAGTACACCCATAACGAAAATGCAACTTTTTTGTAGCATTTTTGGACTACTAGAGAAAACACGAATATGATTGAAGAAAACGTGGATGAACGTTGTACAAAATGACATGAAGCTTAAAAGTCTAAATAAAAGTGGTACATTCAACTAGAACAACTGGAGAATGAGAATTCATGTGTTCGATTCATTGTGATTCTCGTTTGGATTTATATAACCTAGCAGGGGCGGAGGCCGGGGGTGGGGGAGAGGGGGGCATTGGGGGCCACCGCCCCCCCAACCTCACCCCCTCCCCCTAGTGTATACATATATATAGTAGTATGTATAATAATTATATATATAATATATACTTTTATAAGTATTTATATTATATAGTTATATAAAAAGTTTATATATATATAACATATATTTTTCATATAATCATAAATTTCTAGTTTAACTAATGAATTTTTTGTAATATTTACTTTTTGTGTTTCAATTTATAGTAATTCATTTGACTTGTCTTATATACTACTTTCTAGATTTTAGAATCTATGCATTTCGTGTAATAAAAAAAATGTTTTCTAATAACATTTGCATCTATATTATTCTTAATATGATAATTTATTTTTAATCAAAAACTCTTTTTAACACTCAAGCATGTATTTTTGAATGAGAAATTTGGGTAAGAAGATTACAGAGTAAAACTAAAGAAATTATTTTACACATCGCTTTAGAGTTGATGACTAAATTAGATAAGATTTAATATTAATTTGATATACTAAGCTTGTTGCACGATTAAAAACGTCCAACATAGTGACAATAAACCTCTTGTGAACATAATAGGGCAAAAAGATACATGTGGAAAATTACGCAATAACATTGGTGTGCTACATGTTTTTAGCAAAAAAAAAAAAAAAAAAAAAAAAAAACCATGGAAGAGGAGTACGAAAAAAAAAGAGTTCCTCCTTAGAAAAATAGGAAATAGGAGGGAGAGGGGATCGCCATTTTAAAAAAATGATAGTGGATGTTTTGTGTTTCTTTTTTAAAAAATTAAACTTTCATGATGAATTATAATTTCTTCAATACACTAAAATATTAATTATAAAAAATATTCATGTTAGTAAAAAAATAACGTATTTCGCCCCCCCCCCCCCCCCCCCCCCCCTAAATGGAATTCTTGGCTCCGCCACTGTAACCTTAGCCCAATCAATTAACTAAAACAACCATTTGACAATGGAAAAACAAGCAACATTCCAAATCTGCCAAAAGTTAAACATTTGCAGGAAACTTGATTCAACAAAACACACATTCTAATAAGTTTAAGAAAGCAAATAGGCTAATATAGTTTGCATATTTGCTGATGCAAATTATCCCATTACTTCAATAGGCCTTTGACAATGAAATCCACGAACTTGGCACGAGAGTTTATCGGCATTTGAAAGAAGTACTCCATGTCATCCTTGTCATGAATGAGCTTGTGCCCAACTAGAATGCGCTCCTCCTCTGTAAGAAACTCAATTTCTTCGAGTGCCGCATAGATGTCCGGGCGAGATGTACTAGCATTTGTCTCTCGCCGGCATTGAAAGAATTTGCTATCTCTTGAACTTGCTCCTTGGTTTCTAGCATACAACTTTGAATAATTTCTCTAAATGTCTCAGCGTTATCATCTCCATACCTTTTTTTCTTCTTCTTTCCCTTATTCACATGTGTCGAAGATCCACTTTTTGTAGTACCATCCATCTCAGTTTCATCGTTACTTGAATTCGAGTCTACAGACATTGGGACGTCCTTCGACCCACTTCCAGCAAACTTGTTCCGTGCCTCTGCCATGATCTCTTGGACAGCAGCCCCCGTATCTTCAGCACCTTCTTCCGTAGCCCTATCTTTCCCGAAAACTTCAGCCCAATCGTTATAGTACGGAAAATTCTTGTTACGACGGCCAGCAACTTCAGGGTGCACCTATTCCAAAAAGATATTATTTCAAGTAAACTCTAAGCAACATGAAAATTTTAAGTTTTTCACTCAGTACCTTCACATATGATGTCCACACCTCCTCAGATTCTATGACAGGCGTTTTCTTGCTCTCATTCCAGCCAAACCACTAGTGCCCGATATACCTAGCACTTGCCAAAAACTCTTTTTCCAAATAGTTAATTTCGACTTAATTTGTGGCTCACCACGAAGATCAGTGTCTGGCCAACGTGCCTTCATCAAAACCTCTAGCTCACGTAAATACCCAACCTTAAAACGATTGTCACATTTGAACCCTCTTGCCTTCAATTCTTTGAGTGCATCAATAAGAACCTCCTCATCCTCTTTAGTCCAGACCATGCGGCTCCTAGTTTCCTTCTTTGACTCTTTTGGCAAAGAGTTACTTGTTGATGAGTCCATTGCTACAAAAGACAAGGAAGAAATAGGGTTAAATCACCAGAAATATCGAAAAATGAAATCCAGTTAACACATTTTCCAATGAATAAATATCCAACAATACAAGAATAGCACGAACAGTGTATCGAACAAATAAAATTCAGTTAATGCATTTCTCAATGAAGAAATATTCAACAATACAAAAAGAGCGTAAAATACAATACACACACAACCAATGTTTAAAGGAATTTCATAGTTCTTAATGAAAAAATAACAATTTTATTGAATCATATCATGCACGATTAGTGTCGCGTCGTTGTCTCCAATCAGCCCACATTCCTTGTGCAATGGTATCTTGAAAATTATTCCAAGTTGGTGAGCTTTCAACCCCATCAATGAACTCATGCTCGACATCATTTTCACTTTCCGTAGGCACGTCTTCGTAAGCATCCATTGGATCAACCGTCATTTCTGTACGGATATAGTTATGCAACAGAGCACAAGCAACGATGATTCTGGTTTGGACCTTCATGGGGTATTGGCATGGACCTTCTTTAAAAATTCCCCACCGATTCTTCAACCTTCCAATGCTCTTTCTATTATGTTTCTGGCCTTGGCATGCTTCATATTAAAATATTCCTGATAGTCACGAGGCACTACATTCCCACTACCCCACTCTTTGAGATGATAACGCTTTCTACGGTATGGAGCCAAATACCCCTCACAATTAGCGTAGCCACCATACACAAGATAATAGTTACCTATAAAGTTCAATATTGCCCATGAGGTCAATGTTAGGGACATACAATGGACATCTAAAATAACAAAATATTAAAAAGAACTAGTAGTCAATGTGGTAATCATAATTTCACACACCTTGAGGTACTTTTAGACCGGTTGGCTTATTTACCACATCCTTGAGTATCCTACTATCTGCCGTTGATCCTTCTCACCCCCCCCCCCCCCCCTCCCAATACATAAATGAATTGCATATTTATATCACAAACACCCAAAACATTCACTGAAATCTTCCCCTTACGCGTCCTATACCTTGGTTGGTCACGACGAAGAGCCCACACGTTAACAAATGTCCCGTCCAAAGCACCCAAACAACCCTACAAATTAAAGTAGTATGTTATATGACATAACAAGCATAGGTTGGTCAATAATAACTATGAAAATATGTTTAAAGATACCTTAAAACACTTCCATGGTTCATGTCAATTGTTGTTTTCATCCGCAATAGGCTTTGGTGTTACAAAAATATGTGTTTCCAACAAAAGCAAGGCGCGAAGAGTCTTGTTGAAATAACGACTAATTGTGTGGCCTGACTGGTGCCAATGAAATCCCATTATTCGATTTTTATCATGGTGTGCCAAGACTTTCAAAAAAAGCGTTACTTGTTCACGAACGCCAACATATTTCTCATCTCTTAAACCCGCTCCATGACAAAGAACATAACAGAGACGCAAAAAACAGTTCCTATCCATCCTCAAATTATTAATGCATTGAACGTCAGTCAATTCGGTGAGCTTATCCATATATGTCATGATGTCTGGTATCTTGCGAATCAAATTATATCGAATTCCACACCTACGACGCATGTTACGGGTGTTCCGAGCAAGAAGATGTGTAAGAAGAAGCATACACATCATATGGTTTGTGCGCAATCGTATAATTTGGAGTAATGCTAACAGAAACATTTTCTTCCTTTGTTCCATGGTAAACCAAAGCAACTTTCTAGCAAAGAATACAAGTGTCAATCAAATAATTATTTTTTGGGTTGAGTTTAAGCCTAGCCAAATCTATCAGCAATACAACAATAGTTCATTACAAACCACAAAAAAATACCAACTTTTGAATAATTTGAACAAAAACATGAACTCAGAATTCCTTTCCAAACATTATTAGTTTGTGCAGAAAATAAATAGTGCAGAAATATAGTTTCACAATCTGCATATAGGAGTAAACAGGGCAAAAAAAATAACAAGATACCTCTTTCTCATTATACATTGGAACTTGAACAAGAACCATAGGATAAACAGAGTTCCCTTGTTCCAAATCATCCTTCAAAGGCTCCAATTTGTAATGTTTATCAGGTTTTCTACCAAAAACCTTAACCAAACTAATCACAATCTTCATGTAAACCCTCTCAATAAACAATATAATTGACATTGCTAAACACAAAAAGACAAGAACTTTGAGCAGAGGAACAATCAATGGCGCACAAATTTGACCCCAAATCAAATTCAATGGAGTCCAAAAGATAGCTATCTTAATCTAATCTAATCTATTCTAACTTCAAGTCAGCAAACGAAACTAATCATTTGTGCAGAAAATAAGTAGAGCAGAAACTTTATTTCACTAACACACAACTAAACACCATTTAATTACCAAACATAATAAAAGAATTAAGAAGATGTAATTACCAAAATTACAAACACGTGCCTTTGTTGTTTGACGAATCTCGAATTCCCGCAGTATTAAGAAGCCTTTGCTGTTTCACGAAATCACGCCTGATTCAACAAGAAAGACAAATGAAATCACGAAAACAATTACTTAAAACAAAAATTACAAAGAGATTAGTAGGCTCAAGAATCAAACCTGTTGCTAATTTAGAGAGAAAGAGTTGGCTGCTGAAGAACCCTAACACACGATGGATTGTGAAAGAATTAGGGTTTTTTGATCCTAATAAGAGAGGGCTTTTAGTATTTTTCTGTCTGGATTTGAGGACATAATGGTCATTTTAAGTTGGCATCTTTTAGCTGAAAGACGAAGATAACTTTATCTCATGGGGGAGCGACAATATTTTAATGAATAGTATCAGTTTTTGTCTCGTTCGAGTTAATACCCGGGCTGGTCCGCTTTTTTTATCCCGAAACCAAACGGTAGATAACTAGAGATAACTAATATTGTCACACCTTATATACCGAACCAAACGCTTCCTAAGGATATGGGTGGTACTCCTCCTCAGAATCTTATATAACCATTCGACACAAAGTTGGCCTGCAAAAAACTTTAACAATTATAAGTCACAACGTGTCTTGATCCAATATTTGTCAGTTTGTAACAGGAAAGTGAAGAAAGAATTAAGGTGTTCATTTAATTTAATATTCATAAGAACAAGTTTAAATTTTATTTTTAATACAAGCTTCTTCTTAAAAAAAAAAAAAAGAGTTTGAAAACATCGCCTTTGTAGAAATAAAACATAAAAGTACTTTTCAAGTTGAATACAATTATTTATTATAATGTGTTGAAAATCTGCCTTCTTAAAAGATCCAAACGGCGTACAACACACAATACAAAATACATGTAAATGCTCAAAGGCACTAATATGCATGTTAAGTACTGAATGATATAATATCTAAAAAGTGAAAAGAACAATTATATACACCGGATAGAGATATAGCATGAGCAACATCACGTTCGCTGCCAAATAATAAAGATAATAATATAAGAAATAGAAGGAGAGAAAAAAGAACAACAAGAAAGAAAGGGAAAACAACTATTCAAACCAAGAATACTCAAAACTGTGTCAGCCGTTCCATAATAAGTTATATTGTTTGTGTCCTCCATCGTCGAAATTATTCCGCCTGTTTCACTGTCTTAAAAATTGTAAAACCATAGGTAAATGTTTTGAGAGAGAATAGACAAAGTATACTCAGAATTGATACTTTTATCTCTTATACGTGTCCAATTTCTGTAAGTCTAGACCTTGTAAATTGTAACCATAATTATCTCACCATGCATTAAATTTGTGGTTGCACTTATTGCATATGCTCAATAATTGTATTTTATTATAAACTGACGCAATCATATAATATTTATAGATATTTATGCAAGTTTGATTTTGGGAATTGGCCCTAGAAATTCTGATGATTCAGGGGCGGACCCAGGTAGGGCCTACTTGGGGCTGCAGCCCGGAGTGAATTTTAGGAAAAATATAACCAAAGTGGTATTTGTTAGTAGAATAATTACATAGATTATGATTATATAGATTTCTATGATAAATATACTCCTTGTAAAAAGAAAAAGGTAGATTACGTTTATAAATATGACAAAGTAGTATTTTCTTTATATAGATTTCTATAAAAAACTATATGTCCTAGTAAAAAGGAAAGGATAAATACAAAAGATTCAATAATATATTCAAAAGATATGAAATGATTTGTTGTAGAGATAAGGCATGCAATGTTAGCATTCCGAGTTTAAACCAAAGCATATAACATATGATTGCAGATTATGATGAACAAGTAATTACAATAGTGCAGAAAACGTAAACAAGATAAACCTCTAGTTTGCTTAGTACGATTTGTTGATGAATGAGACGAGGCAAGAGTGGACCATTTCCCCTTAAGTTCAATTTGTCCGGCGTATTGCTTCTAGCCCTCAAAAGACAATGAACTCCAAGGTACAACGTCTATCGCGTGGAACAACTTTGAAGCTCGAGCTATTCCCTCTTTCGAACGTAGTGATAATTGCAGAACTCAAAAATTTAATGCTAATGAATGCAAAGAAAATTGTTTTGCTTTTTGGATGATTATTTTCCCTGCCTAGAGGCCTCTATTTATAGGCAGGGAATTCAAAACTACCACCTACACTCATGGGGAGTCAAAGTTCAAATCACAAGAATCAGATGTAGTCTCACAAGATTAAGTCTTATTCTTTATCCAAGACTCAGTCTTAATCTTATCTCTTAGACTAAGACGTATCTTGAGATTTTATGCGTGTTTAAATTAAATAAACTTAATTTAATTATTTAAATTAATGCTTCTCATTAAGCAATTTAATTCACACACAATTATTATTACTTTTTTGAACTCAATTCAAGAAACAATTATCTCCAACAATCCCCCATATGAAAGTAATTGGCTTGATGCACGTGAGCCTAACAATGCTAAATGCGATTCAAGAGTTCTGCAAGAACTTGTTGCTTCAGGATAGGTGGATATCGGCCTTGAACTTTTCTTAGTGAAATATCATTGGATATACTAGCCAATCAGTGGACGCGATGCCTTGAACTGTTCGGCGTTTTGTGTATACCAAAACAATGATACTCACACAACTCATTCCAATATCACTTTAGTCATTTCGTTGTTGTCCGTTTTGGCCGTGGACTGGCTTGGAATTTTTTTTATCAAACGCTCTAGAGATTTAGCCCTTTAACTCATCTCATAGAAGTGGCCCCCTTCACATTCGATATAGGTGATCTCTCATAAGAGGTATCCTATCATACCCCACTTGTACTCACAAGTCATAAGAATCATTAAAACTTTAAGTTTTCCTAACCATGTACAGGTCTATCACTCTTTCATCATAGGAATAGGTGGGAACTCAATTTCTTGAGTGCTTTGTTCGACCTCGCCCCCACAATTCGGTTGTCCCATTGAACTTGCAAATTGGGGTTTCCAATTCAAGTTGGGTTGCCATCATGGAAGGAAGTCATTTCGTGGGCTTCAATCCCATTCCCCTCGATGAAATCTCTACTCGATCTCTTGGTAAACCTTTGGTCAATGGGTCTGCCAGATTTTCTTTAGATCTCACAAAATCTAAAGATATTACTCCAGTTTTCAACAACTGTCTGACGCTTTTTATGTCTTCGACGTATATGTCGAGACTTCCCATTGTACACATTATTTTGTGCTCTACCAATAGCTGCCTGGCTATCACAGTACACGCTGACTGGAGGCACAGGCTTTGGCCACATCGGAATATCTTGAAGAAAATTTCGAAGCCAATCAGCTTCCTCTGCTGCAAGGTCCAATGCTATGAACTCGGATTCCATAGTTGATCTTGCTATACAAGTTTGCTTACATGATTTCCAAGAAATCGATGCTCCTCAAACAGTAAATATATATCCACTCGTGGATCTTACATTCGTAGAGTCTGCAATCCAGTTTGCATCAGAGTACCCCT
The DNA here is from genome assembly GCA_946800315.1 of Misopates orontium. NCBI lineage: Eukaryota > Viridiplantae > Streptophyta > Magnoliopsida > Lamiales > Plantaginaceae > Misopates > Misopates orontium. The sequence continues at coordinate 24,593,613 of OX326951.1, forward strand.
CTATGGCAGCTGGATGTCTGGTATAATGTAATCCATAGTTAGCAGTGTATCTCAGATATCTAAGAACTCTAACTATCGCTTTCCAGTGCTCATTACTATGATTGATTGTAATACCTACTCAATCTATTTACTGTGTTAGCAATATCAGGTCTAGTGCAGTTCAGGAGGTACATTAGACTGCCTATGATCCTTGAATATTCTAATTGCCGCATACTTTCACCAAAGTTCTTGTGCGTAATGCACACCACTTCAATTGGTGTTCTCGCAATGACATCACTTTCTTTGTCAAACTTGTCAAGAATTTTCTCAACGTAATGACTCTGGGAGAGTACGTACCTTTCTGAAGTTTAGTGATTTTCATCCCAAGTATTACATCAGCAAGACCTAAGTATTTCATGTCAAAATTCTTTGACAACATCTTCTTGGTAATATTAATATTATTATTATTACCTATGATTATCATGTCGTCCACGTAGAGACAAACTATTACATAATCTTTCTCATCTCCTTTCACATAGACACATTTATCACATTGGTTTATACAAAAGTCATTTGAAAGCATTACACTGTCAAATCTTTCGTGCCACTGTTTAGGTGCTAGTTTTAGTCCATATAACGATTTGACAAGTTTACACACCTTTTTCTCTTTACCCGAAACCACAAACCCTTCAGGTTGTTCCATATAAATCTCCTCTTCTAAGTTTCAATTTAGAAATGCTGTTTTTACATCCATTTGATGGATCTCCGGACTAAACAAGGCAGCAAATGCAATGATTAGTCTAATAGACGTTTTGCTGGAAACAGGAGCATAGGTATCGAAATAATCGACACCTTCTGTTTGTCTATACCCATTGACTACAATTCTTGCCTTGTACTTGACAATGGTATCATCAGCATTCATCTTCCTCTTGAAGATCCACTTGTGGCCTAGTGGTTTACTCCCTGGAGGAAGATCCACTAGTTCCCAAGTATGGTTTTGTAAGATGGAATCTATCTCACTATTTAGTGCTTCTTTCCAAAGAGCTGAGTCTGTAGAGGACATTGCTTCCTTGAAAGTAGTCGGTTCCTTTTCTAACAAGTATGTTAGAAAATTCGAGCCAAAATATTTCTCCTTTCTAGCTCTTTTACTTCTTCTAGGACTTGCTTCTTCTTCTAGAGATTCTATCTCCCCCACATTACTTTCATTTTCCTTCACGGATCGAGTATTATGAGGAAATATATCCTCAAAGAATGAAGCGTCTCTAGACTCAATAATAGTATTTACACTCGTTTCAGAGTTGTCTGACTTGTGTACCAGAAATCGGTAAGCGCTACTATCTTGCGCGTATCCGATGAATACACAGTCTACTGTCTTAGGTCCAATCCTTGTCCTTTTAGGTGGAGGGATTGGAACTTTCGCTAAGCAGCCCCAAACCCTTAAGAACTTGTAGCTAGGAGGGTGACCTTTCCACAATTCATAAGGCGTTTTATCCAACTTTTTGTGCGGTAGTTTATTTAGCACATAGTTGGAAGAGAGAAGAGCTTCTCCCCACATGGTCTTTGGTAAGCCAGAACTTATGACCATTGCATTCACCATCTCTTTAAGCGTTCTATTCTTCCTTTCTGCAATACCATTTTGCTCGGGAGAATAAGGCGCCATTGTTTGATGAATGATACCATTCTCAGCACAAAGTTGTGCAAATGGTGACTCATATTCACCTCCTCGGTCACTTCGAAGACTTTTGATCTTCTTACCAAGTTGGTTCTCTACTTCATTCTTATAATAAATGAACATGTCAATTGCTTCGTCTTTACTTCTCATTAAGTAGACATAGCAATATCTAGTACACTTATCGATAAATGTTAAAAAATAATTTTTACCGCCTCTTGATTGAACATATTTAAGATCACAGACAGTATGGATCAAACTCAGGGGTTCTGTGCTTCTCTCTATTGAGTGGTGTGAAGACTTGGCTAATTTTGCTTCTACACAAGTCTCACACTTGTGTTTATGGTTAATATTGAACTTTGGTATTAAGTTTAGTGAAATTAATCTTTGTAGAGACTTAAAGTTCACATGACCTAATCTACCATGCCATATAGACGCAAACGAGTAATCAAAAATAATTTTATTAACCTCATGGGCAGATTTGATTACAGCGAGTTTCTCATTATCTCGCACAATTACAACATTAGCAGAACTACTAGCCTCTCCTCTAGTCTTAGGGGCAATTGTCATTACAGACATCTTAAAAAGATTATTAACTTCATACCCCTTGCCCACAAACATTCCACCCTTAGTCAGAATGACTTTGCCCGCTTCAAGGACAATTCTGAAGACTTTCTTGACCAGCACAGACCCAGAGATGAGGTTCTTCCGGACCTCGGGAACATGGAGCACCTCTTTCAGGGTTAACTCCTTTCCAGATGTCATCTTCAGCACAACAGATCCTTTGCCCTCAACTTTTGAGACTCATGAATTTCCCATGAAACACTGCTTATTTTTAGCCGATTGTAGGTCTTAAACATCCATCTGTTGATGCAGATGTGACGAGTAGCCCCGCTGTCCACCCACCACTCATTTGAGTTCCCTCCAACCAGATTGACCTCTGACACCATTGCACTCAAGTGCACGTCATCATCAGAGTGTTGGCTCGCCTCTGCTATATTTGCATGAGCACGCTTGCCTTTCCCTTTGTTATTCATCACTGCTTTCCTTTTCTCGTCCTTTTTGGGACACTGACGACAATCCACGGCTTTGTTGCCAGGTTTTTCACAGACATAGCAGTTTCCTATGAACTTCTTTTGAGACTGTCCCTTAGAAACATTTGCATGTCTCCGTTTAGTCCCACGTGAGCTTTCCCCAGTTTCAACCACATTGGCTTTTGAAATCATGCCGCTTAATCTCTTTTCAGCCTTTCGGTCATCTTGAGTGATCCTGAGTTTTGTGACAAGATCCTCAAGACTCATTGGCTTTCTCTTGTGCATCAAGTAGCTTTTGAAATCCTTCCAAGAAGGTGGTAATTTCTCAATCACCATAGCCACTTGGAAAGACTCAGTCAGACCCATACCTTCAGCAGCAAGCTCGTGAAAAATCAGCTGCAGCTCTTCACATTGCGTTACTACACTCCTTCCATCCACCATTCGGTAGTCATGGAATCGCCTAGCTGCAAATTTCTTTGCACTAGCATTATCAACTTTGTACTTTTTCTCTAACGATTCCCAAAGTTCCCTTGCAGTAGGTTTTGGGGAATACACATTAAAAAGTGCATCGTCCAAAGAGTTGAGCACATAGTTGCAACAGAGATAGTCTCCATTTCACCATGTCTCCACAGCTGCAGAGGATTTGGGATCCTCACGATCCTCCTCAGGTTTCTGATCAGTGAGATAACTAGATAAGTTTAGGGTTGTTAAAAAGAACACCATTTTCATTTGCCAACGTTTGAAGTTGGAACCCATGAACTTTTCCGGTTTCTCAGGATGAGAATACGGCATGTTGGTCCTCACGACCGGCGTAACGGCCTCAGTACCGCTAGCTCTGTTTTGGGAGTTTTCCATGTTCACAGGGTTGTTTGAATTTTCAGCAGACATATCTAAAATCAAATAATTCACACAGTCAGATAATTGATTATTATGCTGAAAATTCTCAACTCAAATATTTATACAGATATTCCCAGGTTTTCTGGTGGGTTTTTTAAGCCCGTGTTAGAACCAGAATTCTAGACAGAATATTAAGTTCCCAGGTCAGTGGTGGGGCGTAATCCACTTAAGTACCACTTTGCTAGACAAAACAATCCGTATATATATTCTCACTTTGATTTCCTTCACAATAATTCACAAGTCTCAGTACTTGGAATTTTTCACAAAATAATTCCTCAGAATTTAATATTTCGCATAAAAGGGTGCTTTTGAAAAAATTTCTCAAAACTTGTGGGTCACAATTCTAATTATCATGTAGAGCATGCATAAAACTTGATAATATAATTCACATAGACAAGTGATAACATAAGAGCATGTGATATAACTTAATTCATTTAAGCAAGTGAGTAAGAACTTAGGTAAGCAAACTGCCAATTAATATCATACATAAGCGGATTCCAATCACAATAATGGACAATCACCTAATCCAACTAAAAAAACTTTCTCTCTCTAAGAAATTCTCCTTTCGCTTCCTGTGAACTTTTCGACCGTTAGTTTTTGTCTTTTCTTCTTCATCGGTTTTTTTCTCCCCTTCTTCTGCTTTTGTGTGTCTCTGTGTCCTTCTCCCTGCTGTCTCCCCTGTTCATCTTTTCCCTTCCTGTGCTCGTCTCGGTGTCGGTTTTTTTCTTGCGGTTCTTGGGTTTGTTTTGTTTACTCTGTTTTCACCTGTTTCTGCTTCTGGTTTGTTGTGGCGGTGGTCATGGCCGAGCAAGATGATCAATTTGCTATCATAGCAAAAGTATTCATTAAGAAGAAGTCCTTTAATATCCAAGCTTTGGGTAAAACTATGCTTATGGCATGGGGAATTAACAGCAACCCAGAAGTTAAAAGTATGGGAGAAAATACTTTAGCGGTTATACTCCAGAGGGAGAGAGAAGCGGATAAAATCATAGAAAAAGGTCCTTGGAATTTCAGAGGACATCAAGTCCTAGTTAATAGATGGGATCCAACATGTGCTTTTACCCAACTAAAGCTTGATAAAACCGAATTTTGGATCCACGCACAAAATATTCCGGTATGTTTCGTCACAGAAAATATGGTTAAAACCATCGGTAAAGCGGTGGGAAGATTTATCAGTGCCAAGACAGATAGCTCGAGCAAATGGTGCAAGGATCTAAGGATCAGAGTTGAGATTGACCTTCTCAAACCTCTTGTGGACCAGGTTATTATCACTATTCCTGGTAAAGATCCTATTGTTAGTGATATTAAGTACGAAAGATTAGGTGAGTTCTGTTATTGTTGTGGGATTGTTGGACACAAAAGGGACGAGTGCTTCCCAGAAGAGGGACTTTTGTTTCCTCCCCCGTCTCAGCTGATCGAAGTGTTTGGACCGTGGCTTAAAATCGAAACAAATAGAAAGAACCCTTATGGTAAACCTGGTAACCCAGTTGAGGTGCAACTGGAGAGGGGTAATCAACCAGGTGAATATGCTCCGATGAACTATCTGGTGGAATCAGGAGGGGGAGAGACGAAATCAGTGGATCTCAGTTCCAATTCGCTAAACTCAGACCTCACGGAAGCAAGAATGCAGAAGGAAACGATGGAAGAGGGTGAAGAGATGAAGACAACAAGTCAAGTGAAAGGAGGACCAAATTATTTGCATTGTGAAGTGGGCCGTGTGATTCCTGTTAAAGTTCCACAAGTCCAGTCAGGTCTTCAAAGTCTTCCCATGGAACTGAGCCAAACCAGCTTCGTTGATAGCCCAAGATCACAACTTCAGATTCCTACTCTGCTGAAAGATAATCCGCATCTATTGAATCTGGTCTCAGGAAGTAACCAAACTCCTCGGAAACTGGATTTAACACAGATTTCAACAGGTGGCCCAAGCAGGAACCGATTCCCAGGTGCAGGATTCAGAGCTCCGCTATCCATCCTCAGCAGGCCAAACCTTAGTGGATCGAAAAGAAGTGCTGCTGATCAGGGTCAAGGAGATAGCAAAAAGTCCAGGATTCTGGAAGAAAATGAAAATTCCAAGTTAGCAGAAAACTTTGAATCCCTTCTTCTTAATTGGCCAGGGAATCAAAAAGATGGCAAGGAGAGCACAGATGGTGATTCAGACGCTAGGAAGACAAGTGACTTGACTCAAGAGTATATTAATGTGGAAGAAGCTGCTGATCAACAAGGGATTTGGATCCAGAGTCAGGTTGAATTGAATGATATGGATATTGAGGTCAACAAGGAACTTAGTGTGGAAACCACCATTATTCGGAGGATTAGGACATTCACAAGAAGGAAAAGGAATCATGGAGAAGGATCAACCTCCATTCAGATTGAGGAATTAACAGAGGACTTATCCCTAAATCCAAAACTCGAGGCCCCAGAGGGGGAGCAAAGATGATTACACCTACTATTTTAGCGTGGAACTGTCAAGGTTTGGCCAAACCTTCGACAGTGAGGGCGCTCAAATCCTTGCTGAAAGAAAAAAGGCCGGATCTTTTATTTCTGTCTGAAACTAAAACTGCTAACATTGAAAAAGTTAAAAAAATTCTTGCTACCTCGTCTGTTTTTAATTCTGTGTTTGTTGATCCAGTTGGGCTATCAGGGGGACTTTGTCTTGCCTGGTCAGACCGCTTTGATGTGAAAATTATTAAGCAAAGTAGATGGTTTATTCACTGTTTGATATCAAATTGGATCTCTGACTTTACCTGGTTTTGTACAGGTATCTATAGTCCATGTAAACTGAAAACCAAAAAGAGCTTTTGGAGTGATATTGAGGAGTTGCAGCCAAGTAGTAATATACCTTGGTTAATGATTGGTGACTTTAATGATGTGATTTGCCAAGGTGAGAAGCAAGGAGGACTTCCAACAGCTTCTTCTTCAAAATCTTTATTGGAGGTCCAACTTGATAATCTTCACCTGATTGATCTTGGCTTCACAGGTAACATTTTTACTTGGAACAACAATAGGCAAGGTATTGCTAATATTCGCATGAGATTAGATAGAGCTGTGGCCAATGTTGAATGGTGTAATAAGTTCCCGAAGGCTTTTCTCCATCACCTTCCTGCCTTGAAATCTGATCACAAACCTATTTTGCTTTCTCTTGATAACTTGATGTCTTCAAAAAAAAAACCTTTTCGGTTTGAGAATTTATGGTGTGAAAGAGATGATTGTGATTTGGTTATTTCTAATAGTTGGAAGGTTAATATCAACTGTCTTCCTTTGAATAGAATGATGATCAAAAACTTTGATACTAGAAAAGCCCTTTTGCTTTGGAATAGAACTGTTGTTGGTAACCTTAAGAAGATTAAAGATGATATCATAGAGAAAATCAGAAGGTTGCAAGACCAAAATGTTAATAATCAGTTCAAAGAGGAAGAATCAAAGCTTCAAAGGGAGCTTGATAAGATACTTGAGCAAGAGGAGATCAAGTGGAGACAGAGAGCAAAGGAGCACTGGGCTATGGAAGGAGATGCCAACACAAAATTCTTTCATACCTCTGCTATGGTGAGATCCAAAATCAACAGAATTGAGTTCATAAAGGATCCTTCAGGTATGAAATTTTTCAAGTGGCATGAGATAGGTGGTTGCTTTACTAGGTACTTCTCTGATCTCTTTAAAAGTGAGATTGATGAGTCTAATTTGCCTTTTTTGGAGGAGATCCCTTCTCTTTTCCCCCCTGTTATTGATGAGAGTGATAATGAGAACCTCAATACTATTCCTAGTGCTAAAGAGATCAAAAAAGTGTTCTTCAATATCAATTCTAACAAGAGTCCTGGCCCTGATGGGTTCTCAGGCATGTTCTACAAAAAGTTTTGGCATGTGGTGGGTAAAGATATGGTGGAGGCTATCCAAGCTTTCTTTCTTAATAATCATATTCCACCTGACTTCAATCACACCTTCATTGCTCTCATTCCTAAGGTTGTGAGGGCTTGCAAAGTTGATAACTTTAGACCTATTAGCCTGTGCAACATTGCTTACAAAGTCATTTCTAAAATCTTAGCTAATAGGTTAAAAGTGTTCTTAGATAATATCATTTCTCCAATGCAGTTTGCCTTTGTGAAAGATAGGCATATTCATGAGAATAATATTATTAGTCATGAGATGATGCATTTTCTCAACTGCAGGAAAAGTTCTAAGAAGAAATTCCTTGCTCTTAAGGTTGACCTGTCTAAAGCCTATGACAGGGTTGAATGGTCCCTTCTTTTGTGTATTCTTGAAAATCTTGGCTTTAGTTCTACTTTTAGAGGTTGGATCTCTAAGTGCCTTAGATCTGTCTCCTTCTCTGTGATTGTTGAGGGTGCTCCATTTGGTTTTTTCACTCCTTCTAGAGGTTTGAGACAGGGGGATCCCATTTTCCCATACTTGTTTATTCTCTATGCAGAGTTACTTTCAAGACTCCTTCTGAAGGAAGAAAGGAACAACAATCTGGTTGGAGTTAGTATTGCTAGAGGGTGTAAGCCCATCACTCATCTTCTCTATGCTGATGATTTAACTATATTTTGCAGGAATGACCATAGAGACATTGAGGCTATCAAAAGGTGTTTTGAACTTTTTGAGATGTGGGGTAGTCAGGGCATCAATAAAAACAAATCTTTCATCCACTTTAGCTCCAACTCTGAGACTTCTGACAAACAGTGGATCCTCTCTGATTTTGGCATTAAAGAATGCAATCATAAGAGTCTTCACCTTGGCATCCACTTCTGCAAGCCTAAGAGAAGGAAACTGGCTTTTGAGGATTTGATAGGCAAATTGAGAAAGAAACTTGCAGGGTGGAAAAGTGGCACTCTCCCACAAGCTGGCAGATTGGTGCTGTTGAATGCTGTTGCTCAAGCTCTCCCTACCTATCAGATGACCAATTTCTTGTTACCTGTGGCTTTCACTAACAAAATGGATAGCTTGATGATGAGGTTCTGGTGGGGAGAGAACCAGAGGAGCAATATCCTTCCCCTCAAAAACTGGGAGTCTATCTGTCTCCCTAAATCTGAAGGTGGGCTTGGACTTAGGAAGATGAAGGAGCACAACCGAGCTTTGGTGTCCAAACTCTCTTGGCAAATTTCTGTTAAGGATACTAAGCTCTAGATTAACATTTTCAGGGACAAATATGTGAAGGATAAGAACTTTCAATCAATGCTTATTCCTTCTTCTAATTTATCTTGGATTGCTAAGGATATTTTTCTGTGCAGGGAATTCACAAAGATTGGTATTAGGCATAAAATTCATGTGAATTCTGTTGTCAGGACATGGATTGACCCTTGGATTCCTTCTATTGAGGCTGGTTTTCCGGTTTTAAAAGATCATCAGGCTGACCACAAGCTCATTTGTCCTGCTGTGGGAGATCTAATGGAGCCTGACCAGCCAGAATGGAACCTTCCTCTTCTCCACTTTTTATTCTTGCCAGATTCAGTAACAGCGATTTTAAAAATTACCATTGCTGAATCCCAAGAACCTTCTGTGTTGTTCTGGGCTCCTTCAAAGTCAGGCAATTTCACAGTTAACAGTGCCTATCTTTCTATCATTAGGAACAGAAGATGCTCTTATCCTAATGTGATTTGGCATCTGGTTTGGAAAGCTGATATTCATAATAGGAATAAACTTTTCTGGTGGAGATGTGTCAATAATGTGCTTCCTACTCGCTCAAAACTGAATTCCATTTTCAGAATTGATCACATCTTATGCCCTCTTTGTGACTTAGAAGTTGAAACTGTTGAACACCTTTTTCTTAAATGTCATGTTGCTGAGCTTCTTTGGTTTTCATCCAAGTGGGGTATTAGATTGTGTGATTTTTATGATTGGTCATTTACTGACTTCTTGATTTTCTGTACAGATCACTCAAAGAGGAAAGCGAATGAGTGGGAATCAAACCAGGAGTTTACTATTTTTGCAGCTTGCGTTATGTCTGAAATCTGGCGTACTAGAAATGAAGTTGTGCATAACAAAGGTCAAGTTGAGATTGTCGAGATGATCAGGAGAGTTAGAGAGCAATCAAAGCTGCATTCATCTGCTCAATCTAACCTCAGGAAGCTCAAGAAAGGAGTCTGCAACAGCCTCTCCTGGAAACCTCCTTCAAAAAAGTGGATTAAAATCAATTCTGATGCATCTTATGACCATTGGAAGGGGGCTGCAGCTGGTTCTGTATGGAGAAATGACCAAGGTTCTGTGATTTTTGCTCACGCTACTTGTTTTGAGTGTTTGGATGCTGAGGCGGCAGAGACTAGAGCTATCTTGAATGCTATCAGATGGGCTGCTCAATTCAAGATCAAAAGAGTCATTTTCGAATCTGATTGTCTTAGCGTTGTGGATCAAATTCATTCATCTAAACCTGCTCACAGCTGGAGATCTGGGGAAGACATTCGAGCTATTAAGAAACTGTGGTTATTTTGGCCTAAGTGGAAATTTAGATATATTCCTAGGCATTGTAACTTTGCTGCTCATTTTTTGGCGAGTTGGGCGAGGGAACATTCTTTTTCAGGAATTGTCCCTCTAAACTGTATTCCAGCAACTGTTTTTTGTGACGGGGGCTACCCGATTGTAGCCCCTATGTTTTAATATAATTAGTTGGTTCTCAAAAAAAAATCACAATAATGACACGGAGGATAATTGTCCAAGTGGTTAATGCATGGAAAGGGTATAAGCCTATAAGGTTGGTCTCGGGTTTAACACCTATGGGGAGCAGTCATAAAGTTTTGAACTCTTTTTAAAAATTAACCAATTTGGTGTAATTAAAGTGTTAGAAACCGCAACTTTCCTGATTTTGAAATGAAAAACAGATTTGCAATGTTAATTTTGAAATCCGATTTGCAACGTTAAATTAGAACAGAACCTTTAAATTCGGATAATTACAAAACAAGATTTGCTGAAATTTTTCAAAACCTTTGACCGGATTAAATAATTAAACTAATTATTAAATCTTAGCAAATCTTTAACAAATTTAGATAAACAGTAACTTGTAATTAAACAATTTTTGTTGAATAAAAAACTACAAAGCTGCAACGGATTTTAAATGCAAAACACCAGAATTTAAAACCACTTATTAACGTTCACTTACTAACGTTAAGATAAAAAGAACTGTGTAAGCTGATTAAAATTTTAAGCAGATTATCAAATCTTCAACAAATCTTATCTATTTAATTAACAATTGTTGGTGGAATAAAAACCCCCAAAGTAGCATTTTTCTAACGGCAGAAACTTTGGTTTCGCAAGTTAATTAAATTTCCCAGAAACTTGAAAAGATAAATGATAATGGTCGAGAATTTACGACCTTAAAACCTAGAGTTACGATGTATGATCCCCTCGAACCAGGCACGGGTCGAACGTAATAAGTCATCTTCGGGGATTTAGGGTCGTATAGCTTAAATGCTACGATCGAACAACCACGTGAATGGCAGAGCATTGATCAGTGTCAGAGCTGACGGCGGCGGTCAGTCATGCATTAATTACGACCCAGGAGTCTGAAAGGTCTGACAGAACTTCAATGATCACTAACTTCCATGGTCACGATCTTCAATGATCACTAACTTCCATGGCTACGATTTTCAATGATCACGCTCTTCAATGGGCACAAATTGAATACGACCCACGTGGTGTGTAAGTCTTAAATGACGTCCCTCGTGGGTAGCATTAATACGAGCCGTGTCCGACGACCAATCATAAGACGCTACGCGTCAAGCTCGGCAGCCTATATATACTACGGCTGTACGGATCATTTCACCAAGGAAAACATAACACAATTCTATATTTTCTAGAGAGAGGATTTTTGCAATACTTCGCATAGTTCTAATCGAGGTACGCTTCGTACGAACACTCAGTTTGGGAACAGTGCGTTCTTACCCATCGTTTTGTACGATCTTAAAAGTTACTGTTCATTTTGTATACACACGTCACTTTTACCCCCTTTACCTCACTCAATTGATATTACCCTTATCAATTTGGCGCCGTCTGTGGGAACACATTTACGTTCCTTGAGATAGCTGAGATAGAGGCGAGTATTGTGAGAAATCTGTAAAACCTTTCAAAAAAAAAAAAAACGATAAGAAAAATGGCTTCCAACCATGAGACAAGCGCTAATGGCGTCAGAAATGTGCCGGAGAATAGCAGCGAATCTTTCGTGCCAAGGCGCCAAAACACGGCGGATCTCGTGTTTCTTTCACGAGATGATTTGAGGACAATGTTGCGAGAGGCGGCCGAGGATGGGGCTCGTAGGGTGATGAGAGAAACATCAAGGGGGCACAGACATCCCTCCCCTGATCAGGTGTCATCTCAATTACGATCGCCTGCCTTTCGCTCGGTCCGGGAAGTTTCTGACCATATGACGGATGAGCCGGTCCCGTCAAACCGCCAAGGCCCTCAGGGTCGAGATGGAAATTGGCAGGAATCTCGGGGGAGAACTCACTCACGATACCAAGATATGCCGACCCAGAATCCTCAACCTACGGTGGTGAACAATGTGCAAACACCAACACCAGCTCAAGGGGAAAATAGGAATGAGGACACGGTTCAGCCAAGGTCTGAGAGAGAGCAGTTCCTCGAGCCGATCGAACAAGCGATCGTACAGATGCGAAGGCAGCTTCAAGAGCTGCAGAGATCTGCGGGGTCACATTACGACCCGATAGTCCGACGGAGCCCGTTCGTCGATGAGATTGCAAATCTCAGAATGACACATGACCAACGACCGGGAGGGCTCCCCGTATACACTGGGGAAAGATCATCTGGAGACCCCAAGAACCATGTAGATGCGTTTTTAAACGCCATGGATTTTATCGTCCACGGGCTGAAAGATTGTCCTTTTGCGGACTCCTGTACGGAACAAGGGTCAGAAGTATGAACGAGTTGATGGAAGGAGCGACTCCGTTCATCGTAACGGAGGAGGCCAAGAAGGCCAAAAGAATGGCCCGACTAGGGCAGAAAGTCGAATCGTCTAGGCCAAATAACAGGTGGGAAGGAAGGCCGACGGGTCGAAAGGACGACGACAGTAGAGTGCATAGAAACTTGAAGTTTATTCCCCTCACGACCGGCCCTCAGAATGTACTTCCCGTGATGTCAGTGGGAGAGTTGGGTCGAATCACTGCATGGCCCGCGAATCCGGAGAAGTACAAATTTTCGAATAAATATTGTCGATATCACAAGGTGTGGGGGCACAAAACTAACAGTTGCACGACGCTTTGATCCGAGATCGAGCGTCTGATCAATATGGGATATCTCCGTGAATTTATCGCGAATCCGACCTCCACGGTCAGAGAAAGAAGAAGAAGAGAAAACACGGAGGAAGCGTTGGGGTCACGACCGCGAAGTACGGCGTCAGAAGAGACCGCCGTAATACCCGACCCCGAGCCAGTCGGTAGGCCCTTCATGGAGAACACATACAGAGGACATACTATCGGAATGATCGAAGGAAGCGCGATGGCGTCATCATCTTCCAACAAACGAAAGAGGTTCATCCGACAAGCGCGAGCAATGGAACAGAGGCCGGTTGAAATGTTCTCGGTGCACGTACAACGCCCCCAGACCATTTCATTCGGACCCGACGACTTGGCAGGGATCGTGTCCCCCCATGACGATCCTATCGTCGTATCAGCCACAATCATGTGAGTCCAAGTTCAAAGGATCCTGGTCGATACGGGAGCATCAACCGACATCATGTTCCTGTCGACCTTTAAGAAGATGGGGATCGACCCCATGCGCCTACAGAATACCAACATCAGGCTAGTAGGGTTCGGTGGTGAAAGACATATCACGATCGGAACTATCGAACATCCGATATCGTGGGGAGAGGTGCCCAGGAGAAGAACCGAAGTCGTAAAATTTTACGTGGTCAATATCCCGGGCAACATATATAATGTCATCATCGGGAGACCAGCATTGCGACAGTTCAAGGTGATCGCGTCTACGATTCACCTGAAGGTGAAGTTCCCGACTCCGGCAGGAATCGGAGAAGAACGAGGTGGTCAAGCTCGGGCCTGGGAATGCTGCATGAGTGTAGCGGAGTTACCGGAATTAACTCTGGAAGATGAGGCAGGCTTCGCCAAGAAGCTAAAAACCGCGGAGAACAAAGTAACCGCCGCAGGTGATACGAAGGCGATGGAGCTGGGAGATCCATCGAAGAAGGTACAAATAGGGGCAGAAATGAGCCCTGAAGTCGAATCAGGAGTAATGGTGGTCCTCAGGGATCACGTCAATAGATTTGCGTGGGAAGGGGAAGTACCGGGTCGGATAAATCCGAACATTTGCTGCGATCAATTGAATATCTGACCTGACTCCCGACCCATAAAACAAAAGAAGAGGAAGATGGGCGAAGAAAGGCGCCGCATCGTCCAAAGTGAAGTGCAGAGGCTGCTACGCCTCAAGCAGATTAAGGAGGTTCGATACCCAGATTGGTTATCGAACGTAGTCCTAGTGCCAAAGCAGGAAGGAAAGTGGAGGATGTGCATCGATTTTACAGACCTGAACGAAGCATGTCCTAAAGACTTCTATCCACTGCCGAGCATCGACCTCATGGTGGATTCTACAGTAGGCTGCGAATTGCTGTCGATGATGGACGGGGATCAAGGATACAATCAGATTCTGATGTCCCATGATGATATGGAGAAGACCAGTTTCATCACCGATGTAGGAGTATTTTGGCTACATGGTGATGCCATTCGGTCTTAAGAATGCAGGGGCCACCTATCAAAGGTTGGTTAATACGATGTTCGCCGGGATGATCGGCGATACGATGGAGGTTTACGTGGATGATATGATCGTAAAAAGCCAGAAGGCAGAGGATCATCCACGAGACTTGAGAAGGGCCATGGAGACCATGGAAAAGTTCAGAATGAAGGTCAACCCGAAGAAGTGTACCTTCGGGGTAAGGGGAGGAAAATTCCTAGGTTTCATGGTGACCCAGAAAGGGATCGAAGTGAATCCGGAAAAGGTAAAGGCCATATTAGATATGAAGCCACCGACGAAGCCAGGTGAAGTTCAACAATTGAACGGTCGACTGGCCGCCTTGAATCGATTCATCTCACGATCCTCAGAGAAAGAACTACCGTTCTTCAAAGTGTTGAGGAATGTAAAAGAGTTCAAATGGACGGACGCGTGCCAAACGGCGTTCGAAGAGATGAAGAAATACTTGCTAAGCCCACCCCTGCTCGTAAAACCAATCCCCGACGAAACACTGTATATTTATCTCGCTGCGGGGAAGGAGTCGGTCAGTGCAGTTTTGATGAGGGCCGAAGGTAGAAATCATCAACCGGTATACTACACTGGTAAAACATTGAGAGATGCGGAGCTTCGATACCCGCAGATCGAAAAATTGGCGTATGCGTTGGTCATAGCGTCGAGAAAGCTGAAGCCATATTTCTTGGCTCACCCGATCGTAGTGCTTACGAAGCATCCGCTCCGATCCATTCTTTAGCAACCGAAAGTGTCAGGAAGAATGGTTAAGTGGTCGGTCGAACTGGGAGAATTCGACATCACTTATAAACCTAGACCAGCGATAAAAGCTCAGGTGCTGGCCGATTTCATCGTTGAAATGAGCGATGGATCGGAGGAGGAGAAGAAAGAACTCCAATGGTGGGACCTGTTTGTACATGGGTCAGTTAGCAACGGCAATGGGGGGTTGGGGATTGTTCTAAAAAATCCCGAAGGTGAAAATCTGCACTTTGCAGTTAAAGTAGAATTCCCGGTCTCGAACAATGAGGCCGAATACGAAGCTCTGTTGGTCGAAATGAGATGTGCACTTGAAGGCCATGTCACTAGACTTCGAGCCCACAGCGACTCGCAACTGGTCGTACAACAGGTGAGCGGATCATATGAAGCAAGGGAAGAAAGGATGAAGGACTATCTCCAGCGGGTTCAGGAATTGAAGGAAGAATT
The DNA here is from genome assembly GCA_946800315.1 of Misopates orontium. Lineage (NCBI taxonomy): Eukaryota > Viridiplantae > Streptophyta > Magnoliopsida > Lamiales > Plantaginaceae > Misopates > Misopates orontium. The sequence goes on from OX326951.1 coordinate 24,609,081, forward strand.
CGACACATTCGAACTGGTCCAGATCCCAAGGTTGGAGAACTGTGAAGCCGATGCCCTGGCCCGTATGGCGGGATCAATGACAGCGATCCGTACGAGAAAAATCACCTTCTTCACGGTCGGTAAAGCGGACAAATCGGACGAAGCCTTGACAGCCGCGATCGGAGAAGAAGGCGAGGATTGGCGATCGGAGATAACGAAATATCTCTCGGATCCAGACCAATACGCCTCGAAGCCGGAGGAGAAAACATTGGGAAAGAAAGCAGCCCGTTTCTTCCTCAAAGACGGAGTGCTATTCAAACGAGCTTTCTCCCAGCCATATCTACGATGCCTAGGACCAACCGAGTCAAAGCTAGTAATGAAGGCAGTTGTAGAAATCACACAGGAGGGAACAGTTTGGCCCAAAAAATCCTAAGGCAAGGATACTTCTGGCCAACATTAGCCAAAGACGCGGAGGACTACGCCAAGCGCTGCCTGCCCTGTCAACAATTTGCACGAACGATCCGACAGCCGGCAGCAGCTTGGGAGCCAAATCGTATCCCTTGTCCGTTCGATCGGTGGGGTATCGATATCGTAGGGCCCATGGTCAAAGATAAAGGTCAGAAACGATTCCTACTGGTGGCAGTGGATTACTTCACGAAGTGGGTCGAAGCCGAAGCAATGGCTAATATCACTGCTGGAGCCGTCATCAACTTCCTGTGGCGAAACATCTTGTGCAGATTTGGGATTCCACGAACTCTGGTTAGTGATAACGACTTGCAATTTCGAAGTCAGCAGCTCGAGGATTGGTGTCTCAAATGGGGGATCAAGCAATGCTTCACCTCAGTCGGATATCCGCAAGCAAACGGGCAGGTCAAGGTAACTAATCGAACTTTGGTTAAATCCATCGAAGCTCGACTGGGTCAATACAAGAGTAAATGGGTCGAAGAGGTACCCGGCGTGCTATGGGCATATCGAACAACACCGAGAAGCGCGACCGGAGAAACACCCTTCAGCCTTGCCTACGGTCACGAAGCAGTGACCCCAGACGAGATCGTGGCTGAGAGTTGGAGGATCAAAGAATACGAGGAGGAGAACAACTCCACAAACTTGGCTCTCCAGTTAGATCTGCTTGAAGAAAGGCGTGCAAAGGCTAGCATACGGTCGGAGAAGTACAAGGCTCAAATGGTCGGATATTACAACAAAAAAGTACAAGGAAAGATAAAAAAAAAAGAGCTAAGTGTTTGGAGGAGGGCCAGAGGTCGAAGCTCCTGGGTTGGGAAGGGCGCTCACATCCAAGAAACTTAGGTCAGGGTTGGGCGGGAGAAGTCCTGATCGGAGGAATTGGGAAGTACTGAGATCGAACCCCTGCTGGAAGATGTCAGCATCGTACCGAGCAATCGTTTCCCGATACTCTGAAGAGTTCTTGAATTCCTCGACCGCTTGGCGCTTGATCTCGACCAAGTCCTCAGAATGCTTCGATCCCGATTCCTTGCGAGTCGCCGCCAACTCCATCAACTTCTTCTCGAGCTCTTGACTAGCTTTCAGAGCAAGAGTCGTAGAAGCATCAACATCGGCTTTGGCCCGGTTCAGATTCGTGATCTGATCATTCGCATCGGCCAAATCCCCAACCGACTTAGCCAGTTCAGTCAACAGCTTCTCCTTTTCCTTGGTCAAAGCTTCTCGCTCGGTCTCCAAGGTTCGAACTTGGGCATGTTGATGATCCAGCTCTGCCCGGGCGTCGGTTAAGTCGGACCGAAGGATCTCGACCTCTTGATGTCCCTATCGCAGCTGCTCGACCTTGGCCTCTACCTTCGACAAATCTTCGCGCATCGTATGGATTTGAGCTTCGTACTGCGCGTTGTTGCGAAGGAGGTCGCCCGATCAGCCCTCAACGCCCTTTTGGTCACGACCGACTCGTGAATGAGACGACCCAGCTGGAAAGAAAACAAGAAAGTGAGTAAGAAAAATTTCTAAGTATGGGAAATGATACTTAGCCAAAAAGAATGGTTACCTGAGTACTAAGTTGGTAGCGCCAGTCGAAGATGTCATCCCGATGCACGGCGCGCAAGAAGTCAGAGTCTTGATCGTTAACAATACGACCGATGACTTGCTCTCCATGACCGAATGACTTGCTCTCCATGACCGATGACTTGCTCTCCATGACGAAGGCGATCCAGGTGCAGGAGCTGGCTCCGAACCGCCGATGATCGGAGATAACGAATCAGTCTCTCCCGACCCTGAACGATCCATCGAGGGAGACTCGGTGTCGGGGGTCGGAGCAGCAGCGTCAACATCTGCGGGTGGAATCGAGGTCGGCGCAGGCTCAGGGTCTGAAGTGTTGGGCAGATCCCGGATTGTACCTCCCCCTGGCATCGTCGTGACCACCGTAGAATCGGTTCCAAAAGGTGAAGGATTCGCGCCAGAAGCTGCGATCGAGGAAGTCGCCGCTTTCCGACCACGAAGGATCTGACCGATCAGACCCATTAAATCGGAGAGGGTCAAAGCAGGAACCGGCGGGACGACGAAGCTGGTCGATGGAGCCACCGATGCCCCGGTCGAAGGATGGCCAGTCAGGGTCGATGTGGGCTGCACCGCAAGGTTGCCTGAAGGAGACTCGGAGTCACTGAGGAGAACGACCGACGGAGGATCGGAAGATGTCGCGTCGTCCTGAGAAGGCTCCGAAGCATCTTTCCGAGCTTTGGATTTCTTCGCGGGCCTCATGGCAACTTGCTTCCTCTTCCTCCCCTTCGGCTTCGACGGAGCAGGCTCGGAAGCCAGATCCTTCGAAGCATCGTCAAGATATACGACCGCATCCGCCTCGTCAATCGGGGGAAGACCATACGGTGCAAGCGATATCTTTTCGACCGCCTCCCCTGCGAAACAAAACATAGAGAAGAGTTAACACAAAAAACACAAGTAAAAAAAAAACACAAGGCAAAAAAAAAAAAAAAAGCCAAGAAAATGCTTACGAAAGAAGGGGCTCTTCACCAACTCAGTTGGAGAATAGATCTGGGGCAATGGAGAATTTTGCAATCCAGCCAACACCAGGAGGGTCGGGTCGTTGGGCAGACTCTTCAGGCTCAACGATCCTCCGAAGAAACCCTCAACTCCGTACTGCGCACGAATTACTTCGGCATTCGCAATTTGAGGATCAACCGCCTTGTTCGAGTCAGTCGTCCACGAGGTGGGAATACCCCAAGCAGCAGCAGTGCGATTCCTCGGCTTGATGAAGAAGAATTTGTCCTTCCACACGCCATGAGACGATGGGTTGTCCAAAAGGAAGGCATTCTTCGTATCTCGAGCCGTGAAGTAGTAGAAGGGGGGAGCCTTGGAATTCAGCTGCGCTCGGTAGATCGCAAAGAAACGATCCACGGTGCATACGACCCCAAGTAGGAGATGGCTCAACACGAACCCCACCAGAACGAGGTAAGCGTTCGGACTCAGTTGACTGGGGCAGAGCTGGCAGGCGTTCAAGACCTCAGCGAAGAACGGATGAAAGAACATCCGAAGCCCGCAGATCATCTGGATCGTATATACTGTGATGAACCCGCGGGGAGGCAGGTTGGCACGATCCTGCGCCCCGGGTGCACGGAAATCGACCGAGGTCGGGTCGACCCCGTACTTGACGAGGATCGGGACAATATCCCCAGTCTTGAGAGAGCTGGCGGTCTTAGATAGACCACCAGGATCGGACGACGAACCACCCCCAGCAGCAGAAGTCCGGGCAGCCGTGGTGACGGGTGGTGGAGTCACAGTGGTGGTGGCAGGAGAAACGGTGACGAGGGGCCGGATTGGCCGAAGAAGACGAATCGCCCACAGGGACGCCGTCCTTTATAAGATGGCGCCGTTTGTGCACCAGAGGTTGGGAAGGAGAGCTCGGCTCCTCCTCCCTATCGGCGTCGCGCACCGGCACCACCGGACTGAGAAGAGAGGCGGAAGAAGCAGCGACAGTTGGGAGATCTTCGGACGAGGAAGAAGAAGACATTATAAACGGTGAAAATTGAAGAGAAAGTGTTGAAGGAAGCAAGGAACGGACGAAAAACGCCAAAAAAAACTTAGGAAAATCGCCGAAAATTGCAGAAATCGCAGAGGATTTTTAAGATCGCCTGAAAGTTTGAAGGTAGTGTGAAGAAGAAGGCAGAGGTCGTACCGTATTTATATGGTGGGGAGTCGTGTGCGCGAAAACCTAGGGAGCCGTCGAAACCGTCGACTTAATGATGGGCTGTTCGAAAGCCCCAATCGCAAAGTGACACGTGGCGCGTGTCTCACACCCACCCGAAAAAGTCGCGCCCAGTCACGCACGATCTCCCCCCACTCGCCTCGAGAGAAATGTGCTCAATCGCGCACGATCAGACGTAACCGTTGTAATTATGATGAGCCGCTCGAGCTCACCAATCAAGAGAGGCCACGTGGGACGTGTCGAATACGCGCCTGGGAATCTCGAGCCCAAGCGCACTCGACCTGCACCACGCGCCCGACATTTACGCTCACGATTCGATAAAGCTGCCCCACGACGTCATTAAGACTTGGCGTATTGAAACCGCTAACGATTGGAGTTCGCACGATGCACAGCCGTTGCAAAAGCAACAAATGACGTCATCGAAGTCAGGCAACGATGCAAATTGATATTCGATGCATCACCTACAGAATTTCGACCCCGACTCGTCGGCATCGAAACTGGGGGGACTATTGATAATGGTCGAGAATTTACGACCGTAAAACCTAGAGTTACGATGTACGATCCCCTCGAACCAGGCACGGGTTGAACGTAATAAGTCATCTTCGGGGATTTAGGGTCGTATAGCTTAAATGCTACGATCGAACAACCACGTGAATGGCAGAGCATTGATCAGTGTCAGAGCTGACGGCGGCGGTCAGTCATGCATTAATTACGACCCAGGAGTCTGACAGGTCTGACGGAACTTCAATGATCACTAACTTCCATGGTCACGATCTTCAATGATCACTAACTTCCATGGCTACGATCTTCAATGATCACGCTCTTCAATGGGCACAAATTGAATACGACCCACGTGGTGTGTAAGTCTTAAATGACGTCCCTCGTGGGTAGCATTAATACGAGCCGGGTCTGACGGCCAATCATAAGACGCTACGCGTCAAGCTCGGCAACCTATATATACTACAGCTGTACGGATCATTTCACCAAGGAAAATATAACACAATTCTACATTTTCTAGAGAGAGGATTTTTGCAATACTTCGCCTAGTTCTAATCGAGGTACGCTTCGTACGAACACTCAGTTTGGAAACAGTGCGTTCTTACCCATCGTTTTGTATGATCCTAAAAGTTACTGTTCATTTTGTATACACACGTCACTTTTACCCCGTTTACCTCACTCAATTGATATTACCCTTATCAATAAACTTTAGGCTTTGATAAAGAAACGGTATCCAGAAATATAGAATTCCACCAAGAATTGAATAAAGAGTTTAATTCTTTAAAACAAAATGCACGGCAACGTTGAAACATAATTATATTACTCAAGCAATTATTTTTCAAAAACGGATTTAAACAGAAACTTGAAAACAATCAGAAACTGCAGCAACTTTTAAAACGAATTCTTAAAAAATTACTTCCAAGCAACTCTTCAGCAAAACCAACAACGTATGTCAGCCTTCACAGATTCAAACACAGAGAATACAAATTGAACTTAAGATTGTTAGCATTCCGAGTTTAAACCAAAGCATATAACATATGATTGCAGATTATGAAGAACAAGTAATTACAATAGTGCAGAAAACGTAAACAAGATAAACCTCTAGTTTGCTTAGCACGATTTGTTGATGAATGAGACGAGGCAAGAGTGGACCCTTTCCCCTTAAGTTCAATTTGTCCGGCGTATTGCTTCTAGCCCTCAAAGACAATGAACTCCAAGGTACAATGTCTATCGCGTGGAACAACTTTGAAGCTCGAGCTATTCCCTCTTTCGAACGTAGTGATAATTGCAGAACTCAAAAATTTAATGCTAATGAATGCAGAGAAAATTGTTTTGTTTTATGGATGATTATTTTCCATGCCTACAGGCCTCTATTTATAGGCATGGAATTCAAAACTACCACCTACACTCATGGTGAGTCAAAGTTCAAATCACAAGAATCAGACGTAGTCTCACAAGACTAAGTCTTATTCTTTATCCAAGACTCAGTCTTAGTCTTATCTCTTAGACTAAGACGTATCTTGAGATTTTATGTGTGTTTAAATTAAATAAACTTAATTTAATTATTTAATTTAATGCTTCTCATTAAGCAATTTAATTCACACACAATTATTATTACTTTTTTGAACTCAATTCAAAAACAAATTTATCTCCATCATGCAAGAGATGCTGGTCATTTACACTTTTAGAAGTGGTAGATCAAGAAGAAAATAAGTTACCAAATCAAATAAAAAGGAAGAAATTAGTTGATTAATACTAAAAATAAGTACTTGAAATAAATATTGTGATATATCTCATGATTTATTTACCGTCACATATTTACGCGCGTCTTATTTTTTTATAAATTTATTTAGAGTGATTTTTTATTTTTTGAAGGCATCTTTGATATCTACTTATTTTTGGTCTGTAATTTTTTTTTTCAGATTAAGTTTTTTATTAATGATTGTTTTGTTTGTTGCAAAAAAATGTTCACACTTCACTCTTATTCAGAATCATTATTGGTTTGTTGGGATTTTAGTTATTTTTACCTTGGCTAGCCCAGGGTTAATCAATGGTTCTTGGTAGGTCTTTTTCAAACCAAAATGCGGTTTTCTCTAGAACGTCTACAAAATGATATTCTAAGGTTTAAGATTTGTATCTTAACGCGATGTCACAACAAATAAACCGATAGAAAGTAAAAGTAAAGTTAATGATGGGAAAAACTTACATTCACGGAGTGTGTCGTCGTTGTGCTCGCAGATTCGAAGACCAATTGAGAGTGTGGGTAATGTAATCGTTCTTTACATGATAATGTATATATCTCCAAGTATGCAGTGGGGCTATTTATAGTACTGTTGCGGATATATACATATTTGATAGTTTAGTGTTGCATATAAGATCATAAGTACGTAAGATATAGGGATAATATCAGTGACACCCCCTGAGGTTTGAATAATATCAGTGACCCCTCTGAGGTTTGATTTTCAGGGGGGTGTCACTTTTAAAATGACACTTGTACCCTTTAGTTTAATATTAGCTAAAACTTCTCAAAAATAAAAAAAAACAAGTACCCTTTATTGTTCAAATAGTAAAATCAACTAAGAATATAGTTGGTCATCTTGCATAAATTAAAACGATCTATATGAATTTATATAAATAATTTTTTTGTACGCTATACTATTTAAATACCTCTTGATTGAAGATATTTTTTGGACTATAAACTACATGAAAACTTTTGATTACTTACTTTTTTTCTTTTCTAAAGAGAGTGAAATACTTGCTGCTTTTCTTTAACATTTAATCTAATAGAAAGGATTTTGTATTGAATTTTGAAGAGAATAAGATTTTTCATCAGTTGAGATTTTGTAAACTAAGATTTTAAACAAAATCCAGCAGTAATTTTTTTTTTTTTTTGGTACTAAAGGACTTTTAACACAATAAACAAAATAACACATGCTATTTTCCTTTAGCTTGTGACTTAGCCTACAAGCTAGAGAATAATGTAAAGTTCAAAAAAAAAATTAAAATAAATAAATAGTATAGCGTTCAAAAAAATTATTTATATAAATTCATATAAATCGTTTTAATTTATGCAAGATGACCAACTATATTCTTATTTGATTTTACTATTTGAACAATAAAGGGTACTTGTATCTTTTATTTTTGAGGAGTTTTAGCTAATATTAAACTAAAGGGTACAAGTGTCATTTTAAAAGTGACACCCTCCAGAAAATCAAACCTCAGGGGGTGTCACTGATATTCTTCAAACCTCAGGGGGTGTCACTAATACAACACCAAACCTCAGGGGGTGTCACTGATATTATCCCTAAGATATATATATCTTTTCTAATTAATAGAGTCCTTTTGCTCAGCGATTCCCAATGGATTGAATCTTGTGAAACCAAAATTATAGCAACTCTTTTGGAGTTTATTTTCGTTTTTATCCTAAACGGTTTGCTCATTAGCTTTTGGTCCTTTACAATGTTATCGTCCAATTTTTATCATCTACTATGAAAAAACTTAAAGTAACGACCTAGATGCAAAATGAATTAAATTATTCTTGTTTAACTATCGCTGGAAAATACATGAGAAGCATTAGAGTTAATTACAAGATTAAATAAAATGAAAATAGCATATACGTACGGTTGCGCATATGTCTATTACTATATGGAATATGATTTCCTTGCGGAGCTGTAAGCTTACCGCCAAAGGAAGTCATTTCTTTGCAACCCATAACGCGGCAACCCGATTTCTATTATGTTCAGTTATTTTGTTTTGAATATAATATTTTATGACAATAGCAAATTTATGACCTCCACAAAATGTGATTGTAAATCACTTTTATTCCGTGTCAATGAAAAATAAATTTTCAAACACCGTTTACATTTTGTCACATGAAAACTTTCAAATAATTGCATCTTTCAAAAAAAATCAAAAAAAGAACCCTTGCAAGATTTTCAATCCATAAGATAAAATGCTCTTGACCTGAAAAAAGATAATTTTATTGGTGTCTAAACCAAAAATCGCTACTTGTCTACCACAGAATAAATATAAAAGGAATCAGTACCTTAAAGTTAAAAAGAATTCTTGACATGCACGAGTTTGCATAGTCCTAAAAAGGTTTATTCCAAACTTGCTTCACACACTTCTAAGGTCCATATTGACCATATATGACACAGTACAATGAAAAATAGTTATAAAACTAATTACAGGAAAATGGGAAAAATACAGTAATTCAATAGAAATGATATTCAAAATTTAAGGTGTGAATTAAAACTGTAGAAAAAGAATAAACGAATGCAAGAACCTTTAATTAAACCTTCTTTATGATTTCACAATTATTTTTTTCTTTATTACCTAATTTTGGGGGTTTATTTAGTCAACTCCTAGCAATTAATTTCTCCTTATATTTTCATAAGAGGCACAAGGCCTCACGACGACTTGAAGTGGAGGGTAATTTTAATTTAAAGATAACCAAATATCATAACCTTGTCTATCAAATGCTATCTAGAACCTGAATTACGAGATCCACTTTTAAATGCATGCTATAAATATGCAATTAAGAGATGTAATTTTAAGCTCCATCTAGAACCGGGCTGCATGTAATTGCAAAATGCTATAGTTTAGTCTTGCATGAAATTATCATTTGGGCCTATTGGGCCACCCACTTGGATGAAATTCTCAATTGGGTGGGTACCCAATACCCAATTTTAGTGTTGAGAGTACTTTAACCTTACTATTCATTAGTTTAAATAAAAATAAAATATGCCATATAATTTATGAATGCGTTTTACTTATTATTATTATTATTTGAGTTAATCTGCAACTATTTGGTTGGGGTACAATTCATATATTCGAATAAAAATAAAACGCATAACTAGAAAACGTTCATAGCCGCCATCTTGCATCGAACCCTGATTCAGCAATTGAGTCTGATTTTTTAGTCAGCATTTCTCAGGTTTTGCCAATCTCTGATTTTTCATTTTTGTTTTGTGAAAACTGAATTGAATTATCTAGGTTTTCTTTTCGCTTAGTTTAAAAATTGTGCTGATTTTGAGCAGAAAGAATAGAGCGTTGCTTGTAGCACCTCAATGCCGAGATTTGTCGGACCAACGGCTATATAGATTGCTTCCCAAATTGATGAGATTAGTTGTTAAAAGGTTTTTATTTAAACTCTGCTATGTATTTGTTTCTGATTTGTATGTTATATGAATCAACTCAAACATATGAGTGCTATTTTCATTGGTCATGTTTTCAATAAAATTTGATTTTTCGAAACAAGACTCGGCTGTCTCACTCATTTCAGCTAGTATGTATTACTAACCTTGTACCCTAATTTCTTCTTTTAAGGATTTTGGTTATATATATATATAAACAACTCACCTAGACTGAAGTTAGCATCCCATGTAATCAATATTCTTTGAGATTTAGGTCTGGATTTATAATACTTGCCTATTTGCACTTTTTCAGGAAAACCGATTTTCGGGTATCTAGGCATGGTTTATGGGATGATAAGTATATGCGTCCTTGTATTTCTTAGTTCTTCAATCCTATTTAGGTAAAGAGAATCCATCTTTCTGTGATCTTATATCTGCTTTCCTATAAACTAAAATCTGCTTGGATGACATCAGGGGCGGAGCTAGAATTGTTTTTTACCCTGGGCTACTAAAAGCTTAGTGCAATGAGTAAAAATGTATTTTTTTAAAAACTTAAATATCAAATGTGTAAAGTACAATGAAAATCGTGTTAAAAAATGAATATATATCATTAAACAAGTTGAATAAAAAGGTTGTTGAATTCGCACCTTTTGATTAAGAAAATAAGATTTATCAGTTATCAAATCGACATATGTACTCTCTAACTAATTGTTTTAATGTAAACAACCATGCTATCTGCTAATATATGTATGAAAAATAAAAAATATAGACTTTCATCTATATAAATAGAAAAAACACTATAGAAAAATTTAGGAATACATTCCTTAAAAGAAAAAAAAAACAAAAGAATTACGAAGTTATACTTGGTGACATCTCGAAACTGAAGTGAGGTTTCAGATTTGATGAAAACAAAGTTTCTATTTATTTTAGGAGAAAAATATGGTTTCTAATTTATTGTAAGTTTGCTATAATATATTTTTGTAAAACAATTAATGCTACTGCATAATATGCTTAATATTGGGATAAAATGCTCTTCTAATTTAATGAAGTTGCCTTCAAATGGGCTAACAAATATATTAAATTAAGCTACCTTAATTTCATATTTCTTATTAGGACTTACTTGATCTTCAAAGAATTATTCATAAGTTAAACTATAATTACATATAAATATAAGCTTTGGGCCACAAATTGACCCCGGGCCAGAGCCCACCCAAGCCTTGTGGATGACTCCGCCCCTGGATGATATAGATGCTCCCATGTTTGTTGTGGGTGTCAATGGTGTTTCCGATGTCAGTTGTACTAACAATTGCCTCACTCCATTGGCAAGATATGTTTGGTATAGTGGAGGACTTGATGACCACTGTCCGCCCCATTACAGGTGAGTTTGTCCCCTATTTAAAATCATGTAGTAGCCTGTATATTGTGATTTCGGTTGCTTATTTTCTTTTTAGTTTTCCAGGAACAATATATCTATTAGAAAATTCGAGTTTTTGGTTTTAAACATCTCACTTTTGGGTATCCATGTGCTATCATGGATAAATAAACGTGAGTCAGGAAAATTCGGTTGCTATGAAGAGCCACCCAATCCCAAATTCAATTGAATGCAGGTTATTCTCCCCTAGAAGGAGTTGAGTAGCAGATCAGACATGTGAGTGTCGTTTGTTTCTTGCAATAAATACACTATGTATTTCAGATGATGTGTCAGTAACGTTTAGATACTATGAAGTCAATTGGTCACTATCAGGCAATCGTGAGCGACTTCTGGATTAGCTACTGAATTCATGAGATTCCTTATCGGTTAGGTTCATGAAGGTATTACTTGGAGGAGTTTCCCTGGTAGGCTGAGTCTAGGTGAGGTTCTCGGTGGATTGAGATCAGAATTTGTTGTGTAAAAGGTCAGATGTCTGTGTGACAATGTGTTATCGTTTTTGTTGATAGTAAGTGGTGGATATGATGACAAACTGGTCTCGTAGTATCTAGGTATTATTAGTTAAAAGGGTATCTTTTTATTGCGAATGTTCTCTGAAAATGCTTTAAACACGCTAATTGAAGATGAAAGACTACATTTTCGCATCACATAACATAGCATAGCAGATATTAAATAATTGAACAACTGCTTGATAATTTTCCTTGAAAAGTTCTGCACCTTCCTGTTTCGTCCCCTTTCATTTTGGAACATAAAGCTTGAGATGTGGGGAGTGATGCAAGAAGTCAAGTGTATGGTGAATGCGATTAATGGTACATGGAAGCAAGCTACAAGTTAGTTGATTTGATGGCTGTGTTTGCTTGTTTTACTGTATAATTTGATAATTTTTTTGTTAATTTTCTTGTTTTGAGGCATTGTTATCCATACGCAATGTATGTGTTTATCCAAATCTGCTATTACTTGCAGTTCAATGACAAGATCTCTTGACGATGTGAAGTATTGGGTTGCCAGGTATGTGTTTTGTTGCTTTTATTCTCACAATGTTGCTCCAAAGGGGTAAAATATAGTTCATTTCTCTCAAGCGGTGTCTTAAAAATAGCAAGAAACAACTAAATTTAGTTCATAGTGTATATGCTACATCTCTGGGCTGGAGTGTCTATTTAAGAACTAGAGTTAATGCAGGACAATTCTCAAGTACGAAATGATACATAAATTTCTACATGGTTAAAGACTAAAAAATGACCTTATTATTGCAATACTTGAAGACAGATATAGAACTAGATACTTATGCCATTAGCACTTATCTAATGAATCACAGAGATTGTGAGCAATACGGATATTAACAACTTTAAAGGAACATAACGAGATTTCCAAAATCTCCACCAATTCAACAAAACAAATCATCAAAAAGTTAATTTTGAACCAGATAATTTGAAATTATTAAAAGTTCCAGATGGTTGGATCAATATAGTATTTACTGTTTGTCATTAGAAGACTATATTTAATTGGTTCCCCCAATCTTACAATGCACATTATATTTTTGTCACTTTTGACTATCCTAAAGATTTTGTACCATGAAACAGTGGTGGCAAGTGAAATAACAGGTTAGACTGGTTTGTCTCATTCTTCAGCAACACTTAATTAACATTAAGATCCAAAAAAATGAAATAATCAGGAAAGTAAAGATCAAAGAAGATATTGAGAAAAAAGATATGCAATTGAGGAAAATCTGAGCGCAAATATATATGTCCCAAGCCTTTCGACACATCACATATTCCAAAAAGAGTGGATTCGAACATCAATAGAAACACAGTCCAAAATCAAAATCAATATAAGAAGAGATCCACTAGAGCCTACGCATATCCGAGAGCAATTTCCAAGAAACATTTTCCTCCTTGAGATCAAGGCCTATGAATGCAGTTGCATCGTGTATGATTGAAAGGTTTACCAATTTCCAAATGTGCCTGCTCCAATATTAAAAAGTTAAACTCAAGTAAATTACAATTAAATTAAACTATAAGAAGAAGTTTTCTTACCTCAATGTTATAACAGTAATATGGTACCAAGAGACCTACCGCAATCACGAACATGAAAACTATCGTGAACCAATTAGGACAAACAGGGTTAGCTCCGGGAGTAAGCTCAATCCACTCAAAAATTCTATTGCCGGATGGAATAAGTGCATTGCCGGACGGAATAAGTGCATATCTAAACGCTGGAATCCTGGCTGCCAATGGTAAAATGAGGAAGAGCACCCGTCTTCACTTTTCGCCTTCATGATGACATAAACCGAACTAAGAACTACGGCAATTATGCCGTCCAATTGACCAAAGTCTTCAAGTGACCATCTAGAAAGACTCATAAAATAGACAAAGGCGGCCAACGACACGAAGATGTGCATTTCAATAGTAATCGCCTGAAACCGCCAAACAACATTGATGCAATGGTAAATACAATACCACAAATAAAATGTAAAGAGTTTTCAAGAAATGCTGGCAAATATTTGGCTTGGTCACTCCTATTAGTCATTTGTGTAGCCCAGTTCCTATATCTTATTCGGAGCTTGTAGTATACTCCGATGCAGAATGAACCGAGTCCAGTAGCCACAACTTTGCAAAGTACGTCAAACTCAGTCTTTGGCGAGTGGGTGAAAAGCCTAACGACTGCAAGGCACACCATATGCAGAAAATAGACGAGGCATGCAATTGCTACGGCCCTCGAGAAAGACCTAAAATAACCCTGATAGACAACAACCAAATGGAAGAAATGTCTCATTGGCTGCTTAGACACTAAATAAAGTGTGAGATTATTAAAAAATAAGAATTGTAAATTTAAAATGATAGATACTAGATTGTGCATATACCTCATAGTCTCTCAGGAAAAGGTACCTGCAATTCAATAATTACACATTGTTACTCTAGCTTCGAAAAAAGTTAATAAACATTCAGATTGAAGTGCTAAAAAAATTCAAAAGAAAGCAAAATTCTACGTGTGATTAAGTGATGGCTATCATCCTCAAATTAAACGACAGGGAATCATAGTTCAATTATCATGCGAAAATGCCATTGATGATAAATTAATTAAGTAGAATAAACATTCACACTGAAGTGCCAAAAAAAATCATTTCATACTAAATTAGAGAAGATACAAAACAAGGCAAAATGCAATCACATAACCTACAATTATCTATTCTTTTAATAAAAAAGAATTGAATAAGGAATTATCTAAAATGTTTAACCAAAAATATAAAATCTTCAATAATTGTATAAATAAATTATGAATGCAGGAATATTTTAAACGCACTGCATATTCCCTTCCATCATGAAGATGTATAATGAACGCACAAAAACATTGTTTCAATTCGTCTAAAACACTTGAGCAAAAATCATTAAAAATGAAGAAACCGTGCAGGAACTTTTTTACAAAAAAATAACTAACTTTAATGAGCTTATATTAAATATGAGTAATTATAAATTCTCTCGAAAAATGAAGTAGAAAAAGAATAACAAAACACTCTTAGTTTCCAGAAATGCAAGTCTTAATTTTATTTCAATAAGTCAATTTTTATTTTGAATGGCTAGCACGTTATCCTTGTACGTACTATATATTTCTCACTTGTAAAAAATAATATTTTGTTTCTATATAACTTTGAAAAAGTAGTTTATTGCACGTTTCTTGATTTTTTTAATGAATTGTAAATTATAAAAACGAGAATAAGTACCATATAAAAAAACTAGTGAAAAAAGAAAAGAAAAAGCATGCTAGCTATAATAACAATAATAGTTTCAAAAAACTTACGACAAGTAGTAAGGGAGACCATTCAGTGGCGGATTCTGCGGTGCTTGTTGCACCACCGGTGCTTGTGCTTGTTGCCCCACCGGTGCTTGTTGCCTTGGCGATGCTTTTGCTTGTTGCTCAGCTTGGCCCTGTGGTGCTTGTTGGTCGTCTTGCCCCTGCAGCAGTGCTTGTTGCTCGTTTTGCCCGCCCGGCTGTGGTTGTTGCAGTGGTGGCCACACTATGTTGATAGCAAGCTCTCTTTTCCTTGGCGGTCAAGAAGTCGCCCTCTTCATTTCTCGCATTCACTAAAAAAAAAATGCTTTTCTGCGACGCCAAATATCGTCATGTAATCTAAAACAGTCGTCACATGAATGTTATAAGACAAAATATTTCGCTACAAGAATCGACACGATAGCCCCGTCACTAAAGGCCCAAAGTGGCGAAATTTTGTTATCGTCACATATAGTTGTGACAAATGTGGGTTTGTCACAAAAAACAATTGATAACTTATGTGCAAAATATTGTCACATGAGCTGTATTATTTCGTCATCATATCATCTCATCGCCACATGAAGTTTTGCATTTAAAGTTTTTTTGTGACAATGTATTTCGTCATTGTATTTGAATACCTTGTAATTTCGTGATATAACCTTTTATTACAATATAATTGTCATTACAGAGTGTTATTTGAATTTTTCTCGTGACAAATTTGTTGTCAATGGCATATTAATTATTTTCGCTAAAAATTATCCATGCTCAAGTTCTATAATTGTCGTTTAATTATGTACACATTGCAGTGACATAATAAATCAACAAAATACATAATCACATAATTAAGGTCCTTGCTAAAATATACATGATTCCATATAAAATAGAAAAGCATCCTGCATCAAGTTTCAATCCAGAAACCCATGGCAAAGTTGCAGATACAGAACAATTTAGCACTTTGCCATCACAAATTGCACTAGACTTAAATTAATTACTGGAGAGAATTTCATCAAAACCTCATCCATCAAAAGGGGGGGGGGGGGATGTGTTGCTTACTTAACATAAATATATTCTCAGATCAATTAAATACAAAATAACTTCCACAACTAGAAATCACTTAGTGCTAGTACCAAAATTAAGTTATCAAAATAGGCACCTTCACCCTTCTTCATTCAATTCCAATATCCAGAGACTTCCATGATCTTCATTCTCTGGTGAGGTTAGCCACTTAACACCTGCAGAACTGATAACCAGACACTGATCAATAAAGGCATATTCTACTAATTCACACTGATGATAAAACTAATTTGTCAGATTCGACTAATTCACACTAATCATAAAACTAATTTGGAAGATTCTACTAATTCACACAAACCATAATCTACCCACATTCCCAAGAACCATGTAAGCAGACATCTCAGACAAGCAAACATATCAAAATAGCCTAAACTACCAAGACTCAACAAACACCACAATATATACGAACATATCGAATGAAACAACCAACTTTGAGCCAACAAATTATGCAATTCAAAGCATTTTCAAACATTATAAATTGTCTAATATCACTACTAGAACTACATAATCTTCATGAAAATCAAAATGAAACATGATCAACCTAAACTCATTGCACCCACATTCTCACAAACCATTAGCAAACACCCTAAACCAGCAAAGATATTAAATGAGAGAAAATCTCAAATAGCTTTCACTACAAACATTCAACATTACCCACAATGCATATATTTGAACATATTGAATGAAATCATAACTTTCTGCCAACAATTTATCGAATTCAAAGCATTTTATACATTTACTAACCAACAAGGTTATGGCATCATTACCTATTTCAGATTTTGCCAAAAGCTCTGCATCTTATCAAGTTGTGCTTGCAGAGCCTCGAGTCGACCCTCATACCTCAGGTTTTTAGCCTCTACGCCTCCAACTCATCTTCCAACTGCTCCCTTTGCTCCACTATCTCTTTGTTGAGAAACTCAATTTTCTCTTTCGCATTGTCGAGCTCAACTTGTGTTTCAGTTAACTTCTCTTGAAGTTCGGGATTTTCTGGTGTGCTTGTGGTTGAGTGGAATCTCAATCATTTCCAAGCAAATTACTCCAAAACTCCAGTACATGAGCCTTCACAAGATAATGTCATTTAGCTTAAAAACTCAAGTCACATGAAAACCATCTGTTTAGAAATGAATAAACCTAAATCACATGAAAACCATAAGTTTGGAAAGTCATAAACAGAAATTACAAATCCACATTATTGAATAACCTTACCTTAACACCATAAATAATGTAGAAAATCAGCAGCCTACAGATTGATGAAGAGAATTTGTAAATCCACAGATTTTTTAGAAGAACTGTTAACAAAAAGATCACAAGAAAACCACCAGTTTACAAAGTTATGAAGACAAATTACAACTCCACACGTTTTTAAAAGAACTTTTAGCTAACATCAATAATCACATTAAAGCAACAATCTTTATAGTTATCAATCTTTCATGACATTTTCCGAAGCAATATACTATAGCCTACACTTACTAGACCCTAAACTTGTGCAACATATCAACCAGTCTTATAAGCATAAAAAAGTTGATGAAGCTAAGACGCTACAACCTTCAAAACTAAGAGTAATACACAAGACCAACATTTTTTACAACCTAAACTAGAACAAGTTAAAACCAAAATATATACATATGAAAAACTTAGTAAAGGCTAGGACAACAAAACCTTCATAACCAAAAACCAATTTCTCTATAGGCCAACAATCCTTCAACTATAACACTATCAGAAATTAAACCTACCTTTTCTCCTTTTCTGCAGAATCTCAATCATTTGCCATGAAAGTTACTCCCAAGCTCCATTTAATGATCCTTCACAAAATAATGTAATTTTTCTTAACAACTCAAGCCACAAGAAACCATCATTTAGATAATGAAAACCACAAATCCCATGAAAACCATCAATTTTACAAAGTAATAAACAACAAATTCAGATACAGACATTCTTTTAACAACTTTTAACCAAAAAAATCACAACAAGAGCAGTACCTTATAAAGTTATGAAGACATTTTACAAATCCACACATTTTTTGAAGAGCTTTTACTTAACAATAACAAGACAAACACGAAAACCAACAGATTATAAAGTTTTGAACATAAATTTCAACACATTTTTGGAAGTAAGATGAATGTCAACAAAAAATTTCAGATCTGACAAACGCAATATTATTATGGCACGAAAAAGTGACAGAAATAAACATGTGTAACTTCAAAAAACCAAATCCCAAGATCATAATCCACACTTGTTATATTTTTTGAGAAAAGAACGACAAATACCCAACTATTTACTCATTTAAGCTAAATAAAACTAAAAGAAGATACAACTTACACAAGCTTACTAATCTTGTCAGCAACCCAATGTTGTCAAACAAACCCACCTGTGAAACATCACAAAACCGAGAACAGGAACAAAAAATACCCAACTATTTACTCATTTAAGCTAAATAAAACTATAATTAGATACAACTTACACAAGCTTACAAATCATGTTACCAACCCAATGTTGTCGAACAAACCCGCCTGTTAAACATCAGAAAACCTAGAAATTAGGATAGTATACGATGAAGTTATAGCTTAATCTTCAAATATGAGAGAGAAGAAGGGTTTTCCTACCATTTTATGCGAAAAGAGAGTAAAAAAACGAGTGAGAATGTGCAATTTTCTTCAGATCTACTCGAAAAGAGTTTTTTTGGTGGAGGTGTTTTTGGTCGAGAGAGGCAGAAGCTTCTAGCAGTGATTTTGGGGTGTTGTGTATTAATTTGAATCTAAATGTGAAATTGACCAAAACGACGTAGTTTAGATTTTTTGGATAAATTAATAATTTTTTTGGCAAAGGGAAATTGAGGGAATAAGAAAAAGCAGGGAGGGAGATTTTTGCAGAGTAGCGGGAGTTTTTCCACGTTTTTAGTGAAGCAGTTCAAGTGACAAAGTTTATGGCGAAAGCGTGTTTTGTCACTCGAATTATTCAAATTGTGACAAAAACTTAGCTTATATGGCATTGGCAAAATACATGATTGTCACATAAAAGACTACTCTTATGTGGCAATATATCAAATCGTCATATTTATTAACATTTATGCGGCAAAAATTGTATTACGTCGTATAATGTCGTCACAAAAAAACACTTATTATACACAAGCCTTGGCAGAAAGAAAGAAATGATAGAAACAGAGGAAGATCACCTCCACGACGCTACACTTATTATACACCATTGAACATGGATGTAGCGGCAATCTATTCAGTGATTCGATCAAAGGGTTGGTTGAATGACCCAAGAAAGATAAGGGAAACTGAGGCAGTTCAAGCCTCCTCAAGATACTGTAAATATCATCAGCTAAAGGGTCACAATACTAAAGACTGCTTCGACTTAAAAACTGAGATTGAAAGATTGATCCAAGACGGACGCTTGGTGGAGTTTATAAAGGATAATAGAGGAAGAGGTGACGAAAGGGAATGGCGAAGATCTAGGTCACGTTCACCTTGTGATAAGGGAAGCGACCTATGGATTCGAATGAATATGCTAAGCAGTCGAATAATGTACCAATGAGAGGAGTGATTAATATGATAGCAGGAGGACTAACCGGTGCTAACACCAAGAACTGTCGTAAACATATATCAAGAGACATATTGCATGAAAGAACGGAGCAAATAGATCATAAAATTACTTTTGATGAAAGTGATTTACAAGGGTTGTCCCCTCAGGCAGTTGAGGCAGGACAGTTGTACTGTCCACTGGTTGTGACCTTCGATATGGCCAACTACAATGTGAAGAAAATATTGATAGACAACGGCAGTTCTGCAAATATAATCTTTTTGGAGACCTTGCAAAACATGCATTTGGGAGATTATAATGTGAAGGAAGTAGGTAGCCCTTTCCATGGTTTTGGAGGAGGTAAGGTTGTTCCGCTCGGATCAGTAGTGCTTCCTACTTCATTTGGAAAACATCCACATAGGCGAACATTAAACTTGGATTATGTGGTGGTGGATGTCCCATTCACCTACAATGTTATAATTGGACGCCTTGGATTATATAAATCCAAGGTTATAGTATCTACTTATCATCAAAAAGTAAAATTTCCAACTGCAGCAGGAGTTGGGGAACTGGTTGGAGATCATGAGGAAGTTTGGCAATGTTATGTATCATCATTGAGCCCAAGGAGTGACGCAGAACGGAAGCGTGCAATCGACACACCAACGTGTAATCGATGAAAAAAACACCGGAATCCACCGGGAATAAACTAGAATCCACCAGAAAATTGGAATAAAATCCCTTTTTTATTAATAATGATCAAAAGATACTGAAAAATAATAAGAAACAAGGTATTTATAGTCTCTAAGAAACCCTAATTTAAAATAAGGAAATAAATAAAAGAGTCCTAAACAAAATAGGAAATTCAGGAAAATTCCTAAACAAAAACGACATAAAACTGTAAAGCTGATCTGCTATCTTTGACGTCTGATTTTGGGCTTAAACCTCGCGTATGATTGTAGGAAACTCAAAGACGTTTAATTTGATATCTTATGGGCCGAAAACAGAGCACTGGATCAAAAGATATAGCGGTTTTCGTGCGGGCCTTTCTCTTCTGCGAAAATACCCAAAATTAGGGGGTCCTTGTCCTACATCAGTCCCTCCCACTTCAAAAAAACTCGACCTCGAGTTTATATCTGGATATGAACTCTCGCTCCTCGGAAAAATCATCAATTGATCTTCTACGTTGAACGTCTTTTGTTGTCTCACCATGCTCTCTATTTTCTTGTGCTTCTCATTCTTTACTTCAAATTTTGCTTCGACAACATCAACTTGAACCTCAAGGACTTCTTTGGATGCCTCAATATATGTCTCAAACTCACTTTCAAAATTCACCAAAGATACTAATGGATGATTTGGTGCTTCATTGTCTAATTCCTCGGACTTTTCATCAACAATATCATATAATAAATCATATGAAATTTCATCTGAATTATCATTTACTTTGTCACTTAAAATATCCAAATTCTCACATGAATTACCAACAAAATTATCATCAAAAGCTTCATTGGAATTAATGTCTTCATTACCTTGCTCATAGTGATCCTCGTTCTCTTTCTCCACCAAGTTAATAACTTTTGCTGGGATCTCAGCATTAATTTTCAAATCACCTCCGTATTGACTGTATTGAAAACAATCTTGGTAGCTCTGAAAAGCATATGGCTCATAATCGTGTGGTAAAAATTGATCCATCATCATCCGCTTCATTCTCCTCCAAGATTGTATTGGTGTTTTGCCTTTGCGTCTCCTATCGGTATTCTTTTTCTCCCACCAAGCAGCAGCAAAACCTCTTAGCTTATGACCCACCAGTTTTACTTTTCGATCTTCAGAATATTCTTTGAATTCAAAAAATTGTTCAACATCAGAAATCCAATCCAGAAAATCTTCAGTTTGCGACCTTCCATAGAACGATGGGATATTGGCTCGAACTTTATTATTCTCCATATCGCCATAAAATTGGTTGGTGATTTGGTTGTTGTTCCTAACGATGTTTTGACCCACGTTAGGGTTTTGGTTCAAGATCATGTTTTGCAGGGTGTTAGTTAACTGCTCAAACCTCGCATCCAACCTATCAAACCTTTTTGTGATCCGCGTTAGATCCTCTCGAAACTTCCGTCTCAGATCTTCGGCGTCCAAACTCCTTTGACCAACGTCATCGGAAAATTCTTCATTCATGCCTCTCCTAGCCATCTGAACAAGGCAAATCCTCGCTCTGATACCACTTGACGCAGAACGGAAGCGTGCAATCGACACACCAACGTGTAATCGATGAAAAAAACACCGGAATCCACCGGGAATAAACTGGAATCCACCAGAAAATTAGAATAAAATCCCTTTTTTATTAATAATGATCAAAAGATACTGAAAAATAATAAGAAACAAGGTATTTATAGTCTCTAAGAAACCCTAATTTAAAATAAGGAAATAAATAAAAGAGTCCTAAACAAAATAGGAAATTCAGGAAAATTCCTAAACAAAAACGACATAAAACTGTAAAGCTGATCTGCTATCTTTGACGTCTGATTTTGGGCTTAAACCTCGCGTAAGATTGTAGGAAACTCAAAGACGTTTAATTTGATATCTTATGGGCCGAAAACAGAGCACTGGATCAAAAGATATAGCGGTTTTCGTGCGGGCCTTTCTCTTCTGCGAAAATACCCAAAATTAGGGGGTCCTTGTCCTACATCAAGGAGGCATTTGGCGGATCCAATGGTAGCAAGTATAGGGGAACGAGTTGATGAGGTTGTACCCTCAAAGCGACAAAAGATACAACAATTGATTGAGAATAAGGTTGAACCGGTGGAGAAGTTCAAGAAAATAGAATTGGTCCCTGGTGATGCAAGCAAGATCACCAAAATCGGGGTTGAGCTTGATGACGAGTTTGAGGAGCGATTAATTGTGTGTCTTCATGAAAACGTTGATGTTTTTTGCATGGACAAACACTGATTTAAAAGGGATAGACCCTCGAATTGTCGTGCACACGCTCCATGTGAATTCAGATGCTAAATCAGTGAGACAGAAAAAGAGAAATGTTAGTGCCACCAAGAACAAAGCCATTGAGTTAGAAGTGCATGAGAAGTTGGCTGCACGACATATTTATGAAGTTAGATATTTAGAATGACTTAGTAATGTCGTTTTGGTGAAGAAAACAACCGGAGCATGAAGAATGTGTGTTGACTACACAGACCTGAATAAACATTTCCCAAGAGATCCATTTCCTCTACCACGTATTGACTTGCTGGTAGATTCTACTACGGGTTGCGCATTGTTGAGCATGATGGATGCTCATAGTGGCTTCCATCAGATCTTGATGGCGGTTCATGATCAATTAAGAACCTCTTTCGTAACAGATAGAGGGGTGTTCTGCTACAAAGTTATGCCATTTGGTTTAAAAAATGCAGGGGCAACTTTCCAACGGTTGGTGGCTAAAATGTTCTATGATCAAATAGGTAAAACCATGGAGGTGTATATTGATGATATGCTAGTAAAAAGTTTGAATGAAGCTGACCTTGTTGAGCATCTGAGGGTTGTATTCGCAATTATGAGGGAATATGGAATGAAACTGAACCCTAAGAATTGTACGTTTGGGGTTAAAGCAGGCAAGTTCCCAGGGTATGTTGTCAACGAAAGAGGAATTGAAGCAAATCAGGACAAGATAAATGCAGTCCTAGACTTGAAATCACCGATGACACAGCGAGAAGTGCAGTGCTTGAATGGACGTATAACCGCCTTGGGGCATTTTATTTCTCTCTCTGCAGAGAAGAGCCTACCCTTCTTCAAAACACTTAAGAAGGCTAGAACTTTGGAATGGACACCAAAGTGCGAGTCGACCTTTCAACAGCTTAAGGCCTACCTAACTTCGCCATCATTGTTGGCCAAACCATTGGAAGGAGAAATGCTTTACCTCTACCTGGCGGTGTCTCCGAAATCCATCAACTCGTTTTTAGTTAGACAAAGTGGGAGGCTCCATCTACCTATACATTATGTCAGCAAAGTACTACATGGAGCTGAATGAATTACTTGGAGATTGGGAGGTTCGCCTTGGCAGTAGTAACCACAGCAAAGAAAGTTGAAGTCCTACTTTCAATCACATCCAGTGACAGTTCTAACTGACCAACCGCTGAAGCAAGTTATGCTAAAGCCTGAGACGTCTGGAAGGTTGGTCAAATGGGCCATAGAGTTGGGAGAATATGGGATAGAGTACAAACCACGAACAGCTTTTAAGGCTCAAGTTCTTGCTGATTTCATTGCAGAGAGAGTTGGAAATAATGAAGAGGTGCATACCATTATGCAAACAATGGAAAATGATAATGGAACGGGGCACACACCAAGTTTGGCTATTTGGACTTTGCATGTGGATGTATCAGCCACAACTAATGGTGGTGGTGTTGGTATATATCTACCGTCTGCCGATGGGAGAGATTTTGAGTTTGCGATTTCTCTAAATTTCCCCGTAACTAATAATGAGGCCGAGTATGAAGCTATTTTGGCCGGGTTGAAAATGGCTAGATCAACCAATGTTTCCTGAATTGCTGTATTCACTGATTCTCAGCTAGTGGCCAATCAATATGCGGGGTCTTATGAGGCCAAAGAGGAGACAATGGTAAAATACTTGGAAAAGTTGAAGGAATTATCAGCCGAATTTGAGACATTCACTTTATCTCAAATTCCGCGAATAGAAAATCAGAGAGCAGATGCATTGTCGAAGTTTGCCAGCTCTACTGATACCATTGTTGAAAAAAGGATAACTGTGATGGCGGCTGATCAATCCGCCATTGGAATGACAAAGCATGGCAAGGGTCAACATGATGTTGAATTTATAATGCCAGTCGACGAAGAACCTTCATGGAAAGATGAGCTCATTGACTATTTGAAGGAGGGAAAGCTCCCTAAAGACACAAATGGTGCAAGAAGACTGAAATATAGAGTTAATCGTTTCACAATTCTAAATGATGAGTTGTATAAAATGTCTTTTGAAGGGCCACTTCTAAGATGTTTATCCCCTCAACAAGATAGTTATGTGTTGAGAGAGGTACATGCAGGAAGTTGTGGCAACCATTCCGGTGGTAGAGCGTTGGCTCAAAAGATATTACGACAGGGATTCTACTGGCCCACATTATGAAAGATGCTGCTGATTATGCAAAAAGGTGCACTACTTGTCAGTTGCACTCGAATATAACTCATCTTCCAGCACAACCGATGCACGTCATGGAGTATTCTTATCCCTTTGACCAATGGGGCATTGATATCGCTGGACCTTTGCCTATAGCAACAGGTGGCAAGAAATGGCTACTGGTGGCAGTAAAATACTTTACTAAATGGGTGGAGGCTGAGGCACTATCAGCTATAACTGAAAACAATATGATCGACCTTGTGTGGAAAAACATAATCTGTAGATTCGGCATTCCAAGAATTTCGGTCTCGGACAATGGGAGACAATTTCAAGGTAAAAATATGAAGGAATGGTGCAAAGAGATGAAAATACAGCAGAACTTCACTGCCGTTGCCAACCCTCAGGCAAACGGCCAGACCGAAGTGACCAATTGAACTTTGGCAAAATATTTATAAATTAGGTTGGAAGGCATTGGTAGGAGTTGGACTGATAAGCTTCCAGGAATACTTTGGGCGTACCGAACTACGCCAAGAACATCAACAGGAGAAGCTCCTTTCCTATTGACCTATGGTTCAGAAGCTTTGATCCCAGCTGAAGTGGGGATGCCAACACACCGAGTGGAATTTTATGATCCCGAGATAGCAACAATCCATCGTTGAATGGACTTGGAAGTGTTGGGGTAAACTAGAGATGAGGCATATCAGAGAACACAAGCCTACAAAACAATGATGGCCAAAGCCTATGACAAGAGAGTAAGATTCAGAAGTTTCCAAGTTGGAGACTTGGTGTTGAAAAAGGTCGAAGCCAGCAAGCATGTTGGAAAATTACATGCGAACTGGGATGGACCGTTTAGAGTTGTAAAAGCAGGAGCTAAAGGATATTACTACTTAGAAGATATGAAGGGAAAAGCTTTGGTCCGCCCATGGTCTACCCAGAACCTGCGACGTTTCTACAGCTGAAAGTTTAAGAGATTCTATATTATTTATTTTTTGAACAAATAAGATCTCAATGCGGAGATCACTATGTTTTAAGTTTTTTCAATAAAGTTGTAATAAAAAATTTCATTCGGTGTGAACTGCGGCATGACGGACCAAAAAACAGAGCAAAATAGAGAAAAAGTTTATACAATTCCATTTTTACCCTTTACTGAAATAGGGAAAATATGGTAAATGTTGATTGACTCTATTATTGATTCCTTAACTATTGTTACCATATGATCATTTGTAGATGCAAATCAATTCATTCCTTATAGGTAACAAATCAGCATATCTGTTTGTTAAACAATTCTTTTCAAATTTTTCATAATCTTTTTAATTTACTAAAATTTGTTAACCTATATATCTCAATCTTAAGTTGTCGTAAACTTGAGGCAAGATAAATTATAGTTAAGATGATTAAACAACCACCAAAGGTAATTGCTTGTATTCCTTTCAAAATAATTTGAATTTAATAGTGGAATTTTGAATTGTATTATGGGAAAAAGCCAATTACCTTTCAAAAATAATTTGGATTTAATAGCTGAATTTCGAATTGTATTATGGGAAAAAAAACCTTCCAATATTTTTGTATTATGATAAATATAACATTTGCACTTTGGAAAATTCTGGTTAATTTTTTTATTGTATTCAAACTCAATATACTTATACTAATTATAATAATAACAACAATAAAAATCCTAATAATAATAATTTAACACAGCCCAGATTTTTGTTTATTTATGATCAAGATTTCTTTCATCGGTTTTAAAAAAGCGCCAACTTGGTTTCTTTAATTTTAATAATTTTCTCTGAAAAGTTAACACAAAAAAAAATGTGTATATGTTTTAATTGCACACTGGATAGAGATATGAATTTATTTTATAATCAATTTTCATTGTAAATAGACTTATATATTTATTGACGTTTTTCTATTTGAATTATCTTTTTGGACACTAAGACGTTATATTATTACCTATTATCTTATTCTGCAATTCTTTTTTTTAAAATTTTGACAATGATTTAAGCTTATGACAAGTAAATCTTTATAGATTTACTTATTTTAAATAGAGAAGTATAATCGTCCAATCATAAATATGAAATAGGAAGATTTTATGTCATGCTTTTAAAGAATCTGTTAATTATTGATAGGCTTTAATAAGGAAGATAAATTAACTACTTGATTTAGAAGGGTATGATAGAGAACACCAAAATATTGCTCTGGATTTAAGGATTTTGCTCTGTCTATATCATTTGCCTTGAGATGTTAAAGATTGCTTTTAGACTATTTTAAATCGATAAATATATTTCTTATTTTGTATCAATGTTTGATTACAAATAAAACGTAATCAATAGTGTGCATATTTTCTTATTTCTCTGTTGAAAAAAGATAGCAAAAATTTATAAGTTGTCTGTATTATATCTAGTTAATAATTAGATAGTATTGTAGTAAATTAAAGTTGTTATATATTTTATAAGAATATAGATTTATGGTATGGAGTTGAGTAAAAATAAATTATAATATTTGTTATTCTCACAATTTTTAGATTATTCTAAATATATTCTAGAACGATTACATATGTTCCAATTTCATGTGTAAAATTATATTTTATTAAAACTACACAAAATGTGTATGGGAATATTAAAAGAGGTACAACCCATGAAGTTTGGCGTAATTACAAAAATTTCCCACAAGGTTTGAACAACTATGATAACTTAGCTCCCCTAAAGGTAAGAGTTGTTAAAAAATGTGAATGAAATCCGTTGATGTCATTGTGACATTATAATGAACTTTCGATTTTTCCGGTGATCAATTAAAAGACTTGAGGAATGTAGATGTAATGCCTTATAAGAAAGGTTCTAGTTTATATATTTATTGAGTTTGGGGGATGTAAGAGTAATTTAAATTATGTTCATATATAAAACATTAATTTAAAATCTCAAAATAATATTAAAAGTTTTTTCAAATAATAACAGCAATTCCCTGATGTAATTAATTTTACTATTTATTATTTAATTTTTTAAAAAGCAAAGTTATTTTGTAGGTGAAAATATAATTTCTATTTGTGGCAAACAATGAGAAGTTCATAAACTGAACAATTAGCACGAGATTAAAGTCACATGAATGAATATACAAAAGGAAAACATTTTAGCCATCGTACATCTCAGATCATCCGATTTTCTCAAATAGAATTGATTGACCAAGCAACTTATAGAAGAAAAAGATTTATCCACGTTTTTTCTCTCCACATTTATGATTTTATCGGGTCATATGCCTTCGTTTAAATTTCAACAACCTGTCTTCAAATTGCTCGAGGCTTAAGATTAGATTAAAGCTTCAGAGAGATATTTTTGATACCCCTCTAAATTAAATGACATCAGCTACGTACATACATAGTCCCTCAAACTTTTAATTGACATGAGGGTAAAATTAGAAGTTTATATTAAATCTCATGATGACATTTTGCCGAGGCAAGAGGAAAGTAGTGTTCGTTGAGATTTTTATGATCAATTCTTGTCTTTTAAATTTTGATTATGTAATTATATTTATTAATATTTACGTAATATGTGCGCTGAAAAGGAAGAAATAATATTTGGAGGGGGTAATACTAGAGAGACCTGCCTGTTGGCTCCTGCTTTGACGGAGACAATGTACAAAGGAGCCTGTTTTGTCAGCTTTAATTTAACTCTCCCTCCTTTTTTAACTAAAAGTTGAATCTTGTTGTAAGAGTTTTAAAAAGATTTCTTTTCTTTCACCCATATTAGTTTTCACTTTTCAGAAATCATAAAAGATATGCATGAAGGTCAAACTACTATTATTCATCACTAAATCAAAAGGAAGGTCAAACTTCTTAGCTTTTCGTTTACCTGAGTAAATTATTACGACTAGTTTTAGACTATTTAAATCGATAAATATATTTCTTAATTTTTATTAATATTTCATTTCAAAATGAAATTCAGTCCATGTGCTTAGTGATTTGCATTATATCTTGTTTATAGGAAGATAATATTGTGATATATAATATCATGGATCACACAAGACACTACACAAACATTAAACAAAAGATGCGTCACTAATTTCCAACTGTGTGCTCAATTTTCTTTAACCTACATGCTTAAATCCTTCAATTTACATGGGATCTATTTTTTAATTCTTAGCAGGATGTAACCTACCTTATTCTTCCCATCGCCTTAATCAACTTTGTTTTTCTGATAAAAATAAAATAAAAGAATTCCTGCAATTTGTGCAATTTGCATGGATACACTATAGCTACCGTATAGAGGCGGAGCCAGGAATTTAGTTAAGCGGGGGGCGAAATCTCGTGGTATATTTCTCATAGACCTACGTGTTCTATTAAGTATTTTTACTTCACCTTAATTATAGTATGTAACTACCTTGAGGACTAGATACTCAATATAATATAATTATAAAGTAGCTCTAAAGTAACACAAAATTAAAGATAATTCTGCGTTTTTTCTTTTTTCTTAAATGTATTCTTTAGTTTAGCTCATAAATTTTTCTCCATAACTATTTTGATATAAAGAATACACGTTTCATTGGGAAGATGTCTAAGAAAAGTAATAATTATCCTAAATTTAATAATGTACTTTTGAATCATACATTAGCTTATGATCACCCTCATTTTATTTACTACACTAAAAGTGTAAGAAACAATTCAATGAAATCTCAGAAATTATAACAAAATTACAAATAAACTATTATAAAATTTAAAAATTGAATAAATTCAGGAAATGACAAAGTATGAGGTAAAAAATTAAAATTAAAACTTTTAATACTTAATGATATATAATACACAAATTAATGAGTAATTTATACTGTGTGCGTACAAACAACATCTGGTGAGCACATAATATAATATAACATACAATACAACATAAAATATAATGTAATAGAATATAATGTTATGTTATATAGTTAACATATATATAATATATATATAATAACTACGCTACTGTATGTAATACATTACATACTATATATGCAAGGGTGGTGCCAATGTTTTTAAAATCAGAATTGGCATCAAACCGGTTCGACATGTGTCCGGACAAGGGGTCGGACCCCGGTCCAACGTCCGATCCGGTTTTAAAAACATTGGGCGGGGCTGGAGCTGGAGGGGGGGC
Source organism: Misopates orontium (assembly GCA_946800315.1). NCBI lineage: Eukaryota > Viridiplantae > Streptophyta > Magnoliopsida > Lamiales > Plantaginaceae > Misopates > Misopates orontium. The sequence goes on from OX326951.1 coordinate 24,638,890, forward strand.
GGCCCCCATATGCCCCCTTGGCTCCGCCACTGACCGTATTTGTTGTTTTATTTTACATATATTTAATAACTAATCTTGAGAAAACGCAATTTTGATGTTTAGAGGTTGTTTAATGTATACAATTCTTGTTAAAAAAGAACCAACCGTCGCGCATTAAAAGAATGCAAAGAGTATAAAAAATGATAGTGGACACAAAGAATATGTTGCACCATGAGAATGAAATATTCCTTTTGTGGGTACCATTTGCAATTGAATTTGAGTATGAGCACAAGCTGCTTGCCCTCCAAGTTATATATTCATTGATATTTGAGCAGGACAACATGTACGAATTGTACTACAGCAGTATCCCTGTTTTATTTGTCCGACTCATACCATCACTTTTACGAGGGTAAGATTTTGAAGTATGATTAGAAAATCCTTAATGATACTTTTCGAAAATCCTAAGATATCATTTATTTGTATTTAGATGATGGACATCTCTTTTCAAGATATTTTATTCAATATCTTAAAATTGAACTATATTTTTGAACAATAGTATTAAGTTCGAAAGAAGTTTAATTGGTGAGTCCTAGCTTGTTTATCACAGAACTATGTTTGCTTGTTGGTAATCAAATTCTGTTGCTTTTTGAACAAATATTCAAATTTAAGCTAATAATTAAATTGCACCATAAAAATATATTATTTATCATTCATAAGTTCCCATTTCATGTTTTCTCGTAATCTCCCATGTTGTGTTTTAACTAGACCTTTTCCATAGAATCTCTACCTATATGGTAGATATTTTTATGTACACTATCAGTATACTCTTGACAAATTAGGGTTTACAAAGTGGAAAGTATATTTTAATCGGCCACTTATTTTAATTCAAAACTTCAATTTAATTGTATTTTTTCCTAAAACTTCGAATATGTTTAGCTTAATAGTATTATATTGTAAAATGTTAAAAATTGGAAAGCAGAGTTTTGATATGTGGCATATACGTGTCCTAAGAAAATGTTAATTCTCTTACTTCAGTTAATAATTATACAAATGCTGTCAAAAATCTCTATTAAATCCATGTGGACGTTCTAGTGTGCCTACAAAAAAAATTGCTTAAATGATTGATAATGATAGTTACAAACTATTTTATAATGTCCATATCTAAATTAATTTCTTTAAATGTAATATAATGGACAGTAAAATAAATTTTAGACGCACATGTATCGCGTGCCACATTTGCTAGTATGTTTTATATGTTACACTATCATATATATGGTGCGAGAAAATTATACACGCAAAACTAATAAAAGATAATAGATTTGTTAAACACATTCGTCACACTCACTATTTCAAGGCACATCGTCAAACTAATTTTATTCAACATTTTTTGATGGATAAATTTCTGTTCAACTTAAGTGAACTATTTATATAGGAATGACAAATTTAGTTAAGTTCTATTAAACTGCTTCAAATACCCCTAAATTGTTTTGTCAAATGTGGGCATAGCCTCAAAACCCCTTACCTACCCCGTCCAACTATTTAGAGTGTTAGATATATAGCAATTGTTGGAGAATGATTCGCAGTATATCAAGTTTCAGATGCTAACTTTATTGCAATTATAGGACCGATTATTAAATTTACGGTAAATTCTCTCAACTTGGCAATAATGATTAAAACATTACACTTTTTGAAAAATAAGAAAAATCAGTAATCACACATCCATCCATTAGTTTAATTTTTCTTAAAAGTTGAATAATTGCTGAGACACTCTAGACACTTTAAGCACATGAAATATATTGAGAGCCTATGTGTAATGCTATTCAAACTCCACCCGATGCATCTGTGTAATTAGATTAAAAATCAGGAGGTAAGTGTGATTTCCTAAACTATAAAAATAATGGTGTGATTTTCTAAACTAGGATATTTGTCTGTTCTTTCAAAATTTGACAACTGAACCCCATATAACAATAAAATAGAGTGAGAAAGTTGTAACATCATCTCGTGTCTTGGTTATCTCGTCAACTTTTTTTTGTTGAAATAATGACTTGTAAACATAACTTTCACTTGATTAATAAATGAGACGGAGCAAAATTCAGCATAAGTCTATAAGTTGAATATTTTTTTGTTATAGCAGAACATTCTCGTGCTTGCTTAATTTATTATTATTGATGTTGGTGCATGGGAAATCCAAGTCAACGTTGTGAAAATTGACAAGAATCTTACATCGCATAGATCTTATCTTATTTTCTGTTTTTCAAAACCTTAATTTTTAAATTCTCAGGTTTTTAATTTTTTTTAATTTCAAAAATATATGTAAAATATCCTTTTGCTTTTCACATAGTAGTACTTTATTATTAATCTACTAAATTAAAAATAAATATTAATTGCATCCGTAGTTCAAATTCAAGATTTTATAACATTTAAATAGTCAAATTTTGATTAAGATTTAATAAACATAAAAGAATGAGAAAGGAAAGTTGAAAAGTCTTTTCAATTTTGTTACAGTTTTCGTACTAAATTTAGTGAACGGTATAATTTTTTTAATTGTTTTTGTCTCATTTGTCTTTGTCATGTTCAACAGTCGAGACTTTTCAGGCGAGGTTACTGTAATTTTACAAACATAGGGGGAATTTGTCTTTTACGTCGATCAAAAAAGGCTGACTACATGTATATCACTTATCAACAGTCAAGACTTTTTTTTTTTTTTAAGCAAATAAAAGCAATATATTAAAGATAAAATAGGTGACCAAAAGAGTCATAATAGTTCATTACAGTGAATCCTCCATCACAAAAACATGAATTAGGAATATTGGAGGCTGTAAAGTTAGCATTCCACGAGTTCAAAAAGCCCCAACGGGCAGCATTGTGTGCGGCTTGATTAGCGTTCCTAAAGATATGTTTAAAGCGCCACTTAGGCCAAAATTTCCAGATTTTTCGGATAGCGATCACCAACGGTTTGATGGTACATGGAATTTCACCATGTAAGTCAGTAAGAGCATCAATGAGAGTGAGGCTATCCGATTCCAAAATAGCATTATGGACCGAAGATAAATTGATGCATTGACAGGCTTGGAGAAGGGCAAGTGCCTCTGCAACGAGTGGATCCATGCAAAGCTTGATTGTTGCCGAAGCAAAAAGAATTGACCCATTGGCGTCGCGGATGACAAAGGCTGTACAAGCTCGGCCTTGGAGAAACGCTGCATCGCAGTTGATCTTGATCCAGTGTTTTGGTGGCCGAATCCAAACAGCCGAGGAGACACATGATCGGCTAGCTTTCTTTTTCTTTTCTGGATTCCAGTGCTCGGTTGCCTTTTGGTTCCGCCGAGAGGAGAAAATCCTGAACAGCCAAGGAAGGTTTACCGTGAGTAACAGCATTACGATTAAACCAAATCATTTCGCCAAAGACACAAAAAGAAACGAGGAAATTTTCACGCATTAAACCAGAATTAAAGAAACTCCCTGATTTAGTGAACAACAATTTCAGCCAATCTTTTAAGCTCCAATCTTTAAAGGGGGTGAGATTAATCTGCCAATGAGAAAGTAACCAAATTTGCATCGTAAAAGGGCACTTGAGGAGAAGATGGCCAATGGATTCCTCATTTGAATTACAAACAGGGCAATTCGAATCATTAATAGAAAACAACCTCTTAATGCGAGCTCTAGAGGGGAAAGCATCATGAGTAACTTTCCACAGAAAGTGTTTATGGCGGTCATGAAGCCGAGCTCTCCAAGTATTTTTAAAGAGGAAAGAGTCATCATCATTTAATTGAGAAAACCCGAGAGTTTGGTCGGTGAGATACGCGCTTTTAGTAGAGAAATTCCCTGACTTGGAGGGAGTCCACATCGGTAAAGTGCTCGCAATTTCAGAACTAATCTGAATTTTGAGTATAGCATCAGTCATGATCTTATCAAACATTAAAGAGAGCTTATCAACATTCCAAGAGGAGCTAGACTGATTGAAGAAACTTTTGACAAGATAATGGTTAAAAATAGCAGGGTTAAGAGGGTCTTGAGGCTTAGGGATAAAATCCGGGAGAGTTGGGATCCAAGGCTGATCGAAAGTGATGAGCCTAGAGTCATGACAGACCGGGAAACAAACGCCTTTAGAAAGGACGGATCTGCACTTGAGAATGTCTTTCCAAATCCAAGAAGCCTGCTGGACATTGGGTTAGCATCCATAAAATTGCAAGAATGTAAATATTTAGCTTTAAAAAGATCAACCCAAAGACTGTTATGGTTAATAAGAACTTTACAGGCTAACTTGGCAACAAGAGCTTTGTTAAAATCAGCCATACGGCGGAATCCAAGACCACCAACAGCTTTAGGTTTGCAAATAGAATCCCAAGCAAGAAGGGGAAGAAAGTTTCCATTATTGTTTTCTCCCGACCAGAATTTACGGAACAAAGCATCAAACTTGGAACAAAGCTCAATGGGAAGCAAAAAGGTAGACATGTGATACACCGGGTTGGGTTGAGCAACAGATTTAATCAAAACAGTACGACCCGCTTGAGAAAGATTAGTGCATTTCCAATTAGAGAGGCTGTTGTGGAGTTTATCACTAAGCTTAGAAAAAGCAATTTTGCGGGAGTTCTTTTTGCAAAAAGGAAGACCAAGATGAGAATCTTTATGATCACAAGCATGCATACCAAACAAGTTAAGAATATCCAGATTAACATTGGAGGGAGAATTAGGACTAAAATGAATAAAAGACTTAGAGAAATTTAAAAGTTGACTAGACCAAGAGCAAAAGAGATCAAGACAAATTTTAATAACATAGGCATTCTCAATGGTAGCTTTACCGTATACCAACAAGATCATCTGCATACATCAAATACGATATACGAGGACAAGTTCTAGACAATTTGATGCCTTTAAGGACACCTAGATTCTCCAGATGAGCAAGGATACGGGAAAGGAGCTCAGTGTAAGTGACAAACAGATAAGGGGATAGGGGATGACCTTGTCTAATTCTTCTAGAAGGCTCAAAATAACCATAAATAGCTTCATTCACTAAGATGGAAAAACTAGAAGATGAAATGCAAGCAAGAATCCAATTCACAAAAATTTTATCAAAACCGAGAAGAGTAAAGATATGAGCAAGTAGATTTCATTCAACACGGTCAAAAGCCTTAACAAGGTCAACTTTCATGGCCATGAATCCATTTTTACCTTTCCGATGGTGAATAAAATTCATCAATTCATGAGAAATAATGTTGTTGTCATTAATGTTTCTACCTTTAACGAATGCAGACTGAGCAGGTGAGATAAAACGATCAAGAAAAACTTTCAACCTATTAGCAATAATCTTGGAACAGGTTTTATAAACAATATTGGACAAACTAATAGGGCGAAAGTCTTCCAAAACACAAGCATTATTCTTCTTGGGAATGAGAGTCATATGCGTATGATTAAGAGCTTTGAACATATGGCCAGTCTTGAAAAAATCTTGCACAGTAATAATGAAAGAATGGTTGATCGTGGACCAAAAACATTTGAAGAAACTAGCGGGAAAACCATCGTTTGCCCGGGCTTTTATCTGAACCCAGAGAAAATAGAGCTTTTTTAATTTCAGCCGAAGATGGGATTACTACAGAAAAGAATATTGTCCTCCGAACTGATGACAGGATCGAAAAGATCATTCAAAGTAAGGGGGAAAGGGGGATTGGTAGCATTATGATCACTAGTAAAAAGCTTTTTGAAATAGCATTGAAAAGAGCTACCAATATCCTCCCAGTTGGAGACACGAGTGCCAACACTGTTATGAATAAAGTCAATGCGGTTGAAACGGTTGTGAAGAATGACTTTGAGATGGAAATACTTGGTGTTGGCATCTTCATCTTTAAGCCATTTTTCCCTAGACCGTTGCTGCCAGAGCGTGTTAAGCCTCTTGTGCCAAATATCAAGGGAGTTGTGCAACAATTTGCCCTTTTTCAAATTAAAAGAAGTTTGAGGGCCAGACTGTATACTCGCAATATTTTTAGAAATCTCAGCGATTTTAGTGTGAATATTGCCAAAAACTCTTATGTTTCAACTAATTAAGCTTTTTTCGTAGAAACAGTTTTAGAGTGAAACAGATAAGGGGGAGGGCCCAAAACAGCATAATTCCAAGCATTATCCACAATATACGCACAATTAGGATCGGACAGCCAAATATTTTTGAACCTGAAGGGCTTTCGCCCTTTTGGTTGATGGTTTTGAGTAGAGAGCACTATCAGGCGGTGGTCCGACGCAATTGCCGTAAGGTGGGTGATCTGGGCCGAGGGAAACAACACGCACCAGGCAGCATTTGCTACACCCCTATCTAGCGGCTGCTGAATATTGTGTTCATCTTCTTGGCCATTATTCCAAGTGAAGTCATAGCCTGCAAACCTGAGGTCAAAAAGTGAGAGTCGGTTTAAATCATGACAAAGTGTGTGTTTAGAGGAGCTAGCAAAAGAGCAACCCCCTAATTTCTCCAATTGGCTGCAAATATCGTTAAAATCACCAATAACAGCCCAAGGTACAGTCGGTGGAGAATCCACAGAATCCATTATTTTCAAAAATTCCGCTTTTGCAGCGGCATACGGAGGGCAGTAAATCCCCGTAAGTTTCCAATCTGGGTGGCCATGGGAGCTGACCATCGAGTTGATCATGAAATTGTTGCTTTTAGTAATAAAAAACTTAGTGTTTGCATTCCAGGCTAATCAAAGACCGCCGGAAATGCCTACTGGAGGAACAATAAAACTGTTGACAAGAGCACAAGAGGTGAGAGTAGAGGAGAGAAAATAGAAATTCGAAGTCTTTATCTCAGAAAGAAAGATAATATCTGGGCGAATGTTGCGGTTCAACGTTTGCAGGGCTTGGATTGCCCAGGGCTTACCAAGTCCCTGGCAATTCCATGCTATGATAATCATAAGGCTACTGTTCATTCGACCTCTCTTGACTGGAGGGGTCTCCAAGGTTTATATCCATTTCTTTCGCAAGAGCAGAGAGATCAATATCAAGCGGGGCTGCGTAGTCGTTGATTAGGGCCTTCGATTTTGGACCACATACGAATTTTCTCAGTTTCTTGGTTCTGCAGTTATCATGTTGGTATCCTCGATTTGCCGCGCCCTTTTTGAAGGAATGGAGTCAATTTTGGTTGAGGGTGATAGGGGGAGAGATAGGCAGTGGGTTGTTGGATAAAAGGGTATTGTTTACGGGTTGGGAAATAGGAAAATGGGTGGGTAAATGGATAATATTATCGGGTGGGGGAAGAGGGATATGGGTTTGGGCTTGGGTTAATTCTATAGTGTGTGGTGGAGGAAACATGCAGATTGTGGAGTTGGGCTAAGTTAGAGGCAGCAGCTTTATCTGCGGGTAGTATAGGTGGGCTTAGGGTAATGGGATCAGTTGGGCTGAGGGTATTATTTAGACCAGCCTGGTTTGGGCTGGTAGTAAAAAGACATACACACTCGGCACTCCTCCCACGCGCTAACGTATATTGACGTTATTCACTTCTCCTAAAAGACCCATCACTTTAAAACTTTATATCTTTTGTGTAATGTTATTACATAATTTTCAAATGAAACTGAAAAAATACTTTATAACAATAAAGTATAATTAGAATGATTTAAAAGTTCCTAAAATAATCAAAATACTACTTCTATATTCAACTACGTCTTATGATAAAATATCATTATTTTTATAAATATATAAAAAGTATAATTTATTAATCACGATGTTATCTTATTGTAAACTACATATAATACTAACAATAATTTTGACAATTAATTTAATCGAATTAGACCAATTTAGAAATGTGAGTTAAATATTGATGAAAATGATTATACGTATATATTTATCATTTAGAAACATATAAAAATAGTCCTACCAATTTGGTCGGATAAACGAATACTAGTAGTTTGACATTTTGTTTAATGATAAATAGCTAGTAGTTTGATATGGATGCATGTGCATTGTGATTTTTGAAAAGAAACCTTTTGACAACTCCAAAAAGGATATCCCTTCTTACTCCAAAAAGGAAAGGATATCCCTTCTTACTCCAAAAAGGAAACTGTGAACCTGTAGTTTAGTATTTGTGAAAATCCTAAGGGCTCTTTTGGTTGGTAAGGTGGGATTGAAGGAGATTAAGCAGGAATAGATTAGTTGAGATTGATTGTGTAGGATTCTTAATTTTACATTTAGTTGAAAAATGAATAAGTCACACTGATTTTCAGATTATGCAAATTTGTCTCTTTTACCCTTTGGTATTAATATTTCTCTATTTTTCTATATATTAAAACACATTGCTAAAAACTAGTAACTAATATCTATCATTTATCAATACAAATTATTAAAAAATATTGTAGTATAAGTTTATTAATTTCTGTTAAAACTTAAAACTTAGTTTTAATTATTTTTATAATGATTTATTGCTAAATAAAATAAAAGCAAAAAAAAAAAACATCGTCTTCCCCAAAAAACTAGTCCTCGCGACCGCCGCCTGTCCCCCACCAATCCAGTCCGTGAATCAACCAAAAAACTGCCACCAACGCCAATACTCTCACTTCAACACCGTCAATCGAAAGCTCATCCTGAATCCGACTCCATCGTCGCGCACAACAACCATGAAAACCCAAAAAAGTAAAACTGATTTCGCCAGATTTGAGTCCTAAGTCGTAGGATCTGAGTCCTATCTCGGCGGATTTGAGTCCTACCTCGCCGAATTTGAGTCCTACCTCGTTGTAGTCAACCTTGCGCACCGGATTTAATCGCTCGAAACGTCGAAGCTCTGAATCGGTTTGGATTTTGCTTTTTGATTCTGAGTTGTTTGCTGTGGGAGGTGAAGTCTCCTTCCACGGTGAGTTCCTGGTCATGCTCACCCGGCGGTGGAGCGGTGTCATGCGACCGCGAAAGAGGAGGGAGAAGCCACTGTGTAAAAAGTATGGTGTAAATTGTGTGAAAGAGGATATGAGAATGAGAAGGGCACTTTCGTAAATTTAATTTTTTTTTGGAGGATAAATTTGGAATTTTACAGTTAATAATTTTACTTTTCCATCTTGATTCTCAAATCCCGGGGGGGGATAGCGGATTATTTTTCCTGATGTAGATCGTGTCCATTGGATTAAGTTGGGGCGACCCGGTAATGAAACTGTATAACCAAACTTGATTTTTCCCCTTATTAGCCCAGTTTATATTGCCTATTAGGGGTCTGTAGGTCTAACCAACGAACCCTAAAAGCTTAAAATAATTTCCAACCAACATATACTTCCTCGGACTAGACAGAAATGCCGTGCTAGCTGCTGCTCTGATGGAGACAATGTATATAGAGGTGTCTGTTTTGGCAGCTTTAACTCCCCTTCCTTTTTGGACTAAAAGTTGATTTTAGTTTTCAGAGTTCTAAAACTATGTCTTTCTTTTATCTTACATTAGTTTCCAAAAATCATACCATCCAGCTATTCATCACTAAACAAAACGAACGTTTACCTTAACAAGTTAATTATATTATTATCTTTAATCAATACATATCTTTCTTAATTTGTATTTATATGAAATTTCAAATAAGCTCAATTTATGTGCTTATTGTCTAATCTGGTTGAAAGAGACAGCGAAACTAAAATTTGTATCATATCTAGTTTACAATAAGATAACATTGTGATAAATTAAAGTTTAATAGTTTATCCTCGTAGTTGAAGGAGAAAAAATTAGAAATATTGATTATTGTCATGAGTGTTTAAAATATTAAATTATTATTAGATTATAAAAATAAAGATAGGAGCACATAAGTTTTAAGGTACGTAATTGAAATTTTTGAGGAGAAAATTTAACAAATGTTAGTCTAGATTGCAAAATTATTGTTCAAACTTCACGATTGTATCTTTGTTTTATCCCAAACATATATACTATATAGTGTACTTATCCCCAGAAAATAAAAGCAAATCTCGAACTACTGTAATGTGTCAGCCCAAACTATGAACATAGAAAAGAAAAGAGAAAAGGCATGCCAACTGGCAATAAAGTGTAATATCATAAACTTTTGTTGCCAAAAACAAAAAAAACAAAAAAAAAATCCAAATTTTGCAACATCACATATACGTGATACCTGTGTGCGGGTGAGGATCCTCTATCCCACGTTTTGTTCAATTTTATGTCCCACTTACTAATTATAGTTCAATTTGTTAAACTTAATTCAAACTCTAGTTTGTTAATTTCAAATTAATTAAATAAAAATACAAGCACAGAATGTCAAGAGTCATTAATTTTTATCTTTTCTAGTTTTCTCTCTCCTATCTCTCTCATCTATTTCTTCTCGTCATTTTTGAAACAAATTCAGGTTTCTTTTTGAACCAAAACAACATTAAGGGTGTATAATTTATGTGAGATTCTTTCTTCGTCACCAACAAATTCCAAGGTTATATAATTTTTAGATTCTTTAAGAAAAACCTATCATTTACATCAGATGTCAAGAGATAAAGTATACGTCCCAACTTGACAAGATCTAGAGTTATCAAAACACTCAAATCTATCTCATATTTTAATTTGCAACATCAATTTATAAGAAAAAAAGCTTTAGTTTAAAACATCTTAATTATTTTTAGTGAAACTTTACAGTAAATATATGGAGATGAATTCTTCTGAAAATGCAGAATGCAACTTTTTTCAAGCAATAGTAGTCAGAGTTTAATTCAATTTTTTTACAGTAAGCTTTTCTCTTATATTAGCATTAATATGATGAAGAACGAAAGAGTGGAATCGCGACAGACTCGTGTTTTATAAAGATTAAGGAAAACGAAATATTAGAAAATCTGAAGAAGATTTTATCTTTTCTCAGGAAAGACGTGTGAGATGAGAGAGATGAGAGAGAAAAAGGTGGAAAAGATAAGAATGAATGACTCTTGGAATTCTTTTTTTTTTAAAAAAGAAATTTATTTAATTAGAGTTTTACCTTATTTTAACTATCCATAATTAGTAAATGGAACACAAAGTGGAACAAAAAAGTGGGACAGAGGATCCTCACCCCCTGTGTGCATTTTACATGCCACAAACATTAGAGATAAAAAAAAGAAAAAAGAAAACCATACTGGAGACATCGCCAGTGCATGGTCATAACATGCATGTTGCATGTTAACATGTTGAAAACCTACTAATGCTTAAAATTTGCGGCAAACTACAGAAAAGATAATCATGATAAAAAAATACAGCAATACTATTGATTGGTTTTTTTTTTCCCAACTAATTAGTTTCCTTACTAATATCACCCATTTAAATTGAATTTATACTTCGTGTTGCGTACTTTTGATTCTCTTAATTTCAATTATATTAAGCCCTTATGTTTCTAAATGTTCCATAAGCATAATATTTCTTTGCCAAAATGTTGTTGGACTTAGGTGGAAGTGTAACTATAATTTATTACTTATTAATTTTCTTGAAATGTGCAATTTGTATCACATAAATTTGAAGTGTGTTGCATATATACTTAAATGTACGTTCCGTGTGACATAGATTTTTCCCTTTAATTTGTGAATTTGTTTTTATAGCTTACATAAGTTGATCTTGTATTCTGCGTGATTTTGGTAGCTAGTACAAAATTGGTAATGGTTCAATATTGTGTAGTATATATTGTGCCCGTAACAGTATTAATATACCAATTACCACATCCTGTATCCACATTGCTATATGCATGTTCGTACATGCATCACACTCAAGATGACACAAACGTTGGGAACTTAGGATAAACAAAATCTTAGATAAGATGCATATATAGAACAATAATGATGGCAATTCTATATTGAGCGGGTTTATGATCATCTCTCTCTAACTATGAATCACAAGAATATGTTCAATAGAACTACAGTGATTCAATCATATGTGATAAATAATTAGAACGTTATATTAATATATTTTTATCCAAAAATCATTACTTACTCTACTCATTAATATAGCATATGATGGTAAACATGCATGTCTTTTCCTGTTTTTTCTTTTTTGCCACTTAATTAAACGGTGTTTATGAGTTTCTTTTTCTTTAGCTGTAGTTATTTTTGTTGTAAATTGTAATGTACCTGCGTACGTCATCATAGTTCATCATTTGGTTAAGGAGGTTTTGGCAATTTACCCCTATATGTTATGCTAAATTAGTAAATCACCAACCCGTGAAAAATAAATAGACAAATTACTCCCATTTGATTTAAAAAATTGGCAACTTATCTCCCCTGTATAGGGAGGTCTAGTTCACTTGCTCAAACTTGAGTGAGAATAGTACTTTTTAGGTGAAAAAAGATTAATTATATCATCTTTTCTGAAAAAATATGTAGATATTTAGTTTAATACTTTAACTTGTTAAAACAATGCAAAAATAAAAACTAAATTTAGAAATAAGTTATAATTTTAGAAGATGTTTTATAATACATTTTATACTTTTTTATATTAAAGAAAGGTTATATTCAAATTTTTAATTACAACAAAGAATATGTTATAAATAACAAGGGTATCTTAGTCATCAAATATAAAAAATTCACTAAAAAAAATATAAGGATGTAGTGTGCCAATTTTCGAAATTACATGGGTGTAATTTGGCTATTTATCTTTTTTCAGGGGGTAATTTGCCAATTTTGCATAACACAAGGGGCAAATTGCAAAAAACCCTTTGGTTAAGTAATCTTTTTTATAATAAAAAATTTAGGAGTTGTTAGTTCATCAAAATATATGATAGTAAAAAATCTTTTTATCTCAAGAAAGTACTTTGCGTGCGTATAAGCGTATTAATCCTTGAATTTGGGAGAATGGGTATAGGAGGGTGCATGTTGAATTGGATGCAAAAGTGTTGGTGACATTGGTGAAGTCGGAAGGGTGCGGCAATTGGAGGATTGCAGCCGTGTTGCATAGGATTCGGGTGTTAATTGGCAGAATGGAGGTGATTATCTCGCATATCTTTCGGGAAGGAAATTCAGTGGCAGATTTTTTTGGCAAATGAAGCTTGTGATTTGAAGACTTTGGTTCATTTTGATAGTGATAGATGCAGTCGTAAAGTTCTTGGCTTAGATATGCTTGATTGTAGAGGAATTCCTTATTTAAGGTTTCCTCATTAGTTTCTTTCTTTTTGACTTGTTTGAGCTTTATTTTGGTTCGTTGTAAGTATCAAGATTCCTCTTTGGATGACCGGCTATTGACTCTTTCATGTGATGAATAAAGAATTTGGTTCCTTTAAAATATATATATATATATATATATATATAGAGAGAGAGAGAGAGAGAGAGAGTTGTTTTCATCTATTAAGTCTCGTTGGTCGACACTAGAGGGAGCGAATGAAGGTTTGACACTCTCTTTAGTATCAAAAGTTGTATCTCTCCGGACTACAATCTGCTGGATAAAATTAGTGAATGAAAGTTTTTATTGCATATTGTATAAATTTATCATTTACATTAGATAATCGTGAGGGGGAATATTGTTGTTTGAACTTGTGCTTCAGCAAGTTCATTCTGCCCATAGAATTTGTAATATGTTGTTTGTAGCTAATTACGACCCATCCCATAAGACAGTATCATTTTTTCCCTACGCATGGCACATGTTATCTAATGTGCTAAAAGTTAAAACATTACTCTTTTTGCTAAGAGTTTTATTATCAAAAGACTAACACCATTTTGAATTTAATAAGATCAAAAATCATGTCCATCAAACAGTGTGTCATTATTTTTATATCATAAAGTTGCTATTGAAGAAGGGAAATTATTTCTAATTTAATGCGAACTGCAAAACAACATGTTCATCTGAACTTGTAAAAAGTTCTGTTGGATATGGCAACTGAATCTATAGTGTTCTCAATTTTGAGAACTTCCTAGGATAAATACTTCATTTAGCCTGTTTGTTTTGTGATAAACAAATTTAGAATAGGGGATCCAATTGTAGTGAAACATAATATTTAATTGATTCCATCATGGTGCTGTATTTAGAACAAAAAAGCATCTTGTTATTGTGATAATGCACATTCCGTTTGTGATGTTGTATTTGTGTATAGGCTGTAGCAAATTGGATTGAATGTAGGTCTATTATGTTTTATGCCTTGGAGGTCAACAGTGTTGGAGTACATTTATGATTATTCCTTCTTAATTAGAGAAAAACACATTTTTGGTGCCTTAACTTAGCACAAGTTCGTTTTTGGTGCCTTAACTTGGCATGCCACGTTTTTGGTCCCTTAACTTGGCTTTTTTTTCGATTTTGGTCCCCCGGCGGCGGCAATTTGAATTTGTCGCCGGATTTTGCCACGGTGGACGGATTTTGGGGATTTTGACCCAGTCAAGATGCCACGTCACCACGAGGCTGAGTTGGCACGCCATGTGGACTTTTAAAAAAAAATGTTAAATTACAAAAAAAGATACAAAATTAACAAAAAAAATATTATAATTTCAAATTGATGTAAACTAAAAAAAATGTTAAATTAGCATTAAGCTTAGGAATACGTTTATTTGCTAATATGATGGCCGGTCATTAACAAAAACAATATTATAATTTCAAATTGATGTAAACTAAAAAAAATATGTTAAATTACAAAAAAAAATTACAAAATTAAGAAAAAAATATTATAATTTCAAATTGATGTAAAACTAAAAAATGTTAAATTACAAAAAAAAATTACAAAATTAACAAAAACAATATTATAATTTCAAATTGATGTAAACTAAAAAACAAAATATGTTAAATTACAAAATTAAGAAAAAAATATTATAATTTCAAATTGATGTAAAACTAAATAAAAATTAAAATGTAATTATAAAAGGTTTTTCTAATTTCATAAATTTAATATTAATTAAAAACAAAAAAAGTATAAAAATAAAAAATAAAAAGATAGGGGAAGATCGTCTTCCCCGATTCACCGGCGGCCTCTCCACCACCACCACCACCATCGTCACCAGCCACCGCCTCCTTCTCTGCTCATAAACCCCCACCAGAATCACGGAGGATAGATGTTGCTCGTTAGCTTCTGTGCTTCACACAAAACACAAAACCTCCAACAATGGCAGCACCAATTCATCCCCAAATCTACTAAAACCCTAACAACCGTCGTCGCCAGTCGCCACCGCCTCCTCGCCCGTGCTGCCGTTGGATATGGCATCCCACAGAGCTCCGGCCCTGCACCACCATCTCCGATTTGGTGGTGCAGGTCGAATCGACATCGGAGAAGACGATCTTCCCCGATTTCTCCCCGATCGTCTTCTCCGATTCCAGATTTTTTTTTTCAACGTTTTTTTTTTTGTTAATTTAAAAATATATTTTAAATAATTTCAGAAATTTAAATAAGTTTAAAAATTTGAAGTAATAAATTCGAAAATTTTAAATTGTTAAACTTTATAAGAAATTATTTTTTTTCAGAAATTATATTACTTTTTCTTTAAAGTTAATCCACATGGCGTGCCAACTCAGCCTCGTGGTGACGTGGCATCTTGACTGGGTCAAAATCTCCAAAATCCGTCCACCGTGGCAAAATCCGACGAGAAATTCAAATTGCCGCCGCCGGGGGACCAAAATCGAAAAAAAAGCCAAGTTAGGGGACCAAAAACGTGGCATGCCAAGTTAAGGCACCAAAAACAAAATCGTGCCAAGTTAAGGCACCAAAAATGTGATTTTCTATTTGATGAGAAAAACTAGCTACTACAGTGCAACTGGTTATTTAAAGATTGTAATAGTGAAGAGTTAATTACGAAATAGTTATATTTTTGTTCATTTGGGTTTCATCTAAAACGACTCCTTACAACTTAGAAAGACGCAAACACATAGATATTACGGAAAACCTTTGGCTATGTAAGATTTGTTGTTTGGAGAGAAAATTGCATATTTGGTGCCTGAAGTTGGCACCCTTCCACTTTTGGTGCCTCAACTTGGCATCTCTCACATTTGGTGCCTCAACTTGGATATTGCTTGCGATTTTAGTCCTCGGGTAAAAATTTACTTAATTCTAGCCGGAAAATATCACGGGCCGGCACATATGATTATATTAAGAAAAAAAAAAGTAGAATCTATCAAAAAAAAAGCACGATTAGGTTGGTTGCTTGACGAAACGTTTGTTGAAGAAACAATCTTCTCTTCAACAATTAAACAAAAAAAAATACAAAAAAAAAAAACCCAAATTCATGAGAAATCAAAAGCGAGGAGAGTTAAAGTTCCATCGCTTATGTAACAGACATCTCGAACAGTTTTTTTTTTTTTTTGGTTGATTATTAATATTAAAAGCTCCTCAAATTTTGTTCATTTGTAGCAGCAAAGTAGTGCTGCAAATAAATAACATGGAAGCAACAAATTGCTATTGTAGTGTTGTTCAACTTGCATTAGCAATTTGCAGTCGGATGTGAACAACATTGCAACAGCGAAGTGTTGGTTCTAGTTGAACAATATTGAAGCAGCAATTTGTACTGCTAGGTTGTTTAATTACAACTGCTAATTGGTGTTGCAAGCTTTAAGTCTTCAAACTTTTTTCTGTCCCTCCGCTTTTGATCTCCGACGAATTTGGAATGAAAGTTTGTATATTTTTGGTGCTGTGATTTTCCGGCTAGAATTAAGTGAATTTCTACCGGAGGACTAAAATCGCAAGCAATATCCAAGTTGAGGCACCAAATGTGAGAGATGCCAAGTTGAGGCACCAAAAGTGGAAGGGTGCCAACTTCAGGCACCAAATATGCAATTTTCTCTGTGTTTGGATTAAACTTAATAAATTAGAAATATAATAATTGTATATATATGCTAGGTCCTACGAAAATAACTTTCGTATTTATAATCATTTGCGGGTCGTGCATGTCCATACTTAATCCTAAATGGCATTTAGGACAAATTATCAGCGATGTCCTTTAGATCAAAAGTTTGCTATATTCTTTTTGTAAGCAAAAGATTCAAAAAAGAATTCTCTAATAAAAATGTGCGACTGGTTTTTATTCATGATCCACCAAGTTTAAAGAGTCCAACACCTATTTACAATGGCCGGTGATATTGGCAAAGTAAAAAAATGTTGATGCCAAAATAATTTTTTAAAAATCTCTAATGTATCCTTATCAATCTAACTGTATAAAAGTTAAGTGCTTAACATACCATATTAACAATGTAAATTAGTATTTGATGTGGGGTATTTTCGTCTGGATACGTGTCCACTCTCCAACACTCCATGTCAGACTGCTTTAGTTCTTGATGGATGCTTAAGCAGCTTTTGAGTTCAGAACCTGCACTCAACACCACACGTAAACTAAGTCGGTGCCTCCTCCGGCGAAGGCACTCCGACGCTTAAGTCAGATAGGTCAGAATTTGAGGTATTGTCGTCAGAGACAATAGCTCAAATTTATAGCTCCAAATATGCCCAAATAGGTCGAATTTGAGCTCTATAGATCGAATTAGCACACCTCGAAATGGTATTGAGAACCGTGATGAGAAAACCCGAATAGATCGAATTACTCTCAAATAGCTCGAAATACACTCTATATAGATCGAACAAGAGCTATTGCAATATAGCTCGAATTATTGCTCTATAGCTCGAATTCGATGTATATAGCTCGAAATTAGATGCTAGAAAATAAAAACGTACCTTAAAATGAGGCATGGGACCCCCTTATATAGTAATAAGAATCCTTATTCGTCTAAAAGTGCAATCCAAGTAGAACTATGACTCAAAATAGGTCGAATTAGAGCTATTTTGAAATAGCTCGAATTGGACCTTCAAATAGGTCGAATTTGGGCCCATATAGCTCGAACTGGACTCCTAGGCCTCAAATAGATCGAACTTTAGCCCATATAGCTCGAATTGGGCTTTTGGGCCTTCATATAGATCTTATTCAAGCCCATATAGCTCGGATTGGGCTTGTATAGCTCGAATTGGGCCCTTTCGGGCCCAAATTGATCTTGCTTGGGCTCAATTTGGGCCTACTTGGGCCAATTTCCGAGTTTTGCCTTGAATTGTAATTTTGCATTAAAAAATAATGGTGCTGACGTGGCATAATATGTCCCGAAATACGTTTGTGTATTTATCGGATATTATGACGTGTCGGTACCGAAATATGGTATATCATGGAGTCCCCCAGTTCGTAAGAGTAATGTGTACAAATATTGGTCATACGAACTAAAAAGAAGTCACGTAACCGAGAATCGTGCAACGAGATCGGCGTCGGTGTAAAAAAACCAAGAATTTGACCAAAAATATCAAAATTCAAAAATAGGTCGAATTTACTATTTTTGGTAACTCGAATTGGTATAGGTCGAATTTATCTTTGAAAAAGATAACTCCAAGTCCATAAAAATTTTCCGTAAAATAGCTCGAATTTGACAGAAAATAGCTCGAATTTCATATTGGTCGAAATCGCCCTCCAAAAAGATACCTCGAAATTGCCGGAAAATTTTTCTGAAAATAGGTCGAATTTACATATAGGTCGTTTAGGGGCATTTTGGTAATTCCCGCATCATTTCGCCTATAAATACCCCACTCCCAGCTTCATTTCCTCATTTCGCGCCCAAGCACTCTTCCAGAGCTCTCAAAAAATAGCTCGAAATAACAGCTCGAAATTACTATTTTTAGTAATTTCAATTAAATAGCTCGAAAATCCTCCAAATTTAGTAAGTTTTGCAAAATAGCTCGAAAATACTCTTTATAGCTCGAAATTGACCTCAAATAGATCGAAATTTACCGAAATAGCTCGAAAAACTCCCCTGTTTATTATATCCTTTGGTGAGTGATATATAACTCGAAATTATAGCTCGAATTTCCTGAGGAAATTCGAGCTATAACACTTAGAAAAAATTTTCAGATTTTGAAAATTTCTGAAAATGCTAAAATTTAAGTGTTTGCTCAGATTTGTTCACGACGGCGCGACTTCGACGTAACCGGTCTCCACGTCGTCCATCACCACCACGATCTCACCAACGGGCCTACTATAACGCACACAATCCATCACGAGATTCGTCATATAGGAATCCTCGTGAATCAAACACAAGGCGTCCATCATCCCCAAATCGTCCTCGGCAACCAGAACCTGCACGAATTCGATTACCGGGCGCTCCAAAACTCTTTGCACCTGCACAGAGGTCCTACGAGCAAATTCACCCGAACGAAGAAGTCTCAGTAGATCTAGATCCTCGTGCCGGTAAACTTTCATCCTAAAGTTCTTTATGACGCGAGTTATAGATCTTGAGTCTTCCAGTAGTAGAGGAGAAAGTAGTTATGAGTCTTCTAAGTCGTCTAGGGCTAAGGATAAGGCGTCGACTAGCGGTAATAGTAACGACTCCAGTGATGAGACCTCATCTAGTAATGAGAGAAATAGCAATGATAGGGCATCCGATATGGAGGTAGACGTAGACATCCTAGGAGTTGACGAGGATGAATCGAACCCTCTTCCCATTGTGCCTTATTTACCTCTTGCTGATAATGTGCCTATACCTGCCTCTAACTCCCCCGAACAGCTTGCTCCGCCCAACTTGATCAATTTTGATCAGTTTCCTTCTTCCTTGCCTCACGACATAGCTTATTACCGTGATACCTATGACATCCCTGATACTTATGAGATTATCGTGCCTGGGCCAGATGATAGGATAAACAACCCACCAGAAGGGTGTCTCACTATATTTAGTAGCTACCTGCACTGTGGTTTACGTTTTCCCATTTTCCCAATTGTCTCAGAAATCATGTCCTCTCTCAATTCTTCTCCTTCACATTTTACCCCCAACGCATACACACAAATGTATGCTTATGCGATGCTAACCCGCATCTTTGACCTTCCTTGCTCTGTAACCGGTTTTTGGCAACTATTCATAGTGAAATTCCGCAACAGAGGTGTAGATGCCGGGTTCTACTATTTGAGCTCGCGAAAGAAGCAATGCTTCCTATCTGATCTGCAGACGAGCTTCGGGGCTCACTGGAAGAAACAGTGGTTTTTTATCAAGGAATCCAAGCCTCAGGAATTCCGATTCAAGCGGCTTTGGACGGATGCCCGTCCATCGCCGAGACGCCCCGATCCTCCTATCTACACCTTGACGGTGGTAAAAAACTTGAAAGAGCATCAATTTGATGCTTTTGAGTTGACCACCACCCCAGTGTTGCGGGCCGGCGGTTATACTTATCATGCAGGCGTTGAGCCTTCTATCTTTGGTATAATATTATGCATGTTTTTGTTCTTTTTTACTTGTTGATTTTTAATCTTCCTTCGTTGTCTTCTAACCTTTGCATTGTTTACGATTTTCAGAGCGAATCGGTATGGACAAGACGAAGAAGAGGCTGGCCGCTATGAAGCGTGGCGCAAACGCTCCTCAGTCCTCAGTGCCCATTCCTGAGAAGACCAGTCGTCGTGGTGCGAAGACGGCTGGTACCAGTTCGAGAAGCGGTAATGCTCCTGCTACTGTCTCGACTCGAGGGTCGGGACGTGGTAGAGGTTCAGCTCCTGCCCCTGTTCCTGCTCCAGCTCCAGTGCCTGAGACTGTTCCTTCTCAGTCGACCGCTGAGACTGCTCCTGGATCACCACTTGGCGGTTCTGAGCCGATCCTTCTGGATCTTTCTCCTTCATCGGCACCTTCGATTAGAAGAGTGCATCTTCCCTCCGTTGCTGAAGCGGCTCGCCGCTTTAATGAGGCCAACCCTGAGGCAGCAACGAGGAAGAGGTCTGCTGCTACTGCTGAGGAGATCCGACGGGGTAAGCGCATCGCGCAGGACCGAGCCTATGATGGTGACGATCTCGACATTGACGTGGAGGAGATCGTGCGAGCTTCAGTTGAATCGGGGCAGTTCACTCTGAAGGACACTACTGCCCTTCGACTTGTCAAAGGATTCATGCCTGACTTCGACCGTCAGCTCTATTACCAGGCGATGGGCCACGAGAAGCTAGTCAGTCGCACTGCCTTGTCTCTGTGTGAGGTATGTGCATTTATGAGCTGTCCCTTATCTTTGTTTTATAAATATACTTGAGCATCACTAACTTTTCCCTCTTTTGTAGTTCTTCGTCAATTTCCAGACCATGGCTGAGAATTTCAACATGGTGATGACAACTTAGGATCAGCAGAGGGCTCTGATGGATAGACACCATTCTTCAGCCTTGCAGGCTCAACGGCTGGAGAAACAAGCCAAGGAGGCGAAGGCTGAAGTGGAGAAGCATCTCGTCGCCGCTGTTGACGAGCTGAAGGCAGTGCAGGCTGAACTGGAAGCCTTGAAGGCAGCAAAAGCTACCGTTGATAGGGAGCTTGCCGAGGAAAAACGACTATCCAGCCAGCTCACCACCGACTGCCAGCATGCCACCGCCCTAGTTGACGATCATGTTGACACCATCCAGACGATGAAGGATGCTGCTGCTGCTGCTAAAGCCGAACGTTTGAGGCTTGAGGCTGAGTTGGCTGATGCACAAGCTCGCCTCGCGACTGCTGATGAGGATGGCTACAACAGGGCCATGACTGAGGTATTCCTATTATACTTGAATTTATTCCTCTTTCCTTGAAATTTGTGTGTTACATACTTACTTTTCCTCTACTTGTTTCGTAGGAGCTCCCCGATGAAGACAAAGTGATGGTGGCCATCGAGTTCTTCCGCTCAGCCACATGGGAGCAGATTGCTATGGAGCGGGGCGGTTTTGATATGACCAAGGGCTACAACATGGCCCTTGATGACATCGTCGCCCGTGGTGCTCTTGCTCCTGGGTTCAAGAGGGAGGACTTCAATGTCCTCAATTGCCTGAATGAGGATGACACGGAAGTCGGCGAATCCTCTAGTGGCGCTGCTGCGGATCCTACTCTGGCCGATCCTCCTTCTGGTGAACCTGCTGCGACTGTGGTTGATGAAGAGCCAAAGCATGATGTCTTCACCTCCTTCTATCCTCTTCGTCAGGTATGGCTCTCAGACTTTGCCGACGAGCTGCCATCCACGTCCACTGCCGCTGCTGCTTCTGGTGCTGCTCCAGTTGAACTCCCGGAGGAGGGTGAGATGGGTTTCGACCCTCAGATCTTGGATCAGCCTGCTGATGGCGATCAGCCTATGCCTGATGCTCCTGTTGCCGCTTCTGCTCCTCGTTAGATTTCCCCTATTGATGACACTGGGCCTCTGAACGAGTCTTTTGCTGATATCCAAGAGCAGAGCGAGGGTGCAGTGAAGGCTCTTGGGTTGAATCTGCTGCCTTGATCTTCTAGAGTGGCCTACGTGCCTTTATTTTTGGCGTTTGTGCCTTGTCGTTAATATTCTTGAACATCTTTACTTTGCGTACATAACATTAGTTTTAATACATTCTTTCCGTACAGTATATGTTGCTAACATTTGCGCGATTTCAGCGCTTTATCACTTGCTAGTACAGTTTTGAC
This sequence comes from Misopates orontium, assembly GCA_946800315.1. NCBI lineage: Eukaryota > Viridiplantae > Streptophyta > Magnoliopsida > Lamiales > Plantaginaceae > Misopates > Misopates orontium. The sequence goes on from OX326951.1 coordinate 24,661,126, forward strand.
TTGAAAAGTCTTTTGAATGTCTTTATTCTGTCTCGTTACATCTTCACTCATATGTGTCTACTTTTTAAGTTTAAATTTGATACTTGTTAAAACACTTAAGTTTTATAAACAAGTATTTGTGAGAGTGCGAGAACTTGTGCTCGACTCTACGAGGCTTGTGCTCGTTGTGCGAAGCTAATGTTCGCGCTTGCGAAGCTATGTTCGCGGGAATACGAGAACTTGTGCTCGATTCCACGAGGCTTGTGCTCGTTGTGCGAAGCTAATGTTCGCGCTTGCGAAGCTATGTTCGCGGGAATACGAGAACTTGTGCTCGATTCCACGAGGCTTGTGCTCGTTGTGCAAAGCTATGTTTGCGCTTGCGAAGCTATGTTCGCGGGAGTACGAGGACTTGTGCTCGACTCCACGAGGCTTGTGCTCGTTGTGCAAAGCTATGTTTGCGCTTGCGAAGCTATGTTCTCGGGAGTACGAGGACTTGTGCTCGACTCCACGAGGCTTGTGCTCGTTATACAAAGCTAACGTTCGTTTCTGATAAAGTTTTTAAACTTAAAGTTTGTAGACAGTATGAGTTCATCTTCATGATTCTTGATAGATTGTAGTCTTGCGGATAAATAGTAGGCAACAGCTGAACTTGAATAAAATAAGAGATTTTATTAGTTTTGGGACTGAGCTCGAGTAACTTCCGAGTTGCCTACGTATCCCGCCGTATATAGGTTGGCTAGGAATCAAGTCCCCGTAGTTCGCTGCTAACTATTACAATGAGAATCCACGTAGAGGGACTCGTAATTCGTAAAAGAATAAGCGAATGAAGTATTGAAACTACGGTCCTATTGTGCCACAAGGCCATTAGAAAACTAGTGTTCTAACTATAAAACCTTCGTAAGTTCTTGACGTTCTAGGGGCGTGACAAAGTCCTTCCACCCAATTCTTGTAAGTAATAATATCCCTTTGAGCTTGCTTTCTCCACTCTGTAAGGTCCTTCCCAGTTTGGCTTCAACTTTCCAACATGCTTGGTAGCTTCAACTTTTCTAAGTACCAAGTCCCCCACTTGAAAGTTCCTGAAACGAACTTTGTTGTCATATGCTTTCGCCATCATAGATTTGTATGCTTGAGTACGTTGGTATGCTGCTTCCCTTGTTGCTCCGATCAACTCCAAATCTATTTGTCTTGCCCTTAATGCTTGCTCCTCATCATATGTAACAATACGATAAGTTGGCATCCCAATCTCAGCGGGTATCACTGCTTCAGATCCATATGTCAATAAGTATAGAGTTTCTCCTGTAGAGGTACGAGGAGTTGTGCGATATGCCCATAATATCCCTGGTAACTCATCCGCCCAATTTCCTCTTTCTCCCTCCAGCCTTTTCTCCAAACTCTTCACTAATGTGTTGTTAGTGGCTTCCACTTGCCCATTTGCTTCGGGATGCGTAACAGATGTAAAACGTTGCTCAATTTTCATGTCTTTACACCAGTCTTGAATCTTAAAACCTTGGAATTGCCTTCCATTGTCGGAAATTAAGACTCTTGGTATTCCAAATCGACAAACGATGTTCTTCCAAATGAATTGTTTCACATTAGCCTCCGTAATGTTTACAAGTGCTTCAGCTTCGACCCACTTCGTATAGTACTCGACTGCCACCAATAACCATTTTCTACCTCCCGTAGCCTTAGGCATTGGTCCAACTATATCTATTCCCCATTGATCAAATGGACATCCAAAACTCACTGTTGTCATAGGCTGTGCAGGTGTATGAATGATCTTCGCATGCAGTTGACAACTTCTACACTTCCTTGAATAATCCATAGCATCTCTCATAATAGTTGGCCAGAAATATCCTTGTCGGAGTATTTTCTGGGCCAAAGACCGTCCTCCTGAATGGTTTCCGCAACTCCCTTCATGAATTTCTCGTAAGACTTGTTTTGCCTGCGTGGGAGATAGGCATCTCAGGAGTGGTCCCTCGAATGACCGTTTATAAAGTTCGCCATTGAACATAGTAAATCTTGCAGATTTGTACTTGAGCCTTCTGATCGCTTGAGGATCGTTAGGTAAGTTCCCGTTCTGAAGATAATCAGCAATCTCATCCTTCCAACATGCCTCTATTTCTACTGGCAGAACGTAGTCCAATACTTGCGTTGGTTTTGACTCAACTTCCTTGCCGATAGAGGGCTGTTCTGAAGCCAATAGAGTTACTCGTCCTTCAACAAACACTTCGTCGGTACTTGCAAATTGTGACAAAGAGTCAGCGCGTTCATTCTCTGATCGAGGGATCTGCGAGATAGAGAAAGTATCGAAGTTTGATGTTGCCTCCTTCAATTCTTCGAGATACTTTATTATTCCAGCCTCTTTCGCCTCATATCTACCTTCAAATTGATTAGCAATCAATTGTGAATCCGTGAATGCTACAAGGTTTGTTATACCCAACGATTTTGCCATTTGAATGCCAGCAAGCATAGCCTCATACTCCGCTTGATTGTTGGTCACTTGAAAATTTAGCCTTATTGCATAGTCGAATTCTCTACCATCCGCCGATTTTAGGTAAATTCCTGCACCTACAGCGTCATTTGTGGACGATCCATCCACATGCAGAGTCCAAGTTCCCCTTGCAACTATAGGTTTATCACTTTTGACCTCTTCCGTCACCATTGCTACATCAAGCGCTTGCTCCGCCTCTGAGATGGTTTCAGCCACGAAGTCCGCTAGTGTTTGTGCTTTGATCGCCGTCTTTGGCATATACTCCAAGCCATATTCTCCTAACTCGATCGCCCACTTCACTAATCTCCCAGATGTCTCCGGTTTTGCCATAACTTGTTTCAGTGGTTGACTAGTTAAGACAGTAACCGGATGTGATTGAAAGTATGGTCTTAACTTCCGTGCAGTTATCACAAGTGCGTATGCTAACTTTTCGATCTCCAGGTAATTCACCTCTGCCCCATTCAGCACTTTGCTAACATAATAGATAGGCAAATGTTTCTTGTCTTCCTCGCGCACCAATACTGTGCTTAGTGAATTCTTTGTTATGGCCAAGTAAAGATATAGCATCTCATTGTCCTTGGGCTTAGATAGAAATGGTGGTGTCGTGAGATACACCTTCAATTGGCGAAAAGCCTCTTCACAATCATCGGTCCAGACGAACTTAGGTGTCTTGCGTAACTTCTTGAAAAAAGGTAAACTCTTTTCTGCAGAATGCGATATGAATCGACTAAGTGCCGTTATCCTCCCCACCAATCGTTGCACCTCTCGAACGGATTTGGGGGATGGTAAATCCATTATAGCTTTAATTTTATCAGGGTTAGCTTCGATTCCTCTCTCATTGACCATGAACCCCAGAAATTTTCCGGCCTTAACACCAAAAGTGCACTTCTTAGGATTTAGCTTCATCCCATATTGTTTCATAATACCAAAAGCCTCTTCCAAATGTTTCACGTGATCTTCTGCCTTTAGGCTTTTCATAAGCATGTCATCAATGTAAACTTCCATTGTCTTGCCGATTTGATGATAAAACATCTTGGCAACTAACCTCTGAAAGGTTGCTCCTGCATTCTTCAGACCAAACGGCATCACCTTGTAACAGTATATGCCTCTGTCTGTGATAAAGGCCGTTTTATGTTGATCCTTTACTGCCATTAGTATTTGATGAAAACTGCTCTGTGCATCACAAAGACTTAGCAGCGCACACCCTGCTGTAGAGTCAACTACGAGATCGATCCTGGGCAAAGGAAAAGGATCACGTGGGCAATGTTTGTTCAAGTCGGTGTAGTCCACGCACATCCTCCATACGGTCGGCTTCTTTGGGACAAGTACAACGTTGCTTAGCCATTCAGAGTATCGAACTTCAAATATATGGCCTGCAGCAAGCTTTGTTTGTACTTCCAACTCCGCAGCCTTGTTCTTTTCATCACTAACGTATCTCTTCTTCTGTCGGATGGGTTTAGCATTTGGGTTAACATTCAGGTGATGTACCGCAACTCGAGGATCTATCTCGCTTGCGTCCAGATGACGCCTTCTCTTCACGTGACTCTCTATTCTCAAGGATGTACTCGATGAGTTTCCCCCCTTGAATGAGTCGTTCGATCTCGTTCTTTAGAGCCTTGCATTCGTTAGTAAAATGCCCATTCTGCCTACGGAACTTACAATATTTCTTCGATACCTTAGTCTCCTCCGTCTCTCGGAACGGTTTAGGGGTTCTCAGCAACCCGCTATCTTTCTCTATGGCGTAGATTTTGCCAATTTGTTTCCTCAGCGGAGTATAGTTGTCAAACTTCTTAAAAGGTTGTCGGTTGAGATCACGATCTTTGCCTCTTGACTCCTTCCTCCAATCTCTATCTTTATTCTCCTTGCCCCCATGAATTCTTGGCGAGTCCATCAACCCTTGATTCATGGTTGCCTCCTCTACTTCAATGACCTTACTAGCGAGGTCCATCACTTGCTCAATGGAATCAGGTGTGTTCCATGTTATCACTTCTATAAGCTTCTTACTCCTGCAACGATGCTCCAATACAGATATGACCAGGTCGACATTGGGAGCATTCACTCTACCAATCTCCAGATTCAAACGCTCGATATACTTCCCCAAAGGTTCATCAGGTCCTCTATAGATATTAAACAGCGTGCTTGGAGACTTCTTCTTTATGCGATAAGTAGCAAACTTCTTTACGAACATAGTCCTAAATTGTTCAGATGATTCAATTGATCCCGAACGTAAGTTTTTGAACCATTCCTTTGCTGGACCTCTCAAACTGAGCGAAATAAGTTTTGCTCTCATATTCTCTGCATACCCCAAGACCTGCAAATCTCCATCTAACTCATCATAATGTGCAACTGGATCAGTATTTCCATCATACTTCTTCAGAACAGGAAGATTAGTTCCTTCCTTCGACGTCAAATTATTGATCGCCTCACAAAAGGGGTTTGGTCTCTCCCTTAGTGGAATATGTTCTGCTACAACAGGTTCCAATCTTGGTGTGACTCTCTCAGGAAAGTCCCTATCTCTTTCGGCAGTTCGACTTGCTGCAGGTCGATGATCAGGAAGTCTCTGCCTAGAATTCACCTCTCCATCCCTTACTTCTCTATCTCGACCAGTTGCTCGACTGGGAACTCTGTTAGCATTGGTCCTCACTTAACGAGGATTCCTCCTTTCAGACGAGGGAGATGGATCCCTTGGCCTTGTCATCCTAGTTTGCGTATACTGCCTTGAGTCATCACGACGCTGGGTCGGATGAGTCCTTCCTTGCTGCGGTGCCGCAGGCTGTGTTACTGGTTGTTGTGCTAATGGAGCTTGAACATTCTGTAAAACAGAAGTGTTAGCCAATTGCTGCACAATCATTGGGACCATAGTCCTTTGGAATGCCGCCATGATTTGATCCAACTAAGCGGAATTCAATAGCTGTTGTTCCGTGGGAGGAACGTCAGGTTGATTCGCTGTGTGAGTTGGAGGATCAAGGGGAGTGCTGTGCGCTGCCACCGATGTTCGCTCAGAAGCATCAGGTGCCCGAGTATCATCCTCCCTCTGTGATCTAGTCCTTCCTGCCATTCCATTCTTATCCGTCGCTCTCCGTTGAGCCATTGAGTGTCAGTGTTTGTTACTAAGTGCGTATAGAGGTTCCCACAGACGGCGCCACTGATGTGGGGTATTTTCGTCTGGATACGTGTCCACTCTCCAACACTCCACGTCAGACTGCTTTAGTTCCTGATGGATGCTTAAGCAGCTTTTGAGTTCAGAACCTGCACTCAACACCACACGTAAACTAAGCCGGTGCCTCCTCCGGCGAAGGCACTCCGACGCTCAAGTCAGATAGGTCAGAATTTGAGGTATTGTCGTCAGAGACAATAGCTCAAATTTATAGCTCGAAATATGCCCAAATAGGTCGAATTTGAGCTCTATAGATCGAATTAGCACACCTCGAAATGGTATTGAGAACCGTGATGAGAAAACCCGAATAGATCGAATTACTCTCAAATAGCTCGAAATACACTCTATATAGATCGAACAAGAGCTATTGCAATATAGCTCGAATTATTGCTCTATAGCTCGAATTCGATGTATATAGCTCGAAATTAGATGCTAGAAAATAAAAACGTACCTTAAAATGAGGCATGGGACCCCCTTATATAGTAATAAGAATCCTTATTCGTCTAAAAGTGCAATCCAAGTAGAACTATGACTCAAAATAGGTCGAATTAGAGCTATTTTGAAATAGCTCGAACTGGACCTTCAAATAGGTCGAATTTGGGCCCATATAGCTCGAACTGGACTCCTAGGCCTCAAATAGATCGAACTTTAGCCCATATAGCTCGAATTGGGCTTTTGGGCCTTCATATAGATCTTATTCAAGCCCATATAGCTCGGATTGGGCTTGTATAGCTCGAATTGGGCCCTTTCGGGCCCAAATTGATCTCGCTTGGGCTCAATTTGGGCCTACTTGGGCCAATTTCTGAGTTTTGCCTTGAATTTTAATTTTGCATTAAAAAATAATGGTGCTGACGTGGCATAATATGTCCCGAAATACGTTTGTGTATTGTATCGGATATTATGACGTGTCGGTACCGAAATATGGTACATCAGTATTTTTCTTTTGTGAAGAAGCATATACTGACTTTATACCATTCATATCATATAATATATATATATATATATATATGTACATATATATATATATATGTATATATATATATATATGTATATATATATATATATGTATATATATATGTGTATATATATATATGTGTATATATATATATATGTGTATATATATATATATGTATATATATATATATATGTATTTATATATATATGTATTTATATATATATATATATATCTATATATATATATATATGTATGTATTTATATATATATGTATATATATATATATATATATATATATGTATTTATATATATATGTATTTATATATATATGTATTTATATATATATATATATATATATATATATATATATATATATATGTGTGTGTGTGTGTGTGTGTGCTTATGATGTATTTAATGCGAAAAAATATAGCAGAATATAAGTCTTTAAACCAAAAATTAAACTAGCGGAAAAATTCTTTAGAGTACAAACTAAACTAGTTTTTGTATAGCTTTCTGTTATTAAATTAGAAAAGTTAAATATAAAGAAAACTATATACTAATATTCATTAATCCAAAAGAAAACGAAATTGTCGAAGTATTACAGAAGAGAGATTAATAATAATAATAAAAAAATGAAATAAACCTTTTTTTCGTCGAAACCCTTGCAATAAGGTAGCTGAAGTCTCCGTAAAGAAATAGAAAATGATATGATCGCACGTGTTAAACCCGTGGTTTAGATATTAGCATAAAACTATCAATTCAATTTTTACGACATAAGTTTATAAAAACAACTATTGAAACAATTAAATTTCTTTTGTTTATAAGTTGGATATCACATGTAGAAATGTAAATCATGGATGTAAAAAAAGGGATTTTGGGAAGAAATAAGATTAAAAGTTGTTATGAATAATTGCATCTATTACTCTTAACCTTTGGTAATTGATTCTGTATTTCTGTTTTCTTTTTAAATGTCAATAATTTGTCAAATCGATGTATATATATATATCGTTTAAAATTTAGTATCTAGTTGATTTTATTAAAAAAAAATGTAATAAAATTTGTATCTTGAATTATAAATATCATTCTGGTACAAGTATCGCTCGTGATCTAAAGACTTACTCATAAGAAAGTTTTAGATTATTAATTAACGGGTGGATATTTGTTTATTAATAAGTGAACTAATTTTCATCCAATATCACAATTTGTATTAACTTTGAGAAGATTTTTTGGAGTGAGAAAATTTAGATTGTGTATTAATGATAAAGGAAGTTGTGTTTCCATAATGTGAGAGTTCTTAGTTGAGAGAATATGGAAATTAAGTGAATTAACTTCTTTGGTATTAGTTGAGAAGGACAAATTAAAATTTTTTAAAAGATTGCTTTGGCAACAAAATTTTGTAATTTAGCAATATCATTAGCCATTTACTTTTTACACCTAATGGGCAACCCATCGAATTACAAATGGCTTTAAGCGTTCTTCATTTACTCCAGTGCAGCCCACCAAGGCCTAGCGAATTAGCTGACCCTAATCAGTCCAATCAGAGTATCATTTATTTTAAAGTACAGCCCAGTTTCAGAGCCCAACATACTCTTGCGCTTAGCTCAGCCCATATCATCAATTTAGTCCATCCCCTGAGTCCCAATACCCACGTTTTTGCCCATGTTTTTTTTTTCCCACCCTAGTAGGCTATAGATGGGCCTGAACCTTTCTCGGGCCCTCTTTGGATCAAATCTTAACAATTTAGTAGTTTGAATGTGATTGTGGGCTCTATGTGGGAGTAGTTTTGGACGTGTGTTCATTAATTTTTGCAAACTTTATTTTAATTTTCAAACGTTTATATTATCGTCCAGTTTAGCCCAGCCCAGCCCATCCTTTAGTATCACGTATCCAAATTTTGAACCGGGGCAGGCTGAAGTCTATATGCATATATAAGTTTCGTAAAAATAATACAAAAACAATATGCAGGGAAGGGAGTCCGTATTCCTTTCCTGGAAATCTTACTATGTACACAAATCTAATTTATTGTAAGGAAAGCAGTCTCACCTATTTGACCATCTATTTGGTTGCGCATAAATTTTATTTTTTTTGTCCCAATATATGTGTTTATGAATATAATTTATACTATTTTTAAACAAATGGTTTTAGTTATAGTAATGTTATTTAAGTTACTATAATAACTATTTTATTTCCTGATCCGGCAAAGAAAATAAATTAATAGAAACACAAAGCTTCAACCCCTTACAAGACCTCATGGTTCAATGACCAGCAGAATTCAAGCCCAAACAAATCCAACAACAAGAGTTCCAACATATAATGAGTAATGAAAAAGTGGTACTTTCACTTTGAGCCCAGGATCTAAATCTAAGCAGCTCCAAGGTCTGGATTACTATATATAATGACTCATTATATATTGAATATTCATTTTAAATTACTTATATGTTTTGATTATTCAAAAAAGTTAATAAGAGAAATTATTCATGGTTTTTGTTTTTTGAAGACAACATTTTTGTCCCAAAAACATATTCCTCACTCTGCCCCGGCTGATAGAGAATGATGTTTATCACAGAGACGCGCGCGCGCGCGCACACACACACACACACACACACACACACACACACACATATATATATATATATATATATATATATATATATATATATATATATATATATTTATATTTATATTTATATATGATTAACAATCATTAGTAGCTCTCTTACCAAAAAAAAAAAAAAATCATTAGTGGCTCAAGCTTTTATCTATTAGAATTTTGTTGTACTTCTCAAAATTATTACAAACATTAGAATTTTAACAAAAATATTTTGAATTATGAAGAGAAAAGAATTCAATCAAATCTTTGAAATAGTTAAGAGTATAAATTTGACAAAAATATATCAGATGTATATGCATATACCCGATTCAATGTTAACCTTCTTTACTACTTTTTATTTTTGCCTAAAATGATTTTTTTCTTTTTTTTTTGTTGAACACTAAATATATTACTCAAAATAAAGTTGCTACAATAGGGTAGCCCCCATCACAAAATAGAATGTTTGGAATATCATCAAAAGGGACAAAACTAGAGAAATTTTTGTCCTTAGCCCACGCTGCCAGGTGATGCGCAGCAAAATTACAACAACGGGGAACATACCAGAATTTCCCTTTATTCCAGTTGCTCCACACCACACGAATATTCAAAATAGTCGACTGTGAGCTCCAACTTGGTTCTGTCTTCTTGTTATTGATCTGGTTAATAAGATTTAGACAATCGGATTCAAAAATGAATTGACCATTCATTTCCTATAGCAAATTGGCTTTTTCTCATATTTTCCCACTTATACAGAGATTTTTTAAGAGAGACAAGGCTAAAAAATGGATCCAAGTCTAGCAAGCTTTAAGTTATAAAGTTAGTTAAAGCTTGTAGCTCAAAAGTAAACTAGTCTAAAGTGGGTTATAAAAAAAAAAAAAAAAAGGCTAGTGTAAGTTTTGGTTTGTATAAAGGACAAGCTAAATGTTATTTCATACGTGTTTTTAAGTGTGTTCTGTTCATTTGTAGAATGAAAGAATGAAAAAAAGTTATATTGAGTTTTTTTTTTATTAGGGCCAATAGTCATATTTCGCACCTTAAAATTATTTCTCTTTGGCGCATCGTATTCTCAAGTACAAAAGAAAAGACGACTCACCATAGAATTATATTTTCTCTAGGCAAAATGAACCAGTGGCGAAAATGCTAAAATATTTTTTACATTTTTTTCAAAAAAAAATATTTTTTTTAATCTATTGCCTATTGTCCATAATATGTCTTGATGATCAAGCCTTCAGTGGCCAAATCAAACCAGTCAAGTAATGGAGGACAAAAGAGAATAATCGTTGTAGGTCTCCATGAATACGTAATATACTGTTTGCGCTCATAGATAAATTTAACCTTTAAAAATATTATTTTCGTGCATCCGTGAGACCTATATAATACCAAACATGCCCTTGCAAGACAAAAAAAAAAAAAAAAATAACCATGCTTAGAGAAAATCCCAACTTGGTGCAGAACATACATAGATATGTTCTAAATCACTCTAATAACGTATGTATGAATTATAACATCTCTAACATTGTACACTTTTAACTAGCTCTAAATATTGGATAGTTAGACCATCAAAGGATGCCAGTGTTAAAAAAGTTTAGAAAATATAGGGGTGGCAAATGGTTCATTGAAATTGAATTTGAATCCACTTATAATGGTTTTGGTTTTTTCAAATATGTACGTATTGTTAAATTTCTCTTTGATTAAATCTGAAAAACTACATTGCGATACTAATTTTATTTTCAGTTCAGATTTAATATTAAAAAGATAAAATATTTCAGTTACCAATCTCGAATACTGAAACAATCTCAAAAATTACAAAAAAAAAAAAAAAAAAAAAAAAAAAAAAAAAAAAAAAACATGTCTTAAGGTTTTAGTTCCTGAGAATTTCTTTGTCCTAAAGCACGAAAATGATCGCCATCATTCGAGTTTGAGGTCATACAAAAATATAAGAAATGTAAAATATTGTTAAAATTTAATGAATTAATTATTAATATAATATTTATTATCTTTAGATGGATCAGAATGTTTCATCATTAGCTTACTCTTTCTCAAATATTTCTTCAAACACATGATAATCAAGTTCTCTAACTAGTTCTTCTTTGGTTATCCAGAACTCCACTTCATCAATGTGCTAACAAATGCAATAACAAAATTAATTTTAGAAAATAAAGTTAACTAAGCATAAACAAATAAATTAGTAATTGACACACACATTAACTATCAAGTAACTAAACTATAGTTTAGATGAAAACAATTAAATTTCAGAATATATTAACTTTTAAATAGTAATTTGTACTATTCGTAATTATTATTTTTTTAAAGTCCAAATGTGCAAATAGCCGAGTTCAATTCAACTATTCAATATAAGGGTCAAAAGTTGGAAACTGGGATTCACTTGACTAGTCGATTGAGTTCAATTCAACTATTCAATTTAAGGGTCAAATAGCCGAGTTCAATTCAACTATTCAATTTAAGGGTCAATTTAATGAGCTTGTCCAGATGGATCTCAGGAGCGTCGACGGATGAAGATTGAAAAAGAGGACACAGAGGTTTGTTATTTTTGATTTCCTGGCACAAACTTTGAGGTGAGTTTTATTTAGTTTTTTTTTTAAAGGAAACTTACGAAAAAGAAAAAGGAAAAAGGAAACAAAAGAAATTGTCGAAATACGTGTTTTCTAGATCATAAATTCTAAGCAGAAACTGTTATCGTTTCCGGTTCAGAACTCAGGGGCGGTTTTCGATTGCCCGACCGGGTTCTTAGCCAGTTTTTAGCGCTTGATTTTGCTTCCTTCACCCTCCGGCCAAATGGGTGGCGCCGGCCCGTGTTGCCATTGACTCGATACTGAATTGGTCGGGCCGGTCCGCTTTTGAAACATAGATATTTCCATTTGAAAAATAAAAAATAGAATAAGGTGGAGTGGACGATAGGGTGGTCCAAAATCAGTATTTCTTTTGAAATTATAAATTATAGTACTTCTTGAAATAAATCATTTAAAATTATTGTTTTTTTTATAATCTAAATTAATTCATTTACTTGACCTATTAAACCAAACATACAAACTAGACAAGGCTACTTGTGTCTTTTCAATTTTTACTTCTTATAACATTTTCTTTGGTGTGATTAACAAATTCTTATGGAGAGAAAATTGGTAAATTTAACAACTTATGTCATCATTCTTTAACACCAAGAATCTCCATGTTTTAATTTGTAAACCACATACAAGATAACCATCGGCCCCTTAAGTGCCACATAACTTTGTTAGAACAAAATAAGTTGAATCACTTTCTAACCGAATTAATTCCAGTTGAGCTCTAGAGTCTTGTCCATGACGAAATAAAAATAACTAAGAGAAAAAGTTTTAAATTTTAAGTTATTAGGCAATTCTGAAATTATGTACAAGTTTGAGAAGAACTTATAAATATGTTTTGATTCATGCAAAAGTTTCTAAAATTATGTTTATTTTTAAAAAGTGAGTAAAGATTCATTTATGCATGCTATATCATAATGATCTACACAGTACATTTAAAAATTTAAATCCTATAAATAAGTGAAGAATTCAGTTGTACAAAACATCAACTAAATAAACCTCCATCATGGTCATAATTGTGCATATAGCCACAACATGTTATGAATAAAATGTGAAATTTTAAAATAAAGTGATAACGATCCAACTGTACTGATGTGGGGTATTTTCGTCTGGATACGTGTCCGCTCTCCAACACTCCACGTCAGACTGCTTTAGTTCCTGCTGGATGCTTAAGCAGCTTTTGAGTTCGGAACCTGCACTCAACACCACACGTAAACTAAGCCGGTGCCTCCTCCGGCGAAGGCACTCCGACGCTCAAGTCAGATAGGTCGGAATTTGAGGTATTGTCGTCAGAGACAATAGCTCGAAATTATAGCTCGAAAATAGGTCGAATATATAGGTCGAAATAAGCCCAAATAGGTCGAATTTAGGCCCTATAGGTCGAATTAGCACACCTCGAAATGGTATTGAGAACCGTGATGAGAAAACCCGAATAGATCGAATTACTCTCAAATAGCTCGAAATACACTCTATATAGATCGAACAAGAGCTATTGCAAAATAGCTCGAATTATTGCTCTATAGCTCGAATTCGATGTATATAGCTCGAAATTAAATGCTAGAAAAATAAAAACGTACCTTAGAATGAGGCATGGGACCCCCTTATATAGTAATAAGAGTCCTTATTCGTCTAAAAGTGCAATCCAAGTGGAACTATGACTCAAAATAGGTCGAATTAGAGCTATTTTGAAATAGCTCGAATTGGGCCTTCAAATAGGTCGAATTGGGCCTCAAATAGGTCGAATTTGGGCCCATATAGCTCTTACTTGACTCTTGGGCCTCAAATAGATCGAATTTGGGCCCATATAGCTCTTACTTGACTCCTGGGCCTCAAATAGATCGAATTTGGGCCCATATAGCTCGAATTTGGCTTTTGGGCCTCAAATAGATCGAATTTGAGCCCATATAGCTCGGATTGGGCTTGATATAGCTCAAATCGGGCCTTTTCGGGCCCAAATAGGTCTCGCTTGGGCTCTATTTGGGCCTACTTGGGCCGATTTCCGCGTTTTGCCTTGAATTGCAATTTTGCATTAAAAAATAATGGTGCTGACGTGGCATAATATGTCCCGAAATACGTTCGTGTACTGTATCGGATATTATGACGTGGCGGTACCGAAATATGGTACATCATGGAGTCCCCCAGTTCGTAAGAGTAATGTGTACTAACATTGGTCATACGAACTATAAAGAAGTCACATAACCGAGAATCGTGCAACGAGATCGGCGTCGTAATAAAAAACCAAAAATATGACCAAAAATATCAAAATTCGAAAATAGATCGAATTTACTATTTTTGGTAACTCGAATTGGTATAGGTCGAATTTATCTTGGGAAAAGATAACTCGAAGTCCATAAAAATTTTTCCGTAAAATAGCTCGAATTTGCCTGAAAATAGCTCGAATTTGCCTGAAAATAGCTCGAAATCCATATTGGTCGAATTGAGCCTCCAAAAATATACATCGAAATTTTCAGAAAAATTTTCTGAAAATAGCTCGAAATTAGAAATAGCTCGAATTTAAGGGCATTTTGGTAATTCCCGCATCATTTCTCCTATAAATACCCCACTCCCAGCTTCATTTCCTCATTTCGCGCCTGAGAATCATTTCAGAGCTCTCAAAAAATAGCTCGAAATAATAGCTCGAATTTACCAAAAATAGAAAGTTGACTGAAAATAGCTCGAAAAGACCTCCAAGTTTAGTAAGTGTGAGAAAATAGCTCGAAAACCTCAATATAGCTCGAAATTTACCCTTAATAGATCGAAATTTTCGTGAATAACTCGAAAAACTCTTCTGCTACTTATCTCCTTGGGTGAGTGTTGAATAGCTCGAAAATATAACTCGAATTTCATGGTGAAATTCGAGCTATAGTACTTAGAGAAATTTCAGAATTTTTTGAAAAATTCTGAAAATATTTGAAAAATGCTAATAAATCATTTTTGCAGATTCATTCACAACGGCGCGACTCCGACGTAACCGTTCTCCACGTCGTCCATCACCACCACGATCACACCAACGAGCCTATTATAACGCTCGCAATCCGTCACGAGAGTCATCATATCGAGCTCCTCGTGAATCAAACACACGACGTCCATCATCTCCAAATCGTCCTCGTCAACCAGAACCTGCACGAATCCGATTACCGGGCGCTCCGAAACTCTTTGCCCCTGCACAGAGGTCCTACGAGCAAATTCACCCAAACGAAGAAGTTTCAGTAGATCTAGATCCTCGTGCCGGTAAACTCTCCACCTAACCTTCTTTATGACGCGAGTTATTGACCTTGAATCTTCCAGTAGTAGTAGTAGGGAAGATAGTAGTGAGTCATCTAAGGTATCTAACGCTAGAGAGAATGCGTCGACTAGCGATAGTAGTAACGACTCGAGTGACGATAGCTCATCTAGTAATGAGAGAAACAGCAAGGATAGGGTGTCTGATATGGAAGTAGACGTAGACATCTTAGGAGATGACGAGGCTGAATCGAACCCTCTCCCCATAGTGCCTTATTTACCGTCGTCTGAGAACGTTCCCATTCCTTCCTCTAACTCTCCCGAACAACTTGCTCCGCCTAATTTGATCAATTTTGATCAGTTCCCTTCCTCGTTACCTCATGACATAGATTATTACCGCGATACGTTTGACATTCCCGACACTTATGAAATTATCGTTCCTGGGCCAGACGATAGGATGAACAACCCACCAGAGGGGTGTCTTACTATCTTTAGTGGTTATCTGCAGTGTGGTTTACGTTTTCCTATTTTCCCAATTGTCTCAGAAATCATGTCCTCTCTCAACTCTTGTCCTTCACATTTTACCCCTAATGCATACACTCAAATGTATGCTTATGCGATGCTAACCCGCATCTTTGACTTGCCTTGCTCTGTTGCCGGTTTCTGGCAACTGTTTATAGTGAAGTTCCACAACAGAGGTGTAGACGCCGGGTTCTATTATCTGAGCTCACGAAAGAAGCAATGCTTCTTATCTGATTTGCAAACGAGTTTCGGGGCCCACTGGAAGAAGCAGTGGTTTTATATAAAAGAATCCAAGCCGCAGGAATTTCGATTCAAGCGGCTTTGGACTGATGCCCGTCCTTCACCGAGACGCCCCGATCCTCCAGTCTACACCTTGGCGGTCGTAAAAAACTTGAAAGAGCACGAATTTGATGCCTTTGAGTTGACCACTACCCCAGTGTTGCGGGCCGGCGGTTATACTTATCATGCAGGCGTTGAGCCTTCTGTCTTTGGTATAATATTATGCATGTTTTCATTCTTTTTACGCATTTATTTTATCGTTCTTTGTTGTCTTCTAACCTCTACGTTGTTCATGATTTTCAGAACGAATTGTAATGGACAAGACAAAGAAAAGGTTGGCCGCGATGAAGCGTGGCGCCAACGCTCCTCAATCCTCAGTGCCCATTCCTGAGAAGACCAGTCGTCGAGGTGCGAAGACGGCTGGTACCAGTTCAAGAAGCGGTAATGCTTCTACTGCCTCGACACGAGGAGCGGGGCGTGGTAGAGGTGCCGCTCCTGTCCCTGTTCCTGCTCCAGCTCCAGTGCCTGAGACTGTTCCTTCTCAGTCGGCTGCTGATACTGCTCCCCCTTCACCCCCTGGCGGTTCTGAGCCGATCCTCCCGGATCTTTCTCCTTCATCTGCACCTTCATCTGGAAGAGTGCATCTTCCCTCAGTTGCTGAAACGGCACGTCGCTTCAATGAAGCCAACCCTGAAGCAACAACGAGGAAGAGGTCTGCTGCTACTGCTGAGGAGATCCGACGGGGTAAACGCGTCGCGCAGGAGCGAGCATATGATGCTGATGACGTCGATATTGACGTGGAGGAGATCGTCCGAGCTTCAGTCGAGTCGGGGCAGTTCACTTTGAAAGACACTACCGCCCTTCGACTCGTCAAGGGATTCATGCCGGACTTCGATCGTCAGGCCTATTATGAGGCGATGGGCCACGAGAAACTCGTCAGTCGCACTGCTCTGTCTCTGTGCGAGGTTTGTGGATTTGGGGCTTTCACTTGTCTTCGTTTTATGTACATGCTTGACTATCACTAATGTTTTTTCTTTCTTGTAGTTCTTCGTCAATGTCCAGACCATGGCTGAGAACTTCAACATGGTCATGACGACTCAGGACCAGCAAAGGGCCTTGATGGATAGGCATCATTCTTCGGCCTTGCAGGCCCAACGGCTGGAGAAACAGGCCAAGGAGGCGAAGGCTGAAGTGGAGAAACATCTGGTCGCTGCCGTTGATGAGCTGAAGGCAGTACAGGCGGAGCTTGAAGCCCTGAAGACGGCGAAAGCCGCCGTTGATCGGGAGCTTGCCGAGGAAAGGCGCCTATCCAGCCAGCTCACTACCGACTGCCAGCATGCCACTGCCCTTGTCGACGATCATGTCGACACCATCCGGACGATGAAGGATGCTGCTGCTGCTGCTGAGGCCGAACGTCTGAGACTTGAGGCTGAGCTGGCTGATGCACAAGCTCGCATAGCGACTGCTGAGGAGGATGGCTACAACAGGGCCCTGACTGAGGTATTCATTTGAAACTTGATTTTATTTCTTTTTTCTTGAAATTTGCATATTACGCTCTTACATTTCCTCTACTTGTTTCGTAGGAGCTCCCTGATGAGGACAAAGTGATGGTGGCCATCGAATTCTTCCGCTCAGCCACCTGGGAGCAGATTTCCATGGAGCGGGGTGGTTTTGATACGACCAAGGCTACAACATGGCCCTTGATGACATCATTGCCCGCGGTGCTCTCGCCCCTGGGTTCAAGAGGGATGACTTCAATGTCCTCAATTGCCTGAACGAGGATGACACTGAAGTCGGCGAGTCCTCTAGTGCTGCTGCTGCGGATCCTACTCCGGCCGATCCTCCTTCTGGCGAACCTGCAGCGACTATGGTCAACGAAGAGCCGAAGCATGACCCCTTCACCTCCTTCTATCCTCTTCGGCAGGTGTGGCTCTCCGACTTTGCGGACGAGCTTCCCTCTACGTCCACTGCCGCTGCTGCTACTGACGCTGCTCCAGATGAACTTCCGGAGGAGGGTGAGATGGGGTTCGATCCACAGATCTTGGATCAGCCTGCTGATGGTGATCAGCCTATGCCTGACGCCCCTGCTGCCGCTGCTGCTCCTCGCCAGATCTCTCCTCTCGATGATACAGGGCCCTTGAACGAGTCTTTTGCCGATATCCAGGAGCAGAGTGAGGGTGCAGTGAAGGCTCTTGGGTTGAACCTGCTGCCTTGATCCTCTACAATGGCCTGCGTGCCTTTATCTTTGGCATTTGTGCCTTGTTCTTGAACATTTACTTTCCGTATATACATTTTAGTCCTAGTACATTCTTTCCGTACAGCATTTGTTGCTAACGTTCGCGCGATTTTAGCGCTCTAACAATTTGCTTAGTACAGTTTTTACTTGCAACATCTTTAGTATGTCTTTGTTTTGTCTTGTTACATCTTCACTCATATGTGTCTACTTTTTAAGTTTACATTTTGTATTTGTTAAAACACTTAAGTTTTATAAACCAGTGTCTATGAGAGCACGAGAACTTGTGCTCGACTCCACGAGGCTTGTGCTCGTTGTGCGAAGCTAATGTCCGCGCTGGCGAAGCTATGTTCGCGGGAATACGAGAACTTGTGCTCAATTCCACGAGGCTTGTGCTCGTTGTGCAAAGCTATGTTTGCGCTTGCGAAACTATGTTCGCGGGAGTACGAGTGACTTGAGCTCAACTCCACGAGGCTTGTGCTCGTTGTGCAAAGCTGTGTTTGCGCTTGCGAAGCTTTATTCGCGGGAGTGCAAGGACTTGTGCTTGACTCCACGAGGCTAGTGCTCGTTATACGAAGCTAATGTTCGTTTTGATTAAGTTTTTAAACTTAAAATTAGTAGACAGTTTGAGTTCATCTTCATGTTTCTTGATGGATTGTAATCATACGGATAAATAGTAGGCAACATCTGAACTAGAATAAAATAAGAGATTTTATTAGTTTTGGGACTGAGCTCGAGTAACTTCCGAGTTGCCTACGTATCCCGCCGTATATAGGTTGGCTAGGAATCAAGTCCTCGTAGTTCGCTGCTAACTATTACAATGAGAATCCACGTAGAGGGACTCGTAATTCGTAAAAGAATAAGCGAATGAAGTACTGAAACTACGATCCTATTGTGCCACAAGGCCATTTAGAAAACTAGTGTTCTAACTATAAAACCTTCGTAAGTTCTTGACGTTCCAGGGGCGTGACAAAGTCCTTCCACCCAATTCTTGTAAGTAATAATATCCTTTTGAGCTTGCTTTCTCCACTCTGTAAGGTCCTTCCCAGTTCGGCTTCAATTTACCAACATGCTTAGTAGCTTCCACTTTCCTGAGTACCAAGTCCCCCACTTGAAAGTTCCTGAAACGGACTTTGTTATCATATGCTTTCGCCATCATGGATTTGTACGCTTGAGTACGTTGGTATGCTGCTTCCCTAGTTGCTCCGATCAATTCCAAATCCATTTGTCTTGCCCTTAATGCTTGCTCTTCATCATAAGTAACGATTCGATAAGTTGGCATTCCAATCTCAGCGGGTATCACTGCTTCAGATCCATATGTTAATAAGTATGGAGTTTCTCCTGTAGAGGTACGAGGAGTTGTGCGATATGCCCATAATATCCCTGGTAACTCATCCGCCCAGTTTCCTCCTTCTCCCTCCAGCCTTTTCTCCAAACTCTTCACTAATGTATTGTTAGTGGCCTCCACTTGTCCATTTG
This sequence comes from Misopates orontium, assembly GCA_946800315.1. Taxonomy (NCBI): domain Eukaryota; kingdom Viridiplantae; phylum Streptophyta; class Magnoliopsida; order Lamiales; family Plantaginaceae; genus Misopates; species Misopates orontium. The sequence goes on from OX326951.1 coordinate 24,680,612, forward strand.
CTTCTGGATGCGTAACAGATGTAAAACGTTGCTCAATCTTCATGTCTCTACACCAGTCTTGAATCTTAAAACCTTGGAATTGCCTTCCGTTGTCGGAAATTAAGACTCTTGGTATTCCAAATCGACAAACGATGTTCTTCCAAATGAATTGTTTCACATTAGCCTCTGTAATGTTTACAAGTGCTTCAGCTTCAACCCACTTCGTATAGTACTCGACAGCCACCAATAACCATTTTCTACCCCCTGTAGCCTTAGGCATTGGTCCGACTATATCTATTCCCCATTGATCAAACGGACATCCATAACTCACTGTTGTCATAGGTTGTGCAGGTGTATGAATGATCTTCGCATGCAGTTGACAACTTCTACACTTCCTTGAGTAATCCATAGCGTCTCTCATAACACTTGGCCAGAAATATCCTTGTCGGAGTATTTTCTGGGCCAAAGACCGTCCTCCTGAATGATTTCCGCAACTCACTTCATGAATTTCGCGCAAGACTTGTTTTGCCTGAGTGGGAGATAGGCATCTCAGGAGTGGTCCCTCGAATGACCGTTTGTACAGTTCACCATTGAACATAGTAAATCTTGCAGATTTATACTTGAGCCTTCTGATCGCTTGAGGATCATTAGGTAAGTTCCCGTTCTGAAGATAATCGATAATCTCATCTTTCCAACACGCCTCTATGTCTACTGGCAGAACGTAATCCAATGCTTGCGTTGGTGTTGACTCGAATACCTTGCCGATAGAGGGCTGTTCTGAAGCCAAAAGAGTTACCCGCCTTTCCACAAACACTTCGGCGGTACTAGCAAATCGAGACAAGGAGTCAGCGCGTTCATTCTCTGATCGAGGGATCTGCGAAATAGAGAAAGTATCGAAATTTGATGTCACTTCCTTCAGTTTTTCGAGATACTTTACTATTGCAGCATCTTTCGCCTCATATCTTCCTTCAAATTGATTAGCGATCAGCTGTGAATCCGTGAATGCCACAAGGTTCGTTATACCCAACGATTTTGCCATTTGTATGCCAGCAAGCATAGCCTCATACTCCGCTTGATTGTTGGTCACTTGAAAATTTAGCCTTATTGCATAGTCGAATTCTCTACCATCCGCCGATTTTAAGTAAATTCCTGCACCTCCAGCGTCATTTGTGGACGACCCATCCACATGCAGAGTCCAAGTTCCCTTTGTAACTATAGGTTTGTCACTTTTGACCTCTTCAGTCACCATTGCTACATCAAGCGCTTGTTCCGCCTCTAAGATAGTTTCAGCCACGAAGTCCGCTAGTCTTTGTGCTTTGATCGCTGTTTTTGGCATATATACTCCAAGCCATATTCTCCTAACTCGATCGCCCATTTCACTAATCTCCCAGATGTCTCCGGTTTTGCCATAACTTGTTTCAGTGGTTGACTAGTTAAGACAGTAACCGGATGTGATTGAAAATATGGTCTTAACTTTCGTGCGGTTATCACAAGTGCGTATGCTAACTTCTCGATCTCCAGGTAATTCACCTCTGCTCCATTCAGCACTTTGCTAACATAGTAGATAGGCAAATGTTTCTTGTCTTCCTCGCGCACCAATACTGTGCTTAATGAATTCTTCATTATGGCCTCAAGTAGAGATACAACATCTCATTGTCCTTGGGCTTAGATAGTAATGGTGGTGTCGTAAGGTACACCTTCAATTGGCGAAAAGCCTCTTCACAATCATCAGTCCATACGAACTTAGGTGTCTTGCGTAACTTCTTGAAAAAAGGTAAACTTTTTTCAGCAGAATGCGATATGAATCGACTAAGTGCCGTAATCCTCCCCACCAATCGTTGCACCTCTCGAACGGATTTGGGGGATGGTAAATCCATTATAGCCTTAATTTTGTCCGGGTTAGCTTCGATTCCTCTCTCATTGACCATGAACCCCAGAAATTTTCCGGCCTTAACACCAAAAGTGCACTTCTTAGGATTTAGTTTCATCCCATATTGTTTCACGATACCAAAAGCCTCTTCCAAATGTTTCACGTGATCTTCTGCCTTCAGGCTCTTGATGAGCATGTCGTCAATATAAACTTCCATTGTCTTGCCGATTTGATGATAAAACATCTTGGCAACTAACCTCTGAAAGGTCGCTCCCGCATTCTTTAGACCAAACGGCATCACTTTGTAACAGTATATCCCCCTGTCAGTGATGAAGGCCGTTTTATGTTGATCCTTTACTGCCATTAGTATTTGGTGGAAACCGCTCTGTGCATCACAAAGACTTAGCAAGGCACAGCCTGCTGTAGAGTCAACTACGAGATCAATCCTGGGTAACGGGAAAGGATCTCGCGGGCAATGTTTGTTCAGATCGGTGTAGTCCACGCACATCCTCCACACGGTCGGCTTCTTTGGGACAAGCACAACGTTGCTTAGCCATTCAGAGTATCGAACTTCAAATATATGGCCTGCAGCAAGCTTTGTTTGTACTTCCAACTCCGCAGCCTTGTTCTTTTCATCGCTAAAGTGTCTTTTCTTTTGTCGGATGGGTTTAGCATTTGGGTTAACATTCAGGTGATGTACCGCAACTCGAGGATCTATTCCCTTCAAGTCCGAGTCCGTCCATGCGAATACATCAAAGTTTCTTCGCAAGCATTCCAATAATGCCTTCTCAACCTCCGAAGTCAACTCGCTACCAATTTTAATTATCTTGTCAGGCTCATCTTTTGACAAAATCACCTCCTTAAACTCTCCCGAAGGTTTCAGACGCTCCATTTCCATCTTCTTTTTGTAGCGCAATGTCGTCTTGTCTTCTTTTTCTTCATCCAGTTTCTTCGAAGAGTCTTCTATATTGGAGGGAGTATGATCCTCCTGCATCATCTCTTGGTCCACTTGCGCAGCAAGCACCATCTCAGTATCAACTTGTTTCCCTATTTCAGACGTCTCCTTTGGATGTATGTCAACTATCGCGACATTTAGATCCGTTTTTGCCTTGATAGGTTTAGTCGATGTAACGTAACAACTCCACGAATCACGATAGTTTGTAGTGAGTTCTGCAATTCCACCAGGCGTTGGAAATTTGACCTTCTGATGAATCGTTGAAATGATCATAGCAAACGCCGTTATTCCGGGCCTTCCAATCAGTACGTTATATGCGAACGGTATATCAACGATGAGATATTCCACGTTCAGTGTTCTCCTTTTCGGATTTACGCCAAAGGATGTGGGCAACAAGATCCTTCCTATGGGTTTTACTTCACTTCCACCAAATCCCACTAGTGGTGAATTAACATCCGTGATCTCATATTGCCCAAGTTTCATTTGTTGCAAAGCATCCATGAAGATTATGTTGGACGAACATCCATTATCAATCATTATCCTCTTTACCCCGTGATTTGCAATCACCGCGGATACCACCATAGGACAATTCAAGTATTGCGCTTCCTTAGCTTGTGGAGACAAGCTGTCGAAATCGCTATCATCGAATGTGATTCTTGTATCCAACTTATCCACCGCAAAGACAAGATCTATCTCAGGACGTTTCAGTCGTTCATTGTATATGTCTCGTGAAATGCGTTTTCTACTTTTGACCGAGTCTGCACCAGTAGGTCCGCCAGCAATCACGTTGATTCCATTCTCGATTTCATCATTCCCATTTCCCCGTTTACGCTTTGGTTCATCCTTCTTTTCATTTGGGGATCTATCCCGCTTGCGTCCAGCTGACGCCTTTTCTTCTCGTGACTCTCTATTCTCAAGGATGTACTCGATGAGTTTCCCCCCTTGAATGAGTCGTTCGATCTCGTTCCTTAGAGCCTTGCATTCGTTGGTAAAATGCCCATTCTGCCTGTGGAACTTACAATATTTCTTCGATCCTTTAGTCTCTTCAGTCTCTCGAAACGGTTTTGGAGTTCTCAGCAATCCGCTATCTTTCTCTATGGCGTAGATTTCACCAATTTGTTTCCTCAGAGGAGTATAGTTCTCAAACTTCTTGAAAGGTTGTCGATTGCGATCTCGATCTTTTCCCCTTTGCTCCTTCCTCCAATCTCTATCTTTATTCTCTTTGCCTCCATGAATTCTTGGCGAGTCCATTAATCCTTGATTCATGGTTGCCTCCTCTACTTCAATGACCTTACTAGCTAGGTCCATTACTTGCTCAATGGAATCAGGAGTGTTCCATGTTATCACTTCTATAAGCTTTTTACTCCGGCAACGATGCTCCAATACAGATATGACCAGGTCGACAGTGGGAGCATTCACTCTACCGATCTCCAGATTCAAACGCTCAATATACCTCCCCAAAGGTTCATCAGGTCCTCTATAGATATTAAACAGCGTGCTCGGAGATTTCTTCTTTACGCGATAAGTAGCAAACTTTTTTACGAACATGGTCCTAAACTGTTCAGATGATTCGATTGATCCCGAACGCAAGTTTTTGAACCATTCCTTTGCTGGACCTCTCAGACTGAGCGAAATAAGTTTCGCCCTCATATTCTCTCCATACCCCAAAACCTGCAAATCTCCATCTAATTCATCATAGTGTGCAACTGGATCAGTATTTCCATCATACTTCTTCAGAACAGGAAGATTAGTTCCTTCCTTCAACGTCAAGTTACTGATCGCCTCACAAAAGGGGTTTGGCCTCTCCCTTAGTGGAATGTGTTCTGCTACAACAGGTTCCAATCTTGGTGCGACTCTCTCAGGCAAGTCCCTATCTCTTCCGGCAGTTCGACTTGCTGCAGGTCGATGATCAGGAACCCTTTGCCTAGAATTCACCTCTGCATCCCTTCCTTCTCTATCTCGACCAGTTGCCCGACTGGGAGCTCGGTTAGCATTGGTCCTCACTGAACGAGGATTCCTCCTTTCAGGCGAGGGAGATGGATCCCTTGGCCTTGTCATCCTAGTTTGCGTATACTGCCTCGAATCACGACGCTGGGTCGGATGAGTCCTTCCTTGCTGCGGTGGCGCAGGCTGTGTTGCTGGTTGTTGTGCTATTGGAACTTGAACATTCTGTAAAACAGAAGTGTTAGCCAATTGCTGCACAATCATTGGGACCATAGTCCTTTGGAATGCCGCCATTATTTGATCCAACTGAGCGGAATTCAATAGCTGTTGTTCCGTGGGAGGAACTTCAGGTTGATTCGCTGTTTGAGTTGGAGGATCAAGGGGAGTGCTAGGTGCTGCCACTGATGTTCGCTCAGAAGCATCATGTGCCCGATTATCATCCTCCCTCTGTGATCTAGTCCTTCCTGCCATTCCATTCTTCTCCGTTGCCCTCCGTTGAGCCATTGAGTGTTAGTGTTTGTTACTAAGTGCGTATAGAGGTTCCCACAGACGGCGCCACTGATGTGGGGTATTTTCGTCTGGATACGTGTCCGCTCTCCAACACTCCACGTCAGACTGCTTTAGTTCCTGCTGGATGCTTAAGCAGCTTTTGAGTTCGGAACCTGCACTCAACACCACACGTAAACTAAGCCGGTGCCTCCTCCGGCGAAGGCACTCCGACGCTCAAGTCAGATAGGTCGGAATTTGAGGTATTGTCGTCAGAGACAATAGCTCGAAATTATAGCTCGAAAATAGGTCGAATATATAGGTCGAAATAAGCCCAAATAGGTCGAATTTAGGCCCTATAGGTCGAATTAGCACACCTCGAAATGGTATTGAGAACCGTGATGAGAAAACCCGAATAGATCGAATTACTCTCAAATAGCTCGAAATACACTCTATATAGATCGAACAAGAGCTATTGCAAAATAGCTCGAATTATTGCTCTATAGCTCGAATTCGATGTATATAGCTCGAAATTAAATGCTAGAAAAATAAAAACGTACCTTAGAATGAGGCATGGGACCCCCTTATATAGTAATAAGAGTCCTTATTCGTCTAAAAGTGCAATCCAAGTGGAACTATGACTCAAAATAGGTCGAATTAGAGCTATTTTGAAATAGCTCGAATTGGGCCTTCAAATAGGTCGAATTGGGCCTCAAATAGGTCGAATTTGGGCCCATATAGCTCTTACTTGACTCCTGGGCCTCAAATAGATCGAATTTGGGCCCATATAGCTCTTACTTGACTCCTGGGCCTCAAATAGATCGAATTTGGGCCCATATAGCTCGAATTTGGCTTTTGGGCCTCAAATAGATCGAATTTGAGCCCATATAGCTCGGATTGGGCTTGATATAGCTCAAATCGGGCCTTTTCGGGCCCAAATAGGTCTCGCTTGGGCTCTATTTGGGCCTACTTGGGCCGATTTCCGCGTTTTGCCTTGAATTGCAATTTTGCATTAAAAAATAATGGTGCTGACGTGGCATAATATGTCCCGAAATACGTTCGTGTACTGTATCGGATATTATGACGTGGCGGTACCGAAATATGGTACATCATGTACTTTTAGAAGAAAAAAAATAATTGGCTTTGTTAAAAGTTGGATAAAACTTATGCGAGATAATAAGAAATACTAGTTAGTGGTGGTTGTATACGTGTGAAATCTCATGTGGTCCATCTGGACAAGCTCATGCAGAAAATGAAGACATCGAAAGAAGAGAATAAGTGTAATTCTATTGAATTGACCACTAACCGAACCACATAGACCCTATGCCAAACACAAGTCCACATATGAAATGTAAGGCATTCTTCAAGAATCCTGGAACGCGTCTCGCACCATCGTGTATTTGGGTCATATCTCTTGCCCATATTATATAAGAGTCTCCTAACGGTGTATAACGGTGTGACGTCATTTAAAAGGGAGAGATAATATTTGTTGGAGTGGACAGACCTGCCTGTTGCCTACTGCTTTGACGGAGACAGCTGCTTTAACGAAGACAATGTATAGAAGTGCACCTTTAGCTAAAAGTTAAATCTTGTTTTTAGAGTTTTAAAAAGTTTTCTTTCTTTCATTCATATAATCCGGAATTTTTGCAAAAATGGTACCATAATTTTTCTCTCTTGCAAAAATAGTCCCATAACTAAAATTAATTGCAAAATTGGTCCATCCGTTAATTGAAACTAACGGAGCTATTTTTTTTAAAAAAAAATATATTGATAATGACGCTAAAATGACGTCACGTTAAGAATATAGCATGTGTGCGATTTTTTGCGAAAATGGTACCATAACTTGTCCCTATTGCAAGAATAGTCCCATAACTTAAATTTTTCGGATTTTGGTCCGTAACTAAAAATTAATTGCCAAATTAGTCTCCCGTTAATGAGATACGATTTAGTTATCGAAAATTCGAAAACCTTTTCAATGACCATACAACAAACAGTCCTACAAAGAACAACAATAATTGCAAATCGTGTTAATACAATACGAAAACAAAAATAATCGATTAAGTTAAATACAAAGCAATACAAATAAAATTACGACTTCAACCGAGGATAGCAACAAAGATACCAACTACGACTACAATGCCGACCCAAGTTATATAGATCGATTTTTTCAACTCCTTATTTTTCCCCTTCAACTTTTACATCTTCTTCATAATTTCTTCCATATTCTCAACTTAAGTAAATCTTTGCACTACACGGCATTAGTAGCCTTACTACTACTCCTCATACCCTAAAATGGAATTTTCGGTAACTAAATCAAATATTCCATTAACGGAAGACTAAGTTATGGGACTATTCTTGCAATAGGGACAAGTTATGGTACCATTTTTGCAAAAATTCTCACATGTGCTACTCTTAACATGACGTCATTTTAGCGTCATTATAAATATATTTTTTTAAAAAAAAATTGCTCCGTCAGTTTCAATTGACGGAGGGACCAATTTTACAATTAATTTTAGTTATGGGACCAAAATCCGACAAATTTAAGTTATGGGACTATTTTTGTAAGAAAGAAAAGTTATGGTACCATTTTTGCAAAAATCTCATATAATCATATACGTTTATGGAAATCATAGAAAACATGCATGAAGGTCAAACTTCTGCTATTCATCATTAAACCAAAAGGAAGGTCAAACTTCAAGCTTTCGTTTATCAGAGTAAGTTATTAAGACTAGTTTTAGACTATTTTAAATCAATAAATATATATCTTAATTTTTATTAATATTTCATTTCAAATGAAATTCAGTCCGTGTGCTTAGTGATTTGAATTATATATAGTTTACAGGAAGATAATATTGTGTCAAATAATATCATCACACAAGACACTACACAAACATTTTATAAGATAAAAAAATAAAAAGCTATTAATATTTGATCACGTAGTCTTTCATTGTGATATCAAATGATATCTACGCGAACTTATCAAAAAATGATATCTAAAGGATGTACCCACTATAGCCGTGGGGATGCGCATGAAACTTGTAATATACTAGAAGCTGAAATAATCCCAGTAATGTACCAAATCCATGTGTAATCTGTATGAATCAGGGAAAAGTTAATTTGAGTATTTAAGGAAGAAAAGAGAAAAATACATCAAAATAAATCAATACAACTTCTTCATTAGTATTCTTATACAAATTACTAGTGAACTTACAGCAATATAAGGATCAGAGATTGGTGATGCACAAATGTAAACAATCGAAACAACTCCATTCAAAAAGCAAGCCAAGCTGTACCAAAGTGGCAAGTACTCGACACTCTTTGTTATGTAAATGTCTCTCTGTAAAATTTGTTAAAACAGAAACTCAATTGATATTCAAAGTAAAAATGGTCAAACCACAGTTAAACCAAAACCTTATATGCAGAGAAACTGCAACTTACAATGTTGAAGAGAGGAGATGCATACATTAGAATTCCGGATACAACGCATAATGACCCGAAAACATGTTGTATCATTGTAAACGCTTGAACCTCGTTGTGCCTGGTTTTTAAACAATACGAGAAAGTACCAAAAAATGAGATACCCAGCACGATCCAAACAGCGAAAAAGCTTGAGATGATTAGCTGGCACATTTAATAATTATATTATGTCAGGACGATGAAACACAATTAATTTTTTTTTTTTTTTTGTTGAACAAACACAATTAAATTGATTCAATCAAATAAGTAGACCATGCACTTAATTGCAACACTTTCACAAATAAGCCTTTAAATGTTCTTCCCTTACAGACCACTGTATCATCCACTTCCAGCAGATTCAATATTTTGCTAATCAGTTCAGATATACGTTTATCTTTGAATTGATTTCTTGCACGCGCTTTATTTTCATAGGGAAGAAAAAAAAAGACATTTTCCATTACTTATAGTAGTACAATTAGAAGAATGTCACAAAAAGAAAGAAGACCTAGCTCGCGTTTTAGACCAACACTTACCTTATACCTTTCGGTTGTGCAGGCATTGGGATTTATTCAAAATTGGTGTGCACGATTTCAATATTGGTACCTTTACGAGGCAGCCATCAAAATTGGTGTCTTATTGAGGCATTTTCATCAATTTTGTTGCCATGTCGTCGGAAAATTAGAAATGTGGCCGGAATTGCTTACGTGGATGTGACATGGCAAAAAATTTGGGGATTTTAACCCAAGTCAGGGTGAGGATCCTCTGTCCCATAATTTGTGCCAACTCCATGTCCCACTTTCTAATTATAGTAATTTAGTAATTCTGTTAATTTAATTTTAATTTAAAAAAATTAAAAGAACACACCCCCAACCAGAATCCCAATCGACCTGGGATCCTCAAAACATCAAAGTTTTTTCCATCATCATCCGTCTCTCTCCATCTCTCAACTCTCATCTCTCTCACCCACACCATAGGAATCACATCTTCTTCAAAATTCAACCATAGGCATCATCCCTATCAAAAAGAACCATAGCCATCATCAGCCTTCTCGTTCTCGCTCAATCAAACTAGGATGTGTATATAATAATTGGTCCTTCTTCAATCTATAGCATGAATTTGTGAGACGTTTTTTTTTCTTTTTCTTTTCAGTTTAATCGTATAAGGTGTAAGTTATTGACTACCGTAGCAGTTAAAAACTTAAAATCTCTCTATAATGAGACTTCACAGCAAATACAAAAGCAAAGAAATAAGCCCCTGCTTAAATATTATTTCATTGACACATTTCAAGTAAGCAATTTAATCTTCTTGACAATATCACACTTTGCCAGTTTGAAGCAGAATAACAATTGATTCATTTTAATCATACTTCTATTATGACATTTCGACTACGCATCCAACTGCCGTTAAAACATCTTAATTCACTTTTAGGAACTTTAAAACATGGAAAACCGTAAAAGTACAAGTGATTGGCCAAGCGACCCAAAACCCCAATTGCCATCCCATTTTTCTTAGTGAAATGTTGGGCATCATTTTCAATTGATAGAAGCTCACAGATTTTTTATTTGAACTCTCAAATGGAATTTACAGGCCTTTTTTTTTCAAATGACCTCGAGCTTGAACTCGGTGGTCAACGACTCCATACGACCTTAGTTTTGCCTCATCTGCATTCGACTAAAACCCAGTGGCAAGCACTGAAGTTCACACCCAGTTCTTGTTCAAAAAGATTGTAGAAGAATATATTTTCATCGTGATAACACCAGGGGAGCAAATGCTTTCGTAAAAACACTAACTATAGAGGATGAAAATCTGCGTAGTTGCAATTATCTATAGAATCAGAGAGAAATAATATTACACAACTATTAGATGGATTGCTAAATCAAGTATATAACATTCTGAGGTCCATCCAACCACAGAGGGTATTTGAGGCATTGCGTTCATCTCGTATAATACATTCACAAGGCATGAGATCAAAACAGCAATGACACATCAAAACATTGGATATAATCTCGACATCCATCGCAAATGAACATTTATAGCTCCTCATGCGTAGAAAGAATTGAAAATCTCCTATTTTCTCCTATCAAGTTGTTTTGAGACTAGCTAAATACATGGTTGTTCAGCTTTCCAGATTAAAAGGCATCACAAATACGTACACATCTACACAAGGGGGAGAGAGAGCTAACCGCGCATGTTGACTGAAGTAGAGCTAATCACCAATTTACGAGCAGTCAAGCATATGCAACATTTAATCGAACTTCACAATAAACAAGTAAATCGAGGTCCAACGTTATGACTGCTGAACAGATGTTCAAAGTTACAATATAAGCCTCACTTTAAGGCATTTAAGTAACAAACAAGTCTCGTAAATATATCCCTCAGGATCTTGGCATTGAAGAATCAAGAAGCCAAACAATACATGCAAATTTCAACAAATTCCATCTGTTAATGAAGAACTAATAAAAACACACACATACACATACAGAAATACCTATAGACACCAACAATAGTAAAAAATCCGCAAGAGCACCAACACTATTAGAGCACCACTTCATAGCATTCCATGAAAAGTTAGACACGATATTACATCTGTAAAACGTCGAGTTTACATACGTATCCTATAATATCCATATATATACACAGTTTCTCAAGCCATCAAATAACGAAACCATACAAAAGAATAAACAGTAAACTAGTTGAAGTTATCCCTGTACTATTACAAATCCTTGATTGTTTCAATATAAGAAACTCAATCAAAGTTACCAGCAGGGGCAGAACCAACACCATTCTTGCATTCGACTCGCCACCAATCCCGAATTAGCTTCAGTTGTTGACGCATTTAAACCCGCTGCAAACCCACAACCAGACAGCAAACAAGACCACACAAAAGATCAAATCAAGCACCAACACCATCAAAACTTGCTTCTTCCACACGTTCTTCGCCTTCTCGTGCCCCATCAACTCACCAGAGTACATCCCTCCGTTCTTCTTCACGAGCGAAAACTCGCGGCTCAAACCACTCTCACTCCCGTCATCCTCGTCGTGCTCCTTCCTCCCCCCAACCTTAAACTGCCCAAGCAACCTATTCTTAATCTTCTTCAACCCCTTCTCCTCGCTCGTCTTCGTCCTCCCCCTAATCGGAGTCTCCCCACCTCGCAACAACCCACTCTCGCCTATCCTCCGCCCCACGGGCGACTGAATCACCTCCATGTGATGCACACCCGTCCCCAACAACTGATGAAAAACCGGATTAAATTCTCCCTGATAACAATGTGAGCTCAAATTCTCCGACTTTCCGTGCCCCTTCGACACCTCGGAAAACGCGTCCCTCACCGCATTGAGAAACGCCAAGCCCTCCGAATTATCCACTTTTTCGTCGAATATCGCGAAAAAGGACAGAGGCCCGTCGATTAGGAAGGTGTAGGTCTTCGAACGGATGGTGTGGCTGAACATTGAGTGATGCAGCGGCGTTTTGGCGAGGCATTTGGCGGCGATTGCGCCGAGCGCTTCGTGCTTAGGATTGAATTCGGCTAATATGGTGGTGCCTTTGGCTATGCAGGCGAAATGGATCGAATCCGGATCATGAATCATTGTAAATTGATCCGGATCAAACCCTAGAAAAATTCGTTCACAATCTAATAATACATTTCACGTTTTTTCTCTGTGCGAATTTTTTTCTCCTATTTCATTCTAACGGATTCGATTTGGAGATTGAGAATGAGTGTGTTGTTGAAATGATTGATTTGTTGTGTGGAAATTGAATTGGGGAAAAATTTCTAGGGTTTGTGGGAGGTGGATTGGGCCATCGGAGAAGAGGCAAAACTTTTCAGAAGGGGAAATTTTTTTTGATAATTTGGTCAAAGTATATTTTGTGCAGACTTTGACGATATGGATTTTTTATTTTTCTTTTTGATAAAAATATGGTGATGTTATATTTTTACAAAAAGCATTTACATATTTGCTATTGAAAAAAGAAATAAAGAATTTAATCATTTATCCACTAGAACTGTTTTGGATTATGATTGACGAGAGAAATGATAATTTTTAAATTGGTACTACATTGAATTAATGTTTATTGGGTATTTTGAAATATATTATTCTATATTACAATTGATACTTTAATACATATTTCGGTAGTTTTATATTTTCCTATGTAGTACTTGCATCTTTTAGTGAATGATTAGATATTTTAAACTTTATTGATATATTAAAATTTGATTTCATATGTATCATATAATGATTATTGATATGTGATTGAGTTAATTGCAGTTATTAAAAAATAGAAACCGTATTCGTATCATAAAAATATCACCCATTTAAAAAATATAGTGATCATATCATGCAATATCCATCATGTTAAAATAAAAAAAAAATAAAAAAAATAAAAAAAAAATCTATCGCTAAGCAAAATGATAATTATTGCTCAACCAATCATGACCTGTACCCAGATTGTCAGTGCAATACGGTTTTACTTGAGCATTTCATTTTTCTAATTATCATAAACTTAGATAACATAATCTCTCATTTTTATTTTTATTTTGAAAAACTCGTCCTCACTCGTATAAAGTTTTTTTAACCCCAAAATACTCTGAAGTAATCATTTGGGACTTAACTTTTACTTTAAAAGGCAAAAAGTCCGCCTTTTGCGCTCCACGCTACTGGCTTATGTCAAAAGATAAGGATAACTTTGTTTATTTATTCTACACTTCTCATTCTAAATATATATTCTATGTAAGTAATAATCTTGAAAGATGTTTGATATATATAGAATTCGTCTTCCTTATTTATTTATTTTTTGAAAATCGAGAAATTTATTAGCACACTACATAGTTATTTACAAAGGTAGCGGGGGAAGGGGGATGCGGGTAACCCGCTGGTATGTACAATCCATGTCCGACAAAATATAAGATACAAGCCAGGGAGGACAACTCCTCCACAATTGACACAAAATGTCCGGTTTGTACACCGGTACTAGAAAGATCCTGGCTCGCTCCCCTTTTCGCTAGTAGATCCGCTACTCGGTTAATTTCCTGGAAACCAAAACGATACCTGGCCTCGGCAAACTCAGTCCACAGCATCAAAATGTCCGTCATCAGGGCCCAAAGGTGGACGGGATGGACCCGCCTCTGCATCAAAGTGCAAAGGACAAACTGCAGAGTCAGTTTCAATATATAATTTATGTATATCTAAAGATCTAGCTAAACTTAGCCCCTGTCTAACAGCCCACAGTTCAGCTTTATTATTCGTGCATGTGCCAATGGGCAATGAGAAGGCCGCGATCAACACTCCGTGGTGATCCCGTATAATACCCCCAATACCTGCAGGTCCGGGGTTGCCAAAGGATGATCCGTCAGTGTTGAGTTTAAAAAACCCTGGGGGCGGGGGTTCCCATTTGAGTTGAATAGAGCGTGTGATGTAAACGTGATTGGGAGCCACCTTCAGTGTTTCATGAGTATGCATATAAATTAATTTCGATATTTGAAAGGTATTGATAGGTTTCTGCTGAAAAATACATTCATTACGTGCACGCCACATATTCCAGCAGCAAATCAGAAAAAATTGTCGGTTCTTGAAGATGTAGAAAAACCAAAGGGTTCGTATCTTGCGCAATAGGAAAGCAAATGGGAAATAAATTACGTAGCGGTTGGAACAAAGGACACGAGAAAAAGATGTGGTTGTTATGCTCAATGTCCGAGTGGCAAAGGGGGCAAGTGTCAGTATTCAGAATATGACGGCGGTAGAGGTTTTGCGATGTGGCTAGGCCGTCGTGCGTCCACAGTCAGGTGAAGAATTTGATACTGGGTAGCACAGGAAGGTGCCAAAGTGTATGCCAGGGTAGGTTCGGCTTTGCTTGCTCACGAGTACTTCTAGTAAGCCAACTATATGCACTTTTCAAGGTAAAGTCCCCCCCCCCCCCCCCCCCCCCCCCCCCCGGATCCCAAGCCCAATAGAACCTATCATGAGTAGTGGAGATAGGAATAGGGGTACTGAGGATATTATTACGGATATTGGTTGGAATAAGGGGTTCGACCAAGGATAAGTCCCATTGGAGATTGGCTCGCTTGATGAGTTGATGTACCTGAAGATTAACAAGGTGATCAGGGATAGTACAAACATGCTCAGCAATAGTAAAATCACCGAGCCATCGAGAGAACCAAAAATTAATACTAGTGCCAGAGCCAAGGGTCCAGAAAATTGATTCTTTGATTAGAGGGATGGTGGAACACATAGACTTCCAGGCCCAGCTATTCTGGGGTTTAGCCGACGTCGAAAAAAGCGAGTTGCTCGGCATATATTTGGCCCAGACAACTTGACCCCACAGAGTATTAGGATTATTTAAAAGCCTCCAAGAGAGGCGCATAAGATAAGCTGTGTTGAGGTGTTCAAGGTGACGAAGCCCTAACCTGCCCATGAGTTTAGGGAGGCAAACCTGGTTCCAATTAACAAAGGAGCGTTTCTTCTGTTGGGGTGCCGCGTTCCAAAGAAAGGATTTAGTAATTTTAGTAATGGTAATGAGCACCGTCTTAGGCAGTTTAAGAACTGACATAGTATACCAAGGTATGGTTTGAATTGGAGAGTTCGTGAGGGTACAACGTCCTGCGTATGAGAGAAATCTGTTATACCAACAACTAATACGCACTTTTAAACGAGAAATCATAGGGTCAAAATAACACGGGCGCAAGCGGCCACGCCAGATTGGAATACAGAGATACTTATCTGGTAGTGTCATGGATGACATGTGCAGTTCCGATAAAATAAACTGTCTTTGGCGGGGAGACATATTAGGGGAGAAAATGATATTGGATTTCTCACAATTAAGTGCAAGTCCCGCAAACTGGTGAAGTGTGTGGAGAAAATCGTTGATCAAACGAATATTTCTACGATTATCCTGGAAAAAAACAAAGTAATCATCAGCAAAGCTAAGTATAGGAATTTTAGGACCATGGCGACTCGCCTGAAGAGCTATAAAATCACCCTGATCAGAACTATTAGTAAATAAGCTAATAAGCATTTCCATACAAAGGATAAAGATGTATGGAGATATAGGATCTCCTTGTCGGATCCCTCTAGAGGGGGTCCATTCATGTGAAGTTGCGCGCCATTAGTCGAAACCTGTAAAGTAACAGACGTAATACAGGACATAATAATATTGATGAACCTATTGGGAAAATTAAATTGTTGTAGAGTGAAACGAATAAAATCCCAGTTCAGGTGATCATAAGCTTTGGCTAGGTCGAGTTTAAGAGCAATAAACCCCGTTTGACCAGTTTTTTTCTTGTTAAGAGTGTGGAGGAGTTCATGAGAAATAAGTATATTATCAGTAATAGAACTCTGCGGCACAAAGGCATTTTGGTAAGGAGAAATTAAGTTGTCCATAACAGGTCTCATGCGGTTGACCAGGAGTTTGAAAATAATTTTGTAGCTAACATTACAGAGACTAATAGGGCGGTAGTGAAAAACAAGTTGGGGGTTATCCCGCTTGGGGATGAGGACGATGGTAGTAAGGTTAATTCTATGCGGCATGCAGAGAGTGTCAAAGAAACCCCTGATAAAGTTGCAAACAGAAGGCTGTAAAATATGCTAATACCTTTGATAGAAGTGGGCGTTCAGGCCGTCGGGTCCGGGCGCCTTCGTTGTACCTATACTTTTTAAGGCCTTGTAGATTTCTTTACTATCAATAGGAGCAAGCAATGCATCATGGTGAGAATTATTTAAGATGGAGATGTTACCTACCGGAAATGAAGCAACGTTATGGAAATTAACAGGGGCGTTAGAGTTAAGGACGTCTTCCTTATTTATAAATTTTAATCGAACATGAAATATACTATCATTCTGTTCTATTTTTTCAGTATTTTAAACTAATTATATATTAAGTGAAGGATGTTACAGGTCTATGTTATAATCTTTATGTAGTTCATATATAAGTAAAATATGTCCATAAAACTTTTTATAACTTTATTTTGAGAATCCGCCTTGCACCAAACACTTTTCAATAACTTTGCTATTTATTTAAGAGAAGAATGCACTCATGCAATCAGATCATTTCTTCAATTTATTGTTTTCATCATCCATCACGGATTGAATTGAAAAAGGTACTAGCCATCGGGTGTACGCGGGGACCGGGTGCAACATTTTCTTTTGTATAAAGAAATTATATTTTAACTTGTGTTTCTTTTACGTATTTTATGATATTAAGAAAAATAAAAATAGCAACGCGTAATAGCAATGTGTAATAATAAATTAGTTGGTAAATATTCAACATATATAGTCCTCAATAAAAACGATAATCCTCATTTTTTGAAAGATGTTAAAGATATTAAAAAATGACAGGAACAATTTTGTAAAACAGTTCAAATTAAAGTTTTCACTTTGTGAGATATAGTATTGTCTTCTTTATATTAGTAATAGATATGATTTAGCTATCAATAAAGATAACAATTGACATATCTATATTGTTTTTAATTACGCTCCAAACTTAGTACTGCTTGAAGAACATCTTGTTTAAGAAAAATTATTAAGTACAACTCTTGAATGATGACGTAGTACAACTAAATGCCGAGATATTAAATGTAACTTCTTTCTTATAGAGTAGTAACTTCTCTTACTCTATCCCAACCATGCATTTACACAAAAAAAAATGAATTGTTATACTACCTCATTGTGCAACCAGCCTCACCTAGTAATCTCTCCTATTTAGAGTGATTATTCTTTTGCATATTTATCCATAAGAAATTAAAGTGGACATTATTAAGTTATTCATGAATATACGAAACTCCCAAAATAAGACATATGTTGCAGAGATTAGCAATGGAAAATATGAATACTATATAGGTGAAAAATTATTTGGATAATATGCTATGTTATAGCAAGGATCAGAATATGTGCATGATATACGGATTTTTTTTTTATTTTATATTCTTAAGATAATGCTAGCTAGAACCTTAAAGACAACTTTATCTTTTATGCAAGAGTTGCATTTACACTAAATATTGATATTCTATTGGGATTTGCACTAAAAAATGGTGGGCCATTTAGGGCGCGTTTGGATACCCCTATAGCCTCCCATTAGGTTAATAATGAGTACCAAATTTGCATTTGGATCACTTTGTTTATAATAACGGGAGCCCATTAAAAGTGGGCCCTCCCTCCCATTAACCCCATCTCTGAATCGCACCCCTCCCCCCTCACATTAACAATTCAGACCCAGATTATACAGCAAAATTACAAAACTATCCTTTACCAAATCACTAAAGTATTTGGTGTATCACTCTTTCACGTCTTCCATAAATTTTTTATTATAGAAAATTAGGGCAATAGTTCCATTTTATTTCTTGCACAGCAGCTCCATTTCATTTCAGCATCTGTGAATTTTTTTTCCCGAAGCAAAGTCAGATTTATGAAAATATTTTTTCACCAATCCTTCGCTATTATTTGCATTTGCAACTCATTCCTCAGATCTTTAACAAATAGTAAGCTATCGAAAGGTGCAGTTGATAGATGCAGAATTTATTCATTACATCCGGAAGCTCTTAAATGGAATATTAATTAGTTTTGAAATATGAAGAGTCTAGAGGATATTCTCAGTCACCCCATCTTTTTAATGGAGTCAAATAAATATGCACAAGATGAAGGTGAGTTCAGGGGTAATTTGGGTTTTTGTTACTGTAGTGGGTCCTTTAAAATGTGAAAACACCAAAGACATCCAAACGCGTTTTGAAATCAAACACTGAACCGAATAACCACCGTTTCGGAATGGTGGGTTTATTACTGGAGTAATCCAAACGCGCCCTTAATGGGTAGAGTTTCATAGTCTCTCATTATAAAAGTTAAACATTGACTGACACTAATTTGAATATTAACTTATATTCTTTAAAATACATTAATCCCACAATCTTTTACCTCTTATTTCAAATCAAATTGAGAAAAATACAATGCAAAATGATCATATATAACTCAAAGTCCGACTTTCATATAAAGAAAAGAAAATGAAAAATACATGAAAATATGGCTTTCACATAAACAAAAGTACATTAGCTCTTTTTCATAGATGATGGGAATACTTTGGACTCGAATCAAATGGTTAGCTTCCGCGTATTGCACTCTGGTGAGCCCTTTCCTTCCCAAGTTTGTGAACTGAAAATACATAGAATATAGGATTATCAATACAAAAAATTTCAAGAGCCAGAATATATAGGATTAAGTAGTGATCAATTAGTGAACGGTGAACAATTAATAACAATGCTAAAGAAGTTGAATAGCCGATATTATTGAGAAAAATGTGGGAGTATTAAGAAATGAAAATATGCATACATGGAGAAAATAGAAATATATTATGAATGTATAACATTTAATTCTAAAAGGATGCTTTATTTCATTGTTTAAATTCTTACAATATTTAAACTTGGGTTTTCGAGCTATAAAACTCATGTACATACAACTAAGACCAAAGGAAATTCACCAAGAATTGCAAAATTTTCATAAATAAATAAAAAAAACATCAGAAGTTAATGTCAACTCGTAGCACATTTTGCCACTTAAATATGAGTTTCTTCAACATTACTTGCACGGACCAAGATGTTATTCTCTTCCCCATATATATTGATGGATTGAACCTGTAAGAAATATTTAGATATAAGACTAAAATCCATACCTGAAATACCTAGATTATTGGGAGATTGAGTCAAATAAATTTTTGAGTTGTAAATCACAGTACATATCTTCAATACTTCGAGAAATTTTCACTGCAAATGGAACAAATAAAATAGTTGTAATAAGCGAAAATAGAGATAATGGAAAGACAGAAAGAGAGTGCAAATTTGATTTGGAAATAGGAGAACCGAATATGTAGGGGAGTGGAGGAACACGGTTATTTACAATTTGAATTTGAAAAATTCAAACTTTTTGGATATGCCTTTGAGATTTCTTTTTAGTAGTAATAGAAGATAATATATCAACTTAAAACTGACATTACCATTGCATACTAGAATCTTCCACTACGTTTTAGCTACTTTAATTACACACCCTATTCAATATTATGCAAAAGTTTGGACTATAATTGTAGGGCCAAACCAGAGTAAGGCCCTTCCAGAAATTCTCGACGGCCCAGGACAAGCCCAGGCCGAGGAGGGGGTTTGGAAATAGTTTTCAACCAGCAATAGACGCGCCTCGGTTAGAACCTCACTAGCTGCGTCATTGCCCCAAGCGCAAAGATAATTTAATTGAGCTTGCAAACCCACTAATATACCACCACCCCAGCTAACGTTTTCTCTGCTCTATCGATGTGGGACAAAATACCCATCAACCAAAATCGCCCAACTCAAAAGCAGCTAGCAGCATCCTTCCAAAATCAAGAAACTTGCAACTTCATCTTCTATATATCTTTCTCTAAATTAATGATATTATTAGTTCAATCAAAAACTACAAAACGAATGGGCTATTCATGAATTCTTATTATATAAATCAACTTAACAATATTCTCAACATAAAAGAACAATAAAAAAAGTGCATTTCAATCTCCGTGAACTCAACATGATATGAGGTCTTGTCCTCCTTTTCTCAAGATAATGTACTTCAAGTTGTTATTATTATCTCCCAAAGAAATGATACATAAGTTAAGTGGAAGGATGGAACACCTGATCATTCAAAAAAATAGTACAACTCTAAGACATACCAAAGTCATTGAACCATGATTGCGCAATGACTCCTAGGAAGCACAACACAACAAGTTTGATTCCGTCCACTTATAGATCGTTCACAATATTATTGAACAAACGATTTATTAATAAATAATAATCTTCATCATTGAGATTGCGGAAAATCACCCGTAGCTATGTTTCCGACCGTAGACCCCGAAGTCCAAAGCCCGACCCTCGCTATTCGATTCTGGGCTATACATCCACTTTCCATTTAGACGATTGTTGTCCTTTGGGTTTGGGCTTCTTGGGGCCTGATAAGTCGTGGTTCCTCCTCCGGAGCTCGATGACTCGTAGCCTAGCCCAATAACACTTCCTTGTTTCGTCGATGAGTTCCAATGGGCTGCTGGCGGGCTCTGTTGGTGGACTGGGCCTTGACGGCGTACTTTTGCTTTTGCTGACTTAGTTGGGGCCATATAGCTAGGAACATGGTCCGAGCTTGAGCGACGTTGTTGTGGAGAGCTGTATGGGCTTGATTCCAGTGGGCCTCCACTAAGCCGGCCCATTTTGGTATTTTCCGAGCCCATTTGCATGATCATATCCATTTCAATTGCCTTCTCATTAATGTCATCTAAAGTGGTTTCACGCGCCCCCACTTGTCGACGGTGGTAAGGTTGCGTCGCCATCCACCTCTCTAGCCAATTCCATCCCCATGGTGGTATGTCAGCCCCACGAGCATAGAGCTCGTCATCATCAATGTTTAATTCCGAATGTAACATTTGTTGTTGCTGTTAAAATCAGTATGTGAATTGTTAGTACCACTAGAAGAATTTACATCTTAATAAATTCTCAATAATATATTTTTTGTTAGCACAGTAAAATTGTTAAATTTCATGACAATGTAATTTGACATAATATGGTAGAGAAATAGAGGAAAAAAGCATAATAAAAGTTAAAACCTGGCAGGCAAAAGCATAGGCAAGAGCTCTCTCCCTTTTCATTTCAGAATCTTGCATTTTTCTTAATGAACTTTCCCTGATCTTACTCATGCTCTGATTCCTCATATCCCATTGTTCAGCTTCAAGGTTTACTGTTTCAATCCTTTTCTTTTCATCTGCTAACTTGGCCTGATGTTTGTCATGCACCAGTTGAAGTCTACGCTCACGCACTCGTCCCTGCACGCGTACTAGTGCTTGCATGCATCGCATTGTCATCTGCGCTTGCTTTCGTACATTATGACCCCTCACTAAAGCTTGAAGCCTCACGAGACCTTTCAAAGCACGTAATGCCCGTCTTGCCTAAGAAGCATGATAGAAATTGGAGTAATATTACCAAGTTTGATGAAAAATATGAATAACATTACTACTTGTGTCTCAATCTCAAATGTTATGGGATTGGATAGATCAGATATATTTACAAGATATCCTCTGTAATAAGACTGTATGAGGGTTGCGGCCTTTTCTTCCTCCGGGTGGCGCTCGTATCTGGATAGTCGAACCACTTTAGCAGCAGCCTGAGCGGCTACTGCAGCTGCCTCAGCCGCGGCTGCAGTGGCAGCAGCCACAGCTACTGCGTGATTTTGATCCTCAGCCTCCGGGGAGGACTGAACGCTCTCCTCGTTCGTAAAGTCTGGAGAACTTTGTGCAGGGAAATGCTCAAGAGTCACTACTTCAGGTGCTTCATCATATTGCCATTTTTCTACACTTTCCTTCTGAAAATATTGACATTAAAGACAAAAAGCTTCAAATATTAGCAATTTTCTGAGGCCTTATTTGATATTAAGTGACACAATGTAGGATTCTAGTTAACATAAAAAATGATGAATTGGTCAATAGTGACAGTCAAATGTTACATTTTCTGTAACTTTCATTGCGAAAATATTAAAATGATAAAGATACAAAAAGTTAAAGCAAGCTCCAAGAGTGAGGAAAAACTACTAGCAATTAATGCCACCAGATAATGTAGCTTTGTTGTTATTACAAAGAAAGTGGAGTTAAGATTGTGATAGAACAAAGAACAGCACATGATGATGAATGTGAGTTGATGTGATAGGCATGGTTGTAAAGATGGCAATATGACATGAGCCTTGCTCATATTGGGAGGGGACCATTCATCTGCTTGAATACAGATCATTCACCAGTTTGAATATGAGCACAAATCTACAGTATTTATGAGCAACTTACTTTGGAACAAAAAATAGTTTGATCAGATATATTAACTGCTATACACTTATTACTAAATGATTGAGAACTTACAGAGCAAAATAGATTATTGCTCTCAAAGCAAATAGGATAATGGTTTTTAATGTTGACTATTTTGCTTGTAGCTTGCTTAAAGATGGGGAAAAAAAATACAGAAATCATGGTATTCAAAGAGTTGCCTCCACGTTATCAGGGATAAATAAATTGCAGAACGCAAATTCAGGACCAGAAAAATACATCAATTCATCTCAAAAGTTATCTGATTCACACTACATGTTTATGACAGTGTGCAACATTTCAACTAATCAAATTTGAAAGAATCTTTGTCCTTCATCACACCATTCATTAATACATGGTCTAATAACTCTGGCAAAAAGGGGTTAATCCTGTTATGTATAAATGACTTTATAAATTGCCTTTAACAACAAAAATCGAGCCAGTAATTACAATTAATTGGAGTAGACTATATTGAACCAAACGAGAATTACGTCGAGTTTGAGTTTTCTTTGACATTGCGAAAAAATGATCAAAAGTGAAAATATGGGGACTCATGGCCTGACATTGCTTGCCTTCACATATACTCATTGTTGAAACAGCAGATTCAAATTGCACAAAAGTTCATTAAATCTCATCTACATGATACAAAATTCTTTGAAAAGTGCCCGAACGTGTCCATTGCAACAACTACTTTTTTACGATTTTTTGAAACATGTCAAACAAAGCTCAAAACATTGCGAAAATGTTCTAATATTCGGCGAACCAGAACATAAATACTGAAATATTAATCCATTCACATAATTGAATGTAAACATAGTTTATAAGAGAACTAACCTTCTTTTCAGGCAAGTCTTTGTTAGGAGACTGCTTAAACACTTTCTTCACCGACGAAAACCAGCCCCCTCCTTTCTTCCCCATCTCTATAATCACCTTTCTTATTACAACAAAAAAAAATGAAAATGAAAATAAATATGATAGTAAAATGCAGTGAACTGATCAACAAATAAAGAAATGATCAAAGCAACAAACCTGGTAGAAAATGTGAGCTACTAACTATTCTTCTTCTATCATTTTCTTTCTACTTGGTGCCAGTTGTTGGTGGTTCTTGAATATGAAGCTCTGCAACAAAATAAGACAGATACTGTAATAATAAGTGAACAACATGTGACAAAGTTTAAAGCAACTTTAAGTCATGATAGAGAAAGTATACTGGACTCGAGAGGGATATACTAATCATTTTTATTTAGACCATGTCTATATATTTTGTGACTATAATTTAAACTAAAAACTGTTACATATAACATATATAATTATATAATAAAGCCTTATAAGTGACAAAAACTATAAATTAGTGACTAGAATATATCTATGTAAAATTAACATTTGTGTGAATCTATTAGAGAGTGGAGTAGTCTAGTAAGTGGTGGACCGCGCATTTTGCCGTTGGTATTTAATCGTATTCACGGGGGTAGTTTCCTCTTTAGTACCACGTGCTAGGCCAATAGGATGCTGACACGTGTTGTTTGCCCTATATAACAGGGCTCTCATCTATGTCGTTGGTCGTTGTAATTAAAGACGAGATTGTGGTTTTAAGTTCTAACAACCACCACACTATTAAGCCTTTAGAGGATAACATGGTACTAATTTCATTACTTCTGATGACGGAGAAATAGTTTTGTTTGGTTATTTGAGATATGATTATAGACATCTAATAAGTAGGACAGAAAATGTTGCAAAAAGAATATTGATTACAAGTAGCATCATAAATTCAATTGTACATTTTAGTGCGTTTAGCAAAATTAAATGTATATTTAAGTCCGAATTCGACCATAAGTTTGTTGGTCCGACCTTTTTGTGACAAGTATGTGACACTCTCTATACATGTGTTAGTTTTATGATATATGTACATGACTTTGTGATAAATTATGTGACATTGTTTAAACCTTTGTTAAATTTATGAAATGTGTTCATAGTTTGCGATAACGTCTTAATTTATGTGGCGATGGGTGGTTATAGAAATAAAAAAAAAAAAATAAGTCTTTACCTTATATTTATTACATATGACATAAATCTATCAGCGACACAGATTACTGTACTATTTTGACATAAAAAATTTCTTGTGTATGTGTAAGTATTTGGGTGAGATCGTAAGAATTGAAGAAGTCTTATACACCTATATGGTAAAATACGTTCTAGTGCAGCCATGTTTGATTTGTTTTTCATATGTTATCTAAAGAGAAAACATGCACGTTTGTAAATTTTAAAAGCAAAATATACGGATTGCATACTCCTGATTTATGTTACTTTTAAGGTTGTAGGTTGTTTTCTAATTTCTGCAAAACGCACACTAGTGAAGAAAACTAAACATTTACTTATTTCGTACTTTTCCAATAACTTTCCAAGACGTAATGATTACAGTGATATAAATTCCTTTTAATTTTCACCAGTAATTTTGCGGATCCAACTTCAAAATGCAGTATTGCAGTTGAGAAAATAATAAAAGTTAAATTAATGAAGCGGGGGTAGGGGTGGGGTGGGGGTCTATATGTGGTTGATGGCCTTTGCCTTTTGCTTTGTATTGAAGAAAAACTAGATGCAAACGGTAAGCCATCGGTGTTAACAGGAAGATATAGTTTAAATAATGGTTGTTCAAATTTTTAGGTGACTTAATCTAATCAAATATAAGGTGAAAAGTACTTTTCAGGTTTGTGAACGAATTACACAACACAGTCATCTATATTGCTGCAAAATTTGGGCTGGGCTGAAAGCATATGCGACCCAATTACGAGTATCTGGTTGTTCCATAGCCTAATTTTATCAAAAAGCTCGATCTGGAAATGGGCTTCTTAGTCCTAATGGAATTGATTTTCTAGAATCAGGTCTATTAAAACCATGCGACCCAATCATATATCCTCTTATAATCTATTATAAATGAATAACTTGGTAATCAACTCGAGATAATATTCAATTTGCCAAATGTAAATTTGTGAATTCTCTCCCTTGACACGACGAACCAAACAATTTAACTATAGATTAAGTTAAACATATTTAACATGTCAGATACTATTCAGACATGGGATTTCAGACGAGGCTTTATTGGTTTAGACTGCACTTGTCCATACGCTCGATAACAAATACCATTCTCGGATTCAAGTGTTTCATGACAGAATAAACAAAGCAGAATAAACCAAACGAGGGAACTTTGAAAAAGGTATGAATAACTCATTATCCATCCAATCAACGTCACGTCCAACAGAAAGAACTATCCTTACTGACTTAAAAAGGGACACCGATAATATTAACAAGGTATATGTCTAAAGGTTTTTGAGTTGTGAAACCACAAGGTACACTAGTAATTGATGCAATTAATTCTCTGGTTCATATAAACAATATGATCATTTGAATCATAAATAGAAAGACCAATGAGCTCCCTAACCAAAATCTCTTTACAATTTGGCTCGAGAGCTTCCCTCTGGCTCAACTCCATTTTGAGATTCGAGATACCTTTGTCGCGATATCTGGAAATTTTCCATATCCATCTGATACAATCTGTTCGCATCCGTTAATTGGGTGTTGATCTCCATGAGCTCCAGTTTCTTTTCCTCCATTTGTGTCAAAATGTCAATGCAATATGGAGAAAGATCCTTCATGTTTCTAACTGGAAAGCAGATTTCTGGTTTCCTATTCAACAAAATGCAAAACAGAACACTCTAGTTAAACTGAAAGTTACAAAAAGAAACTTTTACATACTACCTAATAAAAACTGAGCAACTTTTTAAAAACATTTCACTAGGTTCCATGAAATCTACTTCAGATAGATAAGAAGCCATGCCAAGATTAAGAAGTCCCATATGTAACGAGAAAACTATGATAACAACCAAATACGAAGTATATATATAGATAGATATATATTGGTAAACACAATTTTTGTGCACTTACCAATGGCCAAGAGATAGTAGTCCATTTCCTCTCACTATTCCACCATCCAAAGAAATTGCCCCATCTTTAATGCAGGAGAGCGCCATTTTCATGCATTGACGATTCTCATACACCTGAAGTTCACCAAAAAGGCGATAAAACAAAGTATCTCGAAGACCATGGCCACTTTCTGTGCTCCAGTTTAAGAGACTTGGTTCAATGCTTATCATATTAACTGCAAATCCCAAAAACCCTTGTGGTCTACTGCCGTCTGGCGTGGTAGGCAACCGGAAAGGCAAGAGCTCGACTGGATCACTACTCGATCCCCTGACCACTGGCCTGTCATATTTGATAGAAATATACATTTTTTAAACAAGTTCCTTTTTTTTTTTTGCGATAAGTTCCTTGCTTGGTCTTTGGATAATGGTTAAAGAAACTTTTGACTGTATTTGTAAGATTTTCAACGAGTTTTGATGGTCAGCATTACCTTATATCCTCAAGGCATAACACATTATATCCTCCCGTTACAGATAGCCCAAATTTTGTTGCAAACTTGTTAAGGGTACAAGCCTCGAGGTTTTCAGCAGCTGCATAGTCTTTGCATACGACTGCAAGCATTTGTTCCTCACCAAGATATTGTGCCAGCATTCTGTACCCAGTAAAGTAGACAGATCCAGTTAACTGTGCATTTGTTCCGCACGTGGAACAATTATAGAATAAGGCAAATCTAACCTGCTGAGCTCAATGGTTTGAACCGATCCAAGAAGTGCCACGATGCCTAGTATATCATCTGGCCTCTCTTCAAGTGGAAGTTCTTTAAGTGATTTGCAGACAACAGCAGCTGCGGATTCACCTCTGCTTTCAATTTGTGTCATAATTAGCTCTTTTTCCGATGTGGTGGAGGCATAATGAGAATCACGATCTATGGAAGCTGGATAATAATAAACATACAATCATTGATGAGTAAAAAATATATTGAAGTAGTTCTCAAATCAAAGCACATCATAAGGTATCTAACCTTCATAAAATAGTATGTTACATATTTAATGATTTTATGTTGTAAAAGAGAAGAGAGTGTGTACTACATTAATGATTGTCTTTAAGTGCTTATCAATTGCTAGAAAAGAAGTGCCAATCTTATAAGGCGTGTTCTCCAAAAAGATATGCCATCTCTAAAATCTCTGAAGTCTACAAGCATCTAGAATGTACGATAAGAAGAATATATAATGCAAGAAATTTTGCAATGACATCGCTAAGCCTTACACAGAAACTAAACAAAAGATAAGGTGAAAAACCTTGGAAGATTGATATATTTTGTTGAATGCTTGAACGCGTAGATTCAAGAATCTTTAGAGTCTTTTCACGCTCTCCGATTTTCAAACCCCAGTTTGCAAGGTCGTCCATCAGTTCCTGCCAGAAAAACTTTTCTCAGAAACGGGAAATGCAGTTCATGTAAGATGCCACATCATGATCTGCAATTAAAAATATTTCTAATTCTTCGGAAGACATCTACTCTCGTTGGCAGATAAATATTAACTTCGCCATAATTTTTTTTCTATCTTCTATTGGATTAAAACATGTTGGCGAATTGATGTACTCGTGCCCTTACTTTGTACAAGAAAAATGGTAAAACTCTTTACCTCTATTGAGACCAATGAAGCCTGAGTTCCTGAACTCTGAGAACCCAAGACAGGAACTGGAATTATCCTGCCCTCTAAATTTTCATCTTGATCAGTCTGATGCTCCTGTTTTGGAACTTTTAGAGAAGTTGAATAGTCGAAGGGTGATTTATTTCCTTGCAAACTTTGCTGATGAAAGCTCTCAATTCCCACTTCTGGAACCTCGAAATAAGGTGACTGAGGATGATTCAACAAATTCGCACTTGAAACTTGCCATGAGGATTTATGATTCACCAAATCTTCATGATTCCCAACATTATCCTGATTCTCACCCCCAACCTTCTCAACATGAACCTATACACAGAGAAAACTAGTGTAAGTATGTCAACACATCAGAATATAGAGAAATTATGTGGGGACTATTCGAAACCTCTAAATCCAATCTTAGCTCTGGATAGCTAGAGTGAAAAGCTGTAAAGGAGAAAATTCCTTCTGCCTGAGGGAGAGGAATAGCACGAATACTGCACCGTCCATTGCGGAAGCTGTAACGCACAGAATCATCTACATCAAATGAATCGGACTCAATTATTAGAGAATGCATTTTCCCCAGCTTCTCGTCATCGTGAATGGTTTTATCCACAGCTCCTTTGGCATCTGTAATTTCAAACACTATATTCTCTAACTGAGAACCAGCTTTGTAGTGCTTAAAAATCTGCACGAACAAAAAATATATAGAACAGTTTAGATGCTCGAACAAAATTGTAGGCGAGTTCTGATAATAAAAATGTTCTTTGTTCTCTCGTTGGTCTTGGCATGGCTTATTAGGTAAAGTAATGTACAGAAAGTCACATACCTTTGTAAGAGTCCGCAACTCTCTCCTTTCAGTTTGGAACTCCAACTTGTGTATGATCTTCTCTTCATATATTACAGAGAGAATAACTGTATGGAAGGAAAAGAGTAAATCACACATGGATAATACAAGGGAACAAAAGTATAGGACGAAGCAGTCAACCATCTTTGCCATATCCCTTGGAAACTTTCAAAGTATTGGCGAGGTCAACATATCCTTTTGCATCAACCTGTTGCAAACAACAAGCCATTACAAGAAATTTCATAATGTGTTCACATATAAACAGCTAAAGAAGGCATTGTCAGTAAAGATTCAATCAGGTGTTGCAGCTTGAAGAGATCTGAGATGTGTTACACGTTTCCTTTTGCTACTCTGACATAAAAATTCATGCACAACCAACGAGTCGAGGGTTGAGAGTTAGAATATATTCAAGGAACTGATTAGCTTGACTTTTTGTTTTAGCAGGTGCAGCTAAAATGTTGGACAAAATATTTCTTAAAGGCGGCTGTCACTAAAATCAACTAAAAACCAGCACATCCCAAATATTCATCTTTCCAATACCTGGTACAATTTAATTCTGAAGGTATAGTTAAAGTAACCTCATATGCAATTCTACCATAACAAATGCTCGAATCAGTTACCAGGTACACAGTTTTCTCTAGAAAACTGTGAAATGCGCTTTGCAGAAATATGAACGGACCTTAATCATAAAATCATTGGCCCCCTTACGCACAAAATTGGTAAGATCTTGTAATGAGAACCCATCCACGTGCAAAAGGACAGTCTCATCTTCCTTAACGTGGTTACCAAATGAATCAAATACCTGCATAAAGAAAGCAGCGCACATTGTCACATTTTTTTGCAAATAAATCTCAAAAGTTAGAATCGAATGTTTCTTAACAATCACATTCTCTGTGCATAAATCTTAAAAGTTAGTCTCATAAAATGATCACACATTTTTAGCATAAATATCAAATTGTAACATAAGAAAGTAAAGAGAATGAAACTTTAGTTATGAAATAATCAGTGGCAGAATGAAAAAGATGAAAATAACTGACTAAAGATATCTGCAATATTAAGTGTCTCATTTGTAACCTTAAATGGTTTATCATGCATAGAGAGGGATAAGAACCGTACTTCTATTGCAAGCTCCTCGATGATCTGTCCTGGAAGCAATTGCCTTCGCGGTATTCGTGGATGAACATTGACCTTTTCTGGTGTTCCAGGAAGGACTGTGGGTAAAGGTGTCCAATTGAAGAATTTGGTAATCAACATTAATACCAGTTAATTTCTCGTCACATTTAGTATAATGTCTACATTATTTTTTTAAAAACAAATAAAAGCAAATGCAAACAGAAACTGCAAGTTAAGGAACCTTGGCACTGATATTCCACAGAAAATGCTTTATCTAGAGTGCTTATATTCAAGGTGGCTTCATAATTCGGTCGAATCGTGTCCAATTTACTGCTTTCCACAATGAAATCCTACAGAAGATACATATTGTGAGAAAAAGGATTTTAAAATAAAAATAGTTATAGTTGGAGAATGACAAGCTACCTTAATGGTTATAGTGGAGTTGTCGGTTGCTAAATCAACTTTCATACTGTGTGCTCTAGCAAGAATGCAATCGCTCAACCTGACCTTGATGATCAGTTTTGGAGTGCTAGAAAATGGGATATTGTTGCCATACCTATCGCTGCATTCTACAGAAAGAGGTGGAAATCGAGAACCAACCCTGTCCAGCAATTATGATTAATTTACATCAAAACAATTAATTGGGTAAAAGATTGAAGGATCCAACTGCTTTACAAGTAAAGACAACAACTACCATGACCTATAACTGTGTCTAGGAAAAAACATATTTTACGAGACATGCGAAGGTATTGGAGCACAAGAGCAGAACAACTTGGTCAATGCCTATCCACATAGAACCTTTACACAAATGACACGATGCATCAACCACCTAACCACTTGCTCACTGGTGAATAATTATGATGTAATTTTCAAAGAATAATGTCATACATGATACATGTTGGTGGATGTGACCGGGGAGCGAAGGAAAGAAGAGAAGGATGATACATGGCGATGAAGAATGCATGCTCATTACTTGTTATAAGTTGCAAGTTCAATATACGCACAAGCACAAGTCGCAGTAATATACAGGATAGCAAGTTCAGTATCCATTTCGTTTGAAAGTGGGATAGTATACATTTCTGCTTAGCAAACTGAAACACTATAAGAATGTAAAATTGTGGAAAGAACGCCTGTGAGGAACATGTAGGACTTAAGTTATTGCCTACGACAATTCCCATTTGATTTTTGGGAGAAAATAAATGTAAATTATTATAGGTACAAGAAATGAATGTCCTAATCATCCTTGGGTTAATCACTTGTTTGCCAAACCATGGCTCAAAAGGTCAAAATATCTCAAAAGGCATCATATTTACTTTGGTAAACCACAATTTCGACAAGGTCAACACCCAGATTCCATATAATTATTTCCAACCATGAAGAGTAACATTCATTGGAAAAAACATACTTTTGGGGGTCAGACCTCTCAGTAGCACTGTGTTATTTACAGTAAATGAACATGAACAAAATATGAAAAAGGGAAAAGGAAAGAACTGAAGAAACTGAAAAGTTTCCTCTTCAAATATGATACGGTAGTCCAACAATTAAAAGAGATAATATGCAATAAACAATGCCCATAATCTAGAGAACTAATATATGAAATTTAATAACTGAATCCAGTGCAGATAGAGAATATAAGAGGCAGTCACCTGACTGTGTATCTTGGACTATTCTCATTACTTAGAACTCTCCAATTGCCAAGCTCAAAAGATCCCTTAACTTGAACAACTTGTTGAAAACTTACATCCCTCAAATCTTTCTGATAAACGAAGTTACCAATATAGTAGTGAATCAGTTTGCATTTTTGGTTATGTTATAATAAACTAACTGATTTGGTTATTGCAGTTACCAGGTAAAATGAAAATGTGTAGACGCCAGCTTGCTGAAACTTGGGAAATCTCGATCTTAGTGGGAATATGTATAATCCATGAAAGCCCTTATGGAAGGAAGGTGTCATCCTCACAGAATACAGATGCTCATTTTTTCCAATACTCTTTGCACTGGAACAGAGATTGACCTCCAACGTCATCTCAAAATTTTCTCTAACAATGAATTTTTGATCCAATTTTTTGGAGCTGCTGGAAGCTTCGAAAGCCTTTGGACGAACAACGGCAACAATATTTTCTGGAGGAATATTACCCGCTTCTACTACATCACTGAACAACCCCTGTAAAGGAAAGATGACATTAGAAAGGTATGCTAACAGATGGTTGGAATCCAGTCATTTCTCTGTTCTTTTATGGCCTAAAGAGGTAAATACAGGTGTGAACTAAACTCGATCATGTAAGTGGAATATATTCTAAATATCAGTCCTTCACGTTCCTAATTAAACTACCATTAACTTTCTCATTCAGCAAGTTATGCAAAGTCAGTACTCTAAATCTTACTGATATACTTAGGTTGACCAATAAAGGTCAATGGGAATAAAATTACTTCAAAGTAATTAAAACATTTGAAGCTATGAAAAATTTCAATTATTTGTACTCTCATGAAATCACGGACAAGATTCAATTAGTCACCCTAAGAAGAAATCAGTAGTACAACTCTAATGTGTCTTCTTTGTTGAATTACATGGGATGAGATTGATAAGGCTTTAAAATGAATTAAGCTAGTGAATCAAATTTCATGTGCATGTTTTTTGCACTTCTGGAGGAATGCGGACAACAAAAAATTGGTTTATTTAATCAAAAGGATTTCATGAGGACAAGGAACAAGAATCTTAAGAAGATTTGATTGTAGATAAGAAGCTTCCTCTCTATCAAGAAAAAGAAAAAAGAAGCTTCATCAACCAACCCCTTCAATCTCCAACTGTTGACAATGCTCCATACTTAATAGATCAATGTAAGAAGGCAACTTCTGGTCACACTTCTCAAGTTTATTCTTCCACTCATTATCATCAGCGACTACACACTGCAAAGAAAAGGTTCACGATTCAACTACTTTGTCAGAAAAATGACGAATAGAAAAACAGAATTCAAACAGTATAAGAATTGATGAGTAACCTTTCCAGAATCGATCACATTTATAGGTATTGATAAAGAGTCACGAATTTCGATGTTGTTGTCTAAAAGGCGGCAACCTTTATCCTCTGATACACCGAGTGGCCTATATGTGGAAAAGTTAATGAATGAGGGAACCCTAGCAGTTTCTAGTTTCACAATACCACAACTTAATACTGATTGTTTGTAAGGGGAAAGAAACTAATACCTGCAAATAATTCGAGCCTCCCCTGTTATGAAGTAAGAAGAAAATGATTAGTTGATAGGAACAGTAAACATTGAACTTAAATTAACTTAGCTGGACAATTTGATTACATGTTACCAATGTAGAACGTATAAAAATAAGAAAATACAACAGAATTAGATGTTAAAATCCATCAACTCAGTGAGTTCCTCAGAAAGTATATGCAATTCAAATATCACTTGTCCATCAACATAAAGGTAACCAGGCATGCTCCATTTTAGGTAGTATATCATTTACCCTTACCACAAGTATCTCCTGGAAACCCTTCAAGGATAATATATTCAAGTGTAGCAAATACATTTGTTTTGTTGACCCCTGTACATGCGCCTTTTAAAATTTTGATCTTCTGGCCAGCTTTCCACAATGTTTCTTTTCTTTTGATTTCTTTATGAACTCTCACAACTGAAAGTTATCAGAAAATCGTCAACTAAATGGAGTCTCATAAGATAAAAGTACAGCCACAATCTTAAATAGAGGTCAGTCAGTAAATGTGGTGTCTATTATGGGAGGTACTCGTAATTAACTCCTTAAAATAGGATACCGAAACAAAATAGCTTCTTAAGAAAACAGATAATTGATGGGAAAGTATGTAAATAAAGGATTATCTTGTTAACTAACCATCTGAAAATATGCCGAGCTTTTTATCTTTTGAAGGAATAATAATTTGGGGCTCGTCAACACCAGTGTCAATTTCCTCATCATAATGATCATGCATCTCTAGTATCCATTCATGATATTGCTTTTCCAGTTGAGAGAGATTCAATCTTTTTCCATCTCTAGAAATTTCAATCTGTACATCTGCGTAAGAACTATATATCAATGCAGAATTCCTAAGAATCAATATACTCTTGGCGGCATCTTATGCTTATGTGAAATCCGACAATTTATTTCCTCCATGATAGATAAGCAAACCTTTCTTGTTTTCAAGAGTTGTTCTACCGAAATTCTTTAATGCAGCGGTGTAGGGATGGTGGTGGGCCAGATCTGTCTGAAAAACAAAAGCAAAGGAGGTTGGTTATAGAGGTTAACTGAGATTTCTTTAACAAATAAGATTACAGATAATTACAGATTGAGAATAGTTCATATGTATGTAAATGTGCACATTGATATAAGATCCAGAAAGCTACACTTTTATTAGATATCCCATGAAACTGTTCAACATAAATGCAACTCTGCTTATATGAGCAAAAAAACAAAATATCAGGATTCAACTAAGGGTCATACCTTAGATGGTGTTGGGTTGAAACCAGAATCAGTATCTGCAACAACAACAGTGCTTGCTAAGAAGTATATTTGATGCGGGAAGTACAGTAAAACTTAAATATCTATTTCTAGAAACAAATCCTCTACAGGAGATATCTTTACCAACAAAGCATTTAACCCTGAAGCAACATCTCTTCAAAACTTGGGCCCTTTCACCTTTCCTCTGCTTTGGCTCCATAAACGGAAGCCAGGCCTGAGAGTAAAAGGAAAAAGGAAAATTAATTATAGTTAGAAACAATCATTATTTTACAAGCAAATCAAACCTTATTAAGACTAAATCAAACCTTATTAAGACTCAATCCAAAGTAAGACCTGAACTCACGTGATTTGGCTGGAACATCATCACAACAAGTACTAACCGGTAAATACTCCTAAAGTATCAAGCAACCGGCGTATTGGAACATTATTTGCACATTAAACAAAAGATTCAGACTATATATACTCACCCAGCGAGCATCTGGCAGGAGTCGACCCAACCGCCGGATAGAAACACGGCTAAAGCTTTCGTAGCTCTCCCTGATTCCAAGTCCATCTTGTTCTAACTTACTAATTATCCTGTTAATGCTCTCTTCACCCTGATATCAGCAAAATTCAGATCTTTGTCGGAAAAGCAAGCCTGAATAATATTAATAGTAAGATGCTAAGAGAGCAAAAAACTAATAGTACCTCAATTACTGGAAAGTACACACACTTTAGCCGTGCATTTGCTTCCAGAAGTGCTTCCTGTCCTGGAAATTGGATTCCCATATTAACAATTCTTAATGTGCCATGCAACGTTTGGGCCAACTCTAGACCATAACATAATCTTCCTCTACTAACAAAATAATATGCTTACTTTGACTGGCCACTGAAGCCGTATCCTGGTCGAAGCTAAAATGAAGTTGCAGAGTGAAGTCTGGACCGTTGGAGGAGTGGAAGTTTGCTGTAGCTGCTTCCCCTCCCTGTATTTCAGCCAAATCAATTCCATTGACCTGCATATTGGCAAGTTTTGAACTGAAAATGCTGAGACAAATATATACGCAAATCAAAATACTCAATAGTCACTCAAAATGCATCATAGCACATGATATTCATCTCCTCGAGCTCATCTGACTTGGAAGAAATTCCCCACTTTCTTCATAGTTTCATTTAAACTGTAGCCTTGCATAAAATTCACTTAAGTGGATAGAGCCTGCTCCAGCCTCTAGGTTTCTTCACTAGCATCCTTGATGTATAAACATATTGTGTACCAAAAGTTATCATCATCAGTTACGCAACTACTATTGAACTTTGTGATTCCAATATTTCCCCGCAAGGCATTGATTTCTACTCTTTGCTATATAATAAAATTTCCTTGCAAAAAGACATTTGTAACCTATTTACTATACATAGGGGAAATACTAGTTAAATGCACAAGGTCTTGCATAAATGGTTGATTGGAAGAAATGAACTATCATATCAGAGGAAATAAATATGCTAGCAGAGATCCACAACGTTTGTGGCACAAAATACTAGGAAAGTATGCGATCAATGACATATTAAATTGTTCGAACGAATTTAAATGGACTATTTCAAGGATTTTCCCCGAGTTGAAGTTTTTTGCCACATGGACCTAGAGAACCATAGCTGAAACAGATTAATTTGAAGATACTCAGTCACCTAAGTTTCAATTTCTTCAAGTAAAAGAAGAAGCTGCCGCTACTGGCTTGGGACTCGATTAAAATGAGTACCTCCAAAATAGCAAACATGCAAAAGCAGAATAATGCTACTTACAGAAATGTGCTTAAACATGATCCATGTCTGCTAACAGTCATAAACTACCAACTAACAGATACAGAGCTTAAATCACCTCAAATTCGATAGGTGTGCTCGTCTTGCCAGATATATCATCACACTGCCCAGTAAAATGACAAGAAAATAATAGATTAGTATACAAGAAACATAAAAGAAATGTCTCTGACCATGTATCTTGCAATAATGACTAAACATGTATAGAAAAATTGAACTACAATTATCATTAGAAGAGAATCATTAATGCAATCATAAATGAAGCTAATAACCAAAAATAAGTATGACAGGAATAAGAATTTGCAGACAACGAACTCTTCATTTGTTTAAGTGGATTCACAGGCCTATGCATAAGCACTGGAAATATCTCCAAAGAGAACATTTTTGGTTTTCGACATTCATATAACTGTAACAAATTCAGTCATGATACCTCTGCTCTGATCACAATGTATAATAGTTAAAATACTTGAACGAGATGAGCCCCTACAGGATTTGGAAATAACCAAGGATGAAAAATTCACAAGGGCAAATATATTGACGCCTAACAGAATTTAGGCAAAAGCTAAGGCAGAAATGGTTGAAGGCAATGAGTAAGAAACAAATGGAGCTGACCACCTAAAGATTTTGGCACCAAAGGGATTTAAGACTTCAGCCATAAATTTATAACATTCGGATATTGTTAGAGGTGTCTATTTGTACTCAACACTAAAATATCAAGAGTTAAAGGAGAAAAACAGATAAAATTTTGAAAGAGTACAGTGCAATATCTGTGCTTGTGCATATGCTAATAGAGATGAAAGGCTCAGAACAGGTGGAGAGATTTTTCTATCTACATATCTATTCCAATTTCTAACACTCAAAAAATTCAATTCTAAATGCATCGGGATCATTCCGCGATAGCCAGCTCATAGCTCTTTTATGAGAGGGAAATAGAAGAAGTCATCACTGTGACAGTAGCACTGCAATTACACTGATGAGAAATACATAGCAGTCGAGAAGCTCTAAAGAGGAACAGAATCAGACAATCACGCAGCTTTACAAAGAGAAAAGGAAAAATTGATTGATTCCACATCATACACTCATGTCTGATATAGTGCATATCCCAAATGTATCAATACCAATGAATGGCTCATTCTTACGGTTAATCCTTTCTCTGATAAGTGGAAGAATATAAATAACCATAATAGGTAACAATGAATCAGCGAGAACCTGAATATACGGAAAGTAAATGTCTTTCAGTCTGCACTGGAGTAGATTCAAGTCCAAACTATTCATTTTAAGATCTGAAATTTCTACCTGGGAAAAAGTCAAACAAACAATAAATATTAATGCTGACGACATTGAATCAGTTGCTCTTGTAATGAATGTGACAATATTGACTGGCAAAACTGCTAACTTTAACATGAGAAGTGATGGACAAAAACTTCTACCAACAAACGGAAAAAAAAAAAAAAAAAAAAAAAAAACAGGAAAGAAAACAAGTCCAGGCTCAAAGAAGTAAGATGCTTAAAATATGTTTGGGCTTGTTATTTGATTCCTTTTACACAATAAACGTAACAAGCATCAGAGATTAGTGTTGGTCGCAAAGAAGTCATGACGCTGCAAATATTTGACCAAGGAAAGTGAATTGCCAGCTCTATTTTCTGGGTTATATGGCTAAACTTAGGTTCACGAAAACTTGAGCTTGTCAATATCGGCCAATAGCAAACATAAACTTAAATAGCAGATAAGCTTTATGTTAAATGGCTACTTTATTCACATACTACATGCACCTAAACCTCACACTATCGCGACTACATTGCCGATTAAGTTAGGGTGACAAAGAAGTCATTTCTCTAACAGAGATGAAAAGGGAAAGCCAGACTCCAACTGATGTTTTATTCTGAATGGCTATGCTTAAGTTTAGCGACAATTCTAAGATCACCATTGTCGGCCAAATGTACATGTAAACACAACTAGAACTAAACTTAAGCTTTTTATAAATGGTTGCAGTGGAATAAATCATGTTATAACTTCTAAGTCATGGAATTCCATAATGTGATGCATAGCTATGTGAACCATTAGTGATAAAGCTATAGCACAATACAAACAGTAGTTTGGAGCTTAGAGGTAAGAAGATGCAGCTAAAAAAGAAGTTTTAAAAATAAGAAAGGAAGTCAAAAAAAGAAAAAAAAAAAACTTACTTTTGTAAAGCTTCCATGTGGTGATTTTTCATTTTCATCTTGCGAAGGATCTCGTATTCCACCTTTAGTCTTCAGTGAGGAGTTCACAAAAGTTAAACAAGTTAGAAGAATTGTCGGACATAAAAAGAACTGTGAGAGTAAATCAATTACCCTCCACTGTTTTTCTGGACGTGACGAGTTCATTAAGGCGTCCCTTTCAAGATGTAACGTAAATACTCTGTTGCCGCTCTTGGTCTTGGATGACAATACAGCTCGTCTGCAATAATTTCCAAGAACAAGAATATGGCACAGTTCCATTATTGAAGCTCTAGTTATTTAGCGTAAAAGAATACAACAACATAGTCATTATTTCTTACCTTCCTAAATGCATTGTGGCAACAGGTCCTCCATATCCAAACATACCAAAGAAAGGCTGACATATACAGAAAACCAGCTTATGAGATTGCAAGAAAATGACTAAAGTTCATATTGTTAGCATAGAACGTAGAATAATCAAAGCCAGTAATTCACAATACTTTATAATTGTGAGACCAAGATTATTATTTCTAACAATTCAATGTTTTTCCCATTCATTAGTGCCACAAATTTCAGATGAGAGCATGCTAAAAGGTCTTAACTGGAGGAACTTTAAGGGAATAGATTTGGCTTTACCATAGGAATGTGGGCTCATGGAGCAAAAAGAGTAGACACTGAAAAAAAGACACAGGAAGTATGTTTATAGATCAAGTTAGACTTCGAAAGGGGAAGCTGATATTCACGGGAATTTGATACGGAACTCAGAAATAATTCAAATAATTTCACTCCCTAAAGAAGAGAGACTTATCTATCTACGAAACAAATTTTCACTTTTTAGTAATTTCTCAGTTGAAGGGGGTCTATGGATCTCTAGCAACTCATGACAAATAGCAACTGCTGCATTTATTCATGATATTAGCAAGATGATTTCTTAGCAAGTACTTTAATAGACCAGGGTTTAGACCTGTTTTGTTAAATGGAAATTTCAGCCAGATAGAAAATTGTTACACTCAAACCTTGTTGAAAACAATAATTGCATAACCTACTCTGGGCAGAGTTTGAAACCACTCAAAAACATTCAAGAAAAATCGATCAAGTTTCTGCAGTACATTTTTTAACAAATTACTCCACCTTTGACCTTTACCATCTGAGAGTTCAAGATAATTGATTACAGTAGTTAATACAACATCACAAGGCAATCATGTACTTGCATTATTGAACAATAATGAAATGTTTCACAGGCCACCACTACCATTAAATATGGAGGTTTTCCCCCTAC